>AP027105.1:30817571-31486793 GCA_028142955.1 Pinctada fucata
ACGATGTTTTTGAAACAAATGCTACCTATACAGCTATTATTTTTCGTCAAGTTAGTAAAAGAAAATGGAGAATAACTGATGATTTCCATCTGAATATTCTACTACAGGTACTTCAGCTTTATTTTCTCTGTAAATGAAATCTTACGCTTAGAACATTAATCCATTATCTGATGCCTTAAACCGTTAATCCTGTGTGTGTTCCGCTGTGGTATTTGCAAGGATGTTTTGCTTGGGGGTCTTTTTTATATCCTTGGAGTTTTTCCCCTTACAGACGGTATCTGACGTAAAACTATTGTGACGTCATGAAAATGGTATGGTAACGTCGATTTTATACCGTCATTTCCAAGACTTTTAGGACCGTTTCCATAGAATTAGATGACATCATAACCAGTCTACGTCAGATGCCGTTTCAAATGGGAAGCAACTCTGGTTTTCGAAAATAGCGAATACCTCTTCTTAATTTTGACTGACAGGTTTTAAAAAACGGATGATATTGTGGTATATCCTTAGCATAGTCGGAATGTCTTTGTCGTCGCACACCGCTCTCGACTCTAGGAATATCACTTGAGTGAACGACGTTATCATCAAAGCAATTATGTTACGCCTACCTCATTCAGGTATGCATATTTATTACCACCCGGTTGAGGAACCCGGCCTTTTAAAGCAATAGAATGCTAAAAGAATTCACACCCATTTATGGACTAATTGTGAATCGGTCAACCTGCTTGAAGTGAAATTATTTTTCTGCTTCCAGGTGTTTACCTATCATTCGAGTTCAGTCACTCCAGGTAAGTTAAAGCATGAAAAGACGTCCACAAATTCGGTGTTCGGTGTTCTTTGTATAATCAAATTAATTTGAATTTAAAAACAGTGATTTTTCTTTCCGAGCGATATTTTTGTTCTTTCGACTTTTTAAGTCTTCCTTTCACAACTGACGCAAATCAGACTGTCAAGCAAAAATCCTTCGAATTGCGATCTATAACAACAAAATCACAGGAACATTATTTGTTATGGCATAACTATTCGGATATTAACTTGGTTACTCTAAAGCCATTGAATGGAATGATTGAATTTATCTATGAGAGATTATTGATTGAAGGATTTTGATAATGAAGTTGATGTTATTACGATTGTCATATACTGTATGATACAGTGAAGTGTCCATTTTACCATTGATGTCCCATGATGCAAAAAGTACGAAACTGAATGTTGTAATTCTCATTTGCTTTATTTACTTATTGTTTTTATGATCAATTCGTTTTGGTCAATAAAACAATTCCCGAGATATGATCGACAAATTCAAATTTATTGATTTTAAACTAATGCTTCTTCAGCTTACGGCTTTCTTTTAACTATGTATACCACCCTACTTCGTGACAAAATGAAAAAAAAATCACTTATTAAAACAATAAAAAATAATGTTTGGTCGTGAGGAAAAACATACATCGTACGTCTGAATTAATGGTGTCATTCTTCACTTTAGGTTACAACTCAAGCAAAGACCTTGTTCGATCTTTCATCTTTTAACGATTTTGTGACAATCTCTTTAAGGAAGCTGTTGGAATTCCTATGTGTACTAATTGTGTGCCTCTATTTGCGATTTTGTTTATATGTCCACGAAAAACAATACATGACAAATCTGCAAAAACCAAGTTTGTACTTTAACGGCACCTTAAGATATCTTTAATATTTTGAATATTGGAATCTCGCATCTTGCCCATTATAAAAATCAAAACTCGTCACAATTAACATTTTTTGTCATAATTTTTTTTAAACCTGTTGAAAATTGTATAGGAACTATCATGTCCTCTCGAAATTGGGACAACTTGTATCCTTTTGAATTTCTTCAGCTTTCCTTACACGATGACTTTATAAACAAAATTAGAAAATCAAATGAAGATCGACCTTTAATAATCGATAATGTAGACAAGAATCAATCACATTCTTTACCCTTGATATGACCGAGAAGCCCTAAAAAGAACATTTATCATGGCATCGGACCATTTATAGTGTTGTGCAAGCATTTTCCCAAAAATTCCACACTGAACAACCGCGACGACGGAATTCCATAACGGGCGCTGCCCAAGAGTGGACCCTGATCCCTTGTCCCATTTGGAAATTGGTCTGACTTCTCGGATAAGTATTCATGAGCTCGCTTCGGCCATCAGAGCACAGACTCTTTTCTGTATTACCAATGTTTTGATACACTTAGTTCTGTTATCCAGGGTCCCTGTGTTTTACTATGTGTATATGATGTCATCTTACAATGAAGATGATACATATATTTACTTATACGGCAAATGTGTATCTTGGAGACCCTCTGTATATTCGGATAAGTGGGAGGGTTGTGTGCATGAAATCCAGATAAATACACCAATTGTTTTTGTAAGTCGTCACCGTATTGGTTTCTCTCAAATTATTTATTGGCGTTCATGTTTCATGTTTCTAACTTTTTTGTTCGTTGGCCCATTAGGTTTGGATGTTGTTTGTTTTTGTGCTGAAGTTGTTTTGCACTATGTCCATTATTTGTGGTATTACGTGGTTGTGTTCCGCTGTGGTAAGTGTAAGGATGTCTTACTGGAGATCTTTTTCATATCGTTGAATACAGGATTCATACGAAATATGTAAATGACAAGTTGATGAATTAAAACCATTTGGAAATCAGTTGCGCAAAAACAATTCAAACTTAGATCATAAAAAAATAGATAAAATCATCTATGTATAAGTCGAAAGCAAAGCGGCGATCAAGGATTACATATTTACGGCAAATGATCTTTATATCTGTGAAGTAAAAACGGAAAAACGTCTGCTGGGTTTGAAAGAGAGCAATAACTGAAGCAATTCTCCTTCGAATGCACACAGAATTTGCCGACAATGAGTTGGGCAGAATTCCTACCCATTGGAATACCGACGGTTTGTGAAAAGACCTATTTTCTTTTAACTCCACAGAAACGTTATTCGTGAGAAAATGCAGCAATCCACACGCCACAGAAAATGCAGCAATTTGATGATCCACGCGCCACACATGTGGAGGTTAGGTATTTTTTTTAATTCACTATATAAATATAAAACCTTGTTTTTTCTGTTTGGACATTATTTGTTGGAATTTCCATACGTTGCATTAAATTTACCGTGCTTGATTTGTTTATAATTTGACACATATTAAAACTGTCTGTCTCTCTGTTGAGATGACGTACATGTAATTTCGATCAAATTTTCATCTAGTATTCATTTCCAAAAAGAAAGGACTTGAAGTACTTTTTGACTCATTAATATATTGGCCATAAAGAAATTTGATATTTTTCTTTTCTTTTCTTTCTTTCTTTCTTTTTATTTTTACTTTATTTTATTTATTTATTTTCTTTATTTTTAAATAAAAGTAATACTCAGAAATGGCTGGTAATGTATTAAAAACTTAATACAAATTTTGATTTTTATTTCAATAAGAAACTAATGGCATCCACACTTACCATGATAAGAAGTCATACATAATATCAAACCCAAGACACCCCTCATTTTTCCGCCGGAATGAAAGATACCGACATTTATTTGTATTTTATACCAGCTTAAGTTGTACGTCCATACTGACATAAGATTAAGAATTTTACGTCTTTCTTCCTGTTTACTAATCCATTGTTTTACATCACAATTGTAATATCAATTTCTCACATGATCAAGCAAGTTTCTTTAGAATTTCTATGGGAACAGTGTCCGACAGGCTGTGCACTTTATATTCATGCAAATGCCTACTTTATGTGAATAGAAATATTCCCAAAACATAATATTATGATTTAGAAGCTTTTAGCAAATTTGCAATATTACTCATTGATTTATCTTTATTGTCAAAATGTATATGCGTTTTTACAGTCTGTGACATTTTAACTTCTGTTTCACTGATTCAAAATGTAGTTAAGATTGCCATCATAGAATTATAAAAAAATACACATTGAAAAAAAAAAAACAAAACAAAACAAAACAAAACAAAAAAAACCAACCAAAAAAAAAAAAAAAAAAAAAAAAACGGACACTCTTCTTACATCATAGAATTTATTTTACACTATTTCGTTCCTTTCTCTTTTTTCATTATACTTGGTTGATTTTTTTTTTTTTTTTTTTTTTTTCATTTCTTTCATTTACATAATATATGACTATTTAGCTTATTGTCACATTTCTAATACACTCATATCTGACTGTTAAAATCAATTGACTTTTTTATTCACTTATTCATGTCACAACTTTTTAAAAATAGTCACACATTGGTTAAACAATCCCACAGGTCAAAGCGTCTTGTGTATGTTAATTTTCTATTCTTTCCAAGGTTATCTACGTCATCAAAACCTGTATTTATTTTTTTCATTAAATGCCAAAAATATAATTATTTCCCCGAAAATCCGTGATTATTTACCCAACTCATGCATCAGGGAGTTCCGGTATTGTATTGGTCTATTCAACTCGTGAAATTTACATGTGTAACTCGGACTTAAGAAAACCACCAGCTTTGATTGGATTATTTCATACCTTGTTTATGCAAATGAGGTATTAATGAGGTATAAGTCCCAATAATATTGTCGTTTCTTTCTTATTTTAGGGTGAGATCAGGGAGAATGAGGGGTGCTATTTCCTCATTCGTTTTAACCATATTAACATTCAGCCAAGGTTTGTTTTAAAATTATTTACAAATTACATATCATTCATTTGGAAAATTTGGGGAAGGGGGGGGGGCTTAATTAATTTATTCACTTTCAATTTTTTAAGTTCAAATTTTAAAAATAAATGACAATACGGATTATTACTGACGCCAATGAGAGCTTCGTATTTATTTAGTTTCTTTCTTTTAAAAACACAGTCACTCTTATTCCGCAGAGTGAAATAATAAATCATGTATGACTTAAACATTATTTCATTTACTTGTATCTTAAAAGTTTCATACTGTCATCTTGTAGATTAAAAGAAAAAAAAGAGATCAAAACACTTCGATTTAATTGTTTTTGGTGATTCTTTTTGACATGTTTATAGATACAATATTTTTTTAAATCGAAACTGTCAAATTACATTTTTTTTTTCTTTTCTCTGTTTCTTCACTGTTATCATAGAGATGATCCATGGGGACTCAATTTATTTTTCCCTGACTTTATTCTCCCATGCTTCCCCTTTGCATTACTTCTTCTGAATCTCACGAAAGCTTCAAATATTCATGCGAACCTCTGAACGATTGGTTAAAACTTGAGTTTAAATTATGAAAAAGCAATTTTGATTGGTCAATATTCCTATGCCTTTTTTTACAGTCAGGCCTGATGTTGTGTATCCTGGTGCCGTAAAATCCGCGGGTACAAAATTATTAGTGGGCGGGGGAGGATCAAAAGCTGTCATTGGCGGTGGACTTGGTGTCTCTCTCGGAAAAGGCGGGGGAGGAAAGGTGATAAAATCCGGAGGCGGTTACACAATAACCCATGTCGGGGGACACGGGTACTTCCCATCTAAAGACGAGGTCAAATACGGGGGAGGAGGGTATGGACCCTCAAAACTAATGTACAGGAAAGTTGCAAACGTTGGTCCTCTGCGGCAGTTTTGTCCCTTTGGTTGGGACCATTATGCTGGCAGCTGTTACTATTTCAGTAGAAACAAGCTCTCATGGTTCGACGCAGCAGTAAGTCCTTCAGTTTATCTCTTTGAAAAGATTATCTGGATAATTTTTTTAAAGTTTGAATTATAAAATAATCATGTCATAAAATATGGTTTTCTTTTACCATTAAAGATGAAGTGCGCCTACATGGGAGGGTCGCTGGCCATGGTAAACCAAGCACACGAAAATTCATACCTAAAACTCATGTGCGCCAAAAATAAAAGTAAGATTGTATGAAGATTTTATTTTTATTTTAAATTTATTGATTCAAAATTTAAAAAATAGCCAATTGAAGATTGCTTGACATACACTATCCGCGCAAAGGAAAAAGTCAATTTCAATCAATGGAATCTGTCTAGAGCATAAACAAGAACTTTCTTAAGACTCGACTCTATTAGAAAATTCAAAATAAAGGTCATTTTACGAAATTAATCATGACGTCACTTACATAGGAACTTTTCTCTTTGTAGTGTCATATGGAGTTTGGTTTGGACTGAATAACGTTTTGTTTCCAAAGTCTCATTCTTGGCTCTGGGGATACGGAAAGAAGGCATGTACTTGGTTTGACTGGTTTGGTAAAGGACCAAAATTCAAGGATCAGAACCATAAGTGTGTGGCTTTTAATGAAGGTTATCATTATCAATGGTCCGTTGAAAACTGTCGACAGAAGATGTATTACATCTGTGAACTTAATCCTGTGAGTATTTCTTGTTTTTTTTCTAAATTGAGAGAATAATTATAAAAATATCATCTCATATAATTAAAAAAACACAATAAGAGTGCCATCTGCACACATCGGTATTTTCCGATTCCGTGCGGGACTTCATCTGGAAAAGTACTTTGCTTGTCTACTTTGTTTCCTTGCGTGCGAGATGTAAGAGTGCAAGTGAAAATGCCTCTAACTGTGTTCAAGTCCAGTAGATAGGACAGAGCTGTCCTCCTTTGCTCGACACATACATCTAGCTCCCTCACCTTCATGTTAAAACTAGCATGATACGTAAAGCCGGGTCCTACTGTCCGCGCAGCTCACTTAGGAAATCGAAAAATTGAAGTTTTGTCTAATTTGTCGACAAATTTTCTGATTGAAATTTATATTGGGTGCTCTCGTAATATGCTAGTGCAAATAATACTCCGCTCCCAGTAACAGAAAATAGCTTTAGATGGGGATTCACTTTGAGTGTAGTATTGGTCGTACAGACAAATAACTTGCACCGTTAGTTACGAGAGTTCGAGATCTATCTCCCCATATAAATTTTGATCTCAAAATATTCCGACAAGTGAGACAAAACACATCAATTTTTCAATTTCTGAGGTGAACTGCGCGGATAGTAAGACTATTTTCATAAAGCAAGGATTCGAAGTGAATTGTCAATTGGGCAGGACCATGTACCTAGGCAGAGTCAGCCTTTCCTGCTTGCATTCAATACCCGCATGACATTACTCGAAAATAAATACACATGTATGTTTTTTGTCTCAAATGTAAGAGATGTGTATTCACAATAGTATGTGTTCAGGGGAAGTTATAGCAGAGGAAGAAACAAACTTTGAAAAGCCTTTTTGAAATGAAGAAAAAAGTACAGCTTTCCCAGACGTGTGCATCTTTATTGAAAAATATTTTCTGTGTAGGAGAGTAAGCATTAAATGTCTTATATATTTTGACTTAATTGATCGATAGTATACTTTTTAAAATGCATTGCGATATTTGTATTTCAAATTGAATGATATAATTACATTTTCTGTCGTATCTTTTTTTTCAGAAAAACCCATGCGTGTGCAAATACTAAAAATGGAAAATCAACCGAGAAAATCATTTGTTTGTAATAAAAGAAATATGAGATACCCATAATCATTGATATATTTCATATATGAATGAGTTTGTTATATTTGCTTCTCCAAATTAATGAGAAAAGAACACCATAGAAATGTACGTATGGTATGAAACATGCATGTCTGTCTGACCCACTAGTTTTGGCTTATTGTTGTCGTGGAAAGATATCTCTGGTCGCAGAGTTTGAGCAACTTGTATATCTGGCTTTCCATTTTCAGGTTATACATTCTGAGTTGAGAAATGTACATACGGTATGAATCAATTCTTGGTTCTTTTTTAAGTTTACATTGTTAAATCCATATTAATATCTTCTCAGTCTGTAATCATGTAAGTCAGATTTGAGAGATTTAATCCCCCTTTTCTGTCTTTAACAAAGCAGAAGAGACTTTTTTCAAAATGCACATGAAATAATGATGGTGTATACATATATGTTCATATATCAGTTTCTTGTAGAATATTTTCAGTTTCTTGGATATACTGTCATCCTTGTTATTGTCGAAAAGGGAATTATTCATATTCTAAATACCCTGAAGATATCTCGACGATATTCCTATAACGTCAAAGGACATTTGAGTTCCTATTTCTGAAACTAAATACAGTCCTTAGTCGAAATAAGATGACCAAATAACCGTTTGGCGCACCTGAATCTACTGCAATTGGAGCTTACAACTGAGTATGATCCTAACTGCTTGCAATGCGTAGAAAAGTTGGGATTTCGTATGTTTCATCTAACCTAATGAAGTGGAATGAAAGGTAACAACAGAAATTGACATATCTGCTTTGTTCTTGTTTGGACATAATGTTATCTCTCTATGACAAACATGATGATTTCAACTTAAAAATATATTAACATACTTCCAATTTCAAGAAAGCAATGTCGTAGTTTCAAACTTATAACGCTTTGCAACAGAGAGAGTTTGAATGTAACTGGGGGATTTCCGTGGTCGTTGTACGGAAGCGTATAGGTATCATACTGTTGTTGTGTTGTAACTATATTTCTTGATATGCAATTTATCAACTTATAATGATATATAGTTACAAGTTGCTTTACTTATATCAATAAATGATATATTTTATTGACATTTTTAAAAGTACTTTCTATGTTGCATTGTCTAGTTAATTTTAATTATGAACAGCTTTAATCAACTTTTAGATTAAGTTGATGAAGCTATATTGCCATTTTTTTATATTACCGCGGGAATGCCAAGTTGTATACAGTGAATACAGGAAGGAACGGACGTGTAGACCTACTCAGACCCTACTCCTGTTTACTGCAGTCGCATTTATAGGTTTACTCCTTATTCATTGAGAAAATAACCCACGTTAAGAATCAGGGTCTGAGTAGATCTACACGTCCGCCCCTTCCTGTATGCACTGTATACCACTTGGTTTTCCCGCAGTATTATAAAAATGGCAATATAGCTTCACCAACTTAATCTAAAAGTTGATAAAAGCTGTGTTCTTAAATTAAAATTAACTAGACAATGCAACATAGAAAGTGCTGGAATGTCAATAAAATATATCATTTATTGATATAAGTAAATCAACTTATAACCATATATCATTGTAAGTTGACAAATTGTATATCAATAAATATAGTTACAACACAACAACTGTATGATACATATACGCTTCCGTACTTATCCCTTATGTGTAGTCATTTGTATATGTGTTTCTATGTGATTTTGGTGTTTCTCGTACCTTTTGCGTCAATTTCTGTGTGTGCCTGCTTTTTGCATTGGGTGTTTAGGGGTTTTGTATAGGTATCATACTGTTGTTGTGTTGTAACTATATTTCTTGATATACAATTTATCAACTTATTATGATATATAGTTACAAGTTGCTTTATATATATCAATAAATGATATATTTTATTGACATTTCAGCACTTACTATGTTGCATTGTCTAGTTAATTTTAATTTATGAACACAGCTTTTGTCAACTTTTAGATTAAGTTGATGAAGCTTTGTTGCCATTTTTATAATACTGCGGGAAAACCAAGTGGTATACAGTGAATACAGGAAGGGGCGGACGTGTAGACCTTCTCAGACCCTGATTCTTAACTTGGGTTAATTTCTAATTGAATAAGGAGTAAACCTATAACTGAGACTTATTTTTTGTTGCTTGCGAAGCATAACGACACTCAGTGATCATTCCTATGTCTGTTTGTCCATCTACGTGTCCGTCTGCCTGTATATCCTACTTTTAGTGTCAAACTCCATTCCTTTGTAGAACGTAGGGCGTTGACATTTCATACCTGCATTCCGTATGACAAGACCTTTCTAAGAATACCATGCATTTTTTACCGTGCGACTTAGACCTTTGTGTTTGACCTACTTTTGAGGATCTTTAAACCATTTTAAGAAGGGTATAAGTAGCATCCGACGAAAAGAACAGACGCATTCGGAATGCTTTAACTCAACTTAGTTCGCTGGTATGCTTACGTCATAATAAAAATTTACGTAAATTTCATACTCAAACCTGTCTCTGTGCACGAGTACGCTATGACGTCATAAACACCATGATCTTAACGTCAAATGACGTTGAGCGACATTAATCGATATTGCTATTGAAATTGAATAAAACTATTAGAAAACTAGGCTGAACTAGTATATTATCTAGTCAAGGAAAATTATTAAATCAAAATCATCTGAAAATTTCTGTTATCAAAAAATCTTCAAATTTCTGAAACTTGAGTCCTGCGGCATCATATCCCACCCATCCTGCTACATTTTTCCCGCGGTATTATAAAAATTGGCAATATAGCTTCATCAACTTAATCTAAAAGTTAATAAAAGCCGTTTTCATAAACCAAAATTAACTAGACAATGCAACATAGAAAGTGCTGAAATGTCAATAAGATATATCATTTATTGATATGAGTAAAGCAACTTATCACCATATATCAGTATAAGTTGATAAATTGTATATCAAGAAATATAGTTACAACACAACAACAGTATGATACATATACGCTTCCGTATTGTTGTGTGTGCAGCAACCGGGCGTTGTTGGAGATCCCCTCCTTTTTTATCGTTAGAAGTTTTACTATGCATGTACATATATTACATTTTGCTATGGCCATCTACTCAATTTTCAAATAATGAGAAATATATAAATTGTTAACGTACAAGGATATACGTAATGTCTCAATCCAACAATATTGAAAAATAATTAAGCTTGTTACTAAAATGTTCTTCAGCTTACACCATTTTCCCCTTTCTGTACCACTGTGGTATTACTTTTAACATAACAACTTATAGACTTTGAACTTTTCATAATGTTAAGGTACTTTATATAATGCGTTTATCAGTCAATTCCAGGTATTGACAGTATCTTTAAAAGTATCACGCGGAGATCAAGTGGTATAGCATACGAGCTCGACGCTATGGAGTAGAGAAGGAGCGGAGTTCATTGAGGAATGTTGGCGTCGAGCTCATATGTGTGCGATCACTGTATATTTAGATGACGCCATAGTATCTCATGTTGAAATATTTCATTAGTTCATACTTATATGGCAACATTTGAGCTAAGCCAATCACAGACTGAAATTGCTTGTCTTATTTGTGAAGAATCTGTGAAGAAACCGTCTTCATGGACCCTGCATCCAACAAAAGCCGAACAGTATATACTTGAAACTATGTGGCATGAACGCGGCTCGAACTCGAGACCTTCAGCATGCTATCCGGCTTGCTAACATGGTATGCTAACTACTACGCCACCAGGGTAGTTGCCATCTAAGTCGATTAGAATGTATTTTTGCTGACCACCTTTATTAATTCACTTTCTTGTATTCTATCACTGGAAAAAATAATTCAAACAGTTTAATTGATCATAATCTTATGAAAACAAAGCACCAAAATAAACAACGTTATTTGCTGACCACTCAATGCTGCTTTACCAATAATTTCTTTTGTTATATTAAAGTCATAATAGCAAAAATCATAAAGAAAGAATAAAAAAAAAATAGTTATTTTAAAACGAAATTCTCGAAACTCCAAGGAAAACTTCTGGTTCTGCCAGTGGTTGCCTTACCTTTAAGATATCATATCTTAGATATGTAAGTAAGTACCCTATATCCTTATTACCAAGCATCATTGGGGACTACATACTATATGAATTATTCTCAGCTGACTTAACGAAATGGCTGCAAGTTTATACAAGGCTCAATTTGCGCTTAGACTTTGTGAAAGGCACGAGAAAAAGGAACTGCATGCTTTTTGTAAAACATGTCAGGAAAAAGTATGTTCATTGTTCAGCATGTGTCAAGGAGGACCACAGTTCACACGACTGGGAAATTATTTCATATTTACTGAGAGAGAAGAAACAGAGTTTGCCGTCGGAATGCAGAGAAATTCGATCAAATCAGCTTCCATGTTTAAAAAATGAAATAGATCGATACGAAAAGAAAATACAAGAACTAGACGTCTGCCTCGAACAAAATGAATCTGCTTTAAATGGTCACCGGAAAAGGTACATCGATAAAATCAACAAATTATATGATGTAAGATTAGAGGAATGTCGCCAAAAGACCGAGGCGTCAAAACAAAAATGTATGAAAGGACGCGACGGATTGAAATCGAAAGAAGAATGCCTGGATATGATTACAACGTCCTTAGACAAAGATATCAATACCTTATCCGATCATGATATTCTGGACATGGAGCAAGAGATGAGAGATGAATTGGAAAAGGCTCTCTCTGATAGCGCCAATAAAAACACATGTACAAAGTTTGTCCCAATACAGATTAATGCAAAGGCATTGGAGAAAATAAATGAAGAAATCCACTTTGTCTCGTCTGAAGAAGAGAATAACATCGAAGCATCATCTGGAATTGTAGAAGATATAAAACCTACATCTGATAAAATGTTTGGATCAAATTTGAGAACCAAGCAATATTGACTGATAGAGCAGGTAATCGATTGAGAAGAGTTAAAACCGGTTGTTCAGATTTTATCATCTCGGATGATGGAAATGTAATAACGGTCACTTTAAAATCGAAGCTTAATGTTGTTCGCAAAGCAGAAAACGGACAGAAAATAGCAGAATTTTACACCGAACCATTGCATCCTACCAATGTCGGTAAAACGGACAATGATGAAATCCTCGTGACATTACGAGACCTTGATGATAGTCATCTACCTACCAGCCGTCGTATGGTTCGACGTATGACTCTCACGGGGAAGGTGCTTCATACGTACGAATTTAGAGAGGATGGTAAGACAAGGCTGTTCCATCGTCCGCTAAGCACAATAGAGAACAAGAACACTGATGTGTGTACAATAAACTGACTAAATGATGGTTCTGGTGAAATAGTCATCCTGCATAAAGATGGACGAGTAAAGTCAACATTTAGTCTGTATGGATGGAATGTAAACGAGTTCAAACCAATAGACATTGAGTGTGACTCGAAATCGAACATAGTATTTACGGAACTACACAGTAGAGCAGTCCACATGCTGAATGCAGATGGACAATATTTGTGCAAACTACTTCAGTTTGAGGAGATATTTGTCATTGCCGTAGCCATTCTTGGTGATCGTCTTTGGTGCGGATTCCACGATAGCAGAGTGAAAGTGTTTAAATACAAAAATTGAGATAATCATATCATGTGTTTTTATTCCATGAGACACATTTTAATGCTTATTTGGAATATATCATCTCAACAAGTCTCCATGATTTCAATGTAATTTGAAATGTGAACACTAAGTATAATTTAATTTGAATTTAGTTTTATTTCTTGATGTCATTTGTAATTTGAATCCTTCTTTCACCAATGTTGTATTTCAGTTACCTGTCAAATAAATGAAAAGAAGTATCATTAATATGTTCATATATTTTACAAATATAAAGGTATATCATCATTTCATCTTGCAATAAAGGCTATAGAAATTGTTCAACTGCATTATTGATTTGTAAATTCACAGAAGTACCCCTACAAGAACGTTATAGGATGTCTGATAGGCAAGTCTTAAAATATTATGTACATTCAAGTAATTTATCGAGCAATCAAACAATTATATCATAACGAAGTCCATCTTTCCCATATTATGAACAAAATACCAGCTAGAAACAATCCCCTCTGAGTAAATCTTATTTTGGTGCTCTCACAACATGGGTAAACACAAAGCTAGACTGTTCAAAAACAGACATGTCGCCTTTCATATGTTTAAGCCTAATTATTTGATTTTGACCATTTCGGTTATAATCCTCATTTGGTGTTCAGTCTCGTCACACTTTGCGGTGTTGGCCTCCATGTTTGATAGATGTATTATGTGCAAATAGAGTTGGATGTTTGAACCTAAACATGTTACTTTGACCTTGACCTTTGCTTGGTGTTCAGTCTCAACATCCTTGACCTGTTAAGCATTCCTGTATGTTTGATGCAATTATGATGCACATGTATAAAATGAGTATGCATGATGTATCCAGGATGTAGGGTAGTGAGTAGCCATGATACATATTGTATCTGGGATGTATGTTAGTTATTGGTCGTGATACATGTCGTATCTGGGATGCATATGGTGTAGTCATGATACATGTTGCATTTGAGATCTATGGTAGTGTTCAGTCGTGATTTCATGCATCTTGAATGTGTGGTACTGTATATTCATGATACATGATATCTACTGAAGGTATGGTAGTAATCGGACATGATGATAAATGTTGTATATGGGATGTATAGTAGTGCAGTCATGATACATGCAGTATTTGAGTTGTTTTGTAGTTTTCAATTTTGATATATCATGTATCTGGAATGTATTGTATTGTATATCAATGAAACATGCTGTATATAGTCTTGGAGGTAGCGTATAATGCTACATATTGTATCTTGTTGTATGATAGTACATAGTAATGATACATGTTTTGTCTGGGATATAAGGCAGTTCTTAGTCATGATACACAGTTTTAGATGTACAGTAGTGTATCCAGGATGAATGATGGTTATTTGTGGTGATTCATGATGAATGTATCAAAGTGTGAAGTTCTATGCATGATGTATCTAGGATGTAAGGTAGTAAATAATAATGATATATGATGTATCTTTGATGCATTGCAGTGTATAGTCATTACACATGATGTAGGATTTAAGGTAGTGAAAAGTCATAATACATTATGCATCTTTGATGTATGGTAGTGTATGGTCATGATACATGTTGTATATTAGTGTATAGTCATGATACATATCCCTGGGATGTATGGTAATGTTTAGTCATGATACATGTTGTATCTAGGATTTTAAGTAGTTTATATTCATGATTCATAAGGTATCTTGGATGTTTTGTAGTGTGCAGTATGAGACATGATGTAGACAGATGTACAAATGTATATTGGATGTATTGTATGGTATAGTCATGTAATGAATAGTCATGGTACATGTTGTGACTGGGATTAATGATAGGGTATAGTCTAAAAGAATATATCACCCCTTTGTACAGGGACAGGGAAATCCCACCCGAGTATCAAGGATCTGCAGTCCACGACGAAGCTTGCCGAGTCGTGGACGTTGCAAATCTTTGATACGAGGTTGGGATTTCCCTGTCCCTGTACAAAGGGGTGATTGATTATTTTTCTCTCACCCATATATTTTCACATAATATTCATGAATAAACTTGTTTTGCGTTAAATGCTGCTCTATGTGACGTTAGACACCGCTAAACCTACGTAATGTCTATGACGTCACAATAGGGGGTTCGAAACAAACATCCGGGGGTGCGAGACAGAGTTGTCTCAGAACGGGTAAACTGTAGATATCTCTGTCCGGGGTGAGAGAATTACATATCCATCTTGGTTGTATGGTAGTGTCTAATCATAATACATGTACATGTATCTTGAATGCATGTTGGTGTATGGTCATGATGTATCTAGGATGTATTGTTAGAAATTGTCATTAAACATGATGTATCTGGGATATATTGTAATAAATAGTCATTATATATGATGAATTTTGGATGTATGGTAGTGTTCAGTCATTTTACATGTTGTGACTGTGATGTACGGTATACATGGTTAGTATTGTAGTGATAATACATCTTGTATCTTAGATGTATGGTAGTTATTAGTCGTGAAATATGTTGTCTCTGGGATGTATAGTAGTTCAGTCATGATACATGGTGTTTTTGAGATGTATGGTAATGCATAGTCATGATACATAATACATGATATATTTGGATGTATGTTAAGTCATGATATATAATGTATCTTGGATATATTGCTCTGTATAGTCATGATTCATGTTGTCTTTGGGATGTATGGTGCTGTATAGTCATGATTTATGATGAATCTTGGATGTTTTGTATTGTATAATGATACATATTGCTTCTGGGATGTGTAGTAGTGTAGACTTGTCATGCATGATACATGTTGTGCTTGAGATGCATGGTATTATTAAATCATGATTGTACCAGTATTTTGGATTTTAGGTACTTTTTAATGTCTGATAATACATATTGTAATAAACTGGTATGTACCTACATGTCACAGGATGGAAATGTCAGTATTGATAATGAGTAAGCAAATGGCACTATCATGACTATGTGAATTGGTTTGTACTGTGTTGAAACTCTATTGTTCCTATAGATATAGATGTACAAATGTATATAGTTATTACTTACATGCACCTTGGTGATTACTTCTAAAATCAGCTGTCTGAGCAGATAATACTAGATATATATTACTTTTACTAGGATGTGGCCATCATAAAAGAGTCTCAAATTTCTCTGTAAAAAACATATATCACTGGTTAGAAATAGTTTCAGCTTCTCGGTAGGATACAAAATTATCTAAATATGGTTTCTTGATCTTTTATGAACAATATATTTTTATTTAATGTACAGAATTTTACTTTTTATGGTAGAACTGTCAGGTTTGATAACTTTGCTAGGTATATTTAAATTAATTTTGTTTGGAAAGTGTACATTTGTATTGTATTTAGTGAGTTTTGTGAGATTACAGTTTTCAGTTTGTTAAGTTCTCTGTCATCACAAACATGTAATCAAATACAGATATACATGTATTGTTAGTTGTTTCCACTGTCAGTTTTGTTTTGATATTTTTCTCCAACATGTCCATCTAAATCTTCGTATAACATCAATAGCCTGAATTCAGTAACTCGTCTGCATTGAAAGAAAGAAGAAAATTCATTAGCATAAAGAATAACTTTTTTGTGTGATGAATATAGATGGGCAATACCCTTACATGTAAATGTGGCATTGACATTGTAATGACTATATCATTGTACAATTGTATTACATTATTTTAAAAATACATTTCATTCACTGCCTTTATAACCAGCATAAACATTGTACTCTCACAATTACCCCCGCCCCCTACCTTTTCAACCATTTTGATGTAGGGGTATGAGTCAAAACCTATTTGGATAATTCATCAGTCACTTAACTATTTCATGTGGAACTTGCCATTTAATACAGTGATACACACAAATATGTTAAACCAACCCCCCCCCCCCCCCCCCCTCTTTTAATTAAAACGTCTGTTTAGCTTTAAGGTATCCGTTGTACAAATAAATATCAATATTATATTGTTAGAATCATAGCATATTTTTACCTAAATATACCCAATACAACAAAAATAATGGTTTCTATCATCAAAAGTCAACATGCCGTCCGTCACTCAAGCCATGGAAACTACCGAGATACTGCCGAAGATTACCGAGATAATTTTAACACTGTTTAAATAGACAGGACGTCCGCGAGATCTTCATTTGTACATTGGATACGTTAAAGGAGAAGGATATGGGTGTAAAAATTGGGGTGTATACATGTATGGAGAAAATGTGGGTGACTACAAGAAAGAAGAACTTGCTTTTTATGACATACTCTGTTTACAATCCTGAAGTACATGTATGACCTTATTCCGACGTATTCCGATTGGAAAATAATTATACTTGTAACTGTTACTAAAATGTTCTTCAGCTTACACCATTTTTCCCTTTCTGTACCACTGTGGTATTACTTTTAACTTAACTGTACCTTTAGACTTTGAACTTGTCATAATATTAAGGTACTTGATATAATGCGTTTATCAGTCAATTCCAGGTAGTGACAGTATCTTTAAAAGTTTCATGCGGAGATAAGTGGTATAGTATACGAGCTCGACGCTATGGAGTAGAGAAGGAGCGGAGTTCATTGAGGACCGTTGGCGTCGAGCTCATGTGTGTGCGATCACAGTTTATTTAGTTGACGCCATCGTATCTTATGTTGAAATATTTTATTAATTCATCCTTAGATGGCAACATGTTGTGCTAAGTCAATCACAGACTCTAAAATTGCTCGTCTTATTTGTGACGAATCTGTGAAGAAACCGTCTTCATGGACCCTGCATCCAACAAAAGCCAAACATTATATACTTGAAAATATGTGGCCTGAGCTCGGCTCGAACTCGAGACCTTCAGCATGCTAACAGGGTATGCTAGCTACTACGCCTCTGGGGTAGTTGTCATCTAAGTCGGTTAGAAGGTAATTTTGCTGACCACCTTTATTGATTCACTTTATTGTTTTCTTTCACTGGAAAAATTAACCAAAATAGTTTAACTGACCATAATCTTATACAAACAAAGCACTAAAATAACCAACGTATTTGCTGACCACGCAATGCTGCTTTACCAGTAATTTTTTTTTTGTTATATTAAAATCATTATAGCAAAAATCATAAAGAAAGGATAAAAAACTAGTTATTTGAAAACAAAATTCTTGAAAACTCCAAGGAAAACTTCTGGTTCTGTCAGTGTTTGCCTCACCTTTAAGATAGCATATCACATATTAGATATGTAAGTAAGTACCCTCTATCCTTACTACCAAGCATTATTAGGGATTACATACTATATGAATTATTCTCAGCTGATTAAACGAAATGGCTGCAAGTTTACACAAGGCTCAATTTGCGCCTAGACATTGTGAAAGGCACGAGAAAAAGGAACTGCATGCCTTTTGTAAAACATGTCTGGAAAAAGTATGTTCAGCATGTGTCAAGAAGGACCACAGTTCACACGACTGGGAATTTATTTCAGATTTACTGGGAGAGAAGAAACAGAGTTTGCCGTCAGAATGCAGAGAAATTCGATCAAATCAGCTTCCACGTTTAAAAAATGAAATAGATCGATACGAAAAGAAAATACAAGAACTAGACGTCTGCCTCGAACAAAATGAATCTGCTTTAAATGGTCACCGGAAAAGGTACATCGATAAAATCAACAAATTATATGATGTAAGATTAGAGGAATGTCGCCAAAAGACCGAGGCGTCAAAACAAAAATGTATGAAAGGACGCGACGGATTGAAATCGAAAGTAGAATGCCTGGATATGATTACAACGTCCTTAGACAAAGATATCAATACCTTATCCGATCATGATATTCTGGACATGGAGCAAGAGATGAGAGATGAATTGGAAAAGGCTCTCTCTGATAGCGCCAATAAAAACACATGTGCAAGGTTTGTCCCAATACAGATTTATGCGAAGAAATGGGAGAAAATAATTGAAGAAATTCACTTTATCTCTGTGGAAGAAGAGAATGACATCGAAGTATCCTCTGGAATTGTAGAAGAAATAAAACCTACATCTGATAAAAATGTTTGGATCAAATTTGAGAACCAAGCAATATTGACTGATAGAGCAGGAAATCGATTGAATAGAGCTAGGACTCGTTGTTCAGATTTTATCATCTCGGATGATGGAAATGTTATAATGGCCTTCTCAAAATCGAAGCGTATTGGTGTTCACAAAGCAAAAAACGGACAGAAAATATCAGAATTTTACACCGAACCATTTCATCCTACCTGTGTCAGTAAAACGGACAATGATGAAATCCTCGTGACATTACGAGACCTTGAAGATAGTCATCTACCTACCAGCCGTCGTATGGTTCGACGTATGACTCTCACAGGGAAGGTGCTACATACGTACGAATTCAGAGAGGATGGTAAGACAAGGCTGTTCCATCTTCCGCTAAGCACAATAGAGAACAAGAACACTGATGTGTGTATAATAAACTGGCTAAATGATGAATCTGGTGAAATAGTCATCCTGCATAAAGATGGACGAGTAAAGTCAACGTTTAGTCTGTATGGATGGAATGTAAACGAGTTCAAACCAATAGACATTGAGTGTGACTCGAAATCGAACATACTATTTACGGAACTATACAGTAAAGCAGTCCACATGCTGAATGCAGATGGACAATATTTGTGCAAACTACTTCAGTTTGAGGAGATATGTGTCACTGCCGTAGCCATTCTTGGTGATCGTCTTTGGTGTGGATTCAACGATAGCAGAGTGAAAGTGTATAAATACAAAAATTGAGATAATCATATCCTGTGTTTTTATTCCATGAGACACATTTTGAATAAAAAGTTTCTTTAACAAAAGACAAACTTGATTTTTCTCTTAACTCTCTTGAAAATTACTCGAATGAGCTATCATCATAATAATCTGGCTTACGTTGTCGTTGTAGTCGACTTCGTCCGACGTAAACTTTTCATACTTTTTCGTTAAATACTGCATGAAATTTCTCGAAGATTTACAGAGAACAAGTACTCCTGAAAGTCGTTTTACCAAAATATTGCTTTTTTCTCTACAGAGCCTTTCATGCGAAATTATGCTAGAGAGAAAAGAATTATTTCCCTTTATTTGTTTTCTCATCCAAATAGCAGAATTTTATGTTAAAGAAAGCAAGTACTCATGGTCATCTACGTAGTTTCAGGTCATTTACTGAATCTCAATACAATAACAATACCACTTTTGGTATTTATAAGTACATTGCTTTATCAATGGTAGCCCCACTTTGGCTTTTGTATTTTGACTTGTCCAAGAAGGATATTCCACCACTGGAATTTTAAAATGTTAATGTCTTTATAAGTACCAGTATTGCATTTGTTAAAATTCTGTTTGTTGCACGTCCTATTGTTGTTATAATGGACTTTCAAGTATTTAAACCAGACTTTGATCCCTGGACTTGGCTTAGCACATTTTAATTTCCAGAATTACTTTTTGCAGATATGAAATGGAAGTGGAATGTATGATACAGATCAAGTATGGGGTTTGCTCTAAAAGGGTTGGATATCCAACAAAATTTGGTTACAGTACCCACATCAGAAGTAGGAACGAATGAATATCAAAATAGAAATGGCATTTATTTGTATTTAGTATCAGGATGAAAGATTGCCTTATACCTATTAATGATGAAAATATTCTTTGACATACCCAATTATACATTTATACTTTGTAATTTTCTCTGCTGCTGTATTAAGTATGAAATAAATAGTCATATATTGCAATTGTTTCCAAATCTTTGCTGATTAAAAACGTGTTTTCTAGAGATACAAATCTATGCGACATGCCAAAAAGAAGTCCGATACACTGTCTCCACTTCAAGTTCTAATTCATTCTCCGATTTCCTACGTATTTTATTTTTTTAAACTGTTGTTGTCTAATATATTCATTAAGCTCCTAACTGTTCTTCTGGATTCTATGAATAATACGGAAATGTTCCAACTCTTCACCTTCTTGTAGAAAATGCACCAGACACGTGTTTCTGATAGACAAATCCTCATCAGTGATGTTTCAAGCCAAAGTGATTTTCAAACACCACAATTAATTTCAGTAGCGCCCTCAGGTTTTATTGTTTTGAATTAAACGTCTTTAAATTAGCATCATGTAAGAAAAGATAACAGTAGTTAGCAAATTTATCTGTTCTTAAATGATGTTAATTTGAAGACGTTTAGCATGTTATGTAGACGAAGCAGGATGGGTGGTATATGATGCTACAGGACCCACGTTTTAGAAGTTTCAAAAAATTTTGATATCAGAAATTTTCACTCAATATACACTTAGTACACGTCAAACATCATGCCTATTGCTAATGTGTGTATCTTAAAGTCTGAAATAGCGAGACTGAATCTGTTGGTGACAGTAAAACACAAACACTAAAATTTGAATTTTTAAAAATCATAACAAATGAGCATACGAAACCCTGAAAATACAAAACTTGAGAGAACAGCTGGAAATTCCAAAGTGAATCCCCCATGCAGACGAGACGGACGGACTGACCATGGTAATTTATGCGAGGTTAAACATTTCATTTCATCCAAAAATATCATCGAAATTAAAACATCTTAGCACCATCCCTCGAATGTTATTTTGGTCATAGACTTCATTTAACTATGCTACGGAATCGACCTTACACAAAATGTGGAGCCGTGCACTCTCTGCAAAGTAAATGCACAAATTGACCTTTCTGAACGCGGGAAAAAATTGAGAAATTCCATGACGTTTTTGCGACCTTCCGTTTTGTGATCTAAAACGTTTCACATCATAAAAAGCGGGGGAAAACATGCATGACGTCGCGTAACAGGTACAGTATCCGTTAAAGTGTTACATTACTAAATTTGCGCGTCCGCAGCCAGTACAGAAATATTTTAATGGTAAACTAAGCAAACATATCGATTTTGATTACCTTTCACAATGTTCCAACTTACCACAATAGTAATTACAACCAGAACATTCGTGGTTCTTTTCCTTGGACTCACAAAGGGTCTATTTTTAGTGAATTTGCCTTGTCCGTTGCACAAGGCTACATTTTTAATGTAGAAAAATACATTGTAGAAATGTATCATCATTGTCCTTTTTACTCCCAATTGAAACCCCAAAGTATTACTTTTACATAAGGACTAAAACTTTTCCTGCATGAGAAATGTTGTTTTTGAAATAAGAAATATTCTGTTGTCCGTTAGAAGGCGAACAGATACGTTACCACACTTCAAGCTGCTAGAAATATAAGACAATGTTAAACGTCTTTAAATTCAATAGCATCATTTAAAACCTGATAAATTTACAGCATGGACCAGACATGCACGTTTCGGGTACTAAACCCTCGTCAGTGATCCTCAGTCTAAACAATTTAATAGGGCCAAAAAGTATGAAAATTATTATGTCCAAAAATGTACCAAAAGACGTAGCAGAATGAGTGGGATATGATGCTGCAGGACCCACATTTTAGAAATTTCAAGAATTTTTTTGACAGAAAATTTCAAATGCGTTGAAGAGACACACGATCAACCGAAGTTGATCGAACTTGGCTACATGTGCCCTCGGGGACTCTTGGTCCACCAGCAGTGACACTCACCAAGTAGTTCAGATGTTAAACGTCTTTAAATTCAATAGCATCATTTAAAACCTGATAAATTTACAGCATGGACCAGACATGCACGTTTCGGGTACTAAACCCTCGTCAGTGATCCTCAGTCTAAACAATTTAATAGGGCCAAAAAGTATGAAAATTATTATGTCCAAAAATGTACCAAAAGACGTAGCAGAATGAGTGGGATATGATGCTGCAGGACCCACATTTTAGAAATTTCAAGAATTTTTTTGACAGAAAATTTCAAATGCGTTGAAGAGACACACGATCAACCGAAGTTGATCGAACTTGGCTACATGTGCCCTCGGGGACTCTTGGTCCACCAGCAGTGACACTCACCAAGTAGTTCAGATGTTAAACGTCTTTAAATTCAATAGCATCATTTAAAACCTGATAAATTTACAGCATGGACCAGACATGCACGTTTCGGGTACTAAACCCTCGTCAGTGATCCTCAGTCTAAACAATTTAATAGGGCCAAAAAGTATGAAAATTATTATGTCCAAAAATGTACCAAAAGACGTAGCAGAATGAGTGGGATATGATGCTGCAGGACCCACATTTTAGAAATTTCAAGAATTTTTTTGACAGAAAATTTCAAATGCGTTGAAGAGACACACGATCAACCGAAGTTGATCGAACTTGGCTACATGTGCCCTCGGGGACTCTTGGTCCACCAGCAGTGACACTCACCAAGTAGTTCAGATGTTAAACGTCTTTAAATTCAATAGCATCATTTAAAACCTGATAAATTTACAGCATGGACCAGACATGCACGTTTCGGGTACTAAACCCTCGTCAGTGATCCTCAGTCTAAACAATTTAATAGGGCCAAAAAGTATGAAAATTATTATGTCCAAAAATGTACCAAAAGACGTAGCAGAATGAGTGGGATATGATGCTGCAGGACCCACATTTTAGAAATTTCAAGAATTTTTTTGACAGAAAATTTCAAATGCGTTGAAGAGACACACGATCAACCGAAGTTGATCGAACTTGGCTACATGTGCCCTCGGGGACTCTTGGTCCACCAGCAGTGACACTCACCAAGTAGTTCAGATGTTAAACGTCTTTAAATTCAATAGCATCATTTAAAACCTGATAAATTTACAGCATGGACCAGACATGCACGTTTCGGGTACTAAACCCTCGTCAGTGATCCTCAGTCTAAACAATTTAATAGGGCCAAAAAGTATGAAAATTATTATGTCCAAAAATGTACCAAAAGACGTAGCAGAATGAGTGGGATATGATGCTGCAGGACCCACATTTTAGAAATTTCAAGAATTTTTTTGACAGAAAATTTCAAATGCGTTGAAGAGACACACGATCAACCGAAGTTGATCGAACTTGGCTACATGTGCCCTCGGGGACTCTTGGTCCACCAGCAGTGACACTCACCAAGTAGTTCAGATGTTAAACGTCTTTAAATTCAATAGCATCATTTAAAACCTGATAAATTTATGTATAATAATGACATATCCGAAATCTTTGAGTAGAAAAGAAAGCGTATACATGATTGGGTACTATCAGCAAACATAGTCCTTCAACCATTCTAGCAAACCATATTTTATCTGTTTCATCGGGAGTATTTAAAATCGGCAATTTGACGTTTAGACAGCAAATACGTTAACAACTATCTAGCTCTACAGTGAGATACCAACCGATTTGGCCCTATTTATGATAAGATGGAGTGAATATTTGTTAAAAACGTCGGCTCTTTTAATAAGAATGAAGAAACATACAAAATAACGCGGAAAATGAAGCTAAAAACAGATACGTTACTGACAGATACGTTACCTAGCTTTCATTTTTGGTCCATAGAAGTTATATATTACTGGTCTGACGCTAATATTTTAGCTTTTGTCAGAAGAAACATATAACAGTTGAAAATAAAGCAACACCATATCTTACAGGGCATATTTTGTGCTTTATTGAAAATCCCGAGAAACAGCCTTTCTCTCGGAAAATCAATAAATGTCTTAATACAGAGGCATAATTTATGCCATAAATTGTTGTCACATTATTCATTTGTCACGGTATTGAGATTCATAGGGGATAACCTTTGTACTGTACAAAATACGGCCTTAGAACTGTTTCAAATGGTAACGTATCTGTTTTGATAGTATTTCTAGTATTTTAGAGAATCTAACGTGGATATCATAAAATAATGGGTTACTCATATACACTGCTTACTTATTACATCAATTAGAGATATTTTTACCATATATTTTGATAATTGGTACTTTTATAACAAATGCTCTACCACTGGTATACCAATGTAAAAATGCTGTCAACGATTTTCTAAGCAATTTACATAAAATTATATTGTGCATTATAACATATGATACCATATGGCATAACAAGCAAGAAATATTTAGTTGACCAGGGATGCGTGTTTTGTCGCCATAGCACTTTCTATATAGACGTGGCCTCAGACAGTGCATGTATTTTATATATTCTTTTCATTTTCGTGCATGAACATCGACGGCGGGTGCGGCTAGCCAACAGGGGATGCTTACTCCTCCCGGGCACCTGGTCCCAGCTCTAGCTTTCTAGGGGTCCGTCGATGCTCAATTTGGTGCTCTATTGTGAGTGCTGTTGAGATTATCGTCAGGATCTTCTTTAACTCATTTGTATAATTGTAGATGGAATGTACAGGGGGCAAAAAAATTTGATACAGAAATATTATGCCTTCTTCAGACATCAAAATTTCAAATAATGAACAAAATCAAAAAGGTTAATTATACTTCAAAAGATTTATTATGCATAGTAAAAGACAGAAGACAAAAGTTTATACTGTAACTACTTTTGTTCCTTCAGCGATGGAATGAACGAAAGGCTACCCCTTGTAACGTAGCTGTTGAATTGCAATCCAGGCCCCTCTATTGAACAAAGCATATCACCAGAGGTAGACCAAGTAGAGATTTCCCCTGTTAAATTTTAAATACCTAAGATATGTATCCTTCAATAAAAATATAAATATTTATCAAATGCGAAACTTTATTTTTCACCATTTTCAAATCGTAATTTAACACTTTAGTGGAGACTGCACCAACAAGTGCGTCTTGAAGATGACGTCGTCATTAGCAACTGCCGTCTCAGCTGAGAAAATTCTTCACTTCGGAGAATATTCTTAAAATTGATCGTGGTGTAAAACTTTCTTAGACTTGAGGCAAATTCTCAGCTGAGAATTTTCTTAAGTCTAAGACAAAATTTTGTCTGAGAATTTTTCGATATTTATGGTGCTAAGCCCTGACCGAGGTTCGAAGCTTGTTTGTCCGAGGTAAAAGTATTGTGACGTCACAAAATTCTGCATTTTTCCCGCAATAGGAAGGGTCAATTCAAATTTAAAAAAATAAAACAGGGGCGCTAAGACGACAACAAGAATCCACCATAGAAACACGAAGGATAACATTGTCGATATGAATAATATCCACAGAGCCCAAAGTTAAAACGAAATTATCATAGGTGGTGCCACTCAAAGAAATGCGGCGCCTTGCAGGTATAACAGCGGCCAGAATAAATTGAAAGAACAAGTACATACTGTCGTGGTATGGTCATAACACGGAACATTTAACAAGAAAATTTCCAAAATATATTCCGATCACGAGTAATTAATCTAAATAATACGGAAGTGTCCCAACTCTATACCTTCTCAAAGAAAATTTCAAACCAATTTTCATACACCAGACACGTGTTTCGGATAATAAATCCTCATCAGTGATGCTTCCAGCCAAAGTGCTTTTCATAAGCCATCCGAATTCATTTCACTAGCGCCCTCTGGTTTTATTTTTAGAATTTAAATTTGTGCATTTGCTTTACAGAGAGTGCGCGGCTGCAAATTTCAGAATCAATTCGAAGCATTACCAAATAAAACCTAGAGGGAGGGATGATATTTAGATGTTAACCTCCTTAATTTTGATATGTTTTTTCAATAAACATAACAGAAGTACCTAACAGCTATCCAGTCTCAAAGTCGAGAACGTAAGGCCAAATCTTGCGAATTCCTATCGGAACGGCTGCGAACCCCGGAATGAACAACATTCCGAAGTGAGACCAGGTGTTCGGGGAGAGTCGGCGTCTCCTGATTGCATACAACACCCGTCGCTACAGCTCCATGGAAACAACAACTGTCAAAATCGGTGATTGTCTCGATGTACATTTTGATGTACATATCAGGTAAGTATGTTTTGTTTGGTGATTATGACAGCCACTCAATCACAAGGCAGAATGTCACTGATCATCTGGAAAGGGGGATCTGATATACTTTAATTATACACCCGCAGCGACCAAAGAACTTCCTCAATGATGATTTCAGCCGTTGCGTAACATAACCCTGAACAAGTAGCATGATGAAATGGCAAGTTTCTGAATTAGCAAAACATATATATGATGTCAAATTGATAAAGGGCCAAAACAAAGCTTCTTTCAGGCGACAGAGCTGGAAAGAAGTAATCCATGCACTAAACAAACATCAAGTCATGGGGAACAATTTATTCCGTTATAATATAATCGTACATGGAATTTCCCAGTTGGTGTTTCCCGCTAAAACTGAAAATTGGATCTTTTATTTTGAGGTTACGAAATGCAGTCCGTGCTCTGTCGGCTGTAGCGAGCTAATGCATTTAATCGCCCGAGGAGTGATCGATATTCAGAGAGGACAGGTAGTCGGGACCCTGTTCTCTCTCAAGAGGTTTTGACAGGGTCCGTCATGGAGTCCCATCGTCACAGTCAGTCTGACTAAAAGCTTAAGAATGCGCTGGTACAAGGTTCTAGATTGGTCAAGTACCACGTGTCCTGACATTACGAAACAGGTTCTAAATTTTAGTCTTAGAATTCCAAACACCAATTAAGATCTTGGAATTTCCACTTACACATACTTAAATTCAAAATTTAATCTTGGAATATCCAATTTAAAGTCAAAAATTATTTGATAGACGGAATTTTTTGGCGCTTAAGCTCTTGAAAACTTCAATATCTTAATGCCCAATTCAGATCTTTTGATATCCATGCCTTATCTTTAAAATTAATTTTGGAATTTCCATTGGAAACTTATAAAGCTTCAATCTTGGAATTTCCAACTTATATCTTCGATTTTCCATTTTCTATCTTTGAATTTTCTCATTCTTAATTAGTTCAACAATTATTTGTAAATTCATCTTTATCTCGGAATTTCCACTTTAAATTTGGAATTCCATCTTTTACTTAGAATTTCCAACTTTAGACTCGAAATTTTAACTTTCGACGTCGTGATCATGAAAGGAGGAGGACATTATATACAAAATGGATCACAGAAGTCAAGCCTCGAGAACAAGGTAAAAACAAGGTAAAAGATCACCGAAAAGTGTCATGGTGCAATTCATCACCAAAATGACGATTAGTGCTAAGTCTCAACGTGATGCAATGACCCCGGAACCCCTCCCCCTCTGTATCCAGTATCCACCACTGTGTAGTATTGTAGTTCATGTTTTAATGTACTTCATCTCTAGTCTTGAAATTTAGATTCCGACTTAAACATTGAAATTCTGTAGATTTGGAATTCCAATATTTAAGTTATAAAAATCAAATGTCAAGGCATGAAATTCAGTCAGTAATAATTATGAACTATCTGAAGACGTTTACATTTATACCACTTGGTGAGTGTCACTGCTGGTGGACCAGTGGCACATGTAGCCAAGTTCGATCAATTTCGGTTGATCGTTTCTTCAACGCATTCTAAATTTCTGTTATCAAAATTTCTTGAAATTTCTAAAAAGTGGGTCCTGTAGCATCATATCCCAACCAACCTGCTACGTCTTTCGGTACACTTTTTCGACATAGTAACTTTCATACTTTTTCGGCATATTACATTGTTTAGATTTAGGATCACTGATGAGGGTTATGTACCCGAAACGTGCATGTCTGGTCCACGTTTAAATGATGCTATTCAATTGGAAGACGTTTACATTCCATTCTCTCCTTTAAACATTGAATTGTTATAATGACTAGTGATGAACCAATTGTCTCGGACAGTCGGTTGTCGACCGCTAAAAGTCTTTTGATTCCGATTATCGATTAATCTTTGCTGAAATTGTCAATATTGAAATGTATGTTCTATAGTACCAATTTTATTGTACTAGACACGTGTTTCGGATATTGAATCCTCGTCAGTAGTACTTAATGTCAAACACTTTAAATAAAGCAAAAGTGAATTTTCCTGCCATCTACAATATAGACTTTTAATTTCCTCTTGTCAAAATAAGCAAAAAGGAATGTGTTTAGTGTTTAGGTATTTGTTGTTGTGCGTTGACGTTCCTTGTCTCTTTTGCGTCTCTTTCTGTGCTTGTCTGTTTTCCCCTTTATTTCAATGTTACATGTGCCGTTAGTTATTGTTTTACCTGTAAACAGCCAGACAATTTGAAATCGAATGTTTCGTATTGTTTCCGGCAAAATTGTCTAAGTTTTATGAAGAAAAATACAACTTTCTATCTTTTATGCTGCAATCCCCAAGAACACGATTGAAATCGATGGTTTACCCTCTGTGATGATTTTTCTGATTGTCGATTCAAAAAGTCTTCCGATGCACTAATAATGACGCGAATACCTTACATGTCATAATCTTATCATTTTATTTCAGTCGTGAAGAAGGCCGGGGAATACACTTGTTTATTACATTATCTTTAGATAAAATTACCTTTAAAAAAAATGGCTTCCAGTTTATACAAGGCGCAGTATGCTCTAAATGTCTGTGAAAAACACAACAAAAAAGAGAATCATGCGTATTGTAAAACATGTCAGGAAAAAATTTGTTCATCGTGTATTAAAGAGAGTCATTATTCACATGATTGGGACATAATCACAGATATACTTCAAGAGAAAAGACACAGTTTACCAGAGGAATGTAGAAAAATTCGTGCTACACAACTTCCGTGTTTGAGAAACGAATTAGATCGATTCGAAGATAAAATACAAGAGCAAGATGCTCGTTTTGAGCAAAACAAATCTGCTTTAAATGGTTCCCGAAAAAGTTACATCGATGAAATCAACAACTTGTTTGATGGGAAAATAGACGAATGTCGTAATAATACCGAGATAGCTAAACAAATATATATAGGTGAACGTGAAGGACTTAAAAGGAAAGTAGGATATCTGGACATGATTACCACGTCCTTAGACAAGGATATCAATACTTTGCCTGACCATGATATTCTGGACATGGAGAAGGAGATGAGGGATGAACTGGAAAAGGCTCTTTGCTACAGTGCTGATAAGTACACATGTTCTACAGTGTTTGTACCCGGACAGATTAATTTGGAGATGCTTAAGGACATGATAGGTGACGTATACTGTATGATCTGTGGAAGAAAAAAATGAGATTGACAAATTCACAGTATCCATTCAAACCATACAATCTCTGTCTGACAAAAATGCTTGGATAATGACTGAAAACGACGAAATTGCACAATTGATTGATGGAAATGGAGAGCAGTTGGGAAGCATGAGAACTGAGTGTTCAGACCTCGTTGTCTCAGATGGTGGAAATATGGTTCTCGTTTCTTTTGACAAAAGCTCTATTTCTGTCCTCACACAAAACGAAGAGAAAATAATAGAGTTTGACACAAATCCGCTATATCCTTTCTGGATCACTAAAACAATGAAAGATGAAATCATTGTGACACTTATAGATAATGGAGATCACTACAACTTATTGCCTTCTAGCCGCCGTGTGGTTCACCTTATGGATCTAACGGGGGACATGCTTCACTCGTACGAATTCAAGGAGGATGGAAAGACAAGGCTATTCACTTTGCCGATGAAGACGGTTGAGAACAAGAACACCGACATATGTATCATTAACTGGTTTAGTGAAAGCAGTGGTGAGCTAGTCGTACTTCACGGAAATGGTCGTGTGAAGTTTACGCATGAAGCAGATGCGCAAAAAGTTGAATGCTTTTTACCGACTGATGTAGAGTGCGATTCGAAATCTAGCATTCTGTTTTCAGATTTTCACAGCAGAGCAATCCATGTGCTGAATGCCAAAGGACTGTATCTATATAAACTGTGCCAGTATGATCAGTGTATAGTTCCCTATGCGGTCTCTGTCAATGGTGATAACCTTTGGTGTGGAATGAACTGGGGAACATTAAAGTTGTACACGTACAGAAACTGAACACATTGTGTATATGTTGTGATTTGAATTTGTTTACCTGTCGAGTTGACCGGCGGTGGATTTGACCGTAAAATGACTTTTGAATTTACATTTAACACATGTTCATTTTTTTTTATAAATTGTCATCCACCGCAGCCAAATATTGCCAATAAATGTACAAAACTTAACAAACAGCATTTTCCTTTAAATTATTTTAAAGAGCACGTTACAGATATATGAGATAAATGGGATCAGTCAAAGATCTGAATTAGGCATCGTCCGTCGTACGTAAGGTCAAGGGCGAACCCAAAAAGTAGCAAGAACACAAAAGTGCAACGTAAGCCATGATGGATGATTGTCAATTCAACACAAGGTCAAATCTATCAACATGTGAGCAAAGGTCATTTTGTCTACAATAATTTGTCTGATATTAATGAAATTAACAAACTGAACTCGTACATCTTTCTTTATCACTCAGATACAGTTTTTTAATCAATTCATTGGCTCTCGATAAGAAGATCGAGAAATTATTTAACACCGCCCCGGATCCATCCCTGAAGGAATCAGACCAAATGAAAACCAAAACCTTTCAAAAAGTTTCATTAATGTGTATTTAACTTGTTAAATTGTAGTTTATACACAATGTTTTTTTTTTATCTTCCCTGTTATGATCCACTATGTTTCATTAAGAAGAAACAAAAGATAAGAGCGTGGTATATTTCTACGTGTTTATTCTTCTACATCGAGGTAATAACTATATACTGACCATATGCTACAGAGACATATAATATAGAGATAACATCTAAGTTCTGGGGATCGGTACTATGGATGTGAGAAAGAGATATTATCAGAACTCTGCATACCAAGATTTGTAAATCGTGGGAAACACTTAAACATATGATAATACGTTACATTCCCCACTCGTTCATTTATTCGTTTTGTTATTTTAAGAATCGTTATATGTCATAGTCAGGTGGTTTGGCCAAGCAGAAAACAGCTCATTGTTTTAATGTAATTTTAGAAATTCGGCGTGGTTTACGTACTTTGTATCAAAAGTTGTTTTTCTTATTACCACCCGCCTTCCCCACCATCGCCATCCATTTGTCAATTATGTTACAGTTTTCTTGATTTCCGCTTCATCCCCTCCCCCTGTATAAACAGTCGTATTTTTTCTTCTTTGTCTTATTCCTGGCTTTTAGCTTCATAATTACACTCAGGGACTCAAAAATTTCATTTAATCACGCAGTAAAATATCCTTGGCTTGCTGATTATATGGGTTGCATACGTATATACACGAATCTGCTACATAGCTGAGAGTTAATTAGACTTTATTCTATGCCTTTATTAATGTGCCTATTTTTTAATTGTATATTTGCACCATTTTTTGCTTATCCCGGTCGTACTTACAATGTTTTTTCATATTGCAGTCACTATGCATAATTGGGGCTGCTCTGTATTATCATTAAACATTCTTTCTTTTTTTTTCTTTTAATATTATTCTATCTGTAGTATGTTGTAATTCTGGCGAATTATTTGCCCCCAATTCATTGTGTAGTAGGTTCATTTTTTTTATTTGTTTGTATATGTATAGGTCTTATAATATTCTGCAATTCTAATTAGATGCCCGCAGGGATCAGCCCTGGGCCATTTGTTTCAAGTATGCCTGCAGGGATCAGCCCCAGGTCATCGGTTTAAATGAAAACCAAAACCTTTCAAAAAGTTTCATTAATCCTTCAAGCGGTATTAGAATAGGACTCAGAAATGCACAAATTTACATACTAACGACGGACGGATGGCACACGAAACACGATGAAAAGCGATTACTTAAGTCTTATGGTGAGCTTTAAACCTTTTTTCACACATGACTTTTTATTTTCCATTTCATCTTACATGGGTTTAATTGGTTGATCATATAGCTTTGAAATTGGCGAAATGTTGTGACATAGAAAAATGAAAATGCATCAGCCAATCAGTTCTTAGAACCTTGGCATATTATCGGGTAGACTAGACAAAAATCCACTTTTAATCGACCTTCTTGGAAATTTATGTCGAGAAATCAGCTTATAAATCATAAACTAGGCAGATAGTCCAGTGATATTATGATTTGAAATCGAACTAGTAGCATACCATTTTTCTTCCTTGGAAAGACTGGCTATGATATTATCCGCTGAAGCCAAATTTAGGATGATTATAATTGAACATTTTTATTGGTTTGAAATTGCCAAAAGTAGTGTTGAAATTTGATAAAATGAGCGTATCCCCCATTTTCAGAATAAGATTACATGGAAACGAATTGAAACACCATCTCATTATCATATAAATGTGTAAAAACATTTCTAGCATATTAAATGATTATGCATAAACGTTTGTTTCCCAATGATTCTTCTTTTAAAAAATCGCCCACAAAACCAGCTGGTCCCATCATTTGTTCAGGTATTCATCAAATTATAGCAAAAAAAGAGAAAGTAAAGCTTAATTTCACCCTGATTGTTGAAGATTAATTGAATTTAAATCATTTTGTTAATTATTTGGAGTCAAATGAACTAAATGAATGTGATTTTTTATTTTTTTGACTGCTGACTTTGTCAAAATCTATTATCAAAGTAGACAATTTTGATATTTTTGGAGGATTGTTGAAAAAGTGGCTAAGTCCAAGGTTTTTTAGGTTAAAATTCCTAATATTTCAAAAATATGTTGACCAATTTGCTTTGAATTTTGCGTGACAGTCATTGGTGAAAAAAGCTATCTGAAGCTAGAATTTCATATTTATGCCGGAGTATGATATTTAAAAAATCGAACATTGTTTAATTTTATAATGGGGGCATGGGGAACTGACTTAAAATTCTCCATAATTTTTTTTCTAGATTAGAAAATGTTAGAGGACTTTTTTGAAGATCTTTCAGTTGGTATAAAGAACATATAAAAACTAAAATGACCATGCATAGTCTTGAAATAAAAAAGTCCTCCTCAAAAACGTGTTTAAAAGGCCAGGACTTGGTCAATTTTCTCACTTTAAGTCAAAATATCATTCTGATTCAATTTCATACTTAATTTTTTCCTACATTACTTAAAATTTACTTTTTCTTTTATAATATTCACAAAGTATATTGAGCATAATTATGAAATCAAATAAAAAATCTATGCTTACCCATTTCATTTTAGAGAATTATCTGAATCAAATTGACAAAATATTCATTATTTCTCATTAAATAATTTCTTAAAAAGTATGGTCTCGACCGAATTCTGAGATAAATAACTGAAAATTGCCATTTTTACCATTTTTGATTGGTCCGTTTTCTGTTTTGCTTACAACTACAAGCTTAAATTTTATTAAATGTCTTATATAGTTACCTAAGATGTCATAAAAACAATTTTATGCTAAACTGAATCTTTCTCTTGTTGTTCTGATCAACTAAATATGCCACAGTTGGTCTTTTTGCATTTTGACTAAAAATGAAGGGGGGTCTAAATACTGCACTTTCCGTGAAGTATCGAATGAGGACTTTTAATATGTGTTATGTACGTGTGAACTAATCCGCTAAAAGCATCACTGATGAGAATTTAATATTCGAAACACGTGTCTGGTGCATGGAAATTGGTTTGGAATTTTCTTCAAGAAGGTATAGAGTTGGAACCCTTCGACATTATTTAGACATTAAATCAAGTCTTAAAAATTCTTTTGCAATTACTTCGATTTCAGCCCATTTTTTTGCATTATATGACTGGACTAAGAGGATCTTGATCACTTTTTGTCCCTGAAAGATTTCGTGCAATTACGTTCAACAGTAGGTGGAAGAAATTTAAAACAAGTCGTTCAATCTTGGCGGATATTGTGTAGACTTTGTAATGTTATGTGAGTCTAGCTTGTGTAAGCTAATTACAGCCCTATTTTGACGTATTTATTGACCGATTGACTCGAAACACAAACTAGATTGAGGACATTACTTTATTCCTGTAAGAGTTTTTAACGTGTTATGTCCTCAAATTGAAAGACTGTGAAAGGTATGTCCAAAATTTATGTAGTGGTCGAAGAGAAGCCAAAACGAGTAAAACAATCAAACTCTTGGTGGACATATTAAAAAATAAATACCCACACAAAAACGCCTCACATACATACACACACTCTCTCTCACATACACACACCCTCACAACTTTTAGATTATCATGATACCTAGCCCATTGCCTAGTTTGGTGAAATTCTGTGTAGTGGATATGTTGAAAATGTATAAGTTACAAACGACAGACAATGGACGACATAGCTTGCTCGAGTTTACTGGATCAAGTGAGCTTAATTTTCAAATTTTAGAACACATATAGCCTTGATCTTCTCTTTCAGCATTTAATCTATATTTGGATTACTGACGTATTTGCCTTTTAAACTTGTATGTTCTTGTTAACTATGAATACAGTAGCCAATAAAACAAAATGGCTTCCAGTTTATACAAGGCTCAGTTCGCTCTTAGACTTTGTGAAAAACACGACAAAAAGGAGCTTCATGCTTATTGTAAAACATGTCAGGAAAAAATATGTTCAACGTGTATTAAGGAAGACCATAATTCACATGATTGGGACATGATCGCAGATATACTTAGGGAGAAAAAACACAGTTTACCTGAGGATTGTAAAGAAATTCGTGCTACACAACTTCCGTGTTTGAGAAATGAATTGGAAAGATACGAAGATAAAATACAAGAACTAGATGCTGGTTTTGAACAAAACAAATCTGATATAAATGATTCACGAAAAAGCTACATTGATGAGATCAACAAATTGTTCAATGGGAGGATTGACGAATGTCGTAAGATTACCGAGACAGCAAAACGAAAACTTAAAGATGAACTCGACGGATTGAAAATGAAAGTAGAATACCTGGAGATGATTACAACATCCTTAGACAAAGAGATTACTACTTTACCCAACCATGACATTCTGGACATGGAGCTGGAGATGAGAGAAGAACTTATAAAGGCTTTCTCTTACAGTGCTGGTAAGGACAAATGTATTACTGGGTTTGTACCCGGGAAGATCAATGTGGAAACAATGAAGAAAATGATAGGTGAATTCCATTACGTGTCTGTGGAAGAACTACATGATATAGGTCTGTATTCCGAATCCATACAAACAATAAAACCTGTTTCTGACACAGAGGCCTGGATGATCCGTAAAGATAATTATCCAGAATTAATTGACAGAAATGAGATGCAAATTAAAGATATCCAAACCAAGTGTAGAGACCTTGTAATCTCTGAACAAGGAAATATCGTGCTGACGAAATCAAGATCGCGAATTTTGATTCTCGATCAAAACGGGAAAAAGAAAATAACCGAATTTTATAAAAAACCATTAAGTCCCACTTTTATTAGTAAAACAGAGAACGACGAAATCCTTGTAACACTGCGGGAAAAAGGTGACGACTACAATCTTCTTCCTACAAGCCGCCGAGTGGTTCAGCGTATGACACTCGCAGGAGATGTGCTCAACACGTACGAGTTCATGGAGGATGGCAAGACAAGATTATTTACTTTGCCTGTGACAACGGCAGAAAACAAGAATACTGACGTTTGTGTCGTCAATTGGACCAGTGTCGGCGGAGAACTAGTTGTACTATACAAAGATGGACGTCAGAAGTTTACGTATAGAGGAGAAGGACTGAATATTGAAAACTTCCTGTCGACAGATGTTGCATGCGATTCAAAATGTAATATCATCTTTTCAGAAGAAGAGAACAATGCAATCCATATGTTGGATGCAGAGGGGATATTTCTATGCACATTATGTCAATGTGGACAATTATTTCCCTCTGCAATCGCCGTCTACGGTGATAAAATTTGGTGTGGATTTGATCAAGGCAGAGTGAAAGTTTATAGATATCACATAAATTGATTTATATATTGTTACATAAAGCAAACAATATGTGTGAATAAACCCTTATCGCGCCCTCATCGGTACCTTGGATAAGCTCTTTACCCTAAAACGCAGGCGTATGACACGTTGCCCATCAAACGTCAAGAAAAGACATCTACCTAGTAAATGTATGAACAAAAGAAATTTATCTTACAATTTTTAATTGATTACATTAATGTACTTCAGTCACTCGTTTCAGACATTAATTTTTATATTTTGCAGGATTCTATTCTGTCATCACTTATACTAGTCACCCCCCCCCCCCCCACGAGTCATATACTTGTATTTACATGTGGTTGAAATAGACATTACCTCGTCATACTGAATATAAGCATCATTTAAGAACAGATACATTTGCAGCATGGACCAGACATGTGCATTTCAGACATCGATACTTTGTTATTCGTGATAGTTTAAGTCGTCGATGTGAAAACTTACAAATTAATCACTTCCAGTCGCAATTTATTTCTCTTTAAACTAAATTGTGCATTAATTTTGAAAATGTCTCTTATATCCTGAATTTTAATCGATAGACCTAAAGCAAGCATTGTTGGCCCCTTGATTCCTCTTCAATTAATGAAACTTACATACTGAAAATATATCTAGAGACATTTTGATATTTGCATTTTTCACCAGGTTAAGAATCCTCAACAACGTTTTGATACTTTTTACATGTTATATATAAATCTTGTCTCTGGTAGGAGACCCTTACATCATGTATACCACGGTTCATCAATATCCTTCCAGTGATTGCAGATAATGAGTCGAAATTATTTTTTAATTGGTGACGGATTGACGAATAAACAATATTCCGAAGTGCGACAAGGTGCCCAGAGAGAGTCAGCCTCTCCTGTATGCAACATCCGTCGCAACAGTTCCATGGAAACTTGTCAAATTCGGTGATTGTCTCGATGTACATATCGATGAGCATATCAGGTAAAGATGTCTTGTTTGGTAATGTTGACAGCCATTCAGTCGCAATCCAGAATGTCACTGAAAATGACGAAAATTGGTACCTGACGAATTTAAACCAATTTACAGTATTATGAAACGAGTTGTGTGTTTTATATCCCCGAGCCTTGGCGAGGGGATATAAAACGCATAACGAGTTTCATAATACATCGTATGAAATGAAAATTCATTTGAGATTCTTTTTATCACATGATATTGCCTAAAAATGTGTATTTCTTTCGTGAAATCAACGTTTCCGAGAACTATAGAGGCGAACCACGCCGTGATCAAGAAGTCGTCTGCTACGCCATGAGAAGTAGTGTCCCCATCGTATAGATATTCTGTGCGTAATAGAAAAGTATTTCAATTTTGAATAGTATTTTGATGCAAGATTGATATTAACTCCGGGTCTGAATTTAACAGCTGACCGATATTTGAAAGGTCACATTTGTCAAGGTTTATGTGATTAGGTTCCAAACTTGACCAATCGCATTCAAGCAGAGCGATATGTAACGTGTTATCATATCATATATTTATGAAATGGCTTTATGAACTGCATAACGGGTGTATCGTGTGATGAAGTGAATTATGTGATGCTGGTACATGTATTTCGTGATATAATAATTGACATAATTCTTGACTATGGCCTAAGGATGTGTCGTGGTCTTGAAACAAGGCAATGGGTAAAATGTTAAACGTCTTTAAATTCAATAGCATCATTTAAAACCTGATAAATTTACAGCATGGACCAGACATGCACGTTTCGGGTACTAAACCCTCGTCAGTGATCCTCAGTCTAAACAATGTAATACGGCCAAAAAGTATGAAAATTATTATGTTCAAAAATGTACCGAAAGACGTAGCAGAATGGATGGGATATGATGCTACAGGACCCATGTTTTAGAAATTTCAAGAAATTTTGTAACAGAAAATTTCAAATGCGTTGAAGAGACACACGATCAACCGAAGTTGATCGAACTTGGCTACATGTGCCCTCGGGGACTCTTGGTCCACCAGCAGTGACACTCACCAAGTAGTTCAAATGTTAAACGTCTTTAAATTCAATAGCATCATTTAAAACCTGATAAATTTACAGCATGGACCAGACATGCACGTTTCGGGTACTAAACCCTCGTCAGTGATCCTCAGTCTAAACAATGTAATACGGCCAAAAAGTATGACAATTATTATGTCCAAAAATGTACCGAAAGACGTAGCAGAACGGATGGGATATGATGCTACAGGACCCACGTTTTAGAAATTTCAAGAAATTTTGTAACAGAAAATTTCAAATGCGTTGAAGAGACACACGATCAACCGAAGTTGATCGAACTTGGCTACATGTGCCCTCGGGGACTCTTGGTCCACCAGCAGTGACACTCACCAAGTAGTTCAAATGTTAAACGTCTTTAAATTCAATAGCACCATAAGGTCAAGATCACAGCGCAGCTAATGTGTGAACCTTGTACAGGCCCTTTACCCTTCTGCAAGGATTTCTCAGTGTTTTGTAGTTTTTCTCTAAAGTGTCATGACATTCGGTCAAAGTCATGCATGCAATGGATAAAACCTTGTCCAAACCCAAGCTTTTATCTATTTCACAGAATTGTTGCTTATCATATGACCCTAGGCAGACTTCAATATGACATTTTCATGAATATTCACGATATGGTTGACAAAATAACCCAACAATGTGTCATGACCTTGATCCAAGGTGAAAGGTCAAACTTTCACTTCTTGTGTGAATTTTTACATTACTAAAATAATTTTTAAGTTTTAGTGATTGGTTGAAATTAAATGAAAAACATTTTTGCAAAAATGTACCGATAGATTAAATTGTGTGTAAAAATTGTCGCTCCGCACCACATATGGGACATCATCCCACCTCTGACAATTTAACTGGGAAATCTGGAATAGCGATTGGTTCATAACCTTCACATGAAGACTGTACATCTTATACTTGGCTTCTCATAGCCCATCCCTTACCAGGTCACAAGATCACTAGGTATCGAACAATAGTAGGTCCTGACATTTATCTGAGTTTCGGGCACTTTTAGGTCATAAACAATGTATCAGAGTTGCCACTGTTACTTATTTTTCCCTAACAATTTAAGTATATTGAATAAAGTCTCAATAAATATTTGTAATATAGAATGCTGTCCAATAGTTGCACTACAGTGTCTGTTATAAATGAAAGGTATATGCATTATACAAGCTAATACCAATTCTTTACCCCCTCTTCTGTGGAATTTTCATATTCTGATCTACTTGGTTTAAATGTCTATTCACTTGAAGAATTTATAATGTTTTCTTGAAAAATGGCTTGAATGGCTTATATAATAATTAATGGTTTTTCTCAAAGGTGATTATTTGTCAAGATGCATTTATTCACTAAAAATATTTCAATTAACATGGTTTTGAATTACAACTTTTTGGATTGCAAATTCTCTCATTTGCTACAGCACTTTGACTTCAGTTTGAAGTAGTTTTCAGAATTATCACACTGCCCATCCACTTCAAATTGACCAATAGCAAGTAGATCAAAATTTGAAAAGAAGACAGATCTTTTTATACACTGTACGCATACTTACATTAGCGCAACCATATTTTAGCAGAGACGGACAAAAAGGAGGAAACTTGACCATATAGCGTAAGTCATGAATGAGCGCAAATATAATTCAATACAGATTAATATGTTAGCGTAGTCTTGAATTAGTGGACTCATGACTGTGCTAACTCCACTAAAATATAAATCCCGCTGAAATAAGTACACATACAGTAAAATTATGTTAATATTCTTGATTGTTTATTTTATCTCCCATTATATTCAAAACATTCTGAATGTAGTGCAAATTAAATCTTCAACAGTGAAAAATCTCAAATAGATATCTTATGTTCAGAAATGTGCAGTGAAACATTTCTTGCCCAAATGTTGATTTTGATGAAGCAGTCATCTGTAGAAACTGCATATTCTTCAGATGGGACTGTGCATAAATAATAACACGAAATCAAAATTATTTCCTCCATTTCATTAAATAGGTTGTCAATAAGCATAAAATATCAAATTTGAGTGCAGTAAATCAAATATTTACAAAATTGATGATTTATGTAGCACATGATCTATAATAATCCTTCTTCCAATTAAATACATGTAGCTTTTGCTACGTAAATGTAATAAAGAATCACATAGCATTAATTCAGGGCCTAAAAAAGGCAAGTTATGGAAAACGGTGAAATGCTTGTTCATGTGAATTTAAAATGTGCATAGCAATAAGCATAAAGGCTTGTGATTTAAATGTCACTGTAAATGTGTGAATTAAACTATTTGTACTCTTTCAATTCATCAGTGGAAATTAAATAAATGATAATCCAAACTATATCATCCTCACTACAGTGTATGCAACACAACAGAAAATCTCTTCAGCCAGTCATACAGAAGATAGCGGTCTGAAAACATGAGATGTCTCCAAAGATCCAGTGACCGATTGGGAAGTAGGAGATGCAATGCCATACACTGACAGAAAGCTGATGGACAGATACATGTAAATATTGCACTGAAATGAAAAAGAAATGTAGAGACTTAATTCTTTCAGGAAAAATGGTTGTTCCTAAAAATATCATAAAAATTCCATTTCTATGGATTGGATTTCTAAATCATTCATCATTTTAAAGACCTTATTTCTGATTCAGTGATTCGCATTCAAAATGTATGTATCTTATAAACTTTTACATTAAAAATTTATGTTTAAAAAAATATGTATTTTAAACATTGGTAAACCATTGTCCTTATTCATCAATACCAGTAAATATATGTTTGATCAGATATCATTTACGATTATAAGAAAACAGGAAATCTTGGAGGGATGGTAAGGGGGAGGAATCTTTTCAGTGTGGAATATATTGTTTTCTTAGTACATGTAAGTGGTTTCTCTACATTCAAAGGTAAACAACCAATTACCTTTTAATATAAATATTGTAATCCCCTCATTTCCTCTGAGATGATCCAGATTTTAACCTCCTAATATAATGGTAGTTTGGTAAAATTTTCATTAGAAATTCAATTTGCAAGCCCTGGGCCTGAAAAAGAGAAAATGATAGTATTTATGACAATTTTATATTTATATTTCTATAATTGTCAAACAATCTCAACATTAAATGTAATATAGAATTTCATCAAAAAAGTAAGATATTCCCCTTACATGGTTTCTTTCCTGACATTCAAACAAATAAATTATGTTAAGTTTTTGGACCACTGGCACTGTATGAAGAAATCATTAGGAAATCATATATAAACAGAGTCTCTTATTTATATTAGTATGTATTGTAAATTCAGAAAATTTTTACAATCGATTATTGGAAACTATCCGAGGAGTACAATCGATATCACTATAGGAATAATCGGACTTTTTTCTTGTTTAAAATTGTTGTATGTTTTGTATCTTTTCAGAAGGAGAATACTCAGTGCTTGTGATTTAAGAATCTGATTTTTGTGTCGCCTGCGAAGCATTGCCACACTTAGGGATCATTATATAAAATCATGGAAATAAATTAAATGTTGAACATTTTCTGTTCTTAATAACAAAATTTCGAGGTTTGCTTTAGAAGTAGGGCCTTCCTTTTACTTTCTAAAGCCAAAATGGTCCCATACGGCAGACCTAGTACGCCCAAGATATGCTCCTCCAACATCATTAACTCCACCATCGCGAGCGCGTCTAATTTCGTCTAGAATTATATCGAAAATGCTTAGCACCGAGATCATTTGGCGTCAAATTGACTTCAACTGTGACAATCGATTTTCAAAACCATTATCGATAGTCGGCGACTTTCAAGTTTCGGCGACTATTGTTACAACACTAATTCATACAAGTATAATAATGAAATTACATATTGCTATTCATGTTTGTTGATGTTGGAATGTAATACTTCTCCTACTTACAGGGGGTCTGTCTGCAGCAATACGTCTTACACAATCAGATCCTGAAATCACTGTGTTCTCTGGTAACCTCTCCTGACCTTTGACCTGACACTTGGCCCCAATAATACAACCTGATGTCATCTCTAGGTGGCGCCCTACATAACCTGGAAAAGCAGACACAGATAGATGAGAGTTATTTTAAAGTGTTAATTTTTCTTTCAAAGAAGTTTTCAAAGAAATTATATTGTTTGTTCACTCTGGGATTACTGAATATTTATATATGTTACAAAAAACGTGTATTACACTATTAAGTTAAACCACAGAAGAAATTGATCAAGCTAAGAATGTGTGAGGTTAGAATGCATACATTAAACCTTGTTACAGAATGCATTCATTAAACCTTGTGATCTCACCTTTAGCTTCCACCACATTGTGGTCCCCTATTTTTGTTGATTCAATATCTAATTCTGTTAAGGAAAAGATTATAGAAACTCTACAGATTGCATTTACATGTACCAAAAAAAAAGCAGAAAATGGTGTAGAAAAAATGTCTACATACACAAAAGTTTAACAGCTTTTTAAACCTTATGATATCAACATACTAGCAGTATGCCTCAAATGTTCAAGTATACAGACTCTTCATACAAAAGGATACAAGATCCTACTTCAAATATATTGTTGTTTCCTATAATCATAACCTGCTGTGTTCCACCTGACTTATCTGGATTCCTGAAAGAAAAGCGACAAATAATGAAGAATAGCATTGTAAAACTAAAACGATTACCTTGTAAAAATAAGACGATTACCTTGTAAAAATAAGACGATTCTCACCAAAGTCACCTCCACTTTGAAAGAAATGTAACACATTATCGAGGTAATATATGGTGGATCTTTATCACTTCCATAGATCAGAATTGGCACAGTGATCTCTCGTGATGAAAACCAAATATTACGATGTCTAATAAATGTTATAACTTCAACTGTATAGCATGCATAGAGACATTTTATCTTGCGTATTGATTAATCATTTGTACAATGGACACCATATTATCAAACACTGATATATACTAAAAATACACAAGCTGCCTCATAAAATTTTTGAGATGTGCTTTTATAGTACATTTAGTAAACATGTAATATTCGGTCTTTTCAAAATACCGAGTTACTTCCCTTTTGAAACAGGAACTTCTGAGGTAAATGAAAATTGTGACATCAACAAATTCTATGGAAAGCAGCATGAAATTCAGGGAAAATATGCTTCAAACATGATGCCTATAAATGTATGAAGGAGCTGTTAAGATAAGGGCCGGATTTAGCCCTGAAATCACTCAATTATTTCTTGTGCGTTGTCCTTCCAATTTAGGTAAAAATTGGTCAGGGTAAAAATATAAAGTATTATAAGATTCCTAGTAGATATTTTATGTAAATAAATTTGGTGAAAGATGTTATGATTACGAGTTGAAGAGGTAGGGGTACAGATGACGGAAAACGTCAGATATCGAACGAAAATGGACAAAAAATGCATATTTAACACATCTTTTATGTTTATTATACTTCTGTTACCTTTTCAAGTCTAAATTGGATAAAAGAAATTAACTTTGAGGTTATTATATCAATATAACCAGCAAACTCTACAATCCGGAAACTTCGTTCTTCTCTGCCACTTATGTCGGTTTCTGGCACGAAATACACACAGTGTAGAAATAGACAACTTTCTCGTTTATTTCCTTCCAAACAATTAAATATTTGATCAGAACACACTCTGAAAATATTGTTCCATCATATAAAATGAAAAAAAAATCAATTATAACCTATTTTATCGCTCTAGAGACACATTTAAAAATAGTCATCAATTCCATCCCCCCTTTTTTCGTTTTTCGCATGTGGGACATTGTTCCCCTCCTCCCTTCAGAATGCCACTTGGTCAGAAAATGTGTTTTATTGATATACACCTTTGGTGAAAGCAAGGGGGGGAACGATGTGTATAGAACTTTTCCGTTTTCCATTGATTTCTATGTAAAAAACGCTTATTTTGACCTAAATATCGGTCTTATTTTGAATAAATTATCCCATCTGATAGCAGATTCATATGTAGACAAAGTTACTGGACATTTCTACCGAAAATAATTCTTAAATTTTGAAATTTCGTCTTTTCAGGGCAGATTTTACACCTTATCTTAACAGCTCCTTGCATTAGGTCATAATGCACTTACATCAGATATTGCAGGGGACTAGTAGAATATTTTTTCAAAATCTACTTGCCATGGGCGACTCATGACATGAAATTTACTTACCCGACCCCAAAAATCACTTGCCCATTAAAAATGATATGTAGAGAAGGATAGGTTTTATTTTGCAATTCATTTTAAAGGCCACATTGAAATGTAACATATTTAGCAAATAGAGTGCTAAATGATTCCTAAGAATAAATTGACACCCTGTCTTAGAATAAGAAGAGAAAAAAGAAATCAAATTGAAAAGGAAAAATGTTCGACAAGTTTACTTGCCCACGGGTAAGTAACTTTTCACTTGCCCCGAAAACAGGAAATGGGAATTCTAGACCCCTGTACTATCCAAAATGGGAAGTCCTCCATAAACAGAATCCTCCATAGATTTCAAAATAAAATTGAAATAAAAAAATGAATAACAATCAGTACCTGTTCTTCGATTATACTACAGACAAGTAACTGAAATGCTCTATGAAAGCAATGTACAAATAAAGACATACCTGTTTACAATATGAACTAGTTCTTCTATGATATTATTATCGCCTATGATAATAGGACCATCTTCCGCTATGATGCGAGCTTTGGGATGAATGATCGTTTTTGCTCCTGTAAAACACATGCATAATATATATATAAATAAGTAAATGGGCAGTAAACTAAAAATTATCTTTTCCAATTGAGTGATTAAGCTAAACGATTGCAGTCATGTGAGCCAATTTAATAAATGACTGTAATAATTTTTCTGTCTATTGAAGCGGATTATATTTTGTTTGTGCATCGGTTTAAGCTGATTATATAGTTTGTGCATCTGTTTTTGTCTATACATCGATAGACAGAAAAATTATTACAGTCATTTCTTATAATTTCATAAAATTACCATTAAATTATGTAGTTTATTTTGCAATGGACATCATTTTAGCATTGCTGATTTTCAAGCTCAAACTGGCGACGTAATATTTCAATAGGCCTAACGTAGCGGCGCTCAACTTTAGTGACATCATAATAGGCAACATTATCTATACAGCTATAGAAAAAAATTCGCTCTGTACGTTTGTATAGGTGTTATACAGACAAGGTGCGTCATTGGTCACAATTTTGGACAATTCTTGCGCATCTCCTGTTTTAGCACTCATTGAGCTAGAATTTTATAGATATTTCAATTTATTATGGCCATTGTATCATTTCTCCCTCTATTTAAGACTTTCATTCATTAAATGCCTAACAGCAGATAAGTTTGAAAATTTGATCTAAACTGAATGAAATTAAACAAAATGTTTTTCATAAAAAACAGATGTCTCCCCCCTCCCTCTAAGTTACTTTGACCTTAGGCCAACATGCAAAATGATGTCCTTTGAGTCATGGGCAACATCATACTAAAACATGAAAGTGATTCATTACATTGTTTGAGGTAAAGCCCAAACATGATTGGCATATACAATTTCATTATAAGCATATTTAAAGAAATTGACTTTGGTCACATGACCTTGGATATAGGTGATCTGAAACCTACACTCACTGACGAGGGTTAAGTACCCGAAACATGCATGTCTGGTCCATGCTGCAAACTTATCTGCTTTTAAATGATGATATTGAATTTGAAGACGTTTAACATTGTATGGATCATGAGCAACAAAAAATTGAATTAGTGATTGGATACACCATTCAAAATATAAAGCCTAAACATTATTAGCATAGACAATTTCAGCCTGAACATGCTTAGCATATACAATTTCATTACCAAAGTAAGAAGCTACCTTAACCATGTGACCTTGGGACAATGTAATAAGAAACATTTAGTCCTTAGAAACAACATACTAAAACATAGGTAATCACAGATTACAAAGCTCACCTCGTGACAGCAAAATTCAATTCAAACATATTTCTTAGTACATGTATATTGGCTTTTAAAGGCAAAACCACTCAAGCAGAAAAAGTAGGTCAAGGTCATTTTATGAAAGTTTGATCAAAGATACATCCAATATGCAAGTTTGGTACATGTAGCAGTTATACTTTGCTCAATATTGGCTTTTAAAGGCAAAATCACTCAAGCGGAAAAAGTAGGTCGAGGTCATTTTATGAAAGATTGATCAAAGATACATCCAATATGCAAGTTTGGTACATGTATCACTTATACTTTGCTCAATATTGGCTTTTAAAGGCAAAATCACTCAAGCGGAAAAAGTAGGTCGAGGTCATTTTATGAAAGATTGATCAAAGATACATCCAATATGCAAGTTTGGTACATGTATCACTTATACTTTGCTCAATATTGGCTTTTAAAGGCAAAATCACTCAAGCGGAAAAAGTAGGTCGAGGTCATTTTATGAAAGATTGATCAAAGATACATCCAATATGCAAGTTTGGTACATGTATCACTTATACTTTGCTCAATATTGGCTTTTAAAGGCAAAATCACTCAAGCGGAAAAAGTAGGTCGAGGTCATTTTATGAAAGATTGATCAAAGATACATCCAATATGCAAGTTTGGTACATGTATCACTTGTACTTTGCTCAATATTGGCTTTTAAAGGCAAAATCACTCAAGCGGAAAAAGTAGGTCAAGGTCATTTTATGAAAGTTTGATCAAAGATACATCCAATATGCAAGTTTGGTACATGTATCACTTATACTTTGCTCAATATTGGCTTTTAAAGGCAAAATCACTCAAGCGGAAAAAGTAGGTCGAGGTCATTTTATGAAAGTTTTATCAAAGATACATCTAATATGCAAGTTTGGAACATCTAGCACTTATACTTTGCTCAATATTGGCTTTTAAAGGCAAAATCACTCAAGCAGAAAAAGTAGGTCAAGGTCATTTTATGAAAGTTTGATCAAAGATACATCCAATATGCAAGTTTGGTACATGTAGCACTCATACTTTGCTCAATATTGGCTTTTAAAAGCGAAATCACTCAAGTGGAAAAAGTAGGTCAGATGCTGCATCCGATGCATGGGTCCATCTCGGCATCCAAAGATGAATCACTTGTGCAAGTTTGGTTACTGTAGCATCAGTACTTTGTCAGATACTGAGCTACCCCAAACTTCTTATCCAAATCACTCAAGCGTAAAATGCAGGTCAGATGCTGCATCCGGTGCATGGGTTCACCTCAGCATCCAAAGATGAATCACTTATGCAAGTTTGGTTACTGTAGCATCAGTACTTTGTCAGATACTGAGCTACCCCAAACTTCTTAACCAAGTCACTCAAGCGGAAAATGTAGGTCAGATGCTGCATCCGATGCATGGGTTCACCTCAGCATCCAAAGATGAATCACTTGTGCAAGTTTGGTTACTGTAGCATCAGTACTTTGTCAGATACTGAGCTACCCCAAACTTCTTAACCAAGTCACTCAAGCGGAAAATGTAGGTCAGATGCTGCATACGATGCATGGGTTCACTTCAGCATCCAAAGATGAATCACTTGTGCCAGTTTGGTTACTGTAGCATTAGTACTTTGTTAGATACTGAGCTACCCCAAACTTCTTAACCAAGTCACTCAAGCGGAAAATGTAGGTCAGATGCTGCATCCGATGCATGGGTTCACCTCAGCATCCAAAGATGAATCACTTGTGCCAGTTTGGTTACTGTAGCATTAGTACTTTGTCAGATACTGAGCTACCCCAAACTTCTTAACCGGACGCGGACGCGGACACGGACGCGGACACGGACGCGGACGCGGACGCGGACGAGGACGCGGACGCGGACGCGTAGGGTTATAGCATAAGCTCACTCAACTTCGTCGAGGTGAGCTAAAAATGAAAACAATTGTAAGAAGGGTTCAGGAGATATAGCCCAGACAATATTAGTACGTACAATTTCATTAAAAAGAACTAAATGATCTTGACCTTGGGCACATGACCTTGGGTCAAGATGATAAGAAACCCTCCAATCCTGAGCAACAGCATACTATAATTAAGAGTGATCCAGTATACGATTCCACACATATAGCACAGACTCAATAGCATTTACAATTTCATTAAAAAATGTAATACTTGACCTTAGTCATATGACCTTGGATCAAGGAGGTGTGAAACCTTTGGGTCATCAGCACCATCATACTAAAATATGACGTGATCCAATCACGATTCAAAAGATTAAGCCTGGACATAATACATGTAACAAATACAATTTCATTTAAAATATACTAATTGACCTTGACTTTGGTCACATGACCTTGAGTCAACGTGATGTGAAACCTTTACGTGATAAGCAACAACATACTAAAATATGACGGTGATCCGATAAATAGTTAAAAGAGATACAGCCCCAATGGGATAGCATGTACAATTTCATTAAAATGTACTTAGTAACTTTGACCTTGATCAAATGACCATGGGTCCAGGTGAAACCTTTTGGTCATGACTAAATACATTCTTAAACTTGAAAGCAATCCAGTATGCAGTCCAAGGGATAAAGCCTAAACAAGAATGTATCTACAATTTCATTAAAAATGTAGTAAGTGACCTTGGCCTTGGGTCAAGGTGATGTGAAGCCTTCGGGTCATAAGCAAAAACATATTTAAATATGAAAGTTATCCGGCAAAAGGTTCAAGAGATATAGCCCGGACAAGAATGTATGCACAATATCATTAAAAATGCACTAAGTGACCTTGACCTTGGTCACATGACCTTGGGTCAAGGTGATGTGAAACATACGGTCATAAGCAACAACATACTTAGATATGAAAGTGATTCAGCAAATGGTTCAAGAGATATAGCTCATACAGGAATGTATGCATAATTTCATTAAAAATGCACTAAGTGACCTTGACCTTGGTCACATGACCTTGTGACATGGTGATGTGAAACCTTTTCGTGATAAGCAACAACATACTAAAATATGAAAGTTATCCGGCAAACGGTTCAAGGGATATAGCACGGACTGGAATGTATGTACAGTTTCATTAAAAATGCACTAAGTGACCTTGCCCTTGGTCACATGACCTTGGGTCAAGGTGATGTGAAACCTACGGTTCATAAGCAACAACATAATAAAATATGAAAGTGATCCGGCACACGGCTCAAGAGATATAGCCCGGACAGGAATGTATGCATAATTTCATTAAAAATGCACTGAGTGACCTTGACCTTGGTCACATGACCTTGGGTCAAGGTGATGTGAAACCTACGGGTCATAAGCAACAACATACTAAAATATGAAATTTATCCGGCAAACGGTTCAAGAGATATAGCACGGACAGGAATGTATGTACAGTTTCATTAAAAATGCACTAAGTGACCTTGACCTTGGTCACATGACCTTGGGTCAAGGTGATGTGAAACCTTCGGGTCATAAGCGACAATATACCAAAATATGAAAGTGATCCGGCAAAGGGTTCAAGAGATATAGCCCAGACAGGAATGTATGCATAATTTCATTAAAAATGCATTAAGTGACCTTGACCTTGGTCACATGACCTTGGGTCAAGGTGATGTGAAACCTTCGGGTCATAAGCAACAACATACTAAAATATGAAAGTGATCCGGCAAATGGTTCAAGAGATATAGCCCGGACAGGAATGTATGCATAATTTCATTTAAAATGCACTGAGTGACCTTTACCTTGGTCACATGACCTTGGGTCAAGGTGATGTGAAACCTTCGGGTCATAAGCAACAACATACTAAAATATGAAAGTGATCGGGCAAACGGTTCAGGAGATATAGCCCGGACATGATGTGTGACAGACGGACAGACAGACAGACAGACAGACAGACAGACAGACAGACAGACAGACAGACGGACGACCAAGGCAAAACCAATATGTCTCCTCCCCGTTGGGGGGAGACATAATATGCATAAGAAAATGCTTTGCGGTAATTTCTATAAAAATTGAGCTGGAGGTACTTTTTTTAACTGTTCGGATTTTTCTTATGAAAGTAATTACCCATGAATTTTGTTTTGCATACGGAATATTATTGATTTAAACTGTTTTATAAGGTAAAGCTGATGGATTCTGAAAAATTATAAAATGTCTAAATTCCACCCTAAATCAGGCAAATTTTACCGCTCTGACACTTCTTCAAGAAAACCACAAAATGGCACTATTTGTGAGCATTTGTTCTCTCTTATTTGAAAATGGACATATACTTTTTCTTCAATATTTCTAAAAGTCTTCCCTAGGAGTACATATTAATGTGGGTTTGAAAAAATCGTTGAAATTCAGTATCTCTGATATTTTGACCTTAATCAGGATGATTTTTGTTATTTTTGTGTAAAATCGAGAAAATTTTAAATGATCGGTAAAGTTGGTACCTATTGTAAAACTTTATCAAATTCAAGTTTTACACAAAGTTTTTAACCTGTTTCATCGTAAATAAACAAAGAAATCTAAAATGAAAATCAAATGAGGGCATTTCAACACAAATGTGCTATTTTTAGCAACAAATTTCCGGCATTTTAACCCAGTATTTCAAATAAGCAAAAATCTTGATTTCCATCACGGACCTATTAAGATTCCTTCATAAAATGATTAATTGACACAAATAATTTCAAATGGTTATCATAAAATCGTTGAAATTCCTTCATGCAGAAATGACATGCCTTAAATCATATATACATGTTATCAAAAATGCCATAACTCTTGTAAAATTAGGTCAATCGAAAGCAAACTCAAACTTGATCTGTATCACAATGAGATATATCCACATACCAAAAATGAGTTCAATATATGAAACAACAGCGAAAAAAAGTCCGGAAAACTGAAAATGGGACAGACGGACAGACGGACAGACAGACAGACAGACAGACAGACAGACAGACAGACAGACAGACAGACAGACGGACAGACAGACAGAACGAGAAGAAACTAAGAGTCCCCTTCGGCGTTGCCGGTAGGGGACTTAAAAGCTTGCACAAAATACCAATACTGTAACTGTAAAATGTATATTTTTAGGACAGGTGCCCTGAACAATGAACATTCATGATAAGATTTTTAATATTGTGCCAAGCCTTTTATAGTATTCAATAACAACAGTTGCAAAGGTAAAGGTACCGGTAATAGTACCCTGATGCAAAGATAATTTGGGGCTTTCAACCTCCATGTTAAATTAAATTGACATGATACGTTAATTTACCAGTAATCCAGTCAGAAACTTGACATCACAAAAGGCAACATTTCCTATGTGACATCACAATAGAAAACATTATTTTTGGATGCAGCAAGACGGTTCGCTCAAATATGACGTCATAATTAAAAATTTTGCCAAATGATGTTTGGTATTTATGCATATAATATCAAGTTTAGAACAGCCACAACTCTTTACCAGAAAAAAATGGACTACTCCTGTATGTATTTATCATCCTGTGCACACGCATCATCCTTTCATCATCCTGTGAGTACATATAATCCTGTGTGTACATATAATCCTGTGTGTATATATCATCCTTTCTGTACATATCATCCTGTGTGTACATTATACGTTATTACGGTTCCAGACAGGTAATATGGTCTGATATACCTTGTCTGGAATTTATATTTCCCAAGCCGAAGGCGAGGGGAATATAAATTCCAGACAAGGTATTGTAACCATATGGCCTCTCCCCCACAATATTTATGGTGAATTATTGTTTTATTTTGGGGAATTTGCACACTGTAGAAAGAGGAATAACTCTAAACTGAATCGATGCATTTATCAGAAAACGAAAGTTAATTAATTCCCATACATGAAAGAGGGATGATGTTAATATTAATTCACATAAAGTTAATTTCGAAACAAGATTAGAAACAGATTCAAGAAACATCAATTAATAAGTTTATCTTAAGATTTTAAATGGAAATATTTCATCAATTTTAACATGTTTAATTGTAATATTGATTTTTCAATACTTGGAAAGTCCAGAGATTGATAAGAACTTAATTACAAATTGGTTTTATCTATGAGTTGGAGAAATCTACACGTGAAGTACCAGCATATTGAGTTTATTTACGTACAATCCCTCATAATTTCAGATGCTTTTGAAGAGTTGTAGACAACCTTATCTTTGAGGGATGAACACGAAATTATCTAGAAATATGTCCATCATTTTGTGCAATTCCCCTCCTAGGTTTAAATATAATATGTCATTTTTCAATTATCAGATTTACTTTCTCGTTGTCATAGAACTACTTTCTCGCATGCAATGGATTCTGTCAAATTATGTTTCGTGAAATAAACTTTGTAAAATTTCAACGATGTTTTACTTCCACGACAAAATACAGAACATTAATTAATCACACAACGCGAAGTACGAAGTATGGCTTGTAAGCCCGCATCGGCTTACATAAATATTCTGTTGCCGTTTGGCCTGGATACTTTGGAACCAGGAAAAAAGATTCTTAGAGGTTACAAGTGATGGATCATTATGACTACAAGATTAACTTTATGCTAAAAACAGGAACGATGGCAGGTAGGACACAATATCTTTTCTCAACGTACCCGTAAATCGATTGACCATGTAATTACATTTTTCTAAAAATTTTTCATGGTACAGCAAGATGGGCTTAATACGTTAATTTCTTGTTTGGAAAGTTTACTTTCGTAACGTTGACTTACAATGACAAGATGACGTTCCGGTTGTCAGGTATAAATGGTCAAGACGCTTATAGCTCAAATTTTGGTAGAGTTTGTGGCTCGATAAGTTTTCATGCAAATATAGTCTCTGAGATGGGATTCGGACCCAGGTATTTGGGTAGAACGCCCAAGAGAAGGCGTAAAGCGTACATATAGAGTGATAAAAATTATTCGAGTCATTTTCCAGATTTTTCAAAATGATGGCATTTTACATTTTAAAAGAGGATACTTCGATGTGATCTGTATAGTTCAGTTTTTTTTCATGTTTTGACGAAGAGGAAAATGTCCTGCGTTATGGCGATGAAACGCCGAGAAATGACACCAGAGATGTTTCTGGGAACGCTGAAGGTTCGTTCGGGTTTGTTGAATTTACAACCCTGTCATTTGATATACTTTGTGCTCTGGGGGAGGCACGGATTTTTTTCGGATTATATGATGAACATCGTAGTATTCATAATCTTATGTATGTATTGTGCTGGCATTTTGAAGTCGGTTATAAAAAAGTAGATTCTTTTTATTAAAGAAAGGGAGGGAAAAGGTGAAAAGCAAAAGTATCATGTTAATTTGAAAAGATGAAGGAATCAAGTTAATGAGAAATTGCAGGGACTTTGTAAATACATATATTTGAAGTATATCCCTAGTTTGCATGCTTGTTAATGCATGGTTTTGTCGATGTAGTTTTCATTCTGGTGATCGTATTTCAGTTCTCGCTTCACACTATTTTATGTCAACGCGTTAATGATGTTGACCCTTGTTGCCCTTTTGGCAGTCTTGGAATTTCATTGACGGTCGTCTCATGATGCAGGTTCTAGCATCAGCTGACAAATGATTTGTTGATACTTTACTGACAAACGACATAAATACAGACGACGTCTAACAACAGTGAAAAAGTGCAACTTGGCTAATATTGTTTTATTCATTTATATCAGTTAAATTTTTTGAAATGACATTGCCTGTTGAGTATATATATATATTGGAATACAAGTTAAATGAATGAATTATTGCAAAGAAAGATATATGTTTGGAAATTATTTGAGTTTTGGAACAGGCTTCTAAATTATTTTTGTACATTCAAAATTTTGGTCAATCAAGGGGTACAGAGAAATCCCGGTGTCATGACCACCAAGAACAATTTAGTTTGACGTGCAGATATGTTATAGCAATGAACAATTGATGCTGTTATCGCTTGGAGAAAATGACGATGCAGAATACTTGATAAACAGTGTAGTTATGCAGAATATTCTTGAACTTTGAGCAGCAGCTATTACAACGGAGTCGCCTGTTGTTAATGGAGAGACAATTAAGAATGAACAAGTCAATCCAATGGACAGAAGACGGAAGCCAAAATACGAAGCTCGAAGCAGTGACGTCAGGTACCTCTGTGCACGATGTTACCCGTGTGGCCGGATGTTAAACCAGCCCGTCACGATAGCAAACGGAGAGACATTCGAAGATTATGGTAGAGTGAAATCTGTCATAGGGATGTGCGATCCGTGCAGAATCCAATGCAAAGGATAATTTGCAATTAATGAACTACCTTATTTGATGCTTTATAACGAGAAAGTTTATACCCCGTCGCTTTTCTGGGTGCATGGCGTCATCCGGATTACGGGAAGATCTTGGTAACGTCACTAATACCAAGATGCGTCTGAGGTAGATCAATGAAGGAGAAATGATTGCTTAGAAGAAACCATGAGATGCAATTCCGTGGGAGATGATGCCGAAGACGAGAGGATGATTTAGTTCTCGAGAGAATAGAGAAACATTTGATGATACAATGATAAATCCATATGGTGCAGAATTCGAGGTCCATGTATTCGTTTAACTCGACGAAGGTTACACAGAACACGAAGGAGGACCATAAGACGGAAAGGAAAGGAACAACACGGCGTCAAGGATCGATCCTAAGAAGAACCATAAGAAGACAAAGAAGTGTACAAGTTGTGTGTAGTGTTATTTCAGTGAAAAAAGCAGAGTAAATGTGAATTTAATAATGTATTATGCTTATGTATGATGATACATGCATATATTTAGTTCATGAATTTTGATTTTTGCATGATGTACAAGAACATTGATATATCTTTCTATTATTTGACGTATTGGCCTTGAATGAATTTGTTCTGTTTTAATGATTATCAAGAACATTTTGAATGAACAATACTAAGTTTATCATGATAACGAATGACAGTGAAAACTTGAGATGATGACTTTAATCTGCATGTCATTTATATTTATTTTCTTGATCATGATTGATTGGGTGCCTCATAAGATGATGCAATTACCTATATTGTGGTGTCAAGGCCATGCGTTTAGAAAATAACCAAGCATAGATTCAAATTAAGAAAAAGAATGATGAAAGTTACTAAAACATCAGCTATAAAGTTGAATATGTTTTATTTTGATTGTGAAAATCTTGGTTATTTTCTTAAGTGGGGGAGTATTGTAACCATATGGCCTCTCCCCCACAATATTTATGGTGAATTATTGTTTTATTTTGGGGAATTTGCACACTGTAGAAAGAGGAATAACTCTAAACTGAATCGATGCATTTATCAGAAAACGAAAGTTAATTAATTCCCATACATGAAAGAGGGATGATGTTAATATTAATTCACATAAAGTTAATTTCGAAACAAGATTAGAAACAGATTCAAGAAACATCAATTAATAAGTTTATCTTAAGATTTTAAATGGAAATATTTCATCAATTTTAACATGTTTAATTGTAATATTGATTTTTCAATACTTGGAAAGTCCAGAGATTGATAAGAACTTAATTACAAATTGGTTTTATCTATGAGTTGGAGAAATCTACACGTGAAGTACCAGCATATTGAGTTTATTTACGTACAATCCCTCATAATTTCAGATGCTTTTGAAGAGTTGTAGACAACCTTATCTTTGAGGGATGAACACGAAATTATCTAGAAATATGTCCATCATTTTGTGCAATTCCCCTCCTAGGTTTAAATATAATATGTCATTTTTCAATTATCAGATTTACTTTCTCGTTGTCATAGAACTACTTTCTCGCATGCAATGGATTCTGTCAAATTATGTTTCGTGAAATAAACTTTGTAAAATTTCAACGATGTTTTACTTCCACGACAAAATACAGAACATTAATTAATCACACAACGCGAAGTACGAAGTATGGCTTGTAAGCCCGCATCGGCTTACAGTATATCAGACCACATTACCTGTCTGGAACCGTAATAACATTTTTGTCATACTGCAAATCACTTATAAATTGTCATTTCAAAATGGTGTCGACAGTAAAATTTCTAACTTTTTTTTTTGTTGATGGATTGTAAAATTTCCTTCACCTTTAAAATGATCGTACCCGTAAATTGTTTATTCAAATTTAATTAACCACGAATGAAATTCATTTTAGCAGAAAAATAAAATTAAAGGATCTAAAATGAAAGGAAATTTCAAAACCTTTGAACGTTTTTACGGGCCCGGGGCAATGCTCGCTATGACGTCAAGAAACAATTAGGTATCATCGACGTCACAAAGTTCCATATTTACGGCTGCAGACGGGTAACATAGTCTCATAATTACAGCTAAACAACCAATGAGATTCCAAGAAATTGATTTGCAGTGTGACAAATCATCCTATGTGTACGTATCATCCTGTCTGTATATATCATCCTGTCTGTAAATATCATCCTGTGTAATATCATCCTGTGTACATATCATCCTATGTACATGTACATATCATCCTGTGCATACAAATGTACACAACATCCTGTGTGTACGAATCATCCTGTCTGAATGTGTCTGTACTTACCTATTGTTATATCTCCTATCAATTCACATTCCTCACATATCATGGCACCAGCTGCCACTTTGACACTGAAAATAATGAAGATATTGATTTTAAAATTCATCATGTTCATACATCATGTAGTATCAATTCATTGAGTACTTGTACAAGTGACATTTTAAATGTGAAGTGCAAAACATCATGTCATTCAGACACAATGGATCATATTTTACAGTTTCAAATTGGAATAAGCCTACGCCCTGTGCCATAGTCACATTCAAAAATAAAATGTCATATTTAAATTTTACTGAGTGCACCAATGTGGCACATCTAATTATTAAACAAATTGTGGAAATCTTCTGTTCTATTACTCAACATGGTAATGACTGATCAAGGTATGAATTGACAACAGATAATCATGAAAATTTGATCAAAGATACATCTAATATGCAAGTTTGGTACATGTAGCAATTATACTTTGCTCAATATTGGCCTTTAAAGGCAAAATCACTCAAGTGGAAAAGTAGGTCAAGGTCATTTTATGAAAATTTGATCAAAGATACATCCAATATGCAAGTTTGGTACATGTAGCAATTATACTTTGCTCAATATTGGCCTTTAAAAGGCAAAATCACTCAAGTGGAAAAAGTAGGTCAAGGTCATTTTATGAAAGTTTGATCAAAGATACATCCAATATGCAAGTTTGGTACAAGTAGCAATTATACTTTGCTCAATATTGGCCTTTAAAAGGCAAAATCACTCAAGTGGAAAAAGTAGGTCAAGGTCACTTTATGAAAGTTTGATCAAAGATACATCCAATATGCAAGTTTGGTACATGTAGCAATTATACTTTGCTCAATATTGGCCTTTAAAAGGCAAAATCACTCAAGTGGAAAAAGTAGGTCAAGGTCATTTTATGAAAGTTTGATCAAAGATACATCCAATATGCAAGTTTGGTACATGTAGCACTTTTACTTTGCTCAAAATTAGCCTTTAAAGGCAAAATCACTCAAGCAGAAAAAGTAGGTCAAGGTCATTTTATGAAAGTTTGATCAAAGATACATCCAATATGCAAGTTTGGTAAATGTAGCAATTAAACTTTGCTCAATATTGGCCTTTAAAAGGCAAAATCACTCAAGTGGAAAAAGTAGGTCAAGGTCACTTTATGAAAGTTTGATCAAAGATACATCCAATATGCAAGTTTGGTACATGTAGCACTTATACTTTGCTCAATATTGGCCTTATAAGGCAAAATCACTCAAGCGGAAAAAGTAGGTCAGATGCTGCATCCGATGCATGGGTTCACCTCAGCCTCCTAAGATGAATCCCTTGTTCAAGTTTGGTTACTGTAGCATCAGTACTTTGTCAGATACTGAACTACCCCAGAAACTTTAACCAGACATTGACAAGTCATTCAACCGGAAAATGTAGGTCAGATGCTGCATCCAATGCATGGGTTCACCTCAGCATCCTAAGATGAATCCCTTGTTCAAGTTTGGTTACTGTAGCATGAGTACTTTGTCACATACTGAACTACCCCAAAAACTTTAATCAGACACTGACAAAGTCATTCAACCGGAAAATGTAGGTCAGATGCTGCATCCTATGCATGGGTTCACCTCAGCATCCCAAGATGAATCACTTGTGCAAGTTCGGTTTCTGTAGCATCAGTACTTTGTCAGATACTGAGTTACCCCAAAAACTTTAACCGGACGCGGACGCGGACGACAACGGGGACGCGGACGCCGGGGTTATAGCATAAGCTCATCTCAACTTCGTCGAGGTGAGCTAAAAATGTACATACTTAGAGTTGAAAAAGTATGGTAACAGGGCTGCAGATACGGGTAAGGTAATAGTGACTCAATTAACTTAAGCGACAGAGCAGGAGAACATACCTTGACAAATTCGCAATTGATAGATCATAGAATTATTCTATTTGATTTCGCAATGGATAGATCATAGAATTCTTCTATTTCATGGCATTATAAAATTAAGTGAAACACGCTGAATTGTTCGTCTGAAAATCAGAAATCCTGTAGCAACTAATCTGCCATCTTTATCACTAATGACGACTCAATGGTACGTAATTCTGCAGTATACTTGACATCATGGTAGCAGTACACCTATTTTCAGTGCAACAATGGTATATTTTGTAGTAATGCAAGAAGGAAAAGTAACTGCCGCCACATTTCAGTGTATCAAAACAGATGTTTTCGTGCACTCTTTGATTGTTCTCCATTGTTTTGACATCATCAATTTACTTTGGATGAAAAGTTGCCCAAGGTTTGAACAATGATTTAGGTACTGTAGGTGACTAAATGACCAGCTATAGGTGCGATTTTGTGTTCATGTCATATGTATCTGCGAGGTTCCCCATCATAGGCACTTCTTTAGTGCCCCTCCCATTCTATAATACCCCAACCTCACTGTCAGACTGTGAGGGTTGTGTATTATAGTGGAAGAGGCACTAAGCAGGTTGGGGAAAACTTCAGATCGAGCTATAATAGTTCGATCGGGCTATAATAGCTCCATGTAGCTATCATAAAACCATTTTTTCTTAGGAAAAAAATTAAAAATTGATGATAATTAAATTTTGTTTACAAGTCGCACTAGTACTGATAAAATACTACAACTTTTGTATAGAAACCCCTATTGAAATACCAACAGATAAGGAGATAAGGAACCTCAAAATTTTCGTTGTTTCAAAATCTTTTTGCTCATCATCGGTCCATATTTGAATATATGTGCCTTGTTAAAATTATTGATATATATCGAGTACAAATTGAATCAGTGAATATTTTTCAAAAATTTTGATTTTAGTTAAATTTTGTATAGAAAAATGTTATTAGGCAATAGCTTGTTCTAGCTATTATAGCCTGATCAAGCTATAATAGCTCGATTTGAAGTTTTCCCCAACCTGCTAAGCAAGTGCCTGTGTTCCCTACATCCAACATTTATAAACACCGCTCTAGTTGCAGACAGATAATACTAGCCAGAATTTCCTCATTCAATTCAAATAAGATGTATGGGATTCAAGGGGTGTGGGACATAAAACTTTCCCTTTTCAGCCCATTTTTCCCTACATCCAACATTTATAAACACCGCTCTATTTGCAGACAGATAATACTAGCCAGAATTTCCTCATTCATTTCTATTAAGATGTATGGGATTCAAGAGGTGTGGGACATAAAATTTTCCCTTTTTAGCCCATATTCATTTTGAATCTAAGGTGATCATGAGCTTTGTAAAACGGAGAAAAAACAAACTTTACCTGGACTTTTTCCCCTCGGTTGACATTTTGAGGCCGCTTGTATCAATGTGTACAAAAATAAAGTGTTTTACGTTACCTACTCATTCTACAGCAATGAAATTGAATTTAATCTATTTCATATTCTTTTAAAGAATTTATAATACAAAATTATCATGAGCACAAAGAGTATTTCGTTCATTGAAATTGTATTATTTTAGTTGATATAAGCAGCAATAAATAAAAGGATTGATACTAAGACATTAAACAAAACGAATATGAGTTGTTTGAAGGGTCCTAACTCTTCCCAGCCCCTTCAACACCAAAAAAAAAGCCCGAAGTGATCAACTCTATTGCAACCCAGTGGCGGATCTAGGATTTCAGAAAGGGGGGGGGGGGGAAGGTTTCAGCTCGAAGAAAAACGTGTGAATCTAAGTGATAGGGGGGGGGGGGGGGGGAGTCCCCCCCCCCCCCCAATCACTTATATTCACACCGGAGAGTTCATTCCCGCTGCATGACAAGATGTAGAGTTTCTTCTTGATACCTTTACTTTAGTTTATAGGTAGACTGGCGAGCTGGAAAATTTTCAGATATGAAGTATTCATTTTGTTATAAATTCAGTCATCCATACATGTTTATACATGTACAACTTTATTCTATATTGGCGAGCGGAGCGAGCCGTAAAATTTATGGAATAGATGGTAACATTTTGTCAAAGAATACAATCTCTCTCTCATTTTCCAAGCTCCATTTTTGTTTGACCAATTGGGGAAGGTTGGAAGTTTAGGGCATTGCAACAGTAGCGGATAGGACAGCGGCGAAAGGAGGCCGGCGTCGTTCGAATCTGACAATCTTACTTTCCTATCGTGGAATGTAAATAGAAGTTTGAGGAAAAAACTTAAAGATTGTTCATTTGTTTCTTTATTGTGTACATATGATGTTATTTTCTTATCTGAATGTTGGGTCGAACGTGATTTTTGTATAGAAGACAACTCAATTTGTAGTAATTATGAAGTAAAAATTTTCCCGAGAAGTAAAGGCAAGGGGGTGGTATGGTGTTGATGTACAGGGCAGAGTTAAAGGATAAAATTACATTCATAAAATCGGTTTTTGATACTGCATTTTGGATCAAAATAGATAAGAATATAATTAATAATGGTAAGGATGTATTTTGTTTGTGTGCTTATATTCCACATGAACATAATGTTTACTATAAACTTTATGATGTAGATCTGTTCAATGAAATTGAAGCTGATATAGCTCATTATAGCTCAAATGGCAATATCATTGTAATGGGCGATTTAAATAGTCGGATTGGTGCAAATCTTGATTATATTGAGAATGATCAAATTGATAGAAATGTGCGTGATTCATTGAATGATTTATTTGAATATGAAAGTGACACAGAGATGCCAGTAAGACATACTGAAGATTTGAATACGAATGGGTTTGGAAGAAATTTATTAAATCTGTGCAAAACTACGGGTTTAAGGGTTTGTAATGGTAGAGTACGAGGTGATGAAAGCGGTAAAATAACTTTCTATAATCACTTAGGAAGCAGTGTCATAGATTATGCCTTAGTTGACTGTCATATGTTAAAATGTATTCATAGTTTCCATGTGTTAGATTTCAATGAGTGGTCAGATCACGCCCCTATTGTTACAAAACTAAAAGGCGTGACATTTGTGTCTGATAATTGTGACAATCGGTTTTTGATCAATGATAGTCAGCAAGCTGAAGTGTCAGTAAACTCATGTTTTTATAGATGGAATAGTGATTATGAAACTGAAATGCGACATAAATTATGTGACTCTGAGAGTCGATTATTGTCTTCTTTAATTGGTATTAACAATAGCGAAACTGATATAGATAACTGTTTGTCAAATTTTACTGCAATTTTGAATGAAATTTTTGAACCATATTGTAAAAGAGAAAGAGAAATACATTCTAATAACTCAAAGAAAAATATAGAAAACAAACCATGGTTTGATGACAGGTGCAAATCTTTACGTAACCTATATCGCAAAGACCTTCGACGTTTTAATATTGATAGATCTCATTCAAATCGTTTTTTGTTGATTAATAGCAAAAGAAATTATAAAAATTATGTTTCTAGAACTAGATCATCATTTGAAAGACACAGAGGTAATCAATTAGAGTATCATAGAAAAAAGAATTCTACAAACAGTTTAAGAAGAAAAAGACATTGAAAAATTGTGATCTTGCAATCGATGATTTTTTCAATCATTTTAAGAGTTTATGTTTATCAAAAGATGATCAATGTGAAATCAATATGCCTGAGGACATGGCATGTATTTTTGAAGAGTTAGATTCAGACATCGAGGAGGATGAAATTATTAAAGTTATTAGAAAACTCAAAAATAATAAATCACTGGGTCTTGATTGTTTGATAAACGGGTATTTTTCCAAAATGTCTGATGTACTTTTACCTATGTTGAAAATTATTTTTAATGCCATTTTAAGAAATGGTTATATACCTAGAATTTGGTGTGAAGGTGTTATTATTCCGGTTCATAAGAAGGGGGATCCTAATATTACAGATAACTACAGAGGTATCACACTCATGAGCTCTTTGTTGAAAATTTTTACTAGCGTTCTGAACGACCGATTAATGACTTGGTCTGATTCTAATCATGTACTCACTGATGCACAATTCGGATTTCGTCCAAATTACGGTACCACTGATGCTATTTTTGCCTTGCATAGTTTAATTGAAAAATGTTTATCAGAAGGAAATAGATTATACTGCTGTTTTATTGATTTCAAAAAGGCCTTCGATTCCATAGACAGGAAAAATTTGTTCTTTAAATTAGCTAAATTAGGGGTAAGGGGTAAACTTTTAAGTGTTATTTCTTCACTATACTCTGAAGTGAAAAGTTGTGTAAAATATCTTTCTGAATTTTCTGATGTCTTTAATATTGAAATGGGAGTTTTACAGGGGGAGGCATTATCATCTATATTATTTTCCATGTACCTAAACGATTTTGAAAATATCTTCCTGAAAAATAATTGTAATGCTATTGACCTACAAGAGTTGTCTCTCTTTCTTCTCTTATATGCCGACGATACTGTCTTATTGGCCAAGTCTGCAATCGATCTGCAGAATATGTTGGACTCATTACAAGAATATTGCGATACATGGAAGCTCACAGTCAATGTTCAGAAAACAAAAATAGTTGTATTTCGTAAATCAAGTAGGATTTCACATAATCTCGAATGGAACTATAAAGGAGAAAATATAGAAATAGTTAATAGTTTCAATTACCTGGGCTTGAATTTATTTTACACTGGAAATTTCAGGCTTACAACAAAAACTATTGCATCACAGGGTCGAAAATGTATGTATGGTCTTAAAAGAAAATTCGAAAATGTGTATTTTAATTACGAAACTAAACTTAGTCTTTTTGATACTTATATTTCTAGTGTACTTAATTATGCAGGGGAAGTCTGGGGGTTTTATAAAACAGATTTCATCGAAAAAATACATTTAGAATACCTGAAGTATGTTCTCAAAGTCAAAAAATCTACTCCTAATATGATGGTATATTCAGAACTGGGAAGGTCACCACTACATATTAAATTTTATTTACAAGCTCTTAAAGACAGAAAACTGCATTCTACAAAATGTTTACAAAGATATGTTGTACAGAATAGATAATGGCAATTGTAATAGTAATATGTGGCTTCTGTGTGTAAAAAATATGTTATTTTCGTTGGGTCTCGGAGACTTATGGCTCTGCCATAATGTTACAACTGACAAACTTTTTTTGAGTGTTTGTAAAACTCGCTTGACTGATTGCTTTTTGCAGGAGCGAAACTCATTTTTTGACAGGTTCACTTTACAGTTCTATCTTACTACAGATTTACCTACAAAATTTATATCTATTATTACTAAATTTAGACTTTCTGCTCACATTTTAAATATTGAGGTAGGCAGATATTCCAATATTGCTCGTCAAAACAGATTATGTCCTGTATGTAACTCAGTTGAAGATGAGTATCATTTTGTTCTAGTTTGTCCTCTGTATGATAATATAAGACGAAATTGTATAAAACCATATTATTGGAGGAGACCTTCATCCTTCAAATTAGTACAGCTTTTATCTTCAGTTAATGTTAAAGAATTATTTTCATTAGGAAAGTTTCTGCTCGAATCTTTTAAGATACGTCATAATGCTGTAAATCTATCGATTCATAACTCATAACTTGTATTTTTATTGAACCTCCTTTCGCAACTCATTACAATAGCTCATTTTCATGTTACATGTATATCTTTTCATTGTCTCTATGAACTTAATGTATATTTATTGTACTGCATTGTTATATGCCTATAAGTTTATACTTTTGGCGAATAAACATTACATGACCCAAACATTACATGCAACCCCATGCACTATCCACCTGTCTAGATCGGCCCATGAAAATGAAGCATTAGGTAATTATTCAAGTGTTAATTTGATTTTGAATTTTGTAATTTTGTTTATGACATATGAATCCGACAAAGAAAGTTGAAGACAAAAAAAATAGACAGCTAATGAAAAATGAAGTGCGGCGAGCGAAGCGAGCCGAAAATTTCCCCCAAAAGTAAAGAGATTAAGCATAAAAAGAGTATTCTGAATCAATAACTTTGGGTGAAAAAGGGGGGGGGGGGGGGCTGGCCCCCTGGGCCCCCTCTAAATCCGCCACTGCAACCGGTTTTATATGTGAAATGGATCTTGAGTTATCATCTGGAAACTATAATTGTAGGAATATTTTCCCAAACAGTGATCTTGACCTTTAACCTATTGTCCTCAATATTATTAGGCGAATTCCTTTTCTGATCAGGAAGCATATATTTCCTAATTCTGTTTTTCACATGAAAAAGTAAGTACATGTCCTTTGATCTAAGATAGGTTAAATTGATTTTGAGTGATCATATGGAAGGCACTACCCAATAAACACAAGCATGTTTTAAAAACATGTTAAAAATATTTCGGTAAATGTTATAGAAACGTGATTTTGTATGGTACCAGAAACATCAATTAAACAATTTTGGAAACATTTATTTATCTAATTTTTTTTTTAATTTATGTAATAGAAACTTATGTTTTTTTTTTAATTTAGAAATTTAATAGAAATTTAATAGAAATTTATGTTATGTTTTTTAATATAAATAGAAATTTAATAGAAATTTATGTTATGTTTTTTAATAGAAATTTAATAGAAATTTAAGGAGGTATTGAACACTTTGACGCCAAATTCAATTTTTCTCAAAATTTCTGAAATTATTCATTTCTTGTCTGTCCTTCATCATACAAACTTACATTTGATTCTATCCACAGGAAAAATTTCTATGAGACTTTGAAATATGCATTTTTCAACGTACCCGTGAATTTCTTGATGACGTCATAATATTAAAAGTGTCATTCCGGTTCTCTTAATGCTATTGAAAATCAATTTTAATTTAACTTCCAAAATATTCATATCGTATTGCTCTTACATATGGAAAAGATTAGCTGAATTGTGTTATAAACAAAGGCAGGATACTTCAATAAAAGATGACACCGTGGCTGAAAAAATTGCAATTTCGAGCCAATTGACTGTAGTTTATAGGTGATTATTAGGAATCCTGTGGATCAATCCTTGTCAAAAACTAACAAAATTTTCAACGATGTCCAGATATGATTTCAATATTAAATGAGAAAAATTAAATTTGGGATTAAAATTTTACAAAGCTTTATATTTTCCAATTTTTTCTTCCAAATTCGTCCATTTTCAATGAAGTGACATCCGCTTCCTTGTTATGTAAATTTGTCAACGACTACACTAAGATAAAAATTGAATTTTTTATTTCATACATGTAAAGTTTCAATGCGATACGTTTTGTATTAATGTTTTAATTGCATTTTGAATGGGATAGTTTGTGACGCCATTTCCCCCGATAACGTTGAAATGACGTCGTGGTTAGCTCATGGATAAAACTCCTAAAGTCCACAATTTTGAAAATCGCTATAATTCCTTCACGTCGGAAATTATTCAAACTTCATCAGGATACTCAATTTTGTATATCAATCAGGGTATCAAATGTTTTAAGGAAGTAGGGACTGCACTTTTCCTAGGAAGTGAGAAAGCAAATAATACTGCCGCCATCTTGGTGTTGAATCCCTCCTTAATAGAAATTTATGTTATGTTTTTTTAAAATTATGTTATAGAAACGTGATTTTGTATGGTTCCAGAAACATCAATTAAGCAATTTTGGAAACATTTATTTATTTAATTTTCTTTTCAGCACTCTTAATAAATGTTGTTAAACCCTTAAAAAAAATGTTCTTGGAACGTTTTGCCATAAATTTTTCAACAGAACCTGTTTGAAACCATTAGAAAATGTTTCGAAAATGTTTTGTGTTACCTGGAATAGTGTAAAGACATACCTGGATATTCTTCTCTGTTGTCCACCACACTGAAGAGATTTTTGAAAATGTCTGTGTATAAAAATGTATAGCACACTTTATTAGCTCCATCGAGAAGAGCGTGCTGTCCAAAGACGAGAGGTATGGAAGAACACATCCTGCTACGTCTTTCGGTGCAAAGGACATATATATGATAACTTTCACAGTCTTTGTCCATATTACATTGTTTGAATTGATGACCACCGACGAGGGTTAAGTATCCGAAACGTGCATGTCTGGTCCATGCTGCAAATTTATCTGTTTTTAAATGATGCTATTGAATTTGAAGACGTTTATCATTTCTATGTAGTAGGATATATACAGTTTCAGTTCATGTTCGAATCACATCTACATGTACATGTATACATATAATAATAAATTCTATTCATTTAAGGAGGTCCAGGACAGCCAGACTTAAATTTGATCCTATCATTTAATTTTCCTGAAAATTATAAATGTTAATAATTGAAACATACTTTTTCTACATGCAAAGTTTCATTAATTTTTTTACCGTTAGTTTTGAAGCTATGAACGTACATATATACCCATTGAAAGCCCCAAAATGGACCGTAAATGTGACGTTAAAATTAACACACTTTAGGTAATGAAAAACAGTTACAAATCTTATGTAGAGGCAGAATATTAACGAGTCCTGTATTTTTTCATTTAGATATGATGTGGGCAATCGGATATGTATAGAATTATAAATTATCACTAAGACTATTAAGATAAATTGTCGAAAGGAGATAAATTTATGTCTGTTTTCAAACGTCTTTGAGTTGCTAATTTTTAATCATAAAGTCCGTTTATCTGAAACCCTATCATTTGTTTTCCGTAAAAACTTGATATTATTTTCTTCATATGTCAAGTGAAACACGATAAATTCCCATTGAAATTTGACCATCAGTTTTTAAGTTATAGTGATTTTATTAACACCGCCCCCTTATTTCTACGTTACCTAATCCTGACGTTCTTGCGAAAAACGCGCTAAAGTCGCCGTTTCTATTGTAACGTCATAATTGATCCACAGCTTTCCGATGGGGTTCTTTCGGATAGTGTTCTGGACAGCCTTAAGCTGTTAGATAGAATTGACATTCTGGATGGCAATAAATGTCGTGAAAAATAAAGGTATCAAATGAATTTCTAAAGAGGTACCAACACGACCAATATCAAAGCCTGATCCATGGACGCACATGAAATTTACACTACTCAGGGAACTTTCCATAATCGCGGATTAAATGGGGCGCACCTCTGCAAGTTCCAAAGATCAATTTTTAAAATTAATGTCTTCTTATTCTTATTCCTTTTCTTCTTCCTTAAAAGTGCCTTAATCGAATGGAGTATATTCGCACTGTACTTAAAACCATCCAAGGTATAAAAGTGTTTATTTACGGGTTAAATGTTAAAAGCGGGATTAATAGACTCTATGTTGGAAATAAGCTATTAATTTAGCTTTCATGGGTTATCCCAGGCAATACTATCCCCAGATGTGATCAGGGACAAGGAAATCCAACCCAAGTGTCCAGGATTAGCTTGTACCACGACGAGGCTTGCCGAGTCATGGACAAACGCAAATTCTGGACACGAGGGTTGGATTTCCGTGTCCCTGATCACATTTGGTGATTGATTCTTTTTCTCTCACTGCCTAAAAGGGCTAAAAAATGAGGTTTTGATGTATTGTTTTTTTATGTTATGACCGTCAAACGCAGCAATCATGTATGACGTCACAATGACGTTACAGTTAAAAGCACTTCTCGGAATGGACATTTTTCATGACACCTAATTTCGAAGACAAATCAGTCTCAAATGAGAGAAAAAATATGTCATTTCAGCTTAGGTGATGAAGGTGGAGGCCAAATCCTGTTTGAATGCATCTAGGGCGTTGATCTGGGTCGCAGCTGCTGGTAGGGTGTTCCATAGTCTGACTGCACTGGAGAAGAAAGAGTATTGAGCTTGGATCCATGCATGGGGTAGAAAAAATCTAATAGAAAAGAAAGGAGGGGATCTCCGACAACACCCGGTTGCAGTACCAACAGAAAACCCCCAAAACATCCACTGCAAAGACACAAAGCAGACAAACACAGAAAGAGACGCAAATGGTAATAGGAACGCCAACTGACATAGATACATCAAACACAAATGACTACATATAGACCAACGAGACCAATGGGCAATCGGTGCCGACGTAGGACGGCCATCTATCACGTCAGTAGCAAACGGTGAGGTTATCCGGATTACGTGCGAACAACCCTCCCGCACTTCCGATTACCCAGAGGTCTCGAAGAACGTACAATTGTGGTGTAAAATAACCTCCTCACTGTAAGATGACCATACAAAAGAAAGGAGGGGGTCTCCAACAACACTCGGTTTCAGGCCCCACAGCAAAACTCCAAAACAACCAATGCAAAAACACAAAGCAGATATCCACAGAAAGAGACACAAAAGAGACAAGTAACACCAACTTACACCATAGAAACATGAAACACAAAAAACACACATAAACCAACGAGACCAATGGACAACCGGTGCCGACGGTCATCTGCCATGCAAGGGGCAGACGGTGTGGTTATCCTGGAATACGTGCGCAGAAACCTAGATCCCACTTTTTGTCCCCCGCTTTTGCGAAAGCGCGGGGACATTAAAACCGGTTCGTCCGTCCGTCTATCCGTCAGTCACAAAAACTTTAACCTTGTGCATAACTTTTGAATGGTAAGTGATAGGGCTTTGATATTTCACATGTGTATTTCTTGTGACAAGACCTTTCCATGGATACCAAACTTTTTGACCTTGTGACCTTGACCTTGGACTTTGACCTACTTATAAAAAACTTTAACCTTGACCATTACTTTTGAATGGAAAGTGATAGGGCTTTCATATTACACATGTGTATTCCTTGTGACAAGACCTTTCCATGGATACCAAAATTTTTGACCTTGTGACCTTGACCTTGGACTTTGACCTACTTATAAAAAACTTTAACCTTGACCATAACTTTTGAATGGAAAGTGATAGGGCTTTCATATTCCACATGTGTATTCCTTGTGACAAGACCTTTCTGTTGGTAACAACATTCTGACCTTGTCCTTGGAGGTTGACCCACATTTAAAAACTTCAACCTCAACCATAAGTTTGGGATGGAGTTTAGTCTTTCATATTTAGAATGTTGATAGAATATGAGATATATTATGAAAACTTAAGAATTGGGGGTGGGGGGTCTGTACGCATTTCTTTAAAGACAAACACCCAAAAGCGGGGGACCACATTTCCTTGAATTTGATTTTCCGATTACCCAGAGCTCATTTGTGGTGTAAAACAGCCTCCTCATTGTTAGATGACCACACACAAACAGAGCCGCAAAATGCAGGGGCTCGAGAAACACAGATGAATATGTAAATGGATATAAAAAGAGGGTATGACGCATGGGCCCAAGAAACACACAGATGGATATGTAAATGGATATAAAACATAAGGCATACGAAATACAGTGCGTGCTGTGTCGGTTGTAGCGAGCTCATTCGTGTAATCACCCGAGGAGTCCGACTGAGATTCAAAGCGGACAGGTGGTTGGAGCCCTGTCTTGTCTAAAGAGGTTTGGACAGGGCCTGTCATGGAGTTCTGTCGTCACAGTCAGTCAGAGTGTAATTCTTAAGAATGCGCTGATACATGGCTGTAAACTGATCCAGTACCAAGCCAAGTGTCCGCCTGGTGATAAAAGGATCATATCCACGGTATACAAGGCGTATGATGATTTTAACACAATCTGTCTACCTTTGATCCTTCTTATTTTGTTAATTATGTCACCATAGAAGGATGTGATGTTCCTGTGCGATGCTTCGGTTGGTATCAGGTACTCTTGCGGTTCGATGTCTACAAGCCTATGATGGATCCGGTAGAGCATGATGACTTTGGCTCTTGCTTGTCTCTATTGGAGGTGTCCCATCCATGTGTGCTCAGCATGGCTGATACATCGCTGGTTTGATGGCAATCCCCAGTCACAAATCTGGCCGCTCTCCTCTGAATCTTCTCTACTGCCTGAATGTTTCTGCCTGTGTGTGGTTCCCAAATGGTCGATGTATATTCCAAGATTGGTCTAACAAAGGTCGTTTATGCCTGTTCCTTAGCGTTTGGTCCAAACATATTGATGTTGACTGCGGAATGCGAGGGTTTGATTTTTAAGAGCAGATAAATTTACAGAATTGACCAGGCATGCATGTTTCACCCTCGTCAGTGATCCTCAATCTAAACAATGTAATATGGCCAATAAGTGTGAAAGTAATTATTTGCAAAAATGCACCGAAAGATGTAGCAGGATGGGTTGGATATGATGCTACAGGACCCACAAGAAATTTTGATAACAGAAATCTTCGAATGCGTTTGAAGAAACGACCGACCGAAATTGATCGAACTTGGCTACATGTGCCCTCGGGGACTCATGGTCCACCAGCAGTGACACTCTCTGAGTGGTTCAAATATTAAACGTCTTCAAACTCATAATGAGTTAAAGAAGATCCTGACGATAATCTCAACAGCACTCACAATAGAGCACCAAATTGAGCATAGACGGACCCCTAGCAAGAGAGAGGTGGGACCAGGTGCCCGGGAGGAGTAAGCATCCCCTGTTGGCTAGCCGCACCCGTCGTCGATGCTCACGCACGAAAATGAGCATAAGCATCATTAAAGAGCACGTTGAAGGTTGTGACCATGGATGTTGTAATGGAAGTGATCTGTTCCGTCTGTTGGAGAATGTTATAGATAATACGGAAGTGTTCCAACTCGCACTTCTCAGGGTGGAACTGCATAAGCCAATTACCTTCCCGTTCCTGATGCTGGTTGATGTCCTCTTGATGTCATCTTCACGAGTCGCAGTGATCGATTCGCTTCTCTTCTCTTCTGAGAGGAGAAGTAACACGGATCGATCACCGCGACTTGGGAAGATGTCTTGACGTATGCTGTGAATATTCTCTATTCTCTTGTATTTGAGGCAATTGTCGGCGAACAGGCAAATTGGAGACAGACTGGAGGCTGGCTGTAAAGTCGTAAATAACCATAAATCAGCTCTCGCTTCCTTTGGCTTCGACACAAACTTTTTTGATTTATTTTAACCATACTTATACAGCATACCTAAAATGCATAAGAATCCGTACAAACAACGTTAACGTTTCATCGATGGTTGCTCAAAATGTTCTACCAAATCTGTATCGATCTTACTCACCAAAGTTTTATCTGAAATCAAATCTGGACTTCAAAAATATTGTTCGACAGTATATTCCCGTTGCGGTATTAACCAGATGTGGATTAAAAGAATTCGAAGGAACTTTTAGAACATCTAAAATCCACTCATTTTAGTAAAGTCTATTCGATCAAAGCCTTTGATTTTTCGACACTTTACACTACAATCCCACATTCTAAATTGAAAGAAAGACTCGCAAAAATTATAAGTTATGCGTTTACAAGCAAGAACGGAAATCGCAAATACAAATTTATCGTTGTTAGCAATGACAAAACCTACTTTGTAAAAGAAAAGTCCGATTCTGAAAATACTAAAAAATCTGAAAGTACACTGAAACAGATATTAATCAGATATTAAACTTCCTGATCGACAACAATTTTGTGGTGTTTGGAGGAAGTCTTCCAGCAAATTGTCGGAATTCCAATGGGGACAAATTGTGCCCCATTCCTTGCCGATATTTTTCTTTACTCATACGAAGCTGACTTCATTCTATCTTTGGTCTCTGAAGGGAAAAGATACTTAGCCTCTGACTTCAACTTCCCTTAAAGATACGCAGACGATGTGTTGTCTATCAATAATCCAAAATTTGCGGATTACCTCAGCAGAATCTATCCATCGGAGCTTGAAATCAAAGTAACTACAGAGACGAAAAAATCAGCATCCAATAATCCAATTTGGACATAATGTTGTCCTACGACACTGATATTCACATGAACACCTCACTCTATGTTAAACGTCTTCAAATTCGATAGCATCATATAAACCCAGATAAATTTGCAGCATGGACCAGACATGCACGTTTCGGGTACTTAACCCTCGTCAGTGATCATCAGTCTAAACAATGTAATATGGCCAAAAAGTGTAACAATTATATAGTCCAAAAATGTACCGAAAGACGTAGCAGAATGGATGGGATGTGATGCTACGGAACCCACGTTTTAGAAATTTCAAGAAATTTTGTAACAGAAAATTTCAAATGCGTTGAAGAGACAGACGATCAACCGAAGTTGAACGAACTTGGCTACATGTGCCCTCGGGGACTCCTGGTCCACCAGCAGTGACACTCACCATGTAGTTCAAATGTTAAACGGCTTCAAATCCGATAGCATCATATAAAACCAGATAAATTTGCAGCACGGACCAGACATGCACGTTTCGGGTACGCAACCCTCGTCAGTGATCCTCAGTCTAAACAACGTAATATGGCCAAAAAGTGTAAAATTATAAAGTCCAAAAATGTACCGAAAGACGTGACAAGCGTGACGACTTCAATTTCCGTTTCACAAACTTTCCTTTTCTGAGTAGCAACATACCCATGTCCCGTCATCGCCTGCTTATGGCGTGTTCATATCTCAGTTGATAAGCTTATAATGCCAGACCAAGTACCAAATATACAGCTTTTATTCTGAGAGCTAGGCGTCTTTCAGATAAGCTTCTCAGTCAGGGATACGTTTGTGACCGACTAACATCGTCACTGAGGAAGTTCTACGGTCGATATGGGGATCTCGTCATACAGTATGATGTCCCACTATCCAGAACGGGGGAGGATATTCTGTCATAGACCATTCATACCATCCAAGCAAAGATTATTCTTTATATCTTCCAAAATAGAAGGAAGCGATGGGTGTTATATGCAAGCAGGAGATGCTGACTCTTCCTGGGCACCTGGTCTCACTCCCATATCGGGAGTTCGCTTCTTTTCATGTGATGGAGGTTTTTGTTTGTTTGCTTTGGTTCCTGTTTTATCCTGATTTTGTGTGCCTTCGGTTTATAATTTTCAGAATTATCGATTTTGTGCTGTATATAGGGATACGGTCATTATCCATATTTGTCATGTACACACGAAAAACTAGCGGCACGAGCACCGTCCCGTATGAAATCCTGGACGTGGCATATCTCTTTGTTGCCGTTAAGTCATCCAATAAGTTACTTCATGTGTATGCTTTGAGAGGAAATCATGTATCCATTCGAGGTTGCTCCATCTGAATCTGTAGTGATGTGGATTGTGGAAGAGGCGCTTGTGTGGGATTTTATCAAAAGCTTTCAAATGGAGAAATCTTCAATGGTGTCTGGAGAGAGTGAGCAGCTTCTGTTAGAAAGCATAACCCGTCGCATAAGTTTTTTTTTTTTGAAAACTTACCAAAATTCAGTGATTGTCTCTATGTACATATTGGTGTACATATCAGGTAAATACGTCTTGTTTGGTGATGTTGACAGCCATTCAATCGCAATCCAGAATGCCACTGGTCATTCTGGAGAAGGGATCTCATATGCTTTTAAGTGTCGGTAATTGGCTGGTTGGCTACGGTCTCCTTTCTCGAAGATAGGCACTATCTTGGAGCTTTTCCATTCATCTGGTATCTTGCCTTGATCGATCGAATGTAAAACGTCTTCAAATTCAATAGCAATATTTAAGGACAGATAAATTTGAATCAAGGACCAGACATGCAATAAAATTATTAGGATGAGGGCTATCGCAGTGGCAGTCTGGTGTTGATCATCATTGTCACATGTTGTACTATAGTGAAAGACTGATCGACTGAATGATGACGAGTATTCAGCTGTTTTCTCAACAGTGTTGCCTTGTCTTCTTAACAATTGAGACTGGATGACTAATAGATACTTCTTTGGTGTTTATTCATGACAGTATCGATATCTGCTTTCCCCTTTGGTTGTTTTTTTTTTCAACTGATAGAGATGTTGGATAGAAGGAGCACTGCGCCGTGGTCGCTTAAATACCATGGATGGGTTCACATCTATCGCGATAAAGGATGGTCTGTTTTTTAATATAACCTTGACTAACGTATTATCTTTCAGAGTGGGGAAGGTACTATTCACAGAATGGTCTTTGACGGTTTGAATGTACCTCCTCAATGACAAATAGTTGTAGACAGACAGTATTGACATGAGTTTTTTTTTTCGGATTTTTCCAACGTGGATACCACACAATTTCATTCAGAAACATCTCCTGTAGAGTAATAGTCATTTCCATTTCTTGATAGAGCAAGTGACCTTATTTCGCCGTATTTTCGTACATTTCTTTGGAAATTTCAATAGTTGGATGCAAATCCAATAATTACTTTGGCTGAAATTGAATTTAACTTCATTCTCGATTGAAATACTGCAAAAAGAATTTATTTTACACAGTTCATTGTTTCCCTATAAAACGCGAAAATATTTCGTTTCTATGTTTTCGAGGGTGACCATATTTCGCCTTTTTGTTGAAAAGTATCCTAGTTGCACACAAAACGGACATAATTGTGGCTTTCTATTCAGGGAATCTTTCGCCATCACTACTCCAGGGAAATGATGCATTTTCATTAAATTGTCCCTATTTTGTGGTATTTTTGGTCAAAATTTGGAGCAGGAGATGTTACAATATATCAATTAAACCATGACTGCTACGGTCATATTTGATAGAATATAGAAAAACAAACGAGACAAATATTTCTGATAACCAATTAGAAGCAATTAACTATGAAACGGCGAAATATGGTCACCGGCGAAATAAGGTCCCTCGCTCTAAGTCTTTTATCCATCCACCCATCCATCCATCCATCTATCCATCTATTGTTACTGTATGGCCCTAGCGGAGTATTCTATACAGCGTGCGTCAGTGCAATATTAGTCTGTAGAAAGTGCAAGTAAAGAGTTTATTTACAGTTAAAAACAGAGTACATTTCAGATGTTACGGGTGGAGGAGGGGGACCCTTTGAACTTGGGATCTGAAGCTCTCAGGGTCTGGCAAGTTGACAAGGCTGTAAGGGAGGCTGTTCCATAGAACAATGGTCCTGGGGAAAATTAGTACTTAAAATAGTCTTTAGTGGTGCTTACCTGATAAAAATAGCAATCCAAGGAATGCTTGTGTCGCCTGCGAAGCGGTTTGATTATTATTCTAGAAAGTCGATCAAAATTATTGGTATCAGTAGAAAAGTATTGTCAAATGAAATTCATTTGAAATATCAGACCTCTTAATTACAAATTAAAAGATATGGTCATTCTCAAATTTTCAGAAAAGAGTGTCAATCATCTAGGTCAAGGTCACTACGTCAAAATTGGTGACAAAAAGGTCTCATCATAAGAAATAATAAAGACCTATCACCTACCAATTAAAAGATATACACAACCTTAATTTCTTAGAAAAGAAGGTCAAATAGCTATGTCAAGGTCAAAAGGTAAAACATTATGGTATGTGTAGAAAGGCATTGTTTCAAGGAAATACATGTGAAATATCAAAGCCCTATCACCTACCAATCAAAAGATATAGCAAATTTTACTTATCTTGAAAAGTAGGTCAAATATCTAAGTCAATGTCACAAGGTCAAATATAATGGTCTGTGTAGAAGGGTCTTGTCACAAGGAATACACATGTGAGATACCAAAGCCCTATCACTTACCAATCAAAAGATATATACAATTTTTTTTTTAAAGTAGGTCAGATATGTAGGTCAAGGTCAATGGGTCAAAATTTATGGTATGTGTAAAAAGGCGTTGTTACAAGGAATACACATGTGAAATATCAAACCCCTATCACTTACCAATCAAAATATAAAGCGAATCTTATCTTTTTTTTCAAAAGTAGGTCCAATATCTAGGTCAATGTCACAAGGACAAAATTTATGGTATGTGTAGAAAGGTCTTGCCACAAGGAATACACCTGTGAAATATCAAAGCCCTATCACTTGCCAATCAAAAGATATAGCGAATCTTATCTTTTTTTTCAAAAGGAGGTCAAATATCTAGTTCAAGGTCACAAGATAAAAAATTATGGTATGCGTAGAAAGGTCTTGCCACAAGGATTGCATGTGTGAAATATCAAGGTCCTAACATTTACCAATCAAAAGATATATCCATTTTTAATTATTTTGAAAAGTAGGTCAAATAAGTAGGTCATGGTCACTGGGTCAAAAATTATGGTATGTGTAGGAAGGTCTTGTCGCAAGGAATACACATGTGAAATAGCAAAGCCCTATCACTTACCAATCAAAAGTTATGGGCTGTGACACCCAAAGTGTAACAGACAGACAGACGGACGAACGGACGGAGAACGGACAAAGTGATCCCCAAGTGTTGCTATGCTTCGCATGCAACACAAAAATGAAGGGGATGGTTTCGAGAGGAGTGCCTAACAGGGATGGAGTAGTGAGGGGGCATCTGAACAGCAACTTTTCCTTAAACAATTTTGTATATGAGGATAGCCCGGGACGTCTGTCTTCTCTGTTGTAGAGTGTTCCAGCCAAGCTGGTCTAGCATGGCTGACACACTGTTGAGGGGAGAGTAGTCATGAAGGCACCAGCGAGCAGCACGTCTCTGGACTTGCTCAAGTTGAGCTATCTGGTCCTTTGTATAGGGTCCCAGGCAGAGGAGGAATATTCAAGTTGGGCGGACTAGTGTTTTGTATGCAGTTTGTCTGGTTTTTACATGTTTGGTCTTAATGTTACGTTTGATGAAGCCTAGTGATCTGTTTGCTTTGTTTGTAATGTTATCAATGTGTGTTTTCCAGTTGAGTTTGTTTGTGAGTGTTATGCCAAGGTATTTTGCATCTGTAGTGATTTCCATTGTCTGTCCATGTAGTGTATATGTTGTTTGCAGGGGTTTTCTGGCTCTAGTGAAATGTATGACTTGACATTTAGAAGGGTTGAAGTCCATGTCCCAAAGTTTTTACCAATGCTCTAAGTTGTGTAGGTCCGTTTGCAAGTTTCTTGTTTGTTCTGGTCTTTCAAGTGTTAGATAAAGAGCTGTGCCATCGGCGAAGAGCCGTACCTTTGATTTAACATGCAAGGGTATGTCGTTGGTGTAGACGTGGAAGAGTATCGGTCCGTGGACCGACCCCTGGGGCACCCCGGAGGTTTCAGGAACCTCTAATGACTCTTCCCAATCTACAGCAACGGTCTGAACCCGGTTGTTTAAGAAACCACATACCCTCTGAAGTTTTCTGTCTAAACTCCATACTATTGTACTTTAAACAGTAACTTTTCATGATTTACCTTGCCGAAGGCCTTGCTGAAGTCCAGGAGGATAAGATCAGTTTGCTTACCCCCTGGAGACTTCTAGCAGGATCCTCGACAAGCATAAGGAGCTGGGTCTCGCAAGATCTTTTTCCCTAAACCCATGCTGTAGATATTGTTATCATTATGATGTGAGACAAGATTTGTTGTGACAATATGCTCTAGGAGCTTGCAGCAAACACATGTCAAGGAAATTGGCCTGTAGTTTGCTGCGTCACTCCGATCTCCTTTTTTTATATATAGGTGAAACCCTTGCCTTTGTCCAATCATCTGGGAGAATGCCGGTGTCAAGAGAAATTTGGATAATTACCTGTAGAATTTGAGATATCTCATTATAAAGTTCTTTAAGGACCAGTGGCTTGATGTTGTCAGGCCTAGCTGCTTTCTGAGGATTAATATCTTTTAAGAGTTTAGTAAAACCTGCTTCAGAGATGGTGATATTTGGCATAGGTGGGTACTGCAGAGCCTCAGGGGTAGGGTTTGTGTCCGAGAGAGATCTACCTTCAATTTGGATGTTATGTGCTGCCATAGTACAGAGTTGTTTTAGGGTGAGAGGTGACTTTGGAGTAAATACAGACTGAAATTGTCTGTTTAGGATACTTGCCTTTTCCTTACTGTCGGGATGTAGGAGGCCATTTTCACGTAGAGGTGCAACTCCGCTGGAGTCCTGACGTGGGTTTTTCGGGTAGCTGTAGAGCTTCTTTGTGGAGCACTTACCTTCAGAATGGCTATCACCTTTGTCTGGATCTACAGTAGGCCCAGGAGACCATCTAAGTAATTATTGTGTGCCTGGCGTAGTTTCCTCTGTGCTAGGTGTTTTTGTTGAAGGTACGTTTTCCTATCAGAGTGTTTACCTGACCTTTTATGTTTTTTGTATAGGTGGTCACGCTTGCGCAGGGCTCTAAGTACTTCCTGTCTAATTTAATGAAATTTTAAAAGAAATGTACAGGTAAAAGGACGTTTCTGAAAGATATTTTTCTTCAGAATGGCAATGAGAAACAATGATATTCTTTTAGTTCTGCTTACAAAACTCCGGTACTCTTTTTTATGCTGCTGACGTACCTCGCGTTCACAGGCACATGTACAAAGAGGGTCAGTATCCTGTGTTTGCCCCTTTGCAGTAGCAGAATATAAATATACTATATAACTAGTATTACAGTATCAGAATTTTTTATATTCTGGTTTATTTTTGAATTTTGTGCCCCACTGGGTTTATACATGCGCCTGTGCTCGCGTCCTGCAGCGAGGTTAATGTTAGGAATAAATATTCGTTTTGTCTCATTTTGGTTGAAATCCTCTGACGTCATGACCTCGTATAAAAGCTGTCCCCTCCTTGTGCCTCAAAACATTTCGACCCGATACGTCAGTGGTATACACCACTGTAGTTATGTTGAGGGCCTCCGACGCTATTGTTATAGAGGAAAACTTTGGCCCGAAAGCGAAAGAAGAAAAAGAGAAAATGCCTGCATTACAAAGTACAAACATGTAAGTCGCATGCAGCTGGAGAATTTTATGTCTCCGAATCGTCACGTCCCCTTCTCATTTTGTAAACAATGAAGTAGCCATTTTGTTTCTCGACTGGTGAACCGACCGATGTGTGTACTCCTCGCTTTTTACCTCGAACGCCTGTCTTCCCAGTACATTGGTCTAATGAATTACTCGTCATAATGAAATGAAGGCTGATTGGTATGTAGTGAGGTGCCAAACTGCATTTCTACTTTGACCACGATGTTCACCCATCCGAAGGTGAACGACCTTCACCTCAAGTTGCGCAATGTCGATCACAAGTAAACACTCATCAATAATATCTAATAGACCTTAATTTTGACATTCAAATGCTATCTCCAGAATAAATTTAGAGAATCCAATGTTTTCTCCACAACTACATGTAGATACCACTATTTTATGTATGATGTATGCCTATAAATGGTGGTTCCAGGATCTTTCGTACCGATACCGTTTCTTACCGAGATTTTTCGTATGGGATCTTTCGTACCTGTTACTGGGATCTTTCGTACTAGTTGCAGAAAAAATGTAATGTTTCTGTTACAAAGATCTGATTAACCTGGGCCTCTAATAATTTTGATAGTGGGATTATTAGTACTTGTTAGATGGAATAAAGAAATACTTTAAAATTCTTAATGTACAGCATAAAACGATTGTTTTCATTACAAGTTTGGCATTTTAGCGAACAGGCGCCGTTTAAACGATATTTTCAGTAAAAACATACATATTTCAACTAACTCAAATGAATCCGTCCCTTTGAAATTTAGTATACGACCACCTATCATATATTGTGAACTTCAATAAAGAAGATTCCGAACAAAAATATTGTTATAAGTAACAAAATACTTATCTTTCGTACTGGTACGAATGATCCCACCGATCGGTACGAAAAATCCCGATTTTCGGAACGAAAAGTACGAAAGATCTCAGTACGAAAAGACATCCGTACGAAAAATCCCGACGCCTAAATGGTACATAAAGTATCTTAATGAATCTGTGGGTTGATCATCAGTGCTATTATTTTGCTATTTCGAAAACTAGTCATTCCATTCAAAACTATCACAGAAATTAAATTAAACATCTTAGCACCATCCGTCCTATGCTATTTTGAACATATATTTTATTTGGATATGCTACTGAATCGACCCTACAAGAAATTTGGAGCCGCGCACTCTCTGTAAAGTAAATGTACAAATCTAAATTCGAAACATTATATTTACATTACTAGTACATTCCCCATGTTAAACGCCCTTTAGGCAACTAGAATTATATTCCAATAACTTGGGTTGCTATTGTGACGTCACGTTCAAGTTTTGCATGTGGGGAGAATTTACCAACGTTAAGACACATTTGACTCTGTTACAGGCAAAATCTGGGATGTGCATGCAAATAAAAATTGCCGATGATTAGAATAAATGTAAATATAAGTAATGACTGTCTTACTTTTGGTGTTCATGGGTGTATAATTCGCGAAGCGATTCTTGGAAAATTTGTACGTGTCCAACCAGAATTATACACCCATGAACACCAAAAGTAAGACAGTCATTTCTTAAAAAGAGGGCGCTACTGAAATGAATTTTGATGGCTCCACTGGAAGCATCACTGCTGAGAATTTAATATTCGAAACACGTGTCTGGTGCAGAAAAAATTGGTTTTGAATTGCCTTCATGAATTAGGTATAGAGTTGGAACACTTTCGTACTATGCTAAATCAAAGGCATCCTTAATTGAAGTCCCCCCCCCCCCCCCCAAAAAAAAAAAAAAATTCTCTCATTGAATCTATTATTAACTGATCTAGTTCATGGACTGAAGTATAGATTGAAAGTTATTGCTGCCAAGAGTCCGTTGGTGTCCAGATTCTTTAGATTCAATTTCAGCAGCATAGAAGACAAAGCAATTATCACTGAAACATAAAACCTTCAACAAATATTCCACACGGTAGGGGGAATGAAATTGACAAAATTGATTTTCAAGGTCAAAGGTCGAGGTCAATAGGGACTCAACTTTAAATACCTTGTGAAAAGCAATCATTGTAGGATCATTAAATGTCTCTAAATGAAGATGAATCCTATTGATTTTCAAAGTCAAGGTCAAAGTCACTATAGACTAATGCTTTTAAAAAACCCTTTTGAACAAGTAGGAAAGAAGGCAAACATTATACTACTAACCATGCTAATGTAGGATCACCAAACCTGCCATAGTTGTTCCCTTTTGGAAGAGGATGTAACATACTGATTTTCAAGATCATATGTCAAGGTCACTTTTGACATGGGCTTAAAATATTGTGAACAGTATGGAAGAAAATTGTTGCAGGATTATCAAACCCTCTTCAAATCTTCTTGATTGGATTTTGGAAGGAGATGGACCCAATTTATTTTATAGGTTTTAAGGGTCAAAAGGTCATCATGTCAACTTTAAAAACATGAATTTTGCCACCATGGTAACATGCTGTCTTATGTGAGCTTTTTTATTTACACATGTACATGTGTAAGTATAAATACCCTGTTTTTCTAGCGTATTACTGGTAATCATGCTAATTTACCTGTAAGGAGGAGTCCTATATATTGCGGACTGGTACATATAATTCATGAGTTAAAAATCTTAAATGATCTACGAAACATGAAGTTATTGTACATAGAATAGATGAGATACTGCTTCATTATACAAGGTGTTGACCCAAGGAAGAATCTTATTAATTTAGTTCAAACGAGAACACCTTTTCACCAGCTGTTACTGGTGGCCTTGAAAATCGATAAGATTTTCCCTTGAGTTTACTGATAAATGATGATATGAACATTTTTGTTTATTGTTTATTGATTACATACTGTAAACGTGGCTATTTTTGCTGGGGGTGAATTTTTGCAAAGTATTCATTTGAACAGTACTTGTGGGAGTAATTTTGGCGAAATTGGGAGTATTCCCTTAAGTCTTTTATGGTGGTTGTAATTTTCACGCAGAGGTTATTTTTCGCTATAATAATACTCTCGCAAAAATTACCCCCACACGAAAATTTCCACGTTTACAATATATCATAAGAACGGATACTACATTTTTCATTTGTCTTGTCTGATTTTACTGTAAAGTTTATCTTTACACTTAATGCCAATTTTATTTGTTTTTTAAATCATGAAAATATGCACGAGAGCTTTTTTTGCCACTCATTTTGGGCTGAAATGCGGCCCTGTTCCCATGGCAAGTGGTATCTTGTTGTCCCAATTTCTAGCCAGAAATTTCCAATTATAATCATGGTAAATAATGAGTAAAAAATGCTGTCAAATGATGAATTTTACAAGAGTTTTATGATAAGAAATTGCTTTAAACATGTTAAGCATCAAAACAAAATCCAAACGTACATTTGTTGTACTATATTGTTGTGGCAAACTGACCTGACCGGGCGGGGCTTATTTTCACCTGGTCATCAGAAGAGTTCACTTCTGACCAGGTGATATGAGCTGTAAAAATTACAGGTAATGAGTATTTACTCTAATTATCAATAAATGCAATCCATAGTCTATCTACATGTATCCTAAATTTTAATTGACTCGCTTGATTGAATTAGCTCCGCCCGGTCAGGTAACTTTGCTACAACAATAGATTGATCTCAGTGCATTAGGATTACTTTAGAACACGTCATTGTTAAAAATTTGATCTCCTTCTTTTTGCTGTGAATTCCCAACTTAAGGGCCATGGGCCATGTTTCCAAAAGGGAGGAAAAAAAAGCACTGTGCACAAAAAGTACCATTTCCATAGGAAATTCTACTGAAGTCTTAAATACAGATGATTTTGAGTATTTATAATAACATATAATATATTTATTTCAGGTTACCTAATCAGCGGTATTGTATATCGCTGGGCACCGGGCCTCAGTGGTGTTCCTGATGTGCCCCACGCCGCCAACGTGTCATTCGTGACAGAGGGCAGCGGCGTGGGGGTTTCATCAGAGCCCCCTGTCAGTGCCAAGAGCCTGTTTAGTACACTAACTGACAACCGCTCCAACTCGGTAAGTAATTGTATACTTATATTCATCTGGGTAAATATTTCATTTGAAATTAGTTTAAAGAAAACCTCTTATTTGTATCTGTACATGTCAGTAATGTATGCAGTGATTGGGAAGGACATGCGCCATACGCGCATCGGCGATGAAAATGTCCCATTGTTTTTTTAAACAGTGCGCCTTAAGCTATACAAATGGCGCAACAAAAAATCGTCCTTTGTGTTTACAAACCTTGTGTCAAAATAAAACAAAAGTGAAAATAAAACTCCTCGGACGTCTCTCTATACTTTTGTGGCTATATTAAGTAAATGCTCTGTTCTACCTTGCTGTTGGGTGATCAATAATATCGATAGCGGGGATTTTCAAACTACGGTTTTCGTCAAACAGACTGTTATGCCACGGAAGAAGCGGCTTCGTCTCGAAAAGGGACAGCAAACGCTGTTCTCGGCGCTATCTGACAAGGGCAAGAAAGGGGCTTCTGATGAAGGGAATACCGAGAATGGCGAGAGCGCTACGTCGGCCCCGTCCCTTGACCCTTTGTCGGACCCTACCCCCGAATTATCAAATCTTGAAAAGCTTAACAACTTAAATGAACAGTACGTGTATCAGTACATGTAGAATCTGGTTGAAGACAGTAGTGTTGACTTTACTAGAACAGTTTGAAGTGGTGAAATCAATATGTTGCATTCTCAAGAAGAGAATCCTATATTCTGTAATGGAACTAAAAAAATAATGTGTTTGTATGCAGTTAACTTGTTTTGTTAACATCACGCATTAAAGATGTTTTGTTTTGATACATTTACGTTGTAAATCTCTGTCTTTTATTAAAATGTCCCAAGAAAAAGTTTAAATGTCCCATTACAACAAAAAATGTCCCATTGATATCGAAAACTATGGGGCAATTGGCCCATCAACCCTTTCGTCCTTCCTAATCACTGTGTATGTCTCTGTGGGAAACAGATTTATTTCCCATTTGAGACGGTATATCTGATGTAAATTTATTACGACGTCATAAAAAAAAGGGTACAGTAACGTTGATTTTAGACTTTTAATTCCCAGAGTTTCCATCAGGACCATTACCATAGAATTTGATGATGTTACAATATACTGTCCAAATGGGAAGTAACAAAGATTTTGAAAATATGAATAAGTGAATGGTAAATTCATATGTAGTATAGTTCTTGTCAGTATAATACCTTTTTATACCTGTAGAAGTTATACATGTGTATGCAAAGACTTTCTTAAAGCTCCACGGGACTTAGTACAAAATCTTGAGCTTTCAACTCCTGATACAAAAGTATATTCTACATCCTTCCACATCTATTCTTGACTTCTTCGACATTATAGAAAAATCTAAACTTTATTTAAAAGTTCTGTAACGCTTTAGAGTTTTGAACATATCAACCTCTACCTTGCTAGGGGTCCGTCGATGCTCAATTTGGTGCTCTATCGTGAGTGCTGTTGAGATTGTCGTCAGAATCGTCTTTATCTCTTTAGACTTTTGAACATGTTGTTTGAATATCAAAAACTTTTTGTAGGTTGTCAATTTGAATGCTTTGGCAAACACCAACGTGGCCGTCAACCTGGGCTTCGACATCTGCCTAGTGGACAAGGTACATGTGAAATGGGAAACCATATTGAGGAAAGGAACACTTTATGTTGAGGTGCCAAGTGGTATTTTGCCGGAGGGTTCAAAAGAGAGGTATGTATTATCTTGATTGATACATGTAAAATTCTTTGCATCTACTAATTTATATGATCAGCTTTTATACCCATTGTTTAGTGTTTATGAAGTGTCAGATCACCTGCTATCTCTGGTGGATTTTGTCAATGTCCTGTAGATTTTGCGGAAATTTCAGTCGTGTGATATAAGAATCCCCCCCCCCCCCAAATAGAAAATGTCCAAAGTTTGTTATACATGTATCTAACAATCTCTATCTTATTTTCAGCTTAGTTACTCTACTGGAGTACGCAGAAGAAAAGCTCCGATGTAATCATGTGATCTTGTGTTTCCGGAAGGATCGTTCAGATAGAGGTATATGAATTTAGGGATACTGAATTTGAATTGTTGAAATGAAGTAAAGGTACTTCAGTTTTGAAGAAGTACAGGTCGCTTTCCACATCTAAAGTCTATACGAGAGTGTTTCTTCATTTGCAGGATATAGAACAAAATAACAGAATTCAAACTGTCATGAAAAAATGCAATTTATAAAAGATTTTCAAGCTATACCAGACACAAATGTTGAAATCTGCCTGTTTGGAGAGAAACACGATTTTTCTATATGTAGAGTGGCACCACTGGACAATAGATCTAACATGCAGTGTTTATTTCAGCTTCCTTGGTCAGGACGTTTATGTTCATGGGTTTTGCGGTGGTGCCCCCTGGGGACCCGCTCCTGCCTCACAGCGCAGACATCATGAGCCTTGTCTATAAGATCGAGTCTGATGACGACTTCGACTAGGCCCCAGGAACTCCCAACTTAATACACAGAATCATTGATTACGCCTAGACAGGCTTTTGGCAATGGGCCGACCTCTTTTTCTTAATTTTTTTTTCTTTGTACAGTAGTAACTGTGACCATATTTTTTTTTTGATGCAGATTTTCATCAATCTTGAACTAAACTTACACATTGTATATGTTTTTAGACAATTTTTGACCCGTCATAATTTGTGAAGTCATTTACACATATTTGCCATCAAAGATCAAACGAGTAGTTAGCGATCAAATTCACGGATTGAACTAAACTAGTTTTCTGTGTTTTGTAGACTGATTTTCAATTTGGAACAAAGGATATTTTGTTTTTATACTTTTGAGATACAAAAAGAGTGTTATAGAATGGTCGTCACAAATAGACCTACACGTACTGATCATGCCGTTTAATTTTGATGAAAATCATAACATGTCCACTGTCTCCTCTGTCACTTATGATATGTAGTCGCATAATTCATTAAAAAAAAAAAGATAAAAAAATTGAAAAATTGAAAAAAAATTACCAAAAAAATGAGTCACTTTGTAATGCAGGCATTTTCGTTCATCCACATTTGTCATACCTTTTTGTGTAGAAACATTGTTGCTCTCCAATTATGGATTTATTCCTAACTTTACTGTGCATTATAGATTCTTTTCCCCACTTGAACCAAAGCTTTAATCAATTTTCATCCATAGTGTCCGTTAACAAAACTTCCCCATTTGAACCAAAGCTTTGATCAATTATCATCCGTAGTGTCTGTTAACAAAACATTTTAACGTTTGTCATAGGAAGTCTGTGATATAGTTCATTTTCATTGTGAAAAAAAAAAACACCACAAATTAGATTTGGATTTAGAACTTCATTTGTTGACTTATTTGCAAAAGTGTTTCTACATAACTATTTTGCTTGTTAATAAATTGGTAAAAGGCATAATTAATGTTTTAAAGTTCCTTCATTTAGCTCCTGTGCTATTTGCAATTTTCACATCAAAAGTGATGTGTTCAAATAAGTCAAAGGCTTGGTATAAAGACTGATTTGTCTGACTGCAGGAAAGAATAGGGATCAGGGATATTTTATTTTCCAAATATATGACATCTACCTGAATCAATTCACTGAATTTGTTGAAAGTTGATACATGTAGTGGGATAAAGGATTTGAGGTTCCCTTTAAGTGTGATTAGTTTTGGTCATGATTTGTTGATAAGTGACAAAAACAGAAGGTCAATGGTAGTAAAACAAATTTCAGTCTCAGAAAGACAATGATTTTTGTTCAGATAAACATTACAGATTTTCTACAATACATGTGTTAGCCATTGAAGTGTGAAGTTTCTCTTATAGAATTGTTCCCCACTTTTACAAGAAAAGGACATATATTCGGATGGTCTGTCCAATGTCACTCTCTTAGAAAAACTCAAACCTTGAGCATAACTTTTGAAATGTAAGTGACAGGCTTTCAGATCTCGTGTGTATTCCTTGTGACGAAACCTCGTGATACCAGGATTATTTACCTTGTGACCTTGACCTTGGGGTCTGATTAATTGTGACATATATCCACAATCAGAGGGCTACAATTATAATTTGCTTGTAAAGATTTCATTGCTCCATGATTGATAACATTTTGACGAATTTTCTCGTTATTTACGAGAAGGTGCAAAAGTTGATAACAATAGCTTACATATAGCTGATGGATTAGAGAAAGTATGGATTTGCAAGAAATAAGGTGGTTGCTTCCTTGTCTCTTATTTTGAAGACTGGACATGTTTTTGTGTCGCCTGCGACGCATAGCGACACTTAGGGATCACTTTGTTGTCCGTCCATCCGTCTGTCTGTCACACTTGGATGTCACACCCTGTAAAAGTGATTTCTGAGTGTCGCTATGTTTCGCAGGCGACACATGCATTCCTTGGAATGATTTTTGCTGAATTTTCATGGATTGGGAAATCAACCAATCAAAGGTCAATGTCACACTACCTACAGCAAGGACATGTGTTTTGTAAACTGTTCTCCATTAATCTGGATTAAAGTACCAACAGTCTAGCCAGGGATATGATTTGTTATTACAATTTTCCCTCTCGAGTTTCAAAATATGAAATGCATTTAAATCGATCAAAACAAGGAAGAAAATGTCTAACAATATACATCCTGCAGGAAGTGACTCTTGCGGAGATAAACGGATGCTTTTATACAGACAGTCAATGTATGACTAAGGCTGCTAGAGTCAAGATTCTATGAAAGGAAGGAAGAAGCTGATGCACAAACCACTCATTATTTTGTGGGGGTTGATATCGTATGAAAAAGTTAAGTACAAATGCATGCATTGTATGACGAAATACAGTCAAGAAATGTACGTCACTTTAAAATAAAACACTACATGTAGATAGACCACATGTACAGGGTACTACTGTTCAAAAATTATGGTCGGATCTACATTTTTTCCAAAGGCGTTCATGCTATTGTTTCGTAAAAAATATAATTATTAGATATATATACATACATATACGTGAAAAAGGGAAACATCAGTAATTGTGGCAGATTCGGTGGGGGGGGGGGGGGGGCTAAACACCCCCCCCCCCCCCCCCCCCCAGATCTGCTTTTGAAAACGATAGCACAACGCTGTGTCTGTTGTATCATGTACAATAATGCCTTTATATTACAACTTGAAGTCGGATTTGGCTAGACACGGGCATTTAATCTAATCATATAGATCTACATTATACAGATAGTACATTGTACAATTCTGAATTACTCAACAGACGAGTCGATGATATAGAAAAGGCTTTCAGTCGCTTGAAAGGAGATGAATGGTCGTCCAAAAAGTCGGAAAACTTGTAAACTGTCGAAGTATTTGAAAGATCCACATACATTTCAAACTTTAATATTTTCTCTAAACGGTCTATAGACATGCAGAGATTTCTTTTTCATCGACATGGAAAGGAAATACCCACTGTCGGCTGAATTTTACCAACACAACCCCGCGTTACAAATTCTGAAAAATCCTTCCTTGTGATACACTTTGTGCTAGTGAGTTGATTTTTCGTGGATTTTTTTATATAATAGTTATTTCTTCATACAAATAAATTGGTTGATCTGGAGTTGACAGATTCAATATCAAATTAATTTTACTTTCAAGCAGTAAATCAGTCTGGGATAAATGGTATATTGACGATTCATCCCCCGTCTCAAATAAGAGTTGATCATCAAAGTAGCGAAACAGTTTGACATACTAGTTAATTGATATTATACTCTTAGGCGATGGGGGAAATCAATACTTTTGATTAACAAATATTGATGGTTATATTGGACCAAAGTTTGATCGCGGTAAACGGATTCCATGTATACATGTAGTCCTTAGTTTATGAAAAGGGAAATTAAAATTGAAATGTAAACAATTTTTTGTGTTTATAAAATAACGTTCAAAATATTGGATTCGTTTAAAAAAAATGCCATGATGACTTAATGCCTGGAGTTCCCTTTCATCCTAAATTTAAAGGCAATTTGGAGCTCTTTGTAAATGTAAATGAATTAAAATTAATGTCCATTTTACACATTTTATGCTTATTGTGAACACCAGATACGATCTAGAACTTCTTTAGAAAAGACGACAGAGCTTCCCCACAAATCAATCTGCACTGTTGCAGAAACCCCATATTTATACATGTATTTATACCTACGTGTATGGTCGATGTGGCCATTGTTTTCTGAACATCTTGGCCAAACATCAAAATCGCTGATACAAGAATTAATATAAATATTTGTCATATAAACATGATGAACGACCTTGAAACAATATGCAAAACAAGATTCGTCTCAATTTATTTGGTCGCAATATAAATGCATTTCACTTTGCGTAACGGAGTTATGGGCGACAAAGGGGTTTTGAAAAATCTCCAAAGGTCGCATTGCAACCATCATGGATTTCAAAGTGGAGAGGGTATATGCTTGCGATTGCAATGACTTATTCAGAGGGCTTTCAGACTCTTGATTTTTTAAATGTCCTCTTAATCGGAGATTCGCGGGTAGATCGTTTTTGGTTAGTCCATTTGTCCGCAAAAGCTTTAAAGTTGGCTATAACTTATGAATGGTAAGTGCTAGGGCTTTCAAGACCTTTCCGTAGATACCAAAGTTATTTACCTTGACCTTGGAGTTTTACCTACTTTTGAATAACTATAACCTTGGTCATAACAGCTGAATGTTAATGACAGGACTTTCATATTTAACGTGTATTTCTTGTAACAAAACCTTTTTGACCTTGTGATCTTGACCTCGGAGTATGACCTAGTTTTTTCTCTACAGCCGTTTTACTGACAAGGATACGGACGGTGGCATTCCTGTTTTACTTTTTTTTCATTCAAAAACCCATACGATTAGTTTTTTTTAAACAATGATGATTTCCCGATCGACCATTCCGATTCTCTTTCCAACCAATGGATTTCAGAGGCGTATGCATGCTTCATTCGAACCATCATCACACAATTGGTAAAAATCAGATCTCGAGCTAGATCTATCTGATACGAAAAGTTATTTTCAAGATACTCCTGTAGAGGACTTACACAGCCCATCTATTATTACTTATTGTACTCCATGCTTTATTACTGATAATGTACCACGCTTCTATACACGGTAAAGATAGTATTATCAACGCGATAAACAAAGGGATTATGACATAGAAACCTACATATTACACGAGTGTGGGGTTGGATTGGTGGGATTGGCGAAATTGAAATAAAACTTACAAAAAATGACGGATATAGAATAGAAAGGTATCGTCATACAGAATACACGTGAGATACAAAATCTGATCAATTACGAGTCAAAAAGATTAAAAGTAGGTCATTCTCCAAGGTCAAGGTCAATAGGTTACAGAAAATGGTACCATGAAAAGGTATTGTTACAAGAATTACCCAAAAGAAATATGAAAACCCTTCAATTTATGGTCCCTCATTCTAGAATCATGCTTACAATAAATGGAAGATCAGTGAAGAATCTGGGTTTCCTTAACTTCGGTGTGCATCTAACGGTTCATTGAACAGTTCCAATGCACCAAGTTTTACTGAAATCCTCTAATGGATATAGCACTTTTGAAGAAAAAAATTTGGAAAGGAGGAGTGATGGACAAACTGATACAAAAGTCTATGCTCTTTACCAATAAATAGTCAATAATTCCCTCAAGTTTCAATATATTGAAAAAGTAACAAACACCGAATTAAGGTATCCGTTGTACAAATAAATATATTAAATAGTTAGAATCATGGCATATTTTTTCCTAAATATACCTATCACAACGTCAACATGCCGACCGTCGCTCAAGCCACGGAAACTATCGAGACACTGCCGAAGATTACCGAGAAAATTTTAACACTATTTAAATGGACGAGACGTCCGCGAGATCTCCATTTGTACATTGGATACGTTAAAATTCAACCGGTTCGATTGGTATCATCAGGAGGTTTTCTATACCATATATACAACAGTGGAAGGTCCTTGGGTCAGTTGGCTCATATACATTGTCAAAAATAATCATCTGAATTGTAGGGTTAACTTGAAACATAACACTTGACCTCATCTTCAATTCATTTAATCATTATACAGATGAATATACACCCTGTAGATTCCATCAAATACATCAGATAAAGAAGACAAAAATTTTCTATTTACTATTTCCAGAGACATTTGTATGACCTTGACCTTCTTAGTCAAGTGACCTTTATACAATACTCATGACCTTGACTTAAATCACGAATCAAGTGACCTTTTTACAATAACCAATATCATAATCTTCTTAATCTATTGACCTTTATACAACAAGTTAAAAGTCATATTTGTAAAACATTAATGCCCCCTACCCCTTCTGTGATTAAAGTCTGTCACAACTTTATACTTGCATTGATACAACCTATGGGGGTATAAAGTAACAGTTTCATTTCAATATGTAACTCCACTCAAGAGATATTGAACAGAAACCCTGAAGTTTTGGTATATTTCAAAGTGCATGGGGCATAACTCTGTCCAAATTTTTTTGATCGGACCTAAATATGAACTTGACCTAGATTTTCATTTGATGTGTCTGTATACAAAATTTCATTTTTATATGTAACTCCACTCAAGAGATATTGAACGGAAACCCTGAAATTTTGGTATTTTTCGAAGTGCAAGGGGCATTACTCTGTCAAAATTTTGTTGATTGGACCCAAATAAGAACTTGACCTAGATTGTCATTTGATGTATCCATATACAAAATTTCATTTCAATATGTAACTCCACTCAAGAGATATTAAACGGAAACCCTGAAATTTTGGGTTTTTTCGAAGTGCAAGGGGCATAACTCTGTCCAAATTTTGTTGATTGGACCCAAATAAGAACTTGACCAAGATTGTCATTTGATGTATCCATATACAAAATTTCATTTCAATATGTAACTCCACTCAAGAGATATTGAACGGAAACCCTGAAATTTTGGTTTTTTTCGAAGTGCAAGGGGCATAACTCTGTCAAAATTTTTTCGATCGGACCTTAATACGAACTTGACCTGGATTTTCATTTGATGTGTCTGTATACAAAATTTCATTTCAATATGTAACTCCATTCAAGAGATATTGAACGGAAACCCTGAAATTTTTGTATTTTTTGAAATGCAAGGGGCATAACTCTGTCAAAATTTTTTTGATCGGACCCAAATATGAACTTGACCTAGATTTTTGTTTGATGTGTCTGTATACAAAATTTCATTTCAATATGTGAATCCACTCAAGAGATATTGAACGGAAACCCTGAAATTTTGGTATATTTCGAAGTGCAAGGGGCATTACTCTGTCAAAATTTTTTCGATCGGACCTTAATATGAACTTGACCTGGATTTTCATTTGATGTGTCTGTATACAAAATTTCATTTCAATATGTAACTCCATTCAAGAGATATTGAACGGAAACCCTGAAATTTTGGTATTTTTCGAAATGCAAGGGGCATAACTCTGTCAAAATTTTTTTGATCGGACCCAAATATGAACTTGACCTAGATTTTTGTTTGATGTGTCTGTATACCAAATTTCATTTCAATATGTGAGTCCATTCCAGAGATATTGAACGGAAACTGATGTCGCGGACCGACCGACCGACAGACCGACCGACCGACAGCGGCAAACCTATATGTCCCCTCTTCTTCGAAGGGGGGCATAATAAATTTGCATCAGTACGAAGTACTGAATAATAAAGTGTTGATTCCATATTGGTCATAGCAAAACAATGAATCAATACTGTATTTCTATTTGCAATAAACAACAAAATGTTTATAAATGTATGAACATTTAATCAATCCTATTTTAAAATCTTTATCTATAAACAATTTTCTTCTATAAAATATAAAATTACAATGTAGTAACATATCTTTTAGAGACAAAGGCTTCTTTACTAAGTCTATTTTTCTGACTTATTTCTCGTAGAACATTTTAAAGTAAGACATACATGTAGTTGACAAAGTCACCTTTAAGTGTTACCATGCTAAAAAGGGAGACAACTGCATAAAAATAAACCAACAAAACTCGTCATCATATGACTCTGACAAAAATTTAATCAGAGAAAAATTAAATAATTCAATAATTTAAGCATACCGAGTTTTCTGTATTCAAAGTTAAGGTATTAGAGGTATAATAATAATATCATCTTAAAGCTAGAAATTGTGTACTTCAATATCTTATATATTTCTAGATATTTGATATTTTTTAGTTTTTCATTCAACTCGCCATGAAAATGTAATTTATATGGTCCCGAACATTGTCGAAGTTGTGCGTCTTTGGCCAACTTCGTGGTATATACATGTATTTTTTCCTGTTATCAAAACAACCAGAAATAGAGTATTATACCCCTAATGCCTTAAGTTTTACACTTTATGTACTAGCACTAATACATGCATAAAATTTTTCAATCCATAAAAATAAAATTGATTGATCAAAGCATGCTTAAAAGTCAATTCTAAATAAAAGGGAAAGTAGAAAATAAAACATTTCCTTTTCTAATCTTTTATCTTATAAAAATATAACATATTCTATCTCAGTATCATAGGCATAATGTAATTTCACAATTTATGATTTACATATCATGACCTTGTGGTGTGAAATATAAAGGTATGCACTTGTTTTGAATAATTATCACTTACAACAAACCTATCTATCACTTCATTTCAACCTTCATCGGTTGCAATATGTTTGCTTCCTTACATAAAAAGAGTCAACTTGAACGAGTTATTCTTAACAAAGATAAGACTTAGTTCAAATAAACACAATTCACAACAAGACCATAATAAAACAGAGTTCTAGGATTCCATTACCCGTTACCCGATGTAAGTGAAAATTGAGATTGAGTAACTGGAAAACAAAATTCTATTTACCCGTTGGTAAGTGAATTTTGAAGCACAATCCCCATTACACTCTCCGTGTATATGTAGCAAAAACAGAAGTTAATAGTTGCCGCAATGTGCAAGATCATATTTAAGCAGTCATCCTTCAGTGTGACAATATTTCTGTACATAATAATTTATTTTCATGGTAATGGCTAGGATGTGCGAAAGAAAATTATCATCCCCTTTTTATTCTGACATTTTTGTTTGGCTAAGTGAGTTTCATTGCTGCGTAAGCACATTTTTGGTGAGCACTTACCCGTCGGTAAGTGGTTCTTGAATAAAATCCTATCACACTGTAAAAACATGCAAATAAAAGGGAAACATAGAAAAAATATTCTTAATGTTTTTCCCATTAACAGTAATGAATAAATTTTCAGTTGCATCTGATTTGATATGAGTGCTCCACTATACAGAGCTAATTGCTGAATTTTTTTACCCTTATATGTGACATTGAGAGTTGTCTCTACCTTCCTTGGATGAGTCTATGAATATTTGCAAGTTTGGTTGACGTATGACATACTTATGTAATACAGTTAAGACCATTCACAAGAAAGTGTCTCTATCAGACCGATAAAGTGATCCCTATTCTATTCTGCTTCATTGATGAAACTAAAATGAGATTTTTATCATGTCAATAACTGGTCCGTTTTTGTTTCAGATTGAAATCAATTAGGATTAATGAATATAAATCATGATGAAATGCGGAATATATTACACTAAAGTAAATGAGATCAAATTTCATGATTTTTAAGAACACCTGGATAACATGTTTAAACTTGAATGTATCAATTTGTCTTTTGTGAACTCAATGACATTTCAAGAGCAAGTAAGATATATTAATATTCTAACATATACATACATGAATAGTGCATGTAAAACAATTATACTGGTTAAGTTTGAGTACTAGGTCTACGAGCCATAATAAATACATGTGCGTCATCTGATGAGCTTTTTGGAGGTTTTGGAACTTTTCACCTGTACTGGTATTTTGTTCACCTCTTTCTGTTTGAGTACATCGGTCCTTGGTTGCTTTGCTCCTTGAAAGGGACTTGAAGTTTTAATTTCAGCATTTGCTGATGTGTTATGTCTGCAAGGATTAATTATGAAATGATAGTAGCATTACATAACATTTTAGATATAAGCTTGATGAAATAGTCAAAGGAATATCATTTTTCCAAAAGATTAATTCTTTGAAAACTTATTCTACATCTACGAGGATTCTGCAATTCTTAATTCTGCCCTTTATGAAATATGGAGTATAAAATATTTTGTGCTTCTGTCTTACAGTATATTCCATGAATTACCTTGCACTCTATGAATTCAAATGAATAATGAACATTTGAAGCTCCAATAATATATGTTTGGTATCGGCATATAGATTTAATTTTGTCAATATGAAACCTGTTTTACTTGGTATACGAGTGACAAGTTTGATTATCCAGTGCTAACTTCTTTGTCAACTTTCAAGATTTTAAGATTCCTTAAAACTTACTTGTAGTTTCAGTGAAGTTTTTTTTATAAGCAAGATACATGAACAGTACAATGAAATAAAGGTACTGTTTCATTACTCATAGAGATAAATATGAACTAGGATATTACTTACATTTCTTGAAAAGCTCTTCTTTGTCTTGATGTCTCAGACCCTTCTTTAGACGATGAAATGCTAATTGATGACATATTATCCTGAATGTTTTCTGACTTTGACTTTTTACTGGCCTTTCTGCTCTGTAAAGATATCACACAAAAGAATTATTATCTTAGATTTAATTTAATGAAATTCTGATGGAAAATTTTGCTCAACTTTGAATAATAAAATACTCCAAGCACCTATATTGTACATCCTAATTCAATTTACTAATCCACATTAATCACGGCTTTGATGCAAAAATTGAAATTTTCCAGTATCTGAATGAGTTACACTGTAATACAGCAGACCCTTTTAATCATATGAAGCATATCAACGGTTAAAACTAGTTGCCAACTTCACCACTTGGAAAGTTTGGACCAAATTATAGTTTGCCGGTCTGTAAAAAAAAAAATGAATAAACCATAAACTGCTAAAAGGGGTAAGGACGGATTGCGAAGTGTTAGTAATAGATGACGTATACTATTTTGTGCAGACAGAAAGGTCATTAATACTATTGCGAAATGAAAAAGCTATGGTCATGAGGATACTACATGTGAAATATCAAAGTCCTACCCCTTATAGTTCAAAAGTAGGTCAAAGGTTAAGGTCACTTGGTCAAAAGTCATGTTACATCCTGTCCGGCTTTAGTGTTACCTTTCGTCGATCGTAGCGATTAGAAATTACGTCAGACAGAGGGGTGATTAGAGTTCAACTCAGTCAAACCAGACAGCTATGAAAGGTAAACCACGTGATGTCGGTGTGCACAAAGCATGTCGCAACAACTAGGATCGATTTTGATTGGATAGAATTTACTATGATAGTAAAACTGTTCATTGAGGTGATATTGTCCTCATAAGGTGAAAATTCAAACTGTAAAGAGAAGTGAAGTAAACAAAGTGTACCAAGCATGACAAAGTATGACAGGATCACAATGCTAGATTAATGTTAAAGTAAAATATATTTTTATCAATCTTTGTTCTCAGTTTAAAAAGTAATAATTGGATGGCGGGAGGAGCGAATCCCCCTTTAACTACTCCTCTCTCATCCTCCATCGTTCGCACACTTCTTACTTACATTAATAGAAAAACATGCTACGATTTATCTAAAAATAATATTTTCAAAAATAGTTCAACCAATTGGCATGCTGCATTTAACTACTTACATGACTTACTACTTAATGGCATGCTGCATTTAACTACTTACTGCATATAACTAATTAAATTACAATGTTCACTTTTTTCTTGAAAATAGCGACCCCCACCTCCTCCAAGAAAGCAAAGTTCTTTCAGTTCAAGAACGAAGTCAAAATTTATATATGTAACGGTTTTATCATATATGTATAGGTTTTTTTCATCCAATTCGTACAGTGGGTATTTCCCGACTGAAACAATCTGAATACAACTCACGGTGTCTGTTAGGAACTGACGTCTATGTAAACACGCACCTGTATGATGTAATATTTAAATGTCTCGATCAACGAAAGGTAACACTAAAGCCGGACGGGGTTTATCAAATGAAAAATCTGGCTATGAGGAATCTATATGTGAAATATCAAAACCATAAGTCTCATAGTTTAAAAGTAGGTCAAAGGTCAAGGTCACTTGGTCAAAAGCCATGATATAAAATAAAAGATCTGGTCATGAGTTATCTATATGTGAAATATCAATGCCCTACCCCTTATAGTACATGAGATACATGTATATCCAAGGTTAAGGTTATTTTTTTAAAGTACATGTAGGTCAAACTCCATGTTTAGCCGAAGTCCAATTCAAAGAAAATTGTTCAAAGAAAAGTTGAAAAGCAATAAAAAAAAAAAAATCAAATGAAATAAAAAAAGATGAGTTTCTTGTTACATTTTCTTTAGTTTATATATGAAAACTGGCGAGTGTAGCGAGCTGGAAAATTTTAAAGATATGAAGTTCTCATTCTGTTTCAACTTTATTCTATATTGGCGAGTGGAGCGAGCCGGTTAGGGCATTACAATTCCACTATCCATCTGTCTGACCTGGCTAGATCGGCCCATGAAAATGAAGCATTTAGTAATTATTCAAGTCTTGATTTGAATTTGGATACGTTTTTGATATATGGATCAATTCAAACACAATGACAAAGAAACTTGAAGGCAAAGTGAGGACGGAAAAATAGACATCTAATGAAAAATTAAGAGCAAAATTTTTCCAAAATGGAAAGACATTAAGCATCAAAAAGTATTCTGAATCAATAACTTTGGGTGAAAAATAAGGGGGGGGGGTCTTCACTTGCCAATCCAATCTTGAGTTTGGCAAATTTCGGAGTTCTTTATCAGTGAATATTTCATTTGTTGCCAGTGGTAACAAGTGTTAAACTATCATGGCCAAATTATTGCTGATGTTGGCTACAAACTTTAACCATAGGTGACTTTTGTAACCATTTTTTGCTGCTGAAAGAATTCTGAATATTCAATTACAGATCAAATACATTTCAGACATACATGTATATAATTTCCCAAGTGGGAAATAATTCTGTTTAAAAAAAAAAGCGGAATAACATAAAATAATTTAGCTCATTAACTGACCCTGAGATTGTGATTATGTGATGCTTTAATCTTATTCTTAATATTGCATGGTCCACTGGATACTCGACTTTTACCTGAAATCAAACACATAACATTTGATAACTTGCTGAGAAAAGCATGCATGTATTCTCTAGGCAGTTGTATGATATGATTGGTCATCTAGTTATGATGTCATCACATGGTCATAATGCAAAAGTCTTTCAGTAGGTGTGATGTCAAGTATCTAATACAATCAGTTTGAAATCCAAAATTCTGAATGCAGAAATCATTATAAGATACCTGTACCATATACATGTACTTAATACAATTAAGGTATTACATTACAAACTTACATCAGTGAATTATTGTGGGTAATTAATTTCAAACACTGATAGTAACATGTGAATTGCATGAAGACAGAAAGGTAAAAGAAATATCCTACAATATCAGGTAATAAACTGAGTACATTTTTAAATTCTTAGTGTAACAAATAGGCAAAATCACAGATCTGTTCAATATTATCAAAGCCTACGTGTAATTTTTTTTACAAAAATTTCATTCATAATAATTGATTACAATCCTTTCAAAAAAAGATTTCAGAACTTTAATCATACCTAGTTCCTTAATACATTTCCAGTACTCATGTTCCGCAATGCGTACACCTAACTTTATCGTCCTGGCACCACACATTTTCAATAGCTGCCGAGACACAAATTTCTCCTGAAATAAGGCAAGTAGTTTTCCTGACTGGTACATTTCCCATACGTTCTGTACGCATCTCATTGATGAACAGTTCAGAGTAAATCTAACGCTGCCGTAAGATATGTCAAGTTCGCCGTGTTTACACAATATTTTTAGAGTGTGCATTATCTCCATAGATTCTTTAATGACTTCATTTGTTTGGCGAAGTTCTTTCTTGAACTGTTCAAATGATGCAGGTGTTCCAACCCGCCTACGTATAGCTTGAAATGCAGTTTTAGCCATTACAAGAATTTGTTCTTCCACCTCCGCACACGTGCAGACACGTTTTTTCCTTCCTACGGGGGAAATGTCCTCACAATCCAATGAAATATTCAGCTCACCTGTAAAATATATGTACATGTATGTGCACACATGACCTTTATGATTACTGTACACGTCTTTGTTCTAGTGCAAACAAATTAAGCAGAAACTGACAAAATTATGGAACATAATTAAGGACATATACCTTGTTTTCACCATTTTTCATCACAAATATAGCAGTTATTTCTTTCAGGAAAATTGCTGATGACACTAAATATACATGTATGAGTAGATACAAATAAATCTGACAACATAAAGCAAGTACAGTCTAACCTGTCTATAACGGACGGCTCGGGGGAAATCAAATATTGTCCTTTATAGAGAGGTGTCCTTTATGCAGAGGTTCATTTAGATATACAGTTTGCAATAATTTCCGTCAATTTTTGATAAGTAGTTTTACAAGGTAAATTAATAATAGAACAGAATACATGTACTAATACATGTAATTGGGTCATGTAGAATTAAATACATGTTTCTCAGATAATTGAGACTACAAAAAAAGGAAATTAAGGAAGGTAGTATATTTTTTTATCAAGAGTACTCTTGCAATATAAGTAAAGCATTAAGTTTTGCAAACATTTTTTTACGTAAGAGAGTATTTCCCTAAGTAAACTGGGAAATAAAGTTTTAAAATGCCACTTTCCTCCCATTCAGTTTATGAGAAAGGGGAGACGTAATTCATGACAAATAAGTACGCGAGCGCCATGTCACGTACAAGGCTCGGAATGAATCTTGCCTTTTGAAATCCCCGCGATTTACATGTTTAAAGATCCCTCACTTCTTCAGGAGGGCCCGTGAGTAGGACAGCCAGTGGCGGATCCAGCACCCCCATTGCCGGGGGGTCAAGGAGCGAATTTTGCCAATTTTTACTGAAAATGGGCCAAAATATACCCGTTTTAGGAAATTTTTGGGTCAGTGCCGGGGGGGGGGGGGGGGGGGGGCGGACCGCTAGTTGATCGAATTACATGTATGTACTTGGGTACATAAAACGTTGTTGATAAAACGTAAGTTTAAATCCTTACTGGCTTACATTTACGGAGATTAAACAGACATTTGTTGCGTGTCGGCGGTCCGTGAATACCTCTAAAATCATGAACGTCATTATCAATCGAATCTGAAAAATTACAATAAATTCCTGATGTTGTTCAGCATAATTATTAGTATACATATGCTGTTTACATTTATAAAAAGACCGAGAGAGAAAAGAGTATGTCGAACTCATTGAAAAAAATATCGATCGTTCAATTGTCCGTGACGCGTGCCGGCGGGTGGTCAGTAGCTATACAATAAATGAAGTCGGGATATAAACTTTCTATTGTGAAACGAAGGCTTTCTATTGTGGGTACAAGGCTCTTGTACTCTTGCGATTTTCCATTATTACACCCTTCATCAAGCGTCAAAGCCTCTGTTTATACGTTATTGTTTTAATTAATGTATACACAGGTAAACATAAATTGGCCACTAATTACCCTTCCCCTAATTACTATTAATTTGTGAAGCCACAATAGAAAAGGATGCGGATCGAAGGATTTTACAAAGGCATTGTGCGTTATCAGAGGCGGAACCGAGATAATTATGACCGTTATAGGAGGTTATTAACACCGATTGGGGTACCAGAAGGGTGTCCGTTGTCCGGAGAACGGAGGTGTCCGCTATACAAAAGACATTTATAACACAAAAAACGTTTGGGGAAACTGAAATTGTCCGTTATGTACAGTTGTCCGGTATATAAAGGTGTCCGTTAACACAGGTGGGACTGTATTTCTCTTTATGTATGAATCATATTCTAGTCTGTTTTAAGTGCAATAAACAGTATACATTTGCGATGGGGAATTTTTGCCCACTTTCTCTTAGTCCTTTGAATGACAAGGCAAACTCAAATGTGGGCTATATAAAATATCTTGGTAAGAATTAATGTTTCAGAAATTAAAAGGTATGGTTCCAAGTGCCAAATAATACATGAACGTAGTTTAAAATGCCGTTCAACATTTCTCTGTCATTTACCTGTCTTCCTTTTCCTTTTTGATCTGTTTCTGTCATCTCTAGCTCTGTCGTCTCTAATCATGTCATCTATGAGGTCAGCTAGATGATCTTGTAAGGTTTTACGTAGAGATTTCACAAACTCGTAAAAAGCTCTGTCTGACTTCCGTATAAGGTTGTCAAGGAGTTCCTCGTTTATAGACTCTCTAGTATTCTTCTCCTGTTATAATTAAGATTATACAAAGATACACGCATATAAAAAAGATACATAGTCATGATAATACATGTATAGGGACTAAAATATCCAATTTGATGATCAACGCTTCTTTTGTCCAATAATTTTGTTTTCTTCATTTAAATGCATAATCATGTCATCAGAATTTATCTTTGAAGTTGTGAATCTGGAACTATGAGTCACTCTACCATAAAAGACATACCAAAAGTAAAATATAATTTTGCTGATGAGGTTTGTCAATAAAATAGAATTCTGTTCAGCAGTCAGATTAAGTAGACCATCAGATTATCATTAGAAATGCTTACCCTATTAGGTAAGAGAGTAAATGATATAGAAATTTTACCAATATTTTTCTATAGTTCCCATCCAGTCTTTAAGAGCATATTCGGTTTTTTTATATAAAGAGTATTGTCGTGGCAAACTGACCTGACCAGGTGGTGCTTATTTTCACCTGGTCACCAGAAGAGTTTACTTCTGACCAGGTGATACATGTATAATCTATGAAAATGACAGGAAAGGAGTATTTACTCTAATTACTAATATATGCAATTCATAGTCTTTCTATCCTAAATTTTAATTCACTTGTCTCATTCGCTTGATTGAATTAGCTCCGACCAGTCAGTTAACTTTGCTACAACAATACATGTACTTTACTTCCCATTTGACGTGATGAAATTCCTATGGAAAAGTCATATTTAAAGCATGCTTCTCCTGAATTTTATTGTTCTTCATGGTATTTGCTGACATCAAATTTTTTTTTGCATAAGGTACTGTCCCAAAAGGGAAGTAACTCAGTCTGTATGTTAAAAAGACCGATTATGGATATACAATTTATGACATTTTGATACCACACCCTAATTAGTTTATAATGGTAAAGCTTTGGAGGAAGTAGTTCATTCATTTGAGCTAGAATAATATTCTTTATAAAGAGAATGACATTTTTTATCCCTGTATTTCTCCTTAAAAATGCATTAGTGGCTTTTAAATAGCTACTACACGTAGCATAATTTTTTTTTCTAAACAGGCCGCAAGATACTTCAACATTTGTATCATAAGATAAGAATGCTCCCTAAATGATGGCATTCCCAAAAAAACAAATACAATGTCATTAGAACCACAACGATTTTCCATACCTTAATTCTGCCAACTTCTGGAGTAGTAAGCACTTTATTTGCTATCAAATCGTTAAATATATCCTCTGGGATTAAGTTTTCTACCAATGTATCCCTGTTTTGTTGTAACTTCTGCTTATGTTCTTTTGACATCACCTTATCCACTACAAAAGAGAATTCAATGATTCATGCTTACAGTCAGGGGTGCTACTTCAACAAGTAATCAAAAAAATTACCTTTTCAAGTAACTTTCTAATTTTGCCGTCTAAAATGATTACCTCTAAAAGTAACTCATTTACTTGCGATGTCCATGCAACAAATTACTTATACAAGTAAGATACATAAAAAGAAAGGCAATGGATGGTTTGTAATGATTGTAGCATACACATTTAAAGTTCTCAAGCTTTTAATTGTTATAAGGGCTACTCATATCAGTAATAATTGCTTCAGTAACAGAAATATCAAGGTAAAACCATTCCCTTAAAATTACTTGTTTAAGTAATATATATTGAAAGGGGCTTACCTTTAAATGAAAGGAGTAAAGCTTTAAGCAATTATCGTAATTTATATTTAAATTTTATTTTGAAAAGGAAAGTCTGAATTTACAGGAAAAATAAAACACCGCTAAAGACGGTATGGCCGGATTGCAAAGTAAGTTTTTGTCACCAACTGGGTCAAGGTCAATAGGTCAAATTATACAGCATAAATTGAAAGGTTTTGTCAGAGGCAACCTACATGTATAAAATAATAAAGTTTCTACTGCATACAGTTCCATAGATTTTGCTTAAACCAGGAACTTTAACCAAAATCCTTAACTAGGTCAAAGTCCAAGGTCAAGGTCACTAGGTCAAATGTTACGGCATAAATTGAAAGGTCTTGTCATGGGCGAGCTTCATTAATAATATAAAGTTTCTACTGCATACAGTACCATAGATTTTGCTTAAACCAGGAACTTTAATCAAAGTCTTTAACTAGGTCAAAGTCCAAGGTCAAGGTCACTAGGTCAAATGTTACGGCATAAATTGAAAGGTCTTGTCATGGGCAAGCTTCATGTATAATATAAAGTTTCTACTGCATATAGTTACTCAGATTTTGCCTCAACCAGAAACTTTAACCAAAATCTTTAACTAGGTCAAAGTCCAAGGTCAAGGTCACTAGGTCCAATGTTACGGCATAAATTGAAAGGTCTTGTCATGGGCAAGCTTCATGTATAATATAAAGTTTCTACTGCATATAGTTCCTTAGATTTTGCCTCAACCAGAAACCTTAACCAAAATGTTGACGGCTGACGGACGGACAGACAGACGGACAGACGGACGGACATGGTCAATCTATAGACCGGAATTGCTTTGCAATCTGGCCAATTATTGCTATTGGGATGAAAATTCTGTTTAAAAATCTACAAGGTTACAAACTTGCTCAAATTTGCAACTTTTTAAGTGAAATTCGGCTACAATTTCGGCTATCTTTCTTAACTCAAACAGTTTCTTCTGAGAAAGTTATTTCCTTTTGAAAATAATGGAAGTGCTCTTGCCTTCTACTGCTGTATTTTCTTACTTGCCATAGGAAATAAGACATTATTTAACTTTTTATGTGAAATCATGGGTACATTTGATATCAGTCAGATAATTACTTGTAGAAGTAATTTTTTAATTACTTGTTGAAGTAGCACCCCTGACTGGCTTACATATATATTTGTACACTCGAGTTGAAACGTAAAAACCTTTTCTTTGCTTAGATTAGAATATATAAAGGTTTGTTCTTAAATAGATTACATAAACATATAAACCTTTACTTTGCCTAACTTACAAATTCTGATTTATCTAATAATGGCATCTTTAGCAACATTATAATATATAGGTTTATTTACTTACCATTATTTTTACCTTATTTGACTTTTGACCTCAAAAATTGAATGACCACACCTTTCTCCATTTCAAATATTTATAGACTTCGGTGGAAGATTTGACAATTTTCCCATCTTTACATTTAATTTTTTCAGATCATATGTTGGACCCCTGATGGTTTTGGACCCTGTCCCCCCCCCCCACACACACACAATTTGTCTAGATCTGCCAATCCCCCATCTCCCAAGGAAAAAAAAATCTTGGATCTTGGATCTGCTCTTACATCTTCATCAGAGACTTTATGGATCTACTTACAGTTCCTTGTATCCTTAGCACAGTCTTCCTCTGAGTCAGACCTGGACTCTCTCTGCTGACCCCTCCCTCCTAGTATGTCCCTAGATGATTCTTCACTTCTACACAGCAGTATGTAATGATACACATGTACTGCAAACCGACTATATTACAACTTACAGTTCCTTGTATCATTAGCACAGTTGTCCTCTGACTCTGACCCCGACTCTCTCTGTTGACCCCTCCCTCCCAGTACGTCTCTAGATGACACTCACTTCTACGCTGCAGTATGTAATGATACACATGTACTACAAACCGACTATATTACAACTTACAATTCCTTGTATCCTTAGCACAGTCTTCCTCCGAGTCAGACCCTGACTCTCTCTGTTGACCCCTCCCTCCTAGTATGTCCCTAGATGACTCTCCACTTCTACGCTGCAGTGATTTCAGTAAGTTCCTTTGCTCATTCAGAATCCCTGATATACCACTGTCTGAGGACATGTCATCAAATCTGAAATATAACCAACAATGATTTTTATTCAATCTACAAAAAGACAAATCTTTCCACTTTGTAATAACTTTCTTTTCTACATCTAAATCTCATTCATTTTCATAGTTATACATGTATAAAAGAGTTGGCTGAATAAGTAACTCACAAATTCTTAAAATGTTGTGTATAATCGTTTCAAATTGAAATTATGTAGAAACCACCACTTTTGTATATTCTAGTCAAATTTGAAGCAAAATAGAATAGATCTGTTTAATTTTTGTATGTTAACTTATGTATCCATACAACCAATATAATATGCTCACAGTGAAAGAAAATAGTTTTTGATGGGCAGCTTTCCTAATTTTAGCGTGACATTGTTGACTTTCTCCATAGATTCAATGTTACACGTCAGTGATGTTACCCTAAAATTAACGTAGAAAACATCCCAACTAAAACTATTTTCTTTCATTGTGAGTGTAGTATTGGACATTTTTGGAGAGGTATTAACCTTGCCGATGCTCTAGATCTATCCCTGCCTGGGCTGGACGAGGAACCTGCACTGGACTCATACTGAGCTGGTTCTGTGCTATACAGAGAGGAACTACTCTCCCTAAGAGCCGTCACCGATTTACACAATTCTTTGTACTTTCTTTCAGAATTCAGCCGTTCTAGTCTTTTCTTTTCCTTTTCAAGCTGACGTATCTTTTCTGTGAATTCATCCTCATCTTCTGACCTTGCAGCCATGGCATTATATATTTTGTTAATAAATACGCATTGTACTTTTAGCAAAGCTGAATGGAGCTATGCATCCCGGCTTTCTAAGTTCTGCCTTATTCCATGTCCATGCCTGAAATGAAACAAATTTTTTAACATACATACATGTATGATTTTTGCAAAAGGTGGACGCATTCAACAACTTTCAACAGGGATAAATTCACTTCTATAGACTAGCATGAAATAATATACAGAGCAACCCTGTAATAGACAATTTTCCGATTTTGTTAGAAAGGACAAAATGTCCGAGTCAACATCTTTTGGCGTTGTTTGACAATATGACGTCACTTTTAAAAGACGCAATTCCATTGTGACCTTACGATGAAAAACTGCGCGAAAGTTGCCTACCTCAGACATTTTTCCTCATTTTGTCAGCTATTATGGAGGGGAAGGACAGGGTGAAAAGGAGGTTGGAGGAGGGAGGAGGGAGAGAGGGGGAGGGAGGAGGGAGGGTAGGGGCAAAACAGGGTGAAAAGGAGGGAGGAGTGAGGTAAGGGGGTGGGAGGTGGGAGAGAGGTATCCCCTGTTTGCCCCCCCCCCCCCCCTTATGAATTTCAGCAAGTGGCCTATTGAGAGTGTGCCATGCTTAAGAATGGATTATTTTGGCTTAAAGTACCACTGATGATGATTCATTGTCCAAAACATGTCTGTCTGGTGCACTGCATTAAAAACTTTCTGTCCAAAAAGCTGCTCTCTGGCAGTTCAGTTGGACCCTACAAAATATCATTCATAAGATTCCATGACTTTTTCTCACGCCTTCAGGCAAACAACTCTTACAACAAACCACTTTATTATTACATGTACTATGTTCATATTCATTTTCAAATAAGGAAATTTCATCCATAAATCTAGAAAATACAGGCCATCTTGGCATTGGGAATGGGACCCAAAAAATTTGACTTGAAAAATCCCTTGTCAATGGCAACATAATGAAATGGCCAAAAACCAGAATCGCAAAAAGGATCTCATGTCCATGCATCTCACTTCGGAAATCAGAAAATTGAAGTTTTGTTTACTTTGCCGGCAAATTTACTGATTGAAATTCATATAGGGGGATAGATCTTCTCATAACTAATAGTGTTACTAAGTTATAATTCCGTACGACTACGCTCACGGTGAAAGAAAATAGTTTTAGATGGGGTGTTTTCTATCTTTATTTTAAGGTGATAGCGCTGATGTTTAACAATGAGTCTATGAAAACGTCAACGGTTTCACACTAAAATGAACATAGAAAGCCACCCATCTAAAACTGTTTCCTTTCACTGTGTGCGAACAAAATGTAGTATTGGTCGAACGGACATATAACTTGCACCATTAGTTTTGAGAGTTCATGATCTATCTCTCTACATGAATTCTTTAGCACCGCTGAAAAGGGGAATCAGCCTATCCAGTGTGCGAGAATGCGATATCCGGACCCGTTTTTAACTTTGTTCAGAGGCATGGAAAGCTTCGGGCTATCTGAAACGTGTGACTTATTCGCTTAAGTGGAGACTTTTTAAAAAGATAAAGATGTTTTTGTTCACTAATCTTCCTCAGACAGTACGCAAATTGCACAATGCATTACAGTATGATTGTCAATTTTCTGTAGTCAGCAGGAATCCTATATATATTTATAGTATGCAACAAATCTCCTTTCAAATTTTTTTAACTAAGTCCAAAGTCAAGGTCAAAAGTCATGATACCAAACTGTAGTACTCTTTGAGGTGAATGTTTGTATGAAATATGAAAGACCTACAATGTACCATTTATAGTATAAAAGAAATCTCTTTTCAAAATTTCTAAACCTGTCCTAATTTCAACATAAACCCAAAGTCAAGGTCAAGGTTACAAGGTAAAAAGTCATGATACCAAACTGTAGTACTGTTTGTGGTGAATGTGTGTATGAAATATGAAAGGCATACCATTTATACATGTTTGTAGTATAAAATAAATCTGCTTTCAAAACATCTTAACATAAAATGTTGTACAGGGTGAAGGTCAAGGTCACAGGGTCAAAAGTCATGGTACTAAAATGTAGCACTATTTATGGTGAATGTGTGTATGAAATATCAAAGGCCTTCCATTAATAGTGTAAAAGAAATCTGCTTTCAAAACATCTTAAAATGTTGTATAGGGTGAAGGCCAAGGTCACAGGATCAAAATTCATGGTACTAAAAAGCATTACTATTTATGGTGAATGTGTGTATGAAATATAAAAGTCCTACAATTAATAGTGTAAAAGAAATCTGCTTTCAAAACTTCTTAACCAGACAGACAGACAGACAGAAAGACAGACAGACGGCCAGACAGACGGACGGCCAGAAAGTTGATCATGTGATATTTGTATCCTTTGTTCTGATTGGTAGGTTCTCCAAACTTTCAATTTGCCTGTTTGGTTTGGCAGGGAGCTGAAAATTGGCAAAAAAATGCAATAACGAAGCGAGAAAAAAACGTGAGGTGGGTAAAGATATTTAGATGTTTATTTTAGTCACGTCAACAAGAACCAGAAGTCTCTGACGAGACTGTAGCTCTCCTGGTTGTTTTGTTTTATTCACTCAGACAAGTGATAAGATACATACACATAAATAACAATTTCTATTTTATTTTAAACCAAAGACCATAGCGAGCTGGCGCTCTAACAAATTATAAGTAGCACAACAAAATAACAAATCCATTAGACTGCAACTAGAATATCACTCATATAATTTTTAATATCTGAGATAAAGAATTTCAAAAAATAATGCCATACTCATTTTCCAAGATCCTAGGGGTCAGGGGCTGCTAGCTCAAATGAACCATCAATGACATAATAAGACTACAGATCCATTACATTGCATAAACAAATAAGTTTCCATCATTGATAGCTTTAGAAGAGTTGAGAGCACAGCTATATACGAGAAAATGACCAAAGCCATTTTCTAAGACCATGGAAGTCAGGGGCTCAAACAAAATATCAGGTGCACAACTAAACCACACATTCATCATACTGCAAAAAAGAATAAAGTCTCCATCATTTAAAGTGTCAGAGGAGTTGCGAGCACAAGATTACATAGAGTTACATAGGAGAAAATGACCACACCCTTTTTCTAAGACCCTGGGGGTCAGGGACTCAAACAAAATATCAGGTGCACAACTAGACCACAGACCAATCATATTGCAAAAAGAATTATGTCACCATCATGTATGGTGTCAGAGGAGTTGCGAGCACAAGATTACATAGAGTTATATACGAGAAAATGACCACACCCATTTTCTAAGACCCTGGGACGACGGGGTATCGCATAAGCTCGACTGGTCTGAGACCAGTTGAGCTAAAAATCAAATATTTCAAACCTTCAAAATGGAAAAGTGTTGGGCAACAGTTTTGTCCAACTTTGTTATGTAACAAACATGATGGGTCTCTTGTAGTGGCAGCCAGTCTTCGTGAAATGATGGATCTCTTGTAGTGGCAGCCAGTCTTCGTGAAAACTCACTAGCCCGACGGCCCTGGCTACCAAATATTTCCTCGGGCTACCAAATTTTGATGCTGAACTAGCCCGACTGGCTAGTGACTTTTAATTAAATGCAGTGTTTTCATTAAGTGCCGACGGCTGGCGATTTCTTGTCTTATAAATACTTAGGGTAAAATCGCCACCTACTTTCCGTAAAAAGTATCAGTCACGTCTCAACTTTAATCGCTGGTTAAGTATGAAATGTTTATTTTATTGAACAATGAACATGTTTAAAATGAAATATTATGATAATGTTTTCCTGTAATATCTGTTCATAAAATATAGTTCTAAGATTCAAGATAAATATTTCCGTAACCACAGTGCATTGTTTTCTGCGCGGCGTGACGGTTTTTTGTCGGTACCGACAAATATGCGAGTATAACATGTTCAATTAAATATCTAACAATTTCAAAAATCTCGAATGAACACTGAAATGAAGAAATTCTTACGAAAATTTTATATCTATTGGCCAATAGCCGCAAACAACGACTGGCCTTTCAGCGTACATGTATGATTCAAATAAGTTCTTATGTTTTTCATTCTCGGTTCATTTTCTGCAGGCAAAGAATATCATGCATTCATTGTAAAATTGAGTCTATTGTATTGATACATTAATGACGTAGCTGACATCTGCCAGAGAAATGATCGGGTGGTGGTTTAACTTCGTTCGATTTTTAAGTATACTCTATATATGTGTGAACTTTTGCCTACTCAACAGACCTACCGGTAGCTGAGGAAACGATGGGTCTTTATAGCGTTTTGATTTTTCTTCAATGGCTAGTGAAAATTTTGGGTGGCTAGTAGATTTTTGCACTCAACTAGCCCGACTGGCTAGTGGTCAAAAAAAGTTTTCATGAAGACTGGGCAGTGGTAGAGACTGGATTATTTAGTCTACCTTTAAATAGATTTGGAAGTGTTTTCACTAAATATTTAGTGTCTTTAACTCTTTTTTTATGAATTTTCCATGAGGTTTCAAATTGGTCAACAAACTGGGAAAAAAGATACTATTTTGCATTGGGAATGGGGCCGAATATCGGCCCTAAATTAGGCCAAATTGAGAGCCCTGGTATGTCAAGTACTCGATTTTGTACCTACTATCCACACGGCTCACTTTGGAAACTGGATAAACGCTATTTCGGCTATTTCATCATGCAGAACTTTGGGTAAAATTGATACCATTTGGTAGATCTCACTTAGTCGTAAATTTGGGTATAAGTTATGTCATAGTTAGTGCACGCAATCAAAATTAATAGACAAAACAAATTTAAGATGGGCCATGTCCCATGCTAATTTTTCTCGTGACGTTGTGACGCTCTAAACTCGGCGACGTCACGCTGAAATTTAACATTGAAAAAGCCCCATCTAAAAATTATATTGTCTGTATAATTTGATTGCATAATTCCTCACCATGTAACATATACCAACATTTGCGACTAAGCGAGATCTATTCAATGATATAGATTTTATCTTATTTTTTGCATGACAAAGTTATCAAAATCGCACTTATCCAGTTTCCGAAGTGAGCCGCGCAGACAGTAAACAGAATTAAAAACTAATGAAATATGTGTGCTTATCTAGGCGAGTGATTACAAACTCTCGACTCAAGTTACATAATTTTGAATAGTCACCAGGCGGCGCTCAGAAAACCCTTAAGGGTTTACTAAACACAAAGTTAGCGTGTCAGGAATATCTCGATCATTACAAAAACTGTAGAATTATTCGGCAAAACATCTCCAATAACGAATTAACTGATACAAAAATATTTGGCTTTCATCAAAATTATAGTTTGTACTGTACTAGTTTGTGAGTACAAGCATCAATCGAGTTGCTGATTTTCAAAAAAATTGAACAGACCGTAAAAGTCATTAAACAATATGATTTATGCATATATACCTTCTTTGATTCCTTCCCGAGGGCAAGCTAGCATTCAATTTGGGATACTGATTTGCAAATCTATATTTTCCCTATTCAACTAAACCTACCCCTCTCTCACACCTACACTTGATTATCGAACACTCTACCCATTGTGTATAACAATGAAAAGTAATCGCTGTGCATGCTTTGTACAGGTATCTACACAGGTGTATACAAAATGTATATACATATTGTAGGGTTACACGTTTAGGAGTTGGACTACACTTTGTAGAAATATTTTCAAACAATTTGAAAAGTAGCTTGCCCTCGGGAAGAAATTAGAGAAGGTAACTATTCACAAATTATATTGTTTTACAACGTTTAAAACGAGTTTAATTTTTTGAAAAATTGACGACTTGTTTAAGACTGTGCTAACGAAATATCAACGTACAAGCTAAAATTGTAATGAGAAACATTAAGTTACATGAAGATTCACTCACAAATGTGGCTGATTTGCTTAATTATTTCATACTTTTGTGATAATCGGGATTTTCTTTTTGCGTAGATTTTGTGTTTAGTAAACCCTTAAAAATTCGAATATCCGAATTTCCTCTGTGACCCTTGAACTCAGGCCCGCAAACAGAAATCAAAGTAGGCTAACACTAACAGTTATACATACCAACAAATAATAAAATCAATTTTTTAGGGTATCTAACCTACAGATGGATGCTTTTGGTACTTTTTGTTTAGGACACTTTCTCTTCTTTCAAATCTCGCGGCAAGAGTTCTTTCCCTTCCGTCAACAGGACAACTCTTCGTCCGGACAGTTCGTTCGCTCTGCTCGGTTAATGAACCGTCCGTATATTTTTGAATTTTGACATATCTATGCATCGGACCCACCGAAACATCGATGATCTTTTTAGCATAAGCAAAGTCAGCTCAGGAAATTCACAACTTCAAACACGATAAAAACATATCAAATGTTGCTTCTTCTTCTTCCTTGGTATGACCCTCCGCTTATCGGAGCACTCCCCAGAGGGGATCACATATTATCAAACATGACATCATATATCAAGACAATATTTCAAATTCCTCTCATTACTCCTCAACACTCACAACTCACCACTCGTTCACCATGCTCTGTACAAGGTACCTTCCACTAGTTGGTAGCGTAGTGGTTAGCGCGGTGGACTACGAATCCATAGGTCGTGGGTTCGAATCTCACCGTCGCCGATCTCTGCAAAACCATTGTAACCTTGGGCAAGTTGCTTTACACTACGTTGCACTCTCTCCACCCAGGAGTAAACTGGGTACCTGGCACATGAGACGAGCTTGTAATGTGAATGAAAAAGCATTAGCGCCTTAACGGCAGCTCTGTTTGTATACTCCTAAGGGAGTTGAGATTGCACTGGATTGTACAGGTCTCGCCAGGGAGGTAATTGTGGAAGTCGCGTGAGGCTTAGGCGAACGAGACTATAAACCCTACCTTTACCTTTACCTTTCACTATGTATGCAAGTGTGTGCAGTGTATGCGGGGAAGGTGTGATTTATGTACTACAGTGCATGGATGGTCCGTATTTCCAACGGCCTTTAATGTGCCATCACACGAGGCAATCTCCTCAGCCGCAGCTGCCGAGGGGCCACTCAGACCGTTTTAGTTCCCTCCGAGTCAGAGAACATCTGCGTAATTTTGTTGAAATTTTTCAACTATATACATGTATCAAAGAAAATGAGATATTCATTGCACCCAAACGTCCTGGGCGCACCTTGGCTTACGCCTGGGCTTAAAATATTCCCTAGGCTTAAAGTAGTAGGACCGGGCTCCGGATACGTATGTTCGTATCTTTAGACCTATGTCTCGGCGTATGAACACAAATCATGGTGAGCTACTGCATATATATTTCAATTTGGATCGTTTTTAGCTCACCTCGACGAGGTTGAGATGGGCTTATGCTATAACCCCAAAGTCCGTGTCCGCGTCCGCGTCGGATCACGTCCGGTTAGTTTTGGGGGAAACTCGGTATCTGACAAAGTACTGATGCTATAGTAACCAAACTTGCACAAGTGATTCATCTTTGGATGCTGAGGTGAACCCATGCATTGGATGCAGCATCTGACCTACATTTTCCGGTTGAATGACTTTGTCAATGTCTGGTTAAAGATTTTGGGGTTACTCAGTATCTGACAAAGTACTGATGCTATAGTAACCAAACTTGCACCTGTGATTCATCTTGGGACACTGAGGTGTACCTATGCATCGGATGCAGCATCTGACCTACTTTTTCCGCTTGAGTGATTTTGTTTTAAAGGCCAATATTGAGCAAAGTTTAAGTACTACATGTACCAAACTTGCATATTGGATGTATCTTTGATCCAATTTTCATAAAATGACCTTGACTTACTTTTTCTGCTTGAGTGATTTTCCCTTTAAAGGTCAATATTGAGCAAAATATAAGTGACCTTGACCTAATTTTTTCCAGTGATTTTCTTAATATACCTGGACTTAGAGATATGTTTAAATTGAACTTTAATTTTGCTGCCGCAATGTGAGCTTCGTAATCTTTGATTACACTATGGTTTTTTTTCTCAAGGCATCTTGTGTCCAAATTGTATCTTTTTTGTGACATATGGGCCACTTTCCATGATTTTCTACAATTTCTATGGGAATTTTCCAAATAAAACACACTGACTTCAATGGGCCATTTTTCAAATTAATGGATGTATGGCGCATTGGCCTGTCCTTCCCAATCACTGAATTTAGTCATTTGTGACCTTGAAAATGGCTTCATATTCTCATTGGAGACAATATTTGTGTAACTAGTTTTGTTTTGGTGCTATGGTGATTGATTTCATGTCATCAGTGAATGTCAGTATCCTGTTCAAAAGAATTTTACAAATATGTCATTGCGACCTTAACTAGAAGTCTCTGACGAGACTGAAGCTCTCCTGGTTGTTTGAAAGCATCCTTGTAAGTGGTACACCCATTTTCCAAGACCCAAAAGGTCATGGGCTAAAAAATAGTATCAGGTGCACAACAAAACCACAGACCCATTTTAACATGTTTAATGCAAAAAGAATGAACTTTCTATCAATTACACTTTCTGAGAATTGGTGTTCACAAGATTACATTACAGGAGGGGTCAGACGCCCAACAAAATATCAGGTGCACAACTAGATCAAAGACCTATTATGATGCAAAAAATAATTAACTCTCTATCATTTTTACTTTTTAAGAATTTATGTTCACAAGATTAAATAGGGTTATATAGAAGAAAATGACCACACCCATTTTCAAGGAACCTGGGGGTCAGGGGCTCAAACAAAATATCAGGTGCACAAATAGACCAGAAACCCCTTTTATTGCAAAAAAATAATTCCTTATCAATTATAGTTTCTGAGATTTGGTGTTCACAAGATTACATAGAGATATATGGGAGAAAATGACCACGTCCATTTTCCAAGACCCTGGGGGTCAGGGGCCAAAACAAAATATCGGGTGCAGAACTAGACCATAGGTTCAATAAATTGCAAAAAGAATTATTTCCCTATCAATTATAGTTTCTAAGAAATGGTGTTCACAAGATTACATAGTTATATAGGAGAAAATGACCACACCCCTTTTCCAAGACCCTGGGGGTCAGGGGCCAAAACAAAATATCAGGTGCACAATAAGACCATAGGTTCAATAAATTGCAAAAAGAATTATTGCCCTATCAGTTATAATTTCTGAGAAATCGTGTTCACAAGATGACAGAGTTATATAGGAGAAAATGACCATGTGTTTTCCAATACCCTGGGGGTCAGGGACTCAAATAAAATATCAGGTGCACAATAAGACCACAAACCCATATTATTGCAAAAAGAATTAAATCCCTATCAATTATAGTTTCTGAGATTTGGTGTTTACAAGAATACAGAGTTATATAGGAGAAAATTCCAAGACCCTGGGGGTCAGAGGCCAAAACAAAATATCAGGTGCACAACTAGACCATAGGCTCAATAAATTGCAAAAAGAATTATTTCCCTAACAGTCATAATTTTTGAGAAATCATGTTCACAAGATAACATAGAGTTATATAGGAGAAAATAACCACACCCATTTTCCAATACCCTGGGGGTCAGGGACTCAAACAAAATATCAGGTGCACAACAAGACCCCAACCCCATTTTATTGCAAAAAGAATTAAATCCTTATCAATTACAGTTTCTGAGAAATGGTGTTCACAAGATTACATAGAGTTACATAGGAGAAAATGACCACACCCATTTTCCAAGACCCTGGGGGTCAGGGACTCAAACAAAATATCAAGTGCACAACTAGAACACAAACCCATTTTATTGCAAAAAGAATTAATTTCTTACCATTTACAGATTCAGAGGATTTGCATTCATGAGAAAAGTTCAATGGATGGACAGATGGACAGGCAGATGGCCAGACGCCGGACACAGAGCGATTGCATAAGCTCAACTGGTCTTTGACCAGTAGAGCTAAAAATCAATATGTGGTATGTCCTCTAATGCACCCATGCATTAGAACCATTTGAGGAAAACTTGACGATTCTGAGATGATCGTTTTTTTCCTACTCATAATTCAAGGCTACATACACGTTGATGCAAGGCAATATTAATGCTGCATTTTCTCTCAGGCTCTGAGCCTCAGTGCCACTATCTTGTTAGGGAATAAGAAACTTATAGCCATTAATCACTTAAAATGAAGCATTAATATTGTTTTGTTTTGTTACTATGTTGCTTAAGGAAAGCTACTAATCTGAAAGTTAATTTTTTTTATTGCAATGACACTGACCCATGTGGACATACAGATTTACAGACAGACGTAGAACCATGCAATATCCCATCTGTTTGTACAGGAGACATAGATGAAAACAAAGAAAATTTATTTGCTTCTCAGTTTTAATTAATACAAGGGAATGAACAACCTGTTCTTGTATGTACATTTCAAGTGAACTTCATTATAAACAGACAATAAACATAATTCATTCACATTTAATGAATCTTGGAATAAAATTTTATGGCATATTATGTGTAAATCACATTCTTCAATACAAATATAGAAATTGTATGATAAAATCTTTGGAACAGTGATTTGTATCTTGATCGGTTAAAATATTTTGACAAAATTCTATATGAAAACAACTTCCTAGCTAAATAAATCTAACAGGGAATCATTGAAAACATAACAAATGAACAAACAAAAAAATCTAACTCAATGAGGAATGACATGTAATGACTGACGATTTATCAACATTGAGGTAAAAGTAAGGAAGCTTCCAAAACTTTAAATGCACAAGAAATGCTGACGTACTGAATATTTATAATATATAAAAATTAACTTGCATAAAAAAACCATATCGTAGAATACCCTCTTAAAATTGTTTCAATGACAATTAATTAATTTATCAGTACATACTTTAACATATCAAATTGAAATCAAACATTTGGACAGCCCCTTTTAGATCTTTCCTTTCTATGAAAGGCATGGAATTGAAGTGTTCATTAATTACAAATAATTTTTCATGAACAACTGTGAATTGCTGAGATAATCTTTAATCCAATCCTTTTTCATTAACTTATGAAATGAAATATGCATGTAAAATACACACAAAATTATCTGATAAAGTACAAAAAAACACAAATCAGTATAGAACAATAGACTAACTCAAATACTTTGCACAATATTTGGTCACACCAATACATTGGTTGCAGATCAGGGAGATGCAGAGGGGGCATCCGGTCACGAAATTGTCCTAAAACAGGTAAATTTCAGCCCATATTCAGTATCAATCTGCCACTGTACATTATAATAAATGCACACAGATGCTTTTTTGTATAATTCATCAATATCAAACATATAGTTAATATGATAAATAAACAATTTTAATCAATTTGACTTTTACATTTCAACAGACCATTTCACAATAAGGTTCTAAAGATCAGAGATGGAGAACAGATTGAGATGAAAGAGGAACAAATGGAGGATTTGTTAGCCTTTTAAAGGGGGGGGATGTTCTAGTTCAATTCATGTACATGTATAAGGAGATTGGTGAAATTATGCTAATCAGCGGAAAAAAAAAATCTCCAGAAGATTACTTTTACATTAATGATGTGGTTCATATCATTCACGATTCAGTTCCATATAAATGAATGGCATCACTACATGCATGTTATGTTTTTGAAAGCTATTTAATTGTCCTTAGTATGGAGTAGGGAAAATATCAAATACAACCAACCAATCCTCTCCCCCCCCCCCCCCCCCCCCCAACCACCACACACACAAAACTGAACTAGCTTAATGTAGTGAACCTTATCATGAAAGGGTCTGCATGAAAATCATTCTAATACTTGTATGGCACATGAATCATCAAAATAAATCATTCAACATAAAATATTCAATCAACAAATTTAATATTAAATAAATTATCAACATGTGCATGATTGTTCAATCAAATGTTTAAATTTTTAAAATCTAATATAATTGATAAAAGCTTTTCAATATATCTCTTTAAAATTAGCTCCAGAAATGCTTACTCAAAGACTTTGTGCAGATTTCTGTATTAAAGAACAATTATGATGTTTGAAAATTTTCAAGAGCATTTTCTTGGAAAAAAGGTCAAAGAATGATTCATATATTTATACTAGATACATGTACATGCACATTCAGCGCAAAAAAAAAAAATTATGAGTAGAAATATAATTTGTTCCAAGTCTAAGAGTTTCTCCATTGACAGATATGATCTATAGCTTTTCACATTCAAAATCATTTTGCATATACATGTAACATTTTATTCAAGTATCCAATGACACTCAAAACATAAATAATGCAAAATGTAATGAAATTGAAAGAACAATTTTACAAATATTACTGAATATGATCGTTTTAAGAACCCTTCGGCTATCTTTCTACATAGCAGAAAACTTGGATATTTTTCTAATGATCAATTTCTCAAGTCTATCTCCTCAGTTTTTCTATGATGTTGCCTTCACTTTTCCGTCACTAAGACCAAGTCTCATGGCTTTTCTGAAAAAACCAGGGCCTTCCCAATGTCCGCTGCAACAAAAATCAAAATACATCTCTGAATCAACATGCTAAACTATCATTTTGATCACTGATATTTTAAAAAATTTTAAGAAAGTACAAACACACTCTTAGGCCTCTGCTGTTAAGATACTAGCCTGAAAAACCATGACCTAAACCCAGCCTTTGACGGTTATTTGGATGAACCCTGACTTAAAGGCCAAACTCCAATTTGTTGAATTACCGGTGGGTAAGCCACCGAGAGTATCTGGGGCATTGGGCAGTTCTTATCTTGCAGCGTCGAAAAAAATAGCAAACAGCGTGCTGCAGCAGAGCGGTGCACGTGTAATTATAGCAGACGAATCTTTTACACAAAATTCACGATTTACTGATGAAAGTCTTGAGTCATAGTACAATATATTAAATTTTGGTATAATTTTATAAAATCGTAGCCGTCTTCTAAATGTCATTTGTATGATTTTATGCCTAGAAAGACAGGTTTTGATCAGTTTTACACATACATGCATGACCTACATGTACATGTGCATATCTATAATGGAAGCTTGAAATTAGGATTGTACAGGAGAGGCTGCAAAGGGTCATTTCGTCGAAAATAACGCAAAGATGTCGAAATAAAATTCATATTTTTCCATTTGGTTTTAACATGTTTTGGAATTGTATATCTACACTTTCCTTCGAAAAAAATTACAAGGAATATGATAACATTTAATAAATCTGTCCGTCCCTAAGTAAACCTCTCGTTTTTGGCGGGTACTTTTGCGCGGATCTGCATAAATTAGAGTAGACAATGGCCGGCGCTATACAGCATGTTTCTCCCAAGAGAAGATCGTGAAAATCTGGTTTTACGAAGTAAAATAACACATTGTGAAAAGTGTATATAGTGGTGTAGCTGAACATAAAACGGATCTATTTGACTACATACGGAGGATATCATCTAAATTAAAAGATAAAACTTGGGACTTTCCACATATTGCAGCAACGGTATAAGATTGTTTACGAACGGGGTACAAGTAGCCGTGAAAACGACAGAGAAATTATTTTACTGAGAAAGTACGTGTAATAATATATTTTTCTGCAAATAAAAAAATACGAAAATGATTTTCGACAAAGGCACATTGGATAAACTTTAGTCACGTTGTCTCTGAAAACTCATAACATACATTATTAATGAGTTTTTGGATTCAATATTTTCATCAAATGGAAAAAAATGTGAAGAAAGAAATGAGGTAAGAATTGTTCACGTGTGTAAGCGCGCATGCTGCATGTTCAGAATCTAGTATAGGCGTGCTATCGGTATGACTCAACATCCGGTATAAACAATAACACAGTTAGAAACGCCTACCGCATGTCACTCTTCTGAATTTGAATTGAAAATTTGTCCTGCTTCCATCATTTGGAGTGAAAAAACTCAGTTAAATCTCAATATAATTTCTACATATTACATACATAAACGATTGAACATCGTGACTTCAGATGCATAACAAATTTCATATGAAAATTGTGTCCTTTTCATGAGATAATTTAAAATTTTCCTCTGCAATCTGAATGTGTCTAGAAATTTCATATTCGCCACCATTTTCCTGGTTGGCTGCTATTTATACCCCAAGCTCGGCCTTTAAACCCAGCGTTTGATGGTTAATTGGGGGTTGGGGGGGGGGTGGAGGGGCACCATCCAAATAACCATCAAAGGCTGGGTTTAGGTCAGACCCGGGTTTTTCGGACTATGAAGATATGTGCTTGATTTAGCACTAAATATTGCTGGATATTCATGTCAAATGATCATACTAGAGGGAGAAAAAACTCACGTCAGCATCAAGTTCCAGTACATATGCGGCATGAAGTCTTTTTTGAGATGATACATCGTCCATCTTTCCTTGCCCTGGTCTATGGGGAAGGTCTCCAGAGGATTAGCGTCGTAGTCGAACTCCGCCAGGATACACTTGTCAGGGGCGGTGATGAGGGGACAGGATGTGTAACCATCATACTGGAAAGAGAGAAAGTAAACTTTGTGAATCTTTATTTTTCTTTCATTTATTACATATTAATCTGCAAACATATGTATAATATATCTGAATGCCATCTGTTTCAACACCTTCCATTTCCAAAAAGATGTACATGAAAATTATTTTTTTTCATATCTGAAATGTTACCAACATTTCATTACATCCATTTATGCTTCATATTTCTATCACACAACAAATGTCTGATCTGGCATTTCCTTTATAATTTTCCAACTTTCATTAAAATAAACAACATTCATTTGGTTTTGAAGAAAAGATGGACATTAATATAACTCACAGTTAATTCTGGTTCTTTGCCCTCCATCACAGCACTTAAATTTTTCTTCAATATTCCCACTTGGGCAGCTAAAAAAAAATACAAATATCTATGAATACTGTCAGGATACTTAGGTTTGTATTTTCAGGATCAATGCACTACTTTTATGTCAAAATTAAGACATAACTTTCCTTCTAATTGTTTGTGCATAAATTTGGTTGTTCTTACCGGTAAATAAGTACTGTAAATTGCTTTATTTTCGTCAGTACCAATTTTCGTCAATTCGTTTAAAATGACCATTTGGTCAGTACGTAAATTCGTCATCCAAGGGTCCCTAAAATGTAAATTCGTCTTTTCATATGCCAACTTAACATTCAGATCTGCCGTCAAATAGTCAAATCCGTCGTATATGCTTGTTTTCATTGTTTGTTTAACAATTATCGATAAACAAACAATTAGAGACATGTATATCGCCTACCTTAATTGTTGTGAAAACATCTTATATTGTAATTAGAAATACATTATTTGCGACTTTGTGTTCATATTTAGTTTTCATTGCCATTTGCGTGTCGTAATAACAATATTTAACAATGTCTTAAAACTCGGAACCTTATATCAAGCTTTTATTCTCCCTCCTCCGCAGTGCTTCCGATTTATATTTAAGATTACCAAGAGACTGATTCAGTTTTTCCTTACTACAATTCACTTTTTGTCAGGAGTATTTATATTCGTCGGTACGTAATTTCGTCAAGGAAGGCACTGACGAAAATTGGGATCAGACGAATAAAAACCAATTTACAGTATACAAAAGAAGGTTATTTCTAAAGAATACGTCGGATAGAAGTTTATACAAAAACAAATAACACATTACCTACTGCTGCAGCAGTTTTAGAGGTTGGAGCACTACTACAATCTCCGATACTAAATACGTTCTTGTACTTCGTTGACTGTAGCGTGTCTTTATTAATGTCTACGAAACCTGCCGCATTCACAAGTTGAGTACACTTCCGCAATGCCTCTGGAGTGCTCATAGGTGGTGTGATGTGTAGAAGTTTGTACTGGAAAATACAAATTTATCATTTTTATGTATTACCATTTCATACTCATTACAAACAGTGTAAGATAAGGCGTGGCCCACTTACGTTTCTCACCTATTAATCAAATAAATCAAATACAATAAGTTACATTATTTTTTTAATAAATATTTGTTCAATAACGTCTCTAAAACTAATAGCATACTCACTCTCTAAAACTTTTAAATTTTCCAGAGTTCTGACAACAGTTATATTCTAATAGTAAGTTTTTTTCCTTATTAAGCTACAATCATTATATTCATTAACTAATTTCATTTCGACATCGACATGTACATGAGAAACACACACGTACAATGTACTTAAAAGTCTGTCTGATCTGCACACATTAATTTTTTAAAATTAATTTATTTCACAAGTTGCTATACTCACTTCAAACTTTTCCTTCTCTCCAGTGTCAAGGTTCTCAAATATTGATTCTCTGTTCTTATGATCTACGGCCACAAGATTTCTCTTGTAGTTAACATTGATACCTCTGAAATTAAATGATATCAACATAATGTTTAGTCATTTTGTCAAACTGTCTGCGATGAAACAAAATAAATGCGTTTCAGTATTAGGCCATAGTAATTAAATATTTTGTTTTGCGTCTGCTAGAGGGTATCGTTTAGAATAATTCCTAAAAAAAAACCCTGACACACAAACATGCATATTTCAGGTAAAAAAATATCAGTGAATGATATTGAATTGCAAAAAATGCCTATACCATCATTTATATCAGGAAATAATAGTAGTTTTTCTAAACATTGAGTCAGAGTTATCCACTTCACAGGAGAAAGATGTTTTCAGTCTTCCTTTCAAAATTCCTTCATATTGATCTTGTGTCTGCATGTTTTCATGCCAAGGAGGGAGGGTATCTTTTAGAAAAAGTTCGGGTCGTAAAACAAATATTAAATTACCATGGCCTTACATGTACATGTATTTTTTCCTGTATAGTGCAATTTTCTTAAAACCTTAAATGCATTATAACAAAATGTTAGGAGTCACAATGCAAGCTGTCTGTGACACTTCTGCATTAGGACATCAATACTTCATAAAAAAAAAATCTCCACTGATTTCTAGACAAAATGTGCACAATATTCCATCATAGCAACTTTTCATAAAATGTTCTCCAGATTTTGAAGAAGTACCATGCTAATAAATTTACATCAACTTGATTAAAGAAATGAAGTACTTTGAAATTTCACTTTTGGGTGGCAGATTCCACGTACACTTTACATGTATCCTTTGATTGATCAATCATTGAACTGTATGTAAAATCTCAGCCATGTATAAATCAAACTAAATTCTTATCATACTTATGTAATTATTCAATATTCATTCAACGTAAACAAACAGGGGCTTTAAACCTGTCCACATACATGTAGTTTAAACATTACATAATGACAGAGTTCTCTCACCTGGATTCTATTACTTTCAACAGACTGTTAGCATACTTCTTAACTCCGAAAATGACTCCCAAGGAGGTATTAAAGACTACATTAGCTTTATCTCTCACTCCATTCTGAAAATAAAAGTGATAGAATGATTAAATTCAGATCGTATTACATGTAAACGTACATGTATATTGCAATTTATCCTTTTAAGGTATCCGTTGTACAAATAAATATCAAGGGTATTTTATAGTTAGAATTATGACATATCGTTACCTAAAAATACCTAAATGCAACATAAAAGTTGGTCTCCAACATCAAAGTTCAACATGCCAACCCCTATCTAGCCACGGAAACTATCGAGATGCTGCCGAAGATTACCGAGATAATTCTAACACTGTTTAAATGGACGAGACGTCAACGAGATCTCCATTTGTACAATGGATACGTTAATATGTTTTTTTCAGTCATTACAATTATAATGTACTTTCTTGTTTTCAAATCACTATTCAATGGTTATGGCAAAGATCAGCAAAAAAATCAATACATGCAGGATGAAGTGGTAAGACTGATGCATCATATTTGTAATGAAAACTAGAAATTAAACTAGATATTTAAAAAAAAACATATAGTTTATATATGAAAACATAGGTAATCACAGATTTCAAAGCTTACCTCATGGCAGCATACGTTTTATCATTAGGCAGCAAAATTTTGATTAAACAATGTTCTTTAGGTCAATTTAGCACTAATACTTTGCTCAATATTGAGTTTTAAAAGCAAAATCACTAAAGCTGAAAAAGTAGGTCAAGGTCATTTTATGAAAGTTTAATCAAAGATACAACCAATATGCAAGTTTGGTATATGTAGAACTTATACTTTGTGCAATAAAAGCAAAATCACTCAAGTAGGTCAAATGCTGCATCAGATGCAAGGCTCTACCTAAGTATCCCAAGATGAATCGATCACTTGTGCAAGTTTTGTTACTGTAGCATCAATACTTTGTCAGATACTCAGCACCCCAAACTTCTTAACAAAGTCACTCAAGTGGAAAATGTAGGTCAGATGCAGCCTTTGATGTATGTGTTCACTTCAGCATCCCAAGATGAGTCACTTGTGCAAGTGTGGTTACTGCAGCATTACTGCTTTGTCCAATACTGAGCTACTCTAAACTTCTTGACAGGATGTGGATACGGGTGGGGACATGGACGGGGACGCGGACGCAGGGGGTACAGCATAAGCTCACTCGACAAAATAATAGCACCAGTTTGACCTTGAAGTTTAAATTCAGGTTACAGATTTCAAACAGTGCATGATTTTCTTAAGTGCCAATTTCAACATGTTTAAGTTTAATGTTTACATGATATTGAATTATAGACTGCTATCACGAAACCTAAAAATACTTTACCCTTCTAAATGCATCCTCAGCCAAGTACATGATTTTCTGAGGGGCACCGGCACATTTAATGGGTGTGTTAGGAAAAGTAAAGATGGCATTTCCTCCTTGGAAGTTCTTTATAGCAGGGTACGTCTTCTCCACCGTCCACGAGGCATAGTTAGAACAGACATTTGGGTCATTCTTTAAGGCATCTATGGCACCATCAATCTGACATAATCAAGTGAACATTCTGAGCGAAGCATTTATCATCAATAAGCAAACTAGTTTAGTATATACTGCATGTGATTGATTCATGCCCTGAACCTTTATATATATCTTTTTAACTTAATTTACTTATGAACGTTTTCTAAATATGAAGTACATGCATACTACATTGTGGTTAAAATTATAAATGCGATTTGGTAAGATCTAGAGCAATTTCATTTATGAATCAGCAACAAGTATTCTTCTAGAATTTTTTTCTTTTATGAATAATATGAATGATAAAATTTTGTTCACAAAATAAATATAGATAAATCCATCGAACATTATCTTAGAACTTAGCTGTTCTTTTTGATAAACTTCAAAGCATCACTTCATCGGTTATTATAGTGGTATATGAATTCTACTCAATTGAAAAACTCTCACCTTATCATAATCTAGATGAAAACCTATGGCCACCACTAGGTAATCATATTGTATCTGAAATGAAATGATATTTTATAAACTATACAATATGTGCATATCAAAATTTAACAAAATATTTTCTGCCTTAAGATTTCAATCAGCATGGCAGTAATGCTATTTTCCCCTCTGAAACTTGATGGAAATTCAAAAGGTATGATAATTCTGATCTGCATTCATAATTTCATCAAAATTATTTATTTCATTAAAATCTGAAAACATGATATCCATGATATATCAGTCATGTCTGCTGGTTTATAATATATATTTTTATCACTTCATATAATTTAGTAGATTACCGAATTATTCAATAGACACATATTTCATCTAGAATACATGTAATTTCTACCTTAAAGTTTAATAATCATTACAGATTATTTTCCATTCAATACAGTTATTCGTTATGTGCAAAATGTTATTCATCAGGATATCAGCATTCAATACTGAAGAGCAATAGGATCGTAATAACCAACATACTTAGCAATAAAACAAAAACAACCGTATCTGACACTAATCTCTGAAAGAATCCATTAGCAAGCTTGATCAATCTGATGGAGTCAACGTTATATTTATTGCTTGGCTTGACAGTGTCTACAATCATTTTGTCTTTAAATATTAATTTATTTCTCTTCATCCATTAATGTGATAACATGCTAACAGTGGAACCGCATTAATCAAATAGTCTGATAATGACGTAAGCTTACAGCGTTCTTTTTTAAGAACAATGATTATTCTTATTCTCCAAGTATTGGTCAAAAACATCTTTAGAAGACATATAAAAGTTCTATCATTATCCAAAGTTGAAAATTTATATGCTGAAGTATTGAGTCTTTGCGGAATACAGAGTTATTTCCCCTTACAGACAGTATCTGACGTAAAACCATTTTGACGTCACAATAAAGGTATGGTAATGTCGATTTTACACCATTATTTCCCAGACTTTTAGGACTGTTTCCATAGAATTTGATGACGTCATAATCAATCTACGTCAGATACCGTCTCAAATGGGAAGTAACTCTGGTTTTCGAAAATAGCGAATAGGTCACAAAAAATAACTCAAATACAATACATAGGGCCAAGGACATATGCAAGGGATATATCTTTTATCAGAAAAACAGTTTTGTCATAAGGACTACATATATCATACTTGGAGTGTGATGCCACCCAACCGCTCCAAGTTATGACAAGGCTTTAAGTTTTAGAGGTCAATTTCTTAGGTCAAGGTCATAAGGAAATTTCTAATATAAATTAAAAGATACTATTAGTAGGAACACCAATTTTTTTACCTTTTGTCCATCATCTGTGGTGACGGTATTGTTATCAGGATCAAAGCTGCTTGCCCTTGTTTTAATCCAGTCACAGGATTTAGGTAGGACTTTGGACATACTCTTGGTGGACTGTGACAAGGTCTTGATGCCTCCTCCTACCAGTGTCCACATAGGCTGGTAGTAGTGCTCCTGTAATCATAAATGTGTTTTTAAATTTATCTGGTCACATAATTTATTTAGGACTTTGGACATACTCTTGGTGGACTGTGACAAGGTCTTGATACCCCCTCCTACATGTCCTTCCAGTGTCCACATAGGCTGGTAGCTGTGCTAGCGTAATTATAAATTTATCTTATAATTAATCTTGTCAAAGGATTACGGTTGGACTTTGGACATACTCTTGGTGGACAGTGACAAGGTCTTAATGCCCCCTTCTACCAGTGTCCACATAGGCTGGTAGTAGTGCTCCTGTAATCATAAATGTATCTTATAACAGTCAGGGGTCCAACTTAAAAAAGTTATAACTTGCCGAAGTAACTGGGTTTTAGTATTTATAACTTAAACAAGTTATAACAGCAAATTTTGAACCTTAATATCTCCTCTGAGCATTTTTCTAATGAGCTGAGCATTTGTAACTTAATAGATATCAAATTGGACAACCTCCTGGTATATCTCACTATCCAGTGCATGCTTTGTGGGTCTAGCGCAAAGCTCTCAAAATTAGGGTTCTCTGGAGAATATTTATGTCATTAAATCCTATTTACCAGCAACAGACAAGCTAACTCCCAAGATAATTAGGTCAGAAACATAGTAAAGACCGAGATGCATCATCTGAGTGTGAATACTAACAATAGATCACAATGCTTTAAATATAAAACATGTTTAAATCAAAAACACTGTTATAACTTGTTTAAGTTATTGGAGAAATTCTGAGGAAAATCTGCTCTTTTATTTATAACTTATTTAAGTTATAAACTCATGAACATAACTTGTATAAGTTATAACTGATGCAAGTTAATTAACTTCAAGAAGTTATTACTCATATAAGTTGGACCCCTGACTGTATAATTTATCCTATCACATAATTAGGTAAGACTTTGGACATTCTCTTGGTGGACTGTGACAAAGTCTTGATACCCCCTCCTACCAGTGTCCATATCGGCTGGTAGTTGTGCTCCTGTAATCATAAATATATCTTTTAATTTATCCTGTCACAGGATTTAGGTAGGACTTTGGACATACTCTTGATGGACTGTGACAAGGTCTTGATGCCTCCTCCTACCAGTGTCCACATAGGCTGGTAGTAGTGCTCCTGTAATCATAAATGTATCTATTCATTTATCTTGTCACAGGATTTAGGTAGGACTTTGGACATACTCTTGGTGGACTGTGACAAGGTCTTGATGCCTCCTCCTACCAGTGTCCACATAGGCTGGTAGTTATGCTCCTGAAACCACAATTCAAATTATACAAGTATGCCTTTTCTGTATCGATACTTTAACTTGTTCCCCATCTCCAAACTTACAATGTTTCTTTTAATGTACTCTGTATTTTCTAGTTTATCCTTTGAGTCCCTTCATTCATGCTTTATCTTTTAAATGAAGAAGACATTTAAATTGGAGGTTGAGCCAGGGATCGAAAAGGAGGTGGAGGTTTTCCGTCTTGGGAGTCTTAAATTTGGTTAAAAAAATACCCGGTAGTTTAAGAAATTGGGAAAATAAGTACACATAAAATTTTTACTGTTTTATTTTCTATACCCTCTCTCTAGATCTTTGACAAAGTCTGAATCTAGAGCTTATTAACTGCCCTATACCGTTGTGTTAACAAAAATTCATTCCACACGATTGATAATCTTTGATACTCAAAGTAAAATTGTAGATCTACTTATTTTGATTTTTTTTTTTATTTGGAAGAGAGAGAGGGGGGGGGGGGGTTTAATACAGCAACTGTATGTAGTTGCGCAACATTGATGCGCTGTGCAATACTGCAATTGATTATTATTATATACATATAGCTTTTTTGGCTATCTTTCAACAAAATCGGTACACAATGACAAATATAGTACAAAGCATACTGTACATGCATATATGAAGTTGAAATGCATATTATATCAAATGACCGAGTTTTAAACTTGTAACAACCCCCCCCCCCCCTTTTTTTTCTTCCCGGGATATGATTCAAGTCTTTATCAATGTATATGTCGATCATTTTAAATTTTGATACTCTAGTCTAAATATATATCAATAGTGCGTCCCAATTTTTGATCAAACATACGTTTCATGCACAGGTAAAGGTAAAGGTAAAAGATAGTAATACCTCGGATGGTTCTATCACAGCGACGTTGCCCTTGCCAAGCTTCCTGGAGAATTTTGCCGCCGTGGCACATCCCCCGGCACCCCCACCAACCACTACCAACTTATATTTCTTCTGTTCCAACGCTGTCGTCGTTGCGAAAGTTCTAGATATGGCGCAGAAAGTCAAATTTCTGCAGCTTCTAAGTGGAGCAAAACCGGTGACAGCCATCTTTCGCTTAGTTTCTGAGCTTAAAATAAAATGTCAGTGACAAACGGCGCAAATATTGTGCGGTAATCCCCTTCCTTGTTATGCCGAGACAAAAATTCTTTGGCGTTACAACCCCACGTTCGCATTTGTTTACGCTCTACACAGCTGATTCGTACAATTGATTGACCTTGTATCGCGCTTGAATAAGTCCACGTTTCAAGTACGTCGAACTTGACCCTATCTTGCCTCTTGTTGCAAGTCGATCAAACTCGTGCACGTGACAACTTTATCATGCGTAAACTAGATCTAGTATACAAGTTACATAACATTGGTTAAATTTTCCAGACGATGCGATTTGCATTTACTGCATTACATATAAAATTTATGACGGGGATAAATCTAGCATTTAATTTGTATTCTCCACTTGTCTTGGAATAAATTGAACTTGAACTTGTTTGACAATTTCCCCGATTTAATGCTTGAAGAATTTACCAGAAATCGTGATGTAAAAGCTTGCACGAATGTAATGTAACAGCCCCCCTTTTTCACGATAAATAAGGTTCCGTATATATGCCTGCGTGACAAAATTGAATGAATTAACAAATATCTTGAAAAGACGTGACTTATTTTTACTTATATTTTAGGTGCAACCAAACCAAAATTTTGTTCGAAGACATTTAAACTTTGAACTCTTTGACAAGTTCCCTGATTTAATGCTTGAAGAATTTGCCAGAAGTCGTGATGTAAAAGCTTGCACGAATGTAATGTAAACCCCCCCCCCCCCCCCCCCCCTTCACGATAAATAAGGTTCCGTGTATATGCCTGCGTGACAAATTTGAATGGACTATCAAATATCTTTTTATTTAAGATGAAGATACGTGACTTATTTTTACTTATTTTTAGGTGCAACCAAACCAAAATTTTGTTCGAAGACATTTAAACTTTGTTTTTAAAGTAAAAATCTCATATTAGACTATTTTTTCGCGAACTAAATAATGATATTTGTTTTTGCATGTTTCTTTATTACTAAATTTTATATTCCGTCAATGTCAAAAGGCATTTTTGGCCCTTAAAATGAAACACGATGTAATTAAAGAAATAAGACCATCTCCAACAAGATTTCAATGTATTGTTTAGACCCAAACCGAATGTCTGTCGTATAACATCTGTAATAACTAATAGCTCGTATTGTCGTTTCTGTCATTCTGTTTGAAAAGGGATCAAGTTCGTGTGCCTGAAGCATAAAGAACTAAAACAAACACCTCCTCAGCACAATTGGAGCCAACCTAAGGCAACCGGCGCGGCGTACCCTATTTACCGGTGTATCCTATTTACATCAGCAATTGCAAAAGGTATGCTTATCTGTTTATCCACATTTTAAATGTCAACACTTTATTTCATAATCCTTTTCAAGAGCATCGAAAGTGTAGCATCCTCTGAAACCGCATTATTTATTTGACACTAAAGTTTGGTATAAAATGACCTTGAACTTTGACCTTTAAAATCAATAGGGATCATCCTCCGCCTATTACCAATATTTGACAACTTGGAAGTTTGGTGCTGTTATGCAGCGAATGAACTTTTGTTGATTAGATTATTATGATATGGCTATGTTGTTCCTATGACCTTGATAACCTTTTAAATCAATAGGGTCCATCCTCTCCCCATGGCCAAACAACTGTCATGTATACAAAGGTGGTTCATAACCATTACCAGTGTACCTTTTGAAACATCGTCAAGTATTTATCTTCAACTCTGAACAATTAATGTACAATTCATTTACTGTATGTGTACTTATTTTAGCAGGATCCATATTTTAGCGGAGTTAGTGCTGCTCAGACTGAGCTAATTCAAGAATACGCTATTTTTTTTTCAATCTCTTATAGATTAATGTGGAAAATAAATCAAAGTGCTAATTCATGATTATGCTAAAATGTCAATTTACCCAATTCTGCTCTGTTTCCGCTAAAATTTGGTTGCGCAAAAATAAGTACACATGCAGTATTGTGTTCTTTCCAGTATGGGTTGAATAAGACTGGACAATTATGAGTTGTAAGCTGTATTGATGCCAAAGGTGTAATCTCAGCCCATACCTACCAAGACAAGGTGTGTTGTAAGCCACTTTCACTGATGACTTATGGGTAGTGTAAGAGAAAAGCTAGCAAAACTATCATCCATATTAACACAATTTCTTTTTTTTTAAACTTTACCCCAACTTGCAACAAGGTCATAGGCGGCACAGGCTTGCAATATAAGATTTCAAAGTGAAGAAAAGCGGAACTGAAATTGGACGCATGCGTTAAGGAGATTGACTTTACCCCTGTATGCAGCATATGTTTGTGTGTAGGCAAAGTCAAACTCCATGCAATGTCATGGTTAAGAGGTCAAAGCTTGATGACGAAAAAAATAAAACTTGTCACAAATGTACATATGAAATATGAAAGCCATTTCGTGCCTTGCAATTCTGCACAAGACTTAAGTTTCAGAAAAACAAAAATACAATCACAGAACTTGCAAAATTTTGGTCCATGTTCAGAAATTTCCAATGAGTGAATTCACATGAGTTTATGCATGCTAGGAAATTCCCTGGTTCATCTTAAATACTAAACCTTACTTTCCGTAAATACTGCTCTGGTCCCATACTGCCTGCATGAACAATGTGTCATGAAGGCTTTTAAGCTATCAAAACTTGAACTTAATTTGACTACATAATACACATTAAGTCATGCACTCAAGGTCCATAGTATATCAGCCAACAGGCTTGAAATTTGCTATGCTAATATAAATTTTTGTTCATTATCGATCATATTTTAATTTAGCGTTACACCCAATGTCATACCCAAATTATGTCTTGAGTGCATTCATCTGAACAGGTTATCAGAGTTGTATCCTGCTTGCAGATAAAAAAAAATTAGATTTGTTTTCTTTCGACAACTTTTTTAATAAATAGATTTTTTTTACATCAAAATAATTTTCACTTCAAGTGAACAAAAATATTTTAAGAACAAGTATTCATGGCAGAACAGGTTCATGTATTTTAAAAAAGGGTGGACGGATAAAGATATGTAACACTTTCAGTGCTTGGGTGTAAAAAACACAAAAACAAAACAAAAAGTCAAAAACAGTACATTATGTAAAAGTACATATATGATATGTGTATTTGTTAAATATATGGCAATGAAATATTTTTCAAACTTTTCATCTGTACATGTCATTGGAGTGGATGGTTTTAAATAATGGTATAAAATAATGACATAATATACAAAACTGGTTTATGAAGATGCATAAATAATGAATATCTAAAGCTTTCCTACTTACACCTTGACCAATATGAATCTTGAAAAAAGCTCAAAACTTCAGGGAAATATTTCTTATCTATAAATAACCCTATGATATATATATTGTTTTGTCTATCAAAAAACTTTGGAAATTCACAGATTACTTTTGATGTCATTTTGCACTGTTGGATGAATGGACGTTTTCAAGGAAGAGTTAATCAATATCCATTTTTATGAACAGATAGTGGAGAAATACATGACAAATATGTGTGATAGAAAAATGTAGCAATTAGTTGTACCCTAATAAGGAGTTTGTAACACAAGAATTGAAATAATTGATACAACATATCATATATGTACCTAGCATTAAACATGTTAAAAGCTATATTCAATTTTGAAATTGAGAAAATTTGTATTCGCGAAAATGTAACATGCCATTTAACCTTTTAAATGCAAAATTGAAATGGTAATTTTTGGTAAAGATTAAGAAATATGACAAAATGATAGGTGGTGATAGAAAAATATAAAATGTAGATGTACATGTATATCAAATATAAAATATACATGTATGTAGATCTTTTCCTATGAAATATGAGAAGATGTGGACTAAATAGTTTTATAACCTTTTGTAAGTTTTAGTTTATTTTTTCTCGACATGAAGAAAATCTTCATTAACATTAACGAGACAGTAGAACTATAAAATAAAGTCACCATAAAAAAGAAAAAAAAAGAATAAATAAAACAAACAATAAAATGTGCAAATATAATGCAGAACAATGAGTTAACTGCTCTCATTTTGAGCAAAAACATAACAAATAACAAAATAAATGTTAGTAGTTGAACCAAACGTAGAAGGTGTACCCTGTGATTGTACGTCGTAATACACTGTGTCAGAGTAATTTCATGTCACATAACAGTGCAGACTCTGCTGTCTTTGCCGATCAAACTGCCGGGACTTCCCTTGTTCCGCCCTTTCACTTTGTTGAGTTCCTCCTAAAATGTAAAGTTATATACATGTACATGTACCATTTGATGGACAGTTCTTTTTATACAATGAATTCAATGACATGAAATCCAAAATGCGAGAGTTGAAATGTTTCTTGCAAGGGATTAATTTATGGTTAACAATTTCTAGCACATTTGTAATAGTACATCAAAAATTCAAAATTACACAGTTTATATCAGTATCATTCACAACTTTATTCACCCAAGTCTGAGAATTCTGAACGTTGAAAAAGTGCCTGTTTACTTTTACATCAATTTGACGTAAATCAATACACCATAGCCGTCCGAGTCTTTTTATGCCATTACAAATAAAGGGTGAAGGGATTTGAATTTTTCAAAGAACTGTTTCATTGTCCACTTGTAAAGTCAGTCAGCAGGTGCAATGTTAGACATTTGTAGATCTTGCAATTGTGTTAGCCAAATATTGAAAAGCTTCGGCAGATTTTCAGAATTGCTTGTGTCACTGAATACAACTAAATTTGTCTAGCAGGTAAAATACTCATAGAACACGTTTGTACCTGCAGATTCTGTAAAAGTCTATTGTTGTCCCTGAGCTGGGAATCCTGGGATTGTAACTGTTGCTTCAACACCTGAATCTCCTGCTCTAAACCTTGCTCTCTTTCCTAGAAAAATAATAAATTGAATACTCAGTTGTGTGCAAAGGAGAAGGTTTGGTCTACTTGAAAATTGGCCCTATTTTTCAAGTGGTTTACATTATGATTATATTCCAGGGCTCACACTGGCTCAAAATTTTGTGTCGCAAGTTTGCGCGATGACACAAAATTGTGCTGTAGCACAATATTGCGCGACGATAAAGTTGCTGAAAAAACTTTGATTTTTCTCAATAGAGATAGTGTATGTGTTGATCTATGTGTTTTATTTTCAAGAACATACAAAGTCATATTGTATTAGATTCAACAAAGTCAGAGACTAATATCAACACTACTTCTATGATAACATAGTAAATGCAAAATATTCAGTAAGTTTGAATTCAATGACAGTACTGAGTAAGTGATGAGATCAATAAGACCAACTCAAAAAGTTACAGAATTCTATGCTTATCATAATCAGTTTGCAGTTTAGGGATTACTGTATTGACAGCGCAGTTGGTAGTTGCAAACATGGTGTAGGCTGAAAAAACTGCAGCTTTACTTTTAGACCAAGCTATAGTACTGAACCCCCCCCCCCCTCCCCATGACTTGAACTCCTTGATAGCAATGACAGTCTGGAATTGGCTATTGTAGCCAAAGAAAGATGGACAGACCTTGAATTTTTCCTGGGATGGGGAGGGGGTCCAAGTATATGATTGTGAAAAACATTAGACCAAAAAAAAAAAAAAAAAAAAAAAAAAAACGGGAAAAAGTAGCATTTTAGGAAATTTGCAGGGTGGCTCTTAACACCCTCTATATATGCTCTTGATCATTTATTCAATGTAGCTTGAAAACAGTCCCCTTATAACTTATCTAGATGAATATTTCTCATATAGATACAGAAGCTATTTGTGGTTTGTTATCGTAATCACAATGGCCTAGAAATAAAATGAAATAAGTAATTTTTTCTTGTTCAATTCTTCGTCGCCAACGCTTTGTTTCACAGGAGATCGGCGCCTATGACGCAAAATTAAAAGAAAGTAGAGGGGTGCTGTTGTGGGTCCACGACGTCGAGCTCGTATGCTTTTTTCCTGAATACAAAGATCTCAAAACCTCGATTAAGATGCTATTGAAGGCTTATTTTTGATAGTTTTATCGTCAGAACTTGCAGACGTTTTAAAACCCAACGGCGTCAATTTTGCTACTTTGTTTTCCGATACGGAATCAAACATTTCTAAGTTATGTTTCCCAATTTTAAAATCTAAATTAAATAATACAGTCATGACAGTGGTACTTCTTTTGGGGGAGAAACAAAGAATAGAAAAATAAAATAATTACGACATACTCGTGATGATCTAAACTTTTCAGTGATATCGAAAAATGTAAAAGTTTGCCGTCCGCCGTAACAAAGTTGAAATACCTTTTCAAAATTAGGAATACGTTGGACAGCTTATCTTCATAATCTAATTATCTAATTAGCAGTTACTCTCGTGCTGCTGGGGCTACCTAATTACCAGTGTATTTCACACCTTTTACGGTCACCCGCTTACCTGCGTTACACCTGAACGCTTCAACTGCACTTTGATTTACTTAGAATCGATCTGTCAATGCCGAATTCGCGTGTTTGTCGGTACTTGAAAACTCATTTTTAGAAAATTCCCTTTGTCGCAAATCGCGATTTTCTGTCGCAAATTTCAAATTTTTGTCGCAAAATGCGACATTTGCGAAGCCCAGCGCGAGCCCTGTATTCAATATCAAAATAATCAAATGTATAGTTGTTTGAAATATCAAATAAATATTTCGATTTTTAAACATTGTACTGAAATATACGCCATAAATTCATGAAAGGTTGAAAAATGTCAAGAAATTAGCCAAATTTCGGTACAAATCAATAAAATTAAATAGGGCACGAAACCAGAACCAAAATAATTTAACAGATATTTGCCTAGTACACGGTGGTTTTCCTTCATTTTCCGTTATCCACACCACATGTCACAACCTGACATCATATCTTGCGCACATGACTTTACAATTACTTGAAATATGAACCCTAATATCAATGATAAAAAAATCATAATTGTAATAAGATTATTTTTTATGAAAAATACCGGGCCAATTTAAGGTACAAGTGGACCTTCTCTTTTTTTCCAATATCAAGGAAATCTTTCAACATGTACTTTTCAGATTACAAACTAGGTATTAAGAAATCTAATCTATCCCTTTTTGTTCCATCTTCATTTTTCTTATCCTACAGACAGTTCTTATAGCTAGACTATGGACATCACATACTTTGGCAACATTTCTATTGTGACGTCACACACCAATCAATGGAAAAATAACATAAAACCTTCGATTAATTATGACTTAATAATTCATAAGTTTGCCCAGGTACTAGATGTCTGTGGTCTGATGTATAAAATCAGTTTTTAACAGTCGCTTCCGAGAACTTGAAAATGACTATTAAGAAAAAAAATATGAAAAATCCACATAAGTAAACTGCTTTGTACATGTAATGTGTCTTACCTGAGCTTTTTTCTCTAGTTCACGTCGAACGACTTCTTGTTGATATCTATGCTCCTCCTCTAACTCTCGGATTTTATCCTCGGCTCTTTTCTTTTCCTCTCTCGTCATTTCCAATTCATTCTGAAATCAAATTAGAAATTTGAGAAATTATTTTCAATAAATTTCAAATTGTGCACAATTAGGAACAAAAGAGATTAATGTAAATCTAATAGTTAACAAGTCTATACTAAGAATTAAAAATTTTTTCCACTTCAAAATATTCAGTAACTTACCAACAATGCCTCCTGTTTCCGTTTAACTGTGACATCAGACACAAACCCACGTGCTGCTAATTGTTCCTTCAGTGCTAAGTCTTCCCTGAAACAAAATCAGCATAAGAATGTACCTTAAACATCATTATTGGTTCTTCGCTCCTTATTTACAACTGTAACAAGAACAAACTTCTCATTAGCATTGCTAATGCAGTGTTTACAAAACAGTCTGAGAAACCACAGGACATTTTCAATATTTTAAAGGGTTTTCCTACGTAATGTGTTTGAAATTTCCAAAAAATCCACAGGACATTTACAAAATTCACTGGAGATTGCCGGCAAACCGTCACTTTTCATAAACATTGTAATGTAACATACATTTTGCCTAATATTCACAAAAAATAGAGATTGTATTACAATAAGAATAACTAGATTTTTATGATATGCTTGCAGTTCTGTTCTACTAGCTCCACTGATTGATCGCCAGAAAAACTCAGTTTGCAACCGTAAATTCAGCATGTAAAGGCTGCAAACATAACATTAGAATCTAGTTATTTCCTAAATAGCAAAAAAATTAATAGGATGCCACTTAATCAAAATTTCTTTTTGTGACATACACATTCATTCCATAATCTTATTTTGAAATTCTACTTTCTTTTTTCACAAGGCACCAAAAAATTGTCACTTTATTCCATACAGAGAAAATGTATATCTTTCTGCATAACAAAGCATCATACCCTCTTCCCCTGGAGTTAGGCTTCAGTCTTGTGAGAGGTTTCTGTGGGTTAGGAGGCAGCTTACTACAGGCAGGTGCTGATACTTTTCTTTTGGACTGAGGTCCACTTTTCTTATGAAGACTGGAATCTGTCAACCTCCTAACACTACAATATATGGAGGAAGTATAAAGATTTTCTTCAACGTAGAAAAATACTACAGTTAGAATGTTGCAAATGTGGAAACAGAACAAATGCACTCATCTTATTTTACTTTTAAAATATACGCCCTTACTGCAGCAGTTTGTATCTTGCAACAATAATTAATAAAAGGAGGTGTGACCTTGTGACCTTGACCTTTCACTCAACCATTAATAAAACGACTTCTCCTGATAAGGATCCATGCATTTTAAAATTTGGTTTGGATGGGTGAGAGTTTGACAAGTTATCATCTTTAGACTCATGAGTCATCTCGCACTCAAGGAAACAAACTAGGCAAGTTTCCTTGCCTGCAGCTATATTCTCCTACACAGACTTTAGGCTATGACATCATAGAAAGCACTACGTATCAAAAGGCCGTTATGCTGTCTTTTGCACTTAGAGTGCCTGTTTACGCAAGATATGTGTGTTCACTGCGAGAAATATTACAAAATTTTTAATGGCTTCATGTGTTTTATCTTCTCTGGAACAGTTCGCAAATGAATTTTAATAGGAAAGAAAATCTAGAAAGAGTCTCTTTATTGATATATCACCATTCCTGAAAGTTATTGCAAGATTCTTGCAGAAAAGTAGTCATCTGAAAGCAGAGATACTTTCCAGATGAAGTCACGCACATAATCAGAAATTATCGCTGTGTGCAGAATGCTTAAGACTGAGAGTGATTACGTGGAAAAAGGAAAACCTTAACATGGCAGATGCATAAAAAATACCCCTGAATAAAGCCTGTGTTTTGTGAAACACGAATGCCCCCGGTGGCATCTTTGTTAGTATGAGCACTATTTTCTGTTAAGTACATGTATGTGAGGTCACTGGGTTAAAAGGTCAAAGGTCAAGGTCACGAGGTCAGAAATTTTGGTATCAATGGAAAGGTCTTGTCACAAGGAATACACATGTGAAATATGAAAGCCCTATCACTTACCAATCAAAAGTTATGCCCAATGTTAAAAGTTTTGAAAAGTAGGGCAAATGTCAAGGTCAAGGTCACGAGGTCAAAAATTTTGGTATCAATGGAAAGGTCTTGTCACAAGGAATACACATGTGAAATATGAAAGCCCTATCACTTACCATTCAAAAGTTATGCCCAATGTTAAAGTTTTTGAAAAGTAGGTCAAAGGTCAAGGTCAAGGTCACGAGGTCAAAAATTTTGGTATCAATGGAAAGGTCTTGTCACAAGGAATACACATGTGAAATATGAAAGCCCTATCACTTACCATTCAAAAGTTATGCCCAATGTTAAAGTTTTTGAAAAGTAGGTCAAAGGTCAAGGTCAAGGTGACGAGGTCAAAAATTTTGGTATCAATGGAAAGGTCTTGTCACAAGGAATACACATGTGAAATATGAAAGTCCTATCACTTCCCATTCAAAAGTTATGTCCAATGTTAAAGTTTTTCAGACAAACAGACAGACAAACAGACAAACAGACAAACAGATAAACAGACAAACAGACGGACAGGCCAAAAACTATATGCCCCCGAATCTTTGATTCCGGGGGCATAAAAAGCATTCAATGTGGCATTTTACTGACCACAAGCTTGAGATGCAACCAATATCAAGTCAATAAGACTTTCCATTCTCTCACTTGAGACTGATTTGTCCGCGAAATAAGGTGTCAGGGAAAATATTGTCTCACCCTGCAGGGTGAGATAAGCCCATTTCTCAAGTGCTTTTAACTGTAACGTCATAGTGATGTCCAACATGATTGCAGTGTTAGCCGGTCATAATGTGAAAAACAACACAAAACCCCCTCATTTTTTAGCTCTTTTAGACAGCGAGAGAAAAACAATCAATCCCCAGATGTGATTAGGGACACGGAAATCCAACCCTCGTGTCAAGAATTTGCTTTTGTCCGCGACTTGGCAAGCCTTGTCGTGGTACATTGCAAATCCTGGACATTCGGGTTGAATTTCTTTGTCCCTGATCACATCTGGGGATAGATTCTATTAATCTCAAAAAAAGCATAATTGCTTGTAGACATGGCTATAGTGAGTTCCTACCTGTGTTCTTTAGTACTCCCGTCAGACTGGAATCCAGCTGTATGAAGGTCAATCTCACTTTCAGCACTATTGGTTGATAAAGAGGCTCGGTTCTGTTCTTTGATTGTACTCTTTACCTGAATCAAAGAGAAAAAATAATATTCCATCTTTGGCTTGAAAGTTTTTTGAATGAGGATTAAATATCTGAAAGATGCACGCCTTTATACACACTAATTTTGTCTTTACATTGTGAAGAAGGAAGCTCATTAGTAGTTTATAAGAAAATTTTCCTAAACACTATTCCATATTTTCAATAACTAGAGTTACTTCCCATTTGGAAAGGTATCTTACGTCGACTAATTGTGATGTCATCAAATTCTATGGAAGTCTTCCTTAAACTCTAGGAAAAGACGGTACAAAATTGATATTACCAGAGCAATTTTATGACGTCATAATGGTTTTACATTTTACATCAGATACCATGGGAAATAGCTTCCTACTCAAAAGATTCAACAAAATTTTGTAGCCAAAAAAACCCCCCAAAATTTTGTTTCTTGACATTTCAGCCTATGCTGTCTAAATGAAACTTATGTTGTAAAGGAAACAAAGAAAATTAATTTTTACTTTTACTGCGTTTGTTGAAGCTTTGTTCAGCTTATCATTCCTTGGACTTCTGACCACAGGAACGGTGGGACTTGTTGATACAAAATCCTTATTGATTTGAATACTGGTCATAGAGCTGTCAAATATGCCGTGTCTGATCTCATCTTCTGATTGGTCGCTTGTGTCGTCTGCTTCGTTTCCATCATCATCCTTACTTTCTTCCTCTGTTTGTCGAAGCTCTTTCTTCAACCAAACCGGAATCTGCAAGATGGATTTTATAACAAAACAGTGTAATTTAATGTCGAATCATCTATATGTCACATAGTATTTCATTGGTTGATTAAAAATCATAACTTTTCTGCCATAAATATGAATTTCAATTTCCCTTCCTCGTGCGCAATTTTTTTTTCACAATGAGTTTGAGAATCCTCCCTCCAAATGTGTATTATTGTTTTAAATTTCAGTTGATTGGAAAGGGGTACACACTTTTGTGTTGAAAATTATTCTTCAATATCATAGTTCCATCTACATATAAATGTACATGTGTACATTTGTGTTTATCATAAATCCATGTAAAGTTTGTGGTTACTTGGTGTTCCTCATCTTCATAGTTCAATCTATGTGTGTACTTACAGTTCCTTGAGTATCTATTTCTGAAGCCTCTGACGAATATTCATCCCCTCCCTCCCTGCTAGAGGCCGAGTATAGAGCCTTCGTCTCTGGGGGTACATTCAATGTGTTACCGCTGAACCGTTTTCTGAGGAATATAAGTTGAATTTAACTTACAAGAATTTCTTTATACAAAATGCTCAAATATCTAGATATCATATGTCATTATTTCAGACATAATTTTTTTAAAAAGAAGCCAAATATGGTACTTCGAGGAAATATTGATGTCTGACTTAATGCTACATGTATAGTATTATCATAGCAAAGCAACCTGAAGGGCATAGGGTGATTTCACTTGGTCATCAGCAAAATAAAACACAAGTTATGCATTACAAACTTAATCTACATGTATCTTAAAATTAAGACAACTTGTCTAAGTTACTTGATTGAAATAGCTTTGCCAAGTCAGGTCAATCTAATGCTACGACAATATTGAGAGTAAATGGGTAATTACCTGATTCCAAGCTTCTTTCGTTTTTTCCGTCTAGGTGGCGGCGCTGTTGTGTCCATCTGTATGAACAAGTTTTCTCCATGGCAGAAAAATCCACTGATTGTCAGAATTTCATCACCAGACTTCAAAATCCTATGAATAGTGTAACAGACATTAAATGATGGGACAACTAAAATATTTGAAGGGGGATTGAAAATGATGATTTTCACAATCAGAGACATAACGAAACCAGGCGAAAGGTTTCTGGTAATCCAGTGCAAAATAGAAATTATGTCTAGTGTACACACTGTTGAATTTTTCCTCTTTAAAGATAAGAAAAATCTGCTAAATCCTATTTTTGAAAACCAAAGTTAATGCTACTTCAGTACTTTTGAATCAAACTTCGAGAGGAAATTTGTATTTTGATTGTACTGAAGTACAGTAGCACTTCGTTTGCTTCACTGAAGCTATTTTTAAAAGCAACAGTGTATGTCACAAAAAGAAAGTATAAGAATAGAAGAAGCATACATGAATTTTACTTTTAACTTTGCAATAAATGGTAAGCACAATCTCTACTTCAGATATCATTTTTACATACATGCTCAAAGGAAAAGACTGTAAGTAGAGTACAAAAAAATCTACAAAATGTTGTTGTCCTTACTTCATTAAATGACCAGGTGGGAAGATAATTTCTGATATTTCCTCTGTATCATGTGGCTGGTCTTTATCCTTATCCTTAACGTTATCTCTACTACCGGCACTAGGTGTTCTCTTACGTATACTACCTGTAATAATAGTATAATTATACGTATAGAATTTGATTTTGAACCACATACCATTCTTCTTTCTGTACAGGGTGAATACCTGATAGGAAAATTCAAAATTTTCTTGTGCTGAGCAGTTGCATAATTTTATATGAATTCTCTAAAGAACAATCTTGTTGTATGAAAGGAGTAGGTGAGGTAACCTGCCATATCGGCCCTATTTTCAAAGTTGATCATATATCCATAATATTCTTGTTTATAAAAGGTCAAATGTATGGTGAATCCAAATCGGGAAAGCCTGTTTTGATTTCACAGTCCTATACAGAATAATACGTCGCTCAAAACGTCTAAAAACGTTGAAATCATTGGAAATATCAACAAATGAGCAAAATTTCGATACAACTTTATAAATTCAAGTATCTATCCAGGCTTTGCCCATGATAAATTTTGTACCAATCGATTGATTTCTGATCGGCCTTTTAATTTGCATAAAAAAATTCATGGGCAAGGCCTGGATCGTAGATGAATTTTGAAGATTTGTGTGTAAATAACGATGATTTTCCCTTGTTTTGCGTCATTCAGGGCAAATGACGTCAGATCATGACGTCATACATCATGCGTGTGACATTATAAGGGCTCAAAATTATGACACCGTATTTTCTAAAACATTGAACATTGCAAAAAGTGATAATTAATAGTTCGCTTATCAAATGCATTTTTCGCATAGGGCCAACAATGCGGATATGAGTGGTTAGCGCACCTAGTCCTTTCTGATCTTTTTTTACATACATGTAGGCTAGATGCAGATCAAATTCATTACAATCAAAATACAGGTATCATACTACTAGTTTTTTTTTCAAATAATCTAAGCATGTGAAGTATTCTATTTATTTACCATTTACCATAAGGAACTTCTGGAATGAATTTATATTTCAACTGCAAAGAAGAATTGATTAACTGTCATCATACACACTTGGTGTATTTTGACCATAAATGAAAACACATAATTATGAAACTTCAAAGTCTATCTCTACATACTGAGTGGTCTGAAGCCTGATCTAGATTTGGAATCGTTATTAGAGTCCTGAGAGTGCATGCTGGGTACACCACTGTCGTTAAGGCTCACTACACTGTCTATGCTGACCTGACGTTTATGGGTGGGGCTTGGGGGAGGGAGGGAGTTTATGGCACCACTATCCAGGCTGTTCTGACGTTGGTGAGAGGTAGATTTGGTCCCTGGGTCTGTGTCACCCTTCACAGAGCTCAAGGAACCTGAAAACCAGGGAGATACACATGTATTTGAATGCCAAGTTCATGTACATGTATATTTGCTTATATGATTATAATGTATAGAATTTTCAATTCATGTACATGTATGTACATGTATAATTTGTGCAACCGGTATACGTTGGTCCATCATACGATAACCTCTTACTCCCCTAATATTATTTCTTATTCTTGACCAAGCTGAACACATCATGTGCCTTTCTTTGCGGAATGAATTCAACTGGGACAAATCAGGACATGCCAGTTAAGGAGTGGCATGTGCCAATAGTCTGCCGTTCTGTGCAAATCAGGTGTCCAATATCAAACAGTTAAACAATCCAAAGTGACCATCTTTGTTCATTAAAGATTTTTTGCAAGCATTACTTTATGAGTTTTAGTTTTGCTTGAACATGAGATTTATTATGTAAGAGACATACATATAGATTTTAAGTACAGTACATTTTAAAAAATCTAACCAACTTGCTTTACATGTATGTAACTTACATGTACATTGTGCATGTATCATAAAGTCAGATGCGTTACTGTTTGTGTACTTATTTTAGCGGAATTAATATTTTAGCAGAATTTATATTTTAGCAGACTTAGTGCTATAAAGACTGTGCTAATTCAAGACTATGCTAAATTATTGAACTTTTATAGATAAATGTTGAAAATATGCCATGTGCGCTAATTCATGATTATGCTAATACATGTATGTCAATTTGCCAATTTTTGTCCGGTTTGCGCTAAAATAAGTACACATACAGTATTATTCAAGACTGTTTTAACACTTTAAGGATAATATTCAGAATGTACATGTACAAGCGATATCATTGAGTAGAATATTCTGTACAATTGTGCTCAAATAAACTTTTGTTTTCAGTGGCTCGTCATTTGAAAATGCATCCATGGTGCTCCTGTCAAAATTTTAGCCCACTTTAACATCGTAACTTGTGCACTTCCAACACAATATTTAAGGTAAGAACATGGTATATTTCTATTCATTATTTTACCTTGTATTGATTCTTTCAGACTAGAAATACTGGTAACGCTAGTCAAACTAGCTTGACGTGAATGTCCGCTGGTGGCCTTACGAGGAGTTATACTCTCTAACCTCAAGTCGTCACGGTTGATCACACTACCATTTGTGCTTGATTTGCTGTCTTCGTCATCAGGGTTACTCTGCAGTGACGGAGATTTAAATCGGAGACCCCAGTAGTACAGCTCATTTGCTGTGGTGCTGCATACAGTGAAGTGGTCGCCACAATGCACTCTCTGTAAAACACGACTGGCCTTTTGAAATGAATAATTGATATTTCCTGATCCAATTCAATGAAAAATCTTAATTCAATAATTAAAATTTTTTAAAGGATTTTATAATCTCTGATTGTTTTTTCAGTATCGATAAAATTTTCTCGAATTTTCAATAATTTACAGATTTTCACTGAATCCCTTTCACCTCTCCATACACAGTGTGACAGTGATTGGTGATGTACATAATACACATTTACGAACACTTTGCAGTGAACTAGACGTAAATAGGGTGCAAAACTGTGACTTGTCATTACAGTATTGATTTTAATTCCAAATGCCTCAACCTCATTGAAAGTTTGAAAACATTAATACATTTTCTTTTATAGAAATTACAGAGATATATTGTAAAATTCTGTTAATAATTCAGATTTCACTTCACACAATACATGTATATATCCTGCTTAGTGATGTTAATTTAATCTTCTTCTAGTAAATTTGCATTTATTCATCAATTAATGAAGCAAAAATCCCACACAAATTATGCATAGATAAGAGTTTAAGCCTTCCCTTTATATACGTCTATGGTTACAAGATAAGACAAAAGCTGACCAAATCCTCCTCCCCTCCCCCCTTCAGCATTCCTTGACCAGCTCAATGAAATTATCTGCTTTAGGGCTTTATTGACCATTTAAATATGAATAAAACCCATCTATCAATTTTCTAGCAATCAGATACCCAGTTTTTGTGTCAACCCATAAGAAATGCAGCAATTATTGACAATTTGTATCTATCATTCATAATTCATTTCAACAGTTTTAACTTTCTCAAGGTATGTAGTTCATGCATGAAAATGCAAAGAAGGTCATATTTGACGACATAAGGGTCAAGACAATTGTCATAGTCAAGAACAAATTTTGAGTCAAACCTAACGCAATCAAAAATTAAATCATGTATATGTACCTTGAACTCTAATGAAATTTTTACGATTTTGAAATAAAATGTAACTGAATATCAAACATTTCCTTGAAATGTACATTTAAATGTATGTAACAATCAAATCGGGAGAAGGCTAAAACATACTGTGTTAACGTCTAAGCTGTTACTTCTTGTGTACATTCAATACCCAATCTCTGCACATAAAGACATGTACATCTATACATAACTTACTTTTATAAAATTTGTACGATCCTTAAATTGTGTACCATCTGTCGTTACACTTTGCAGTTTGATGTAACATATCGGCATAATTATACTTATGCTACATGATGTATATTGAAATAAAAGACAGATTTGCAAACTTTTGTAGTTTTGTTAAGCAAACCTTTATATAAATTTTAATTACATAGTTTATTTCAGATGGTAAAATAAAGAATACGATGAAGGGGAAAAAAGTGAAATTCAAAGGGGTCTAAAATTTCAAAATATACATGTACCTTCATTTCGTAATGGTTTGTACATGTAGTTTTTTTTTTTTTTTGTATATTTTTTGGAGACAAAAGGCCAAAGATTTATGGATAAATTGAGTGTTTCTTGTTATTTATTGATATAACCTCCCCAACAGAGGACTTAACTTCATTATGTGAAAAAAAAAATTCTTTAAACATTTTAAATTTGTAATTCGTACTCTTTATCACTTACATGTAGTATAAACGTAATTTCATATTCCTATCCGTGTGCTTTCTTGCAAAAAAAGTTTCTAACTGCAAAAGTATAACTGACATCAGGTAATAATTAGTAATCACAACAAACATGACACAGTACATTTACCACACTCTCCACCATGGACTTGACTTCCACCGGAGCGCGGTACGGTTTGGTGTCACCGATGCCTAGCTGTCCCTCCAGATTACGGCCGAATGTGAATATGTGTCCTGGCTCTACGATGACGGCAGTGTGATGGACTCCCATAGAAATGTCAAGGACACGATGGCAAGCTAAGGCTTTCACTGGAGTGGGAATATTCTGCCCATCTACTTCAGTCTGTTGGTGGGAAAAAGAGAATTATAAATATTCTAACGGAAAACATGATAAAATGTATCATGGGTACAAATATCTTTTTGCACAGAGTTGATACATAAATTCTTAGTTTTTACTTTTACTTTGAAAAATTGCAAGGGTTTGTCATATGTCTGGTCCAACATAACTTTAAGTCAAATTGATTTCACCTTTCCTTAAACTTTTATGAATCGTTGCCCTCTTTAAATATAGGATCTCAAATGAATTTCTATTTCATACGGTATTTATACAAGGAGTTGTTAGATTTTTACAATAAAACCACATAAATTTCATAGGTATCGTATGAAATAGAAACATAATTTCAGATTCTTTTTATCATATGAAATACTCTTTAATTTATCAAAATAATATCAAAATGTTATAATTTCGACTTCATTTCCTGCAAAAAATTAATTACAATGCGCCCAAAGTGATACACAACCTGTTATGGTAACATTTAATTATGAAATAGCTTTATGTAACTGCATAAGGGGTGTATCATGTGATAAACAATTATAATAAATTCATGTGAAACCTTAAAAAATATCCTCCATTTTGATTTCATTTTCAACATCTATCAAAAAATTAAGTCAAAACTAACAAGATGTCACAGCCTATCAAAGGTTAAGTGAAACCGTTTGAATGCAGAGCCTTATACATCTATACTTTTAAATGATTCAATTTGATAATTGCAATTCACAAGCTTACCTTTTTGAATATATTTTTCATGGCCATGATGAAACCTTGTCTGAGGTTGAGCCCAAGCTTATTGTCCGTATTACTACCACAGGCAAACACGCTGCCTACGTCTGACAGTAGCATAGTACCGTCCACACCGCACTTCACTTCCCGTATCACCACAGGCTCAGGTATCTTAACTCTCTGAGGCTGACAGCTGAAACATCATAATACATGGTATAACTCTGGAAAATTTTCTATCATTTAACATGTAAGATGAATTCTTTTTTAAGAACTAATGGCAAAATTTGGTTCAGGATACTAAAATTTGTTTTCAGTCTCAGACTCAAAGTAAACTTCTTGTACCATAGTTAGTGTAAGCAAGGAATCAAAATGTGGCTCCATTTTACTCAATTTCAGTTGAAAATATTTTTTGTGTCTCTGAAACATTTAAATATCTAAGATAGAGAAGAAATTGAGAAAAATTTTACATATTCTTTCTATCAAGTTCAATTTATCCTCATTCCGCAACTTTTAGTGCCCTATTCAGTGGATAAAAACTTGGCTAATTTCTTTTGACTCGTGCCCCAATATTCAGGGAATATAATAATACATACTAATCATCCTCATTGCCAAGACCCAGTCTTCCATCAGCTCCGTTGCCCCAGGAGAAGACCTCACCCTCACTTCCCACCACTACCACATGTTTGGGTCCACAGGCCACGGCTGTCACATCCATACTGTAATAAAAAAAGTTTCATATGTGTATTTTCAATCATTTGGTACCTAAGTCAGCAGACAGAAAATCAGTGGTGAAGTTGTCAGTATGAATAAAATCAACGTTTTTTTGTAAATTAAAATGTGAGAGATAATCAAAATAAAATTTATGCATTTCCAACAAAAATTATATCCCACAGCCAATGAAAAGTTTAACTCTATTTCTTTCAATATTATTCATGATTTTGTATAAGAAATAAAGTCAAAAGCAAACACTGTGATTGGTTAAATGTCTTTAAAATTAATTTATTCATATTAATTTTTATGTTAATCTATACAATGCTCCAAAGTTTTACAGTCCTGTAAAAGCAATTACATGTTGACCACCAAGTGATATTTACCTTCCGACAAAACTTCCAATTTTGACTAATTTAAAAGTGTTTGCATTTTTCTACTAATCTGTATGATATGTCAAAGAAAAATGTGAAATTTGTAATACCTGAGTAAGATTTCAATCAACCTTGGCCTGTATGTAGAAATAAGATCTCCGTGACCTAGACATCCATTTGACCCGTCACCACACGTCAGTATAATACCATTGTCACTGGCAAACACACTGAATCCATCTCCACAACAGGCTCTGTTTGTGAAAAATTTTAGTAAATTCCTTCTCAATTCTTGGAGATGCTTTATTCAGGTTGTATAGTGTATACAAACCTGCCTACCTGTTTCTTACGAAAAGTGTAAAATGTTGCTAACGAAAGTGTAATTTAGGGATGTTAAGCGTAATATAAACAATTGATTGTAATTTTGAGAAAAAAATCGTCTTTTCCTTATTTTGACATTTGTACAAACCTTAATCATTTACACAATTGATTATACCATATCAAACTCTCACCTTATATTACTTTATATAGTCAAGCCTATTCGTTTGTTTTGAATATTTTAAAAGGTAATTCTGATTGAAAATATGCTTTAGGCGTAAAAATGAGCAGCAAAAGGATAGAGGGTATATGAAGATCAAAAATCGTAAAAATTATGCCAAAATCGTAAAAGTAGGCAGGTCTGTGTATAGAGCTTTAAATTTACCGAGTCTTAGTTTTGGCCAATTTAGGAAGTAGACTGATTAACCCAGTATTGAATTTGCCCACATGTACATTTTATTTTGAAATCATTTATTTGCCCAGTCTAAATTTCAGCCTCATGGCAGTGGGCAAAAATAGAATGGGGGCGAAATTTTCCCTGTATACAGTATCTATATTTTGTACCATAAATAAACAGTTACCTCTAGGAATGAATAATTAGAAAACAAATAATCAGAAAGGATCAACTGATTAACAATCATTAATCGAGAAAAAAGAAATACCTTAATGTTTGCAGAAATTTACATTTTTTCTCAGAGACAAATGTAAAAGGGGTAGGGCCACGAAGCCCGATATTGGCCCTAATTTTCAACATTGTACTTCATAGAGTTTTTAACTGTTATTTGACATTTTGAAACTTTCTTTACTGAATTATGAATCTATCTTTTGAAAACATTGATGTTATCAATACTTTTTATACGCCCGTCATTTGACGGGACGTATTATGGTATGGCGAAGTCCGTCCGTCCGTCCGTCTGTCCGTCTGTCCGTCTGTCCGTCTGTCCGTCCGCCTATGGAACGCAATAACTTGAATACGCGTCAACGGATTTTTATGAAATTTATACACAGTGATCAGACTGTGGAGAGGAAGCCGCCTTTCGATTTTCAGGTTCATCTGATTTGTCGTTACAGAGTTATGGGACTTAGATTTTTAAAATACAGTGAAAATATACTAAAATATTTAAAAATTATTTAAAAATCTATTTCTGGTCGAAATGTTTTGAAATTTGGTATACTTCAAGTAGAAAGGATGTTCTTTGCCATATGTAACGGGTTTTTAATTTTTTTGTCGCATAACCGAATTATTGTGTGTAAGGGAAGGGGGGGTGGGTTATATGCACATACATTTTAAGCTAAGGGCAAAATATAGGCGCATGGAACGCGATAACTTGAATATGCGTCAACGGATTTTCATGATATTCATACATTATGATTGGACTGTGGAGAGGAAGCCGCCTTTCGATTTTCAGGTTTATTCGATATGTCGTTACAGAGTTATGGGACTTAGATTTTTAAAATACAGTGAAAATATACTAAAATATTTAAAAATTATTTAAAAATCTATTTCTGGTCGAAATGTTTTGAAATTTTGTATACTTCATGTAAGAAGGATGTTCTTTGACATATGTAACGGGTTTTTAATTTTTTTGTCGCATAAGCGAGATATTGTGTGTAATAGGAAGGGGGGGAGGGGTGGGTTATATGCACATACATGTTAAGCTAAGGGCAAAATATAGGCGCATGGAACGCAAGAACTTGAATATGCGTCAACGGATTTTCATGATATTCATACATTTTGATTGGACTGTGGAGAGGAAGCCGCCTTTCGATTTTCAGGTTCATTCGATATGTCGTTACAGAGTTATGGGACTTAGACAATTTAAAATACAGTGAAAATATACTAAAATAGTTAAAAATTATTTAAAAATCTATTTCTGGTCGAAATGTTTTGAAATTTTGTATACTTAAGGTAGAAAGGATGCTCTTTGACATATGTAACGGGTTTTTAATTTTTTGGTCGCATAAGCGAGATATTGTGTGTAATAGGAAGGGGGGGGGGGGGGGTTATATGCACATACATGTTAAGCTATGGGCAAAATATAGGCGCATGGAACGCAATAACTTGAATATGCGTCAACGGATTTTCATGATATTCATACATTTTGATTGGACTGTGGAGAGGAAGCCGCCTTTCGATTTTCAGGTTCATTCGATATGTCGTTACAGAGTTATGGGACTTAGATATTTTAAAATACAGTGAAAATATACTAAAATAGTTAAAAATTATTTAAAAATCTATTTCTGGTTGAAATGTTTTGAAATTTTGCATACTTCAAGTAGAAAGGATGTTCTTTCACATTTATAAGGGGTTCTTGAATTTTTTGTCACATAATCCAGAAATTATGTGTAATGGGGGGGGGGGGGGGGGGGGGGGTTGTATGCACATACATGTTAAGCTAAGGGCAAAATATAGGTGCATGGAACGCAATAACTTGAATATGTGTCAACAGATTTTCATGATATTTGTACATTTTGATCAGACTTTGAAGAGGAAGCCGCCTTTCGATTTTAAGCTAGGTTCATCCAATTTGTCCTTATGGAGTTATGGGACTTAAATATTTTGGTGTTGTGAAAAAAATCCCAACGGGCGTATCTTGCTGCGTGAGCGTAGGCTTTATTAGACCTTTGAAAACACCAAAATTGATGCAAAAACTGCATATTTCTATTAAATTAGCAATGGCCGCATGCATTAACTTAGATGGAAAATTTATATGTGAAAGATTATCATTACATCCTTTTGTCATAAACATTATGTCTCAGTTAACATATGCGGCCACATTGAATTCTTCGACAAAAGAGAAAATTCCCAGCAATTTTCGCCATATTTTGTCAATAACGTCAAAATGACGTCACTGCTTGACGTCATTACAGTTAAGTGGCACTTTGTTAAGTGATATTTTTCTTTTCATGAAAAGCAGTAAACATTCATGTATTTTCATGAGAGATATCAAGTATTTCTCATGAAATTTATTTCTAGTGAAAAATCAAGGGCCGATTTAGGGGTCTCGTGGCCCTATCCCTTTGTAATTTGTATGCATGATTTACAGCAAAACTAACAAATGCAAATGACAAGGAATATAAGTGAAAGAAAGACTTCCATCCAGTGGCAAATGATTATGAAAAATTAAACTGGTAATCTGAGGATCTGAATTTGATCAATGGTGAAAAACTATACCAGTATTGTATCAATACTTACCTTGATATAGATTTTCCGGTTAGAGATTGCACCAGAGCCGGTCTGGTCAAGGACTGAGTATTGCCGTGACCTAGCTGACCTTTGCCCCCTTCACCCCAGGAGTAAACCTGTCTCTCCATGGTAACCACAATCACATGGTCCTCACCTACTGCTGCCTATTAAATTACGAAAATCAGGAAATTCAAATACATGTTTACAAATTTGTGAATGCATATACACTAAACTTCGTATATAACGAAGCCCAGGGGACCATTGGACCAAATTCGTTACAGTCATATTTCGTTACACGCATTATGAAGCTAAATACGTTTCCTTGGTGGTGCCGTTTTGAATTCAATGAGTAAAAACTGAAGACCAGTAATCAATTTATCAAGAGAGCATTCTCTACAGTTGACATGCTGTATAATATTAAAAGACCGGCAATCATTTCTCATGTGTATACAACACGTCTCCTAATAGGTAATTAGTGCAGGGACAACAGACGGTGGAGAGCAATTATGTGATAATTAGTAATTATCTGTCCACCAGGTGTGTTAATTGGGAATACCTGGAAGCCATTTCTTTACATCAGGTGAAAATAGTGAAGAAACTATGACCACGGGACCATGAGATGGCTTCGTAAAAGTCGATACTTCGTTATATACAAATTCGTTTCAGGCGTACAAAAATCAATGTAGGGTAATAGGACTTGTGCAGGGACTTTCATTTCACTTCGTTACAAGCAGAATTTCGCTATAAGCCTATTCGTTATAGGTGAAGTTTACTGTACATGCACATGCATATGGTAAATCATAAATAAAAGTATGTTATACTAGTCAATGTTTTTATACAACAAGTCATATCACCTCAGGACATCCTAATAGGATGTACAACTCAAAATCTGGTGTAAATATTGACACTTAATTTGAATTGAAAGAGGTCCAATTTTTTTTTTTTTTAGTTGCAACTTCATTATGATCTTGTGATCATTTTGTAAGTAAAAACATGCGAAAAATGGATGATTTCAAAAGTTAAATAAGACAACTCCTGACACTGTTAATTCAACCTCACATAGTCTACTTACGTGTCTGATTTTGATTTTTGGTGGCAGTTCTATAGGGAACATTAATGCTGTACAACTCTCAAAGTAGAAAAACACGGACCTGGTAAGAAAATTATAGCAGTACATGTATTTCATATAGAGAATAAGTGTCTTAATTTGTGTTTTGTTACGGGTATTCAACACACAGCAAGTGCATTTATCGTACATGTAATGCCTGTTAGCCAGGGATGGGGTAATTAAAAATGTAATTGTAATTAATTACAATTAATTACATTTTTTCAAGTAATTGAATGTAATGTGTAATTGAAGATTTTTTCAATTACATGTAATTGTAATTTAATTAATTACCAGGCAAAAACTGCATGTAATTCCAATTACATTTCAATTACTTTTCAATTACATTTTCAACTATATTTATATATTATTTATATGTATTAGGCTCTGAACATGTTTGTTTGATGCCAATAAATCTGAGTTGAGTTGAACTAAAAATAGTGAATACAGAGATTGATCTGTGAAAAATAAGCTTGTTGTGTAATCAATAATCATTTAGTTTGGCACAGTTAATGGTTAAATAAACAGTTTTGCCTGAATGACCACAAGGCCTAATGTGACTTATAGTTATCAAAACAAAGTATGTTCTAATTAACTTGTTTGTCACTTCTGCAAGGACCTCATGTATATAAGTCTTAAAGATAATGCATTTTCACTTGGTTGTCCACAGTAGAAAGAATGCCTGAATAAAATTGTCAAAGGTCACTGTTTACAAATGTGTTTTGATCATAATGTAACAAAATTCATTTGGGAAGAGTAACTTATGGAAGACAAGGACAAAATGGCTAGTGTTTTTAAGTGCCAAAAATTCTGGGAGAAATTTCTAGGCAAAATTTGTGCATTGTACATTAATGGTTTCTTAGGATTGGAATATAAAATGAATATTGTCCTGCACTTTCTTGCATTTTGTCAGAGACTTGAAATTACTATTACGCATTTGTTAAAAAATGATATGACAAAAATAAATTCATTAAATGAAATGTAATGTGTAATTTAATTAATTACATTTGCAATGTAATTGTAATTTAATTAATTACATTGCATAAAAATGGCAAAGTAATGTGTAATTTAATTAATTACATTGCAAAAAATTACAATGTAATGTGTAATTTAATTAATTACATTTCAATGTAATTGACCCCATCCATGCTGTTAGCGTTAAAAGAAAGAACAAAATATGGCCACCTATCCTCAATGCGTGGGGTGAAAATAATGACAGTCCTAAGAATTCTGTAATAGAGTAAAGTAAATGGAAGACAATTTTTTTTAATTGAATTCACAGTCTACAATAATTTTGGTTTATGTATAAGACAAAATGTCCTGTTTCATATCATACATGTTTATTTACAAATACCCACAAGTATGTGCACTGGTGTGTAGACTCTTTGACAAATGAGAAGTTCCTTTGCTAGAGAAGAAATCCCATAAAGGTTTGATGAAGCATGCATAAAAACTGATACTCTATTGGTGCAAAGGAGCATTGCCACGAAACGACCTCTAAAGATAAAATATACAATGCACGCAATACCATTATTCACCTAGATCTATTCTTAAATCTTCATTTGCTTTAAACCTTGCCAAGTGCAGACTTAGAGGGGGAGGGTCAGGAACCCCACCCCATCCTTTGAAATTGGCCAAAAAAGCTGAATTTACCTGTTTTTATATATGATTTTTTTTTCAATACCATAGACAGGAATGCCCCCACCCCCTCCCTTGTAATATGTCATTTTTTGTCCTTTGATCCCTTAATTGAAGGTTTTTACATGAATTTGTAACGACTGTTGCAAAAGACAATGTAAATGTACCGGTATCTACATTCTTTTATCAATTCAAACACAAAATTAAAACTTAACTCATGTTTCAGAATAATATGTTCAAACTTCCATACTTGTGAAGCTACACATAAATTAAATTTTATTATGTGTGTATTGGACTTATAAAATGACATCCATGCAACAATGTACAAAAGTCTCCATCACAACATAGAGGGGATGGTGAGACAAGGGTCGTGAGCATACCTTTTCTCCATTGTATCGCTGTGTAATATATTTAAATTCTTAATAAAATCCATAACAGTCCTCTTTCCTATAAATCATGAACACATGTAGGTTACTCTCTCTATTTTTTTTTTATATAGAAATATTGACCTTAAGTGAGGTCAATATGTTACTATAAAGACCCAATGAGCTGTGTAATATCAACCAAGGACAAATCTCATTGGGTTCATATACTTTATATGTAGAATCATTCACTGTGTATTAACCTTCGCTGCTTTCCCACTTGGTCTCCTACCAAGAAAGTTTGTCTCAGTGGATTTATATACCAAAGGCATAACTCATTGAGACCTGTGGCGGATCCTCGAATCATTGTCCGTGATAAAAGATTTACTTTTATAAAACCGCGAAAGAAAGTACCGGCGAATGATTCTACTTATACAGTAATGAGATACTGACAGAAAACAAAGCCTTTATTTGACTTTTTTTACATACGAATCATAATAGCATACAATACCATTACGTGTATTACGACTTAATGAGATTCTATTAGAAGCATGTTTTCTCTGAATTTACGCTGGTCTGCACAGAATTGATGACGTCACTATCAGTTTACATCAGGTACCGTCCAAAACAGAAAAAAATACTATCAAAAAGACCGAATACTAGCTCACGTATACCGCAGTAGCTGTTCTTGCACTTGTTACCAAACAAGGTCATAACGATGTGTAAACATAGGGTAATCAATGATAACATAGCTCGCCTATACAGGTTTTTGTCAGAAACCAGGTTAAAGTTTTTGAAAAGTAGGTCAAAGTCCAAGGTCAAGAGGTCAAAGGTCATGGTCTCAAATGAAAGGTCTCGTCACAAGGTATCTACATATGAAATATCAATGCCCTACCCCTTATAGTTCAAGAGATATAGCCCAGGTAAAAGTTTTGTCTACGGACGACGACAACGACGACGCCGAGGGTGTGGCATTAGCTTTCTGGACTTTTTCTTCCCGGCGAGCTAAAAATGTTTATTACCTGAGTTTTTTCTTTGATTTTGGCACTGTATCCCCAGCAGCACTACTGTGTGATGTGGTCAACACATCCTCGTCTTCAGAACCTGGGTCTTCATACTTGTTCATTAGCTATTAATTACATAAATTACTAATTAGTTTTTTTTAATGAGGTCACAATAAGATGTAGAAATGATTTTGGCACTGTATCCCCAGCAGCACTACTGTGTGATGTGGTCAGCACATCTTCATCCTGGGCCTTTATACTTGTTCATTAGCTGTTGTCAGATAGAGATCCCCTTTTCATATTTGAATGCATCTCTCATTTGTGGGGTCCATAAATGTTAACTCCAGTTCTTCATTGCCAAAACCAAAATACACACAAATAAAACAATGTCATTATTGCCATCAGTTATAGTGATATTATTTAAATGTACTGAAGTTAGATCTGCATACATGCACATACAGTAAAAAGCAAATACATGTACTTACCTCTGGCAATCTAGTATACATGAGTTCATTAGCAGAAGGTCTCTGGTCAGGATCCTGTTTTAACATATCCATGATCAAGTCTTTGAATTCCTGACTGTAATTACCTTTTACAGGTGCAAACTGACCCTAGATTTTGGAAAGGTAAAGAGGATACGGAGGAATAAAATAAAATAATGAAAAAACAACAACAGAGATTTTTTTCTCATAAAATAATTGAATTTCTCGAACGCCATTAAAAAATACCTTGAGTATAATATTGAGAGCACTAACCTTCATTATTTTGTTGACGAGAGCCGGCAGATTTGATCCTTCGAATGTTTTCTGAAGACACGCTATCTCATACAGGATACAACCCATGGCCCATATGTCGGACTTATCATTGTATGGTTTACCTTCACACTATCAATACAAAGAAATTCAAATATTTCAAACAAGTTGGGCACAATATAAACTATACACAACAGTTCACAATGTTTCCTTAAATTTTCTATGAGGAACTGCCACATGTCCAATAATGCACCTGCTGGTGTACTAGTGACTTATGTATTATGACCTCATAATCAATGGCCAATCAAACTACATGTATGCTTTGATGGGCCATTTTATTAAGTTAGACATCATAATCATAAGCCTGCCAACAGCTGTGACATAAGACATTCTATAATCCAAAAAATGTAAGTACATGTACATTAAGATGTAAAAGAGCCTGTTTAATGAAAAATTCCGGCCTTAATTTTTTTCTAGTACACATGCACCAAGCCTTACCGGTATACCACATATATGTTTCAATCTTACAAATTTTGTTCTCCTTTTTAAGAATTTGATACCCTAGCACCTACCATTTCAGGACTTATATAGTAAGGTGTCCCTAACACTGTGTTAGCTCCCTTATTGGCAGAACTCATCATCTTAGAGATTCCAAAATCACCGACCTTCACAACTCCCTCTTTTGTCAGAAAAATATTGGCTGTCTTCAAGTCCCTGAGGAGATAAATGTAAACTTTTACACATGCATAATACTGTAAAACGAGAATATTTAGCGCAAACATATTTTAGCGCAATGAGGGATGAGAACCTTTTGGCGCAAACTTAATTTAGCGCATGGAGACCATCTGGTCAATAAAATTAGCGCACAGTGACTTTAGGACTTTGTTTCTCAGACATCGCCGGTAGCAAATTGCCGTCGATGAATCGTTATTTTTTGTAACGTCAGACAAAAAATATCCGTCGTGTCTCATGTTCGGACGATCGTTGGTAATACGAACTAATTATCAATTCAATTTAAAGTAATAAAAGGAAATAATGCTGTTCTGTATGTAACATGGATGAATATATATCGTCCCAATTTTTCAACTTGGCGTAACGAATCATTTTACGGCAACGGCGCTAACATCCCGATTTTATTCACGTTGTGTAAATAAATCCTTTAAAGACTACATGCGCATGCGCATCTAATTTACATCTTCACAGCGTTATACATAGAGGTATTGACTACATGCCGGCACGTGTGTTGGACAATTGAATTGCCTATTCGTATGCTTGTATTTTTTCTTTATAGATCCCCTTTTTTACCATATATGTACCTTTATTATAAAGTACTGTGTTTTCACACAAATGTTACGCCATCTAAATATAAGCGAGACAAAGGTCTTCTCGTTAGAAATGATACATACGAACGTCTATTCCTGCATTTAGGTACGACTACAATTTTTTTATCTGATTGGGTTGGAATGAAAATATGTTCCAATTAACGACAAATTCAGCTTTTTTTTTTTTTGTTAAAGAATAATCTCGTCCGACTCTTATTTATATTTCATGATTGGTTATTACGACGCGTAGACAATCATGATCTACCCAGTACAAATGTACATTTAAATCACGGCGCGTGTTCTATCATTATCTACCCAAGCGCTAGCGTTAATCCAATTATCTAATTAGCTATAAAAACAACAAGCGTTGCCGGATAGACCATGCCGTGGACACGGTGTAATGCACTTTGAATAAATTGTCGAATAATTTCTTATTGAAATTTGATGTTGCATCTGAAAATTTTAGCGCACTACTTAATTTAGCGCAATCGTGCCTTTGCGCTAATGGCGCTAAAATTAATCGAGCGCTAAATATTCTCGTTTTACAGTATGTACAAAATAGACTAAAAAGAATCTTTTCTTCTTCCCAAGAAAGAGATGGGCTGCTACTGCTACTTCTCAGTCAGTAACTGCCAACAAACCAGTCCACATACTGTATACTTTTCCTCTCTACAATTAATGTACTTCAACAATCATAAATTAATTAAGAAAAGATGCCATCAATTCTATGTTTCAAGTTGAAGAATCAGCTATGGAATTTTTGATTTAGGTTTCATGATCCATTCTTTTTAAATTTTCCTATTTAGTTGACTTTAGAAATTCCTATATCTATCTGAAATAGTCCTGTTTGTATACCTATGTAGTATGTTATGTTCGTGTATATGTCGTATAGCGGCAGCAATTTGTTGGAACATCAGAAGGATCTCCTGCTCTTCTAACGGCTTATCTAATGACGCTAGGTGCTTGGATAGGGTCCTGGAAAATAGTAAAATTCTCTAAATGCATTTAGTTGTTCAAAAGCATGCTGCACAAATTCAAAGATTCATTGAGAACTTTATAAATCTAAAATCAAGTTGTTGTTTTTTTTTCATTTCTTCATGTATGTTCATTTGTACATGTTAAAGTCTGCTAGCCTATGTAATTTATACATTTTAGAATCAAAGTTAGAATTAGTTACAATATTATTCAAATAATTTGAATGAATTCCTTCATGGTTCCTACTCCACAAGGCTTATATCCAGTTCATGTGTTTTTGAATTAAGATATTGCCAAAGTTATTTCTCCCCCCCCCTCCCCCAACCGAAAGTAAAAAAAAAATGCATTGACAGATCATATGACTATGACAAAAACATGTACATGTTTAAGTACACCAAAGCATATGCCATTGGACGTTTTAAAATCGAACAGTTCTTGCATAAAGTGAAGTATTTTTTATGTAAAGTAAGGTAAGGTAAGGAAGCCATAGTAAGGTAAAGGTACATCATGTTTAAAGAAACATACCCTCCATCGGCATATTCCATCTCTATCATTAACACTCCATCCTCCTCAAAACTGTCAAAATAACTGATGATGTTGGGATGGTCCAACATGGCAAGTATGGAGATCTGTAAAGTAGATACATATACTACATAAATGGTACATGTATAAAGAGTCTTATAATGTACATGTAGGTTACATGTCTACAATACAAAATGTCATTTCATAAACAAGAAGGGATTATTCATTTCAAACTTCATTCAAATATCTTGCAAGGTACATGTATATAACATAGTGTATAAAAATGTTAGTCATCAAATTCCTTGACTTTCCATTACTTTTTCAAAAATTCAATGGCTTTTCAAGACCTGAAACTAGACTCCATAACTTTCCATGACCAAGGTCAAATCAATCACTTCATCACCTGTTTGCACCTTATATCAAGAAAAAGCATGAAATTCAATTGAATGACAGACAGGTGGATAAAGATGAATGGACAGTTAGATGGCAGCAAAGCCAACAGGAAGACTGATTAATCACCAACCTCATTAAGAGCCAGCTGTCTTTCTGAAGCATTGAGATCATGCATGTTTATTTCTTTCAGTATGACCAAAGAATCATCATCTTTCTTCCTGTACAACACTGCAGCTCCATAGGCACCTATACAGCAAAGATTGCAGTACATATACATGTACATATAAAACAATATTTTATTATAATGAAAGTTTTTTGGTCAATTTTGCATGATGAAACATATTCTACATGGAAAAGATATTTATTCTCCGCAAAAGTATACCAAGAGCAGTTGCATAAATGTTGTCAAGAATCTAAGATGATAAGTTTTGCTGAGATTTTTCAAACTTTACCTTGTAAATTATACAGTGAAAGGGTAGGGGCCTGGAATTCCCATTTCCCGTTGCCTGGGGCAAGTGAAAAGTTAGGTTGGCAAAGTGCAAAGCAGGTGTTTACTTGCCCATGTCATGCAGAATAGCTGTACATTTTTTACATCTTCATTCAGATTTCTTTTTTATCTCCTACATGTACTTGTAAGACAGGGTTTTAATTTATTCTTAGAAATCAAGCACTTAATTTATAGCTACCGTAAGTATGCCACATTTCAACATGGCCTTTAAAGCAAGTTCAGTATACCCATTCTTCTCTACATAATTTTATATTTTTTGATAGGCAACTGATTTTTTGTTCGGGCAAATGAATTTTATGTCATGAAATGCCCATGGCAAGGAGGTTTTGAAAAAAAATTCTAGACCCCTGAAGGGTACACTGTTTTCATTCATATTCTGTCCAATTAAGACTTTTTTCACATTGTACTTTTATGTGCATGTGTATACAAAACTAAAACTTCTGCAAATATGGCATACCTTTACCAACTGTTTGTATTTTTTCAAATCCAGCCAATGTTTGTTGTGGATGGTGACCTCCAAATCCCCGTAGTTTGTCTACCTTAAAGTATTGCTCACCAACAGTACTGAAATAGTTATGAATCTAAATAAGCAAGCTTGAAAGTGAAGTGATACACAGAAATCTAGATACATACACATAAATTACATGTAAATTATTCTCTTCATAATTATATACACAGCCAATTGTGCCTCACATGAAATTCATATGAAATGAGCATCATGTAAATTTCACATGAAAGTTCATGTAAAATTCATATAAATTTCACATAAGATTTATGTGAAAAATATTTCACATGAATTTCACATAAAATTTCCTTCACATGAATTTCACATGAATTTTTCTAAGTGACCTTCACAGGAAACTGAATTCACATAACATCCATGTAAAAATCTTCACATGAATTTCATGTGAAAAATTTATGTAAATTTCATGTTCGTGCTCGTTTCACATAAATTTCATGTGAACTTTCATGTAAAGTTCATGTAAATTTCACATGAATTTCATATGAGGCACAATTGGCTGTGTAAAGGACTGCTGGCATTACAGTAATACATGTGAACGTGGGAATTTTCATGTGGGGGTAATTTACACATATTTCACGAATCATAGGAATTCGTGAAAATTTCTCCCACGCTAAAATAACCCTGCTGCATTGTTACAAAGGAAGAAACATTTATTTATATTTATAGACTAGTATTGTTCTATTGTCATACTTACAGGTTAGGTTTTACGTTGCCCTCCACTATTCTATCTTTACCCTCAGCTCCCATCAAATCTCGTGACATTGTTACTGGTATCTGGTAAGTTTTAAATGTGTAAATCATAAGTGGAATTGTACATACATGTACATATATAAAGCAATATAATGGATATGTATGGTAAAAAAGAATTATCGCGAATACACATAATTACTATGGGTAGGTTTTGCACCTACATGTACATGTAAGAAGGGTTTACCATAAAAATATCATTTCCATCCTATCTAAATTATACAAAATATATTACCTGAATCTTTTACAACTATATAACCCAAAAATTTCAGTACATGTAATATGTCTACAGTACATGTAAAATACCTTAACTAAAGCCTCCAGTTCCTTAGCGATGGCTTGTCCGTCAGCATGCATTACAGCGTTACACACCATGAAGTCAAGTCGGTTGTTCTCTCCACTGTCTAAACACGTGCTAACCAGACTGGTCAGAAATTCTCGGATAGGTTGGTTGTCATGCATGCTTTCCTTAGTTAGTATCTAAGATATACAAGAGGAAGACGTCACTCTTTACACAGATATACTTATTGGAACAACTTTTTCACATCTAAGGATTTTGACACAAAAAACCTCAATGTGTAATTGCCTCACAAAATTTTCAAGAGTAACCTTTTAACGATATTTGTGAATTAATTTGGGCAAAAGGATAATATGCCCATTCTGACCAAGTAAAAATTGTTTGTTGATATCAAAGTCATAGCTTGTACTCATGAAAGCATATCCCAAAGTCAGGCTCATACTTCATTAATGAATGTGAGCTAACATACATGTACCTTTTCATCTTTGCCTGTAATAAGTATGGATGGTCCAGAGCAGCTCATGAGGAGAGCTATACATTCTACCTTCCTACCTCCTAACGTCTGCTGAATTAGATCTGAAATGTACATATTGGTAACGTAAAGTCAATAAGATGTGCACGTAAGAAAAATTGAAGGAATTTTATCTCATTTCTCACCATAACAAATACTCATTTTATACATTCACATATGAAAGAAATATTGTCATCAAGAATAGACCAAAAATACACAGATTGCATGGAAACAAATTTTTAAATACATTCAATGTACTCTTTTTAGCAGAACTACAGTGTATACTTTAGGGGAAACAGGGAAAAGAGGCAGAGTGTCATAATAGCATAATCATGAATCAGGGCACATGCTTGGGTTTTCATTTGAAACCATCACTAACAAAGATTAGAAATGAACATAGCCTTGAATAAGTTCTCCTATGATAGCTCTACTACTGCTGGAATTTGAACCCTGCTAAGTACACATACTATAGAATCTTTTTACGCATTCTTAAATCAGCTTTCATTTCCGGTGTAAAACAACCTAAAATAGTTTCTTTTGGACTTGTTGTTCCGCACAGCTTATCAAAATTACATTATACAAATATTTACAAACATGAATACACATACTCAGTAGTCCATCCAGAGTGACAGAATCGTATTTATACTGCAGGAATACGGTGTTAGGCTTGATGGCATTCCGTAGGTAGATACTGTTCCTGATTTTTGTCGAGACCACTAGGAGGCGTAATGCTTCCACTTCCTGACCAGTGGCGCCACCTGAATCATCCACATCCACAGCCTCATCCTCATATTTGATTTCCTTCCCGCTGAATTCATCCTATAGAAAAATAGAACATGTAAATGCACTATATATACTTGTTGAATACATGTATGAAGGAATTCGAAGATATTGATATCTGCCTTAATCACATGTACATGTACCAATAGCAAGTTTGATGGAAAATTCATCAAATCATGAATTTCTAAAAGATCACAAACTTACCCATATTAGATATTTTCAATGTACACGTACCCAGGTACGTGAAAGGAAAAGGGGCAATAATATATTCTAAATCTACAATAATTTCTCTGAGAATTGATAAATATATAAAAGATGTTAATAAACATCTCTATGTATAATGCAGTATGAGATCATAAGAGTATACAACAAGATTTGATTACTTCACTCACTGTTGAAGTAGAGACTTGAAGTTCATTATTACTGCTGGTAGAGGAGTTCAGTAGCGATCCAGAATTCGATAAGAATTCCGGACATTTTTTCTCAGGCCTTATGGGAGAAACAGCATCATGGAGGTCCTGCAGTGACTTTGCCAACTTATGGTCTGTCACCTATAATGTAAACAATTGATAAAATTGATAATTGTCTTCAGGTATAATTTTTTCTATTTTCTAAAGGCTCTAGTTCTACTGATATGAAAAGTAAAAAGAAAAAATCTCATTTTGCTCCAAAAACTCATTTAGAGTTTTCCTGCATCAGGGTTTTCAATAAAAGGTGGCATCTGGCGAAATGTTGCCACTTACTATGACAGAAATTGTCCTTTTGAATTTCCTCTCATCCTAGATTTGCTAGTATAAAGTGCTCAAAAGATCTGCCTCAAATTTCTAAATTGCCGTCTCAATTAATTGCAAAAGAAATTAGAAAACCCTATATAGATAATTATCCAGATCAAACCGTAAGTTCTATAAGCAGATTTTAAGAGAAATCGATTTTGATTTTTGAGACTTTTCAAGGCAGATTTAAAAAAAAAATCAAGACTTTTTTAAATCTATGATGAATAAATCATACATGATTTGCCGTAGTTTGTTGGTGTTTGAGTGACAGGTCATCCAGACTGGGCGGATGAGAGGGTCCATCCCGAGCTGTCATGTTGAACAGGTCACATCATGGAGGGTCATTGGCAGTAGACACTACTACTCCTACAAAGAAAAGGATGAAGAATTATTCCGAAAATAATGCATTTTAATTCTTACACTTTCTTTGTCAATTCAAAGCTTGTAATTTCTACCTGTGTATGCATTACATGTATCATGAATACCGGTATGTGTGCCAGGAAATATTATGAAACAACTATTACTCAGCAAAATGCTACATGTACGTTCTGCATGTTGTTGATAATAACTAGTCTCTGCAAAATAATTTTTTTATTTGAGGAAATTTCTTATAAAAGAAAGAGAATTTTGCAACTGAAAGCCTTGTCTATGCGTATGACTGAAATGCTTGAACCTTTTTAAGTAAACCAACCACCTCCCTCAATTTGGATTGCCATTTTTTTTTGGTGTGTGTTTGTTACAAATGTACAAAAAGGAATAAAAAATCTAGCTCTTCTTTACATGTAATTATGCTCAGAGTTGCTTTACTTGTCGCATCTTTGCTAATTTAAACAGGCCACTTCACAAATTGTGACTTAAATTGGTGTTGGCACATTTAGAATCCTCACTGCTTCCAGTGGTTCTGTTGCATAGGTCAAAATTCCAATATTCAGCCTACATCTACAGACAGTAAGGCTTGTCATGAGGCATGATCCATAATCTTCTCGAACTTTTTAGAGGGAGAAAAAAGGCGATTGTGCAAAACAAAGGGAGATTTTGGTCTCCCTCGAGGGAGAAATGCCAAGGAGGGAGATGAGGTAAAAAAGAGGGATCTGGGTCTCCCTCCAAAAGAGGGAGAGTTGACAGGTACGTATACCAAGTGAAGTTATTTTGAGATTTCCTTTTGCATGTCGGTTATTTACCTGAAAATTTAAACATCTGTATCACTAAAATTGTAAAAATAGTAACTCCAAGTAACTGAACTAGCAAATTGTTCGGAATTATATATCTTCAATTTGGAAATATCTGCTCGACCAGTAGACATTTTATTTTCCATCCTAAGTTTGAGCCAAGCTATGCACAACAATAACGGCATTTTCTGTTGCGACTAAGAGAGTTCTACAGACTGGGTATCGGTTTATGAGATGATAACAGTGTATTAATAATATTTCAAATAAAATTGCCAAAACAGGTTGCTCTGGATTTAGTGAACAGGACTTTCTTTCTGTTTGGGCACCTGGCAACCCTCTATTGGGTCAGTTGGCTGTATTGATGTTACATGTATTGTGGGCAACTCATTCGCCAACTGTCCGTTACAGAGTACTCTAGCCAGGCCGTTCCCCTTTGGGGTGCCTCATAGCCTCTTCTATTATTTAAGGGGCGGAGTGCAACCCCATTTCATGCCCACCCTCCATTTGTGTAAGTGGTGTATGCAGGAGCGTTGTATAGTTATGTACTGCTTGGATGGTCTGTATTTCCAACGGCAGCTTTTATAAGGTGCCATCACACCTGGATACCTTTGCTGCAGCATGAACATGGATACCCAACAGGGCCCTTTATAGTCCCCCCGGTCAGGAGACTCAGTAGGGACGAACGATTGGATATGACTTTCAACACTTAAATGACTGTACCTGGATTCGAACCCCGGTCGTCTGCATGAGAGTCGAATGCCTTATCCACTCGGCCATCTCACAGTCTCGGGACATGAGTCTTGACTGCGAGATCCATAGAGCAGAGAACGCGAAACTTTGTGATGGATTACTGGTCATTCGGACCAGTAATATGTTAAAGATTACTGGTCCGAACCAATTATTACCGGTCCGAAGAATTTTTACTTTTTTTTCTCAATCAGTGATTGGGAAGGCAAACTTGCTCAACCTTCCACTTAGACTTCAATGGGCCATTTTCAAAAACAATAGGCCATCTTTCTTCATGGCAGGGCCTTTCCAAAAATGATCAATTTGCGGAAAGCTTTGAAAACAATTTATGTACAAATCATCAGACATTGGCACATTTTTTGTCTTGAAATTCCCAATTCTACCATTTCCAATGAGTAATTCACAGTACACATGCATCAGACCAAATTTTCAGCCACCTATCCTGTACAGCTATATTATAATTTCAGCTTTGTTGATATTGGGGAAGGGGGGGTTGCAATTGACATTTCTGTACAAATTTTATTACTTCAATTTGTACCCATTGACTGGCCACTTAAAATGACATTATAATTTTACAGACGAACGCATACACAAGTACCTTTACATATGGTAGATATGAAGTGGACGTTGGAGATTTTAATCTCAGGTGCAGAACGAGGATGAAAAAGAATGTCAAAGAAAAATCAATATTGTTAGACCTACAGAATATCACAGAGACATGTGTTGGGTAGGGGGGTGGACTTTACCTTTGTGTTTGTTTTACGACAATCGTCATAACTTGAACTGATTTTATAATTGTGTTTTATGTATTCAATCTAAATATTAGATATACATTGTATTTCATTTTCATGTTTGCACCGGCGAAGGAATGACACCATTATTGTAAATTTCACTTGTTACATTTCGTCTATCGTACGGTGTGTGTACTGCACATATAAACAAACAGAGATTCTACGAAGCTAGATCCAAAAAAAAAAAAAAATTCCAAATTTCTGATAGATTCAGGTATCTCATGAAACATTTCCTATATGCCTACAACTTACCTTATCTGTAAATGCTACTGCTTCAGTAATTCCATATTTAGTTCATGATTATATACTTAATTCACACTTTTCCCTTTCAATTTCTTCGCGGTGTCAACTTCGCCAATGCCATCTTGTGTGCACTACATAGCGTACTGATATGTTCGAAGTACTTTTTATGAAATAGGTTAAATATCAGAAGAATCATTATTTCATAAACATTGTATTACAAAACTGGCCAATTTTTCATGAAGGTTTTTGTAAGATGTAAAGTTTTTACGCTTCAATTTTTTAGTCACAGTAGGAACTATTTCTCGTCTGCATTGGTGCAATCTAGCATAGTGTGAATGCGCGCCAACTTTCGAATGATTCTCATGATACATAATCAATCTACTGATAATTTTCATGAAATTAGGATTTAAATGTGATTCATTTTTATTAGAACATAAACGAACAAGTTTAGATAATGTAATTTTCTAGTTAAAAGTAGTTTGTAATTTTCCTGACTGCTTGTCCGGATAGTTTGAAAAACAGGACAAGTACTGATTGGCTACGTCGTTTTCCGAACAAGCAGGATAAGCTCTGATTGACTAGTTAAGGTCTAGAAAAGCTATATATATAAGGAGCTCTGCTCCCCAGATTCGTCACTCTTGCTTTATGCTCCGCGCAGTGCACATCAAAATTAGCTAAGTTCCAAAACAGTATATTCTTATAGGTATGGATTCGGCGTAGCAAGACACAAATTTCTATCAGAAATTAATTATTTAATCTAGTCAAAGAGCAAATACAAGCAAAATGTAAATAAGCAAGAAAATCGAATATATGTTCTTATGTAAATATTAAGGCATTGTGAAGTAATTATGAACTTATAAGTTTTTGTCATTATTTTGACATGGTGACGGGTATTTTGAACCTTGTTTGACTGGCCAGGGGTATTATTTGTTGTTTATTTTCGTTTCGTTGCCAATACTAACATGCAAATAAACTTTGTTGAAATTTATCATGTTCGTTTCTCGTGAAGAAGACAATGGAGCTACGCTATTCTATTACAATAGCAGAGAACCTTTTGGTTGAGTGGAGCAATTGTCAGTGAACAGAAGAATTTTGTGCCATGTACAGTAAGCTGTAGTTCACATGTTACTGCCATTGGTATAGATCTACGTTACAACGTAAATTTATAGGGATGTAACGATACGCTCACCCCACGATACGATACATATCGCGATACAGCCTCACGATACGATACGTATCGTGATACAGACTACAAGTGAACAATTGAGTTTCGGAATTAATAAAAACAACAAATTGCATAGGCAAATGCGCTATCAGTACTGTGTTGTATGTACAGAAAACGCTTAAATCAATTTAGACAATGCCATTTTGCTTAATTTTTGTGATTATGCAGAGAGAATATCATAATTATACTGATATTTCTATACTGGAAATTTATTCTTTTAGTAAAATTAAAACCCAGAAACAGTTAGAATAAAAACACTGAAATCAATTTAAAAATGTCAGCACTTAACTTTTCAATATATTAGCTAGCTCGTGAGCATAAAAAAAAGTTGATCTAATATCACCGTACGTTACTTTTGGTGGGTCATGATGCATGTTTTTCCGCCTCGTAAAACGTGTCATCAAAATTCAAATTTAAAGCAGTGCTAGCATGTCCGTTTTCATTCATGCTAGGTTATTATCCGTGCAAAAGGAAAGCCTAAACAGCTCTTTATCTGTTTCATTCAAGTTTGAAGAAGAATCGATGGACTCGGGCGCTGCCATCATAGTTAATGTAAACAAATTCGGACTAAAGATTCGGAACTAAACGAGTCGATTTTAAACGAAAAACGGATTTGAAAAATACCATGATACGCGACCTGGCTGTACCGTGTACTGAACCGTGAACTTTATACCGCGATATACCGAACCGCGGTATATCGTTACACTCCTATAAATTTATACGAGTACAGAAGTTTAACCAAATATGGACACCGTAGAATAATGTGCACCAGGGCGCAGTGCAACGAGTTGCCGATTTTAAGGGTCATTTTTGATCAGAATGGGACTACTATATGTCGCAGGCGCGTGGCCTTCCCAATCACTGGATCAATAAAAGCGTTTTAAACACTCATGACCACATGAGTTGACCTATTATCTTTGTAGAAGAGAAAGTGAAACCGCTGAAAAAAATTAATATGAATCAAGGCAAAGCCTTTTTGTGCGAGCGGAGAGAAAATAGATATGATTATATAAAATAGAAAAAGACCTTTCTTTTTTATTTTGACTGTGATGGTTTATCTTATCTTACAAAACTTACCGTATGATGATTGCCAAAAAAAGAAAAAGGTAGTATAAGGTTGGCGAGTGGAAACATGGAAGCATTTGTAAAATTGATCTAGTCCAGCAGATGAACATTTTAAGGGGGAGGGGCTTAAAATATGGTTCTTTAAAAATATGGTTCTTTATAATTCATTTTTATTTTGTAAGAATAATGTTTAGGCTAGCTGAAAATAAATTACTTAAGAACAAAAGAAAAAACAAACATATTCCGACTTCTGACAGTACGAAACCACCCGAGACGAGAAAAGCAATCAGAGCGAAACGTCTCGTTTAAAACCGGAAATGTCGGATTTCCCGTGGTTATGCCGCCTTGTTGATGCTTTATCGTTACTTGATTTACGAAAAATATTTTCAATGAACTTAACTAATAAACAAAAATTGAGTATAACATATACGTCTACTTGGAGTCGAAAAAAAAATTTAAATGGCATTAAAATTAATCCAGCATCTCCGCAGCAACTCTGTCTGCGAGGGGACGAAAGTTTTTGAAATCATAGTAGTACATTCTCATTCTTTGATTCGGCATATTTTCTTAATAGGATTTGTGTATACGCGTTATCATAAGGGCGAGCTTCGCTCGCAAAGGCCCTTCGGGCCTTTGCAGCGAGCTCCGCTCGCTATAATGACACAGAAAGTTCTGATCGACAGAGGAAATTCAAACTGCTTGTCTTTGCGAATTTCAGTTTTTAATTCACAATTGTTAGATAATTTGATAAATTCGAACGCATTTTTATGTTTACCATCTAAGAAGGCTTGTTGGTGGTCAAGTTTATGGAAATTTCTTGGTTTTAGTCGCAATGTTCAAAATTTGGCTTCTGTCGATACGGCGATTTGCCTACAATTCGTTCCGTCCGCAAACGTTTCTTCTTCGCTCTTGTTTGGCGTCTCTTTTTGTCCATTGATTAATAATGTCAATATATAGTGCAGACGATAGAGGGAGGGGTGAAAGTAGATATAAGAATATTCTTTAGAGTGTATATTTACCAATCCCCTCCCTACAATTATTCATACATGGGGTAAGGGGGAGGGGAGGAGTGAAAGTAAACTTGTAAAGCTGTATGCAAATATTTTGTTTTACCTACCCAAATCGTCCAAATACTAGTAGTAGGGGCAATATCTGCATATACGTACTGACATATAATACTATTCTGGACTGTGTTTTATGTCAGATTACATGGTCCTATTTCCTTATCATAAACGCTTTCAAGATGCTCTAGCATGTGCAGACTATCAACAAGATTTTGATTGTCAATGTCCCCTATAAGTACAATTTTAAGTTCTGCAATTCTACCTTAGAACCCTTCACACAAAATTGATCATAAACCTAATCTGTATTAAATCTTTAAATCTTATTATTCAAGTGCACTGTGATCTTGACCTTTGTTCAAGGTCATGAGATACCCTTTTGTCCTCATTAAGTCTGTAAAATATTGAAATCCATTCAAGCAGTGAATTCATTTTTGCCTGGACACTTCTTTTTTAACCCCCTAGTACAGTAACCTTGTCCTTTAACCTGTAACCTTGCATTAAGGCCACGACACATCCTTGCATCTATGAAATATTATTCAGACCCATGAAGGCAGTGAAAAATAATGGTCTGAACAAGGTTCTCAACCCCTTCATGTACTGCGACATTGACCTTGTATCAAGGTCATGACAAATCCTTGGGTCCTGGGCGACAATTCTGTGAAATTTTATTAAACCGATGGAGGCAGTGAAGAATAATGGTCTGGGCAATTTTTTTTTTCAACCCACTTGTACTGTCACCTTGACCTTTGACATTACATCAAGTTCATGACACATCCTTGGTCCTGGGCAACTTTTCTGTGAAATATAATTAAGATCCATATAGGCAGTGAAAAAATATTGTTCTGGACAAGGTTTTGCAACCCACATGTACTGTGATACTGACCTTTTACCTATGACTTTATCATGTTCATGGCACGTGACATCTTTGAGTCCTGGGCAACAATTCTGTGAAATAATATGAACATAGGCAAAGCCTATAGGAGAGTGGAACTAAGTATATTCAATGATCAGAAGTACTCATTTTCGTTCAATTGAAAAAAAAAAGACAGGTTAGCTCGAATTTTTATTTCAAATTAGAACTGTTCTATCAGACACACATGCGCCCTCAAAATGTTAATATATTACTAGTATTTTCTTTTGAGACAAAATTAAGAATCCATAGTGTATAGCTTGAACCTACTGAAATCACATTAAGATCATTTTTGGAGACATTTCTACCTATGAGTTCGCTTCAGTGGCAGTTCAGATTCATGAAGGAAATGAGAAATTATGATCCTGACAAGGTTTTCCAACCCACATAATCTATTACCTTGACCTTTGACTTATGAACTTGAATCAATGTAGTGACACATTCTTGGGTCCTGCATAATAATTCTATGAAATATGACTCAGATCAAAGAAGGCAGGGAAAATAAAACACCGCTAAAGATGGTATGGCTGGATTGCAAATCAAGTTTTTGTCTACACCAGAAATTTTAACCAAAATCTTCAACTAGGTCAAAGTACAAGGTCAAGGTCACAATGTCAAATGTTACAGCATACATTGAAAGGTCTTGTTATCGGCAACCTACATGTAAAATATAAAGTTTATATTGCATACAGTTCCTTAGATTTTGCATAAACCAGAAACTTTGACCAAAATCTTTAACTACGTCAAAGTCCAAGGTCAACGTCACCAGGTCAAATGTTACAGCATAAATTGAAAGGTCTCGTCATGGGCAACCTACATGTATAATATAAAGTTTCTACTGCATACAGTTCCTTAGATTGTGCTTAAACCAGAAACTTTAACCGAAATCTTTAACTAGGTCAAAGTCCAAGGTCAAGATCACTAGGTCAAATGTTACGGCATTAATTGAAAGGTCTCGTCATGGGCAACCTACATGTATAATATAAAGTTTCTACTGCATACAGTTCCATAGATTTTGCTTAAACCAGCAACTTTAACCAAAATCTTTAACTAGGTCGAAATTCAAGGTCAACATCACTAGGTCAAATGTCACGGCATAAATTGAAAGGTCTTGTGATGGGCAAGCTTCATGTACAATATAAAGTTTCTACTGCATATAGTTCCTTAGATTTTGCCTCAAACAGAAACTTTAACCGAAATGTTGACCGCAGACAGACAGACGGACGGACGGACAGATGGACGGACAGACATCGTCAATCTATAGACCCGAATTGCGGCCAATTGGTTGTGATAAGATTTTTCTCAAACCATATGTAGTGAACTTGACCTGTGACCTTTGTATCAGGGTCATGACAAATCCTTGGGTCCTGGGCAACAATTCTGTAAAATATTCAGATCCATGCAGGCAATGCAAGTCACGGCCAGGACAAACTTATTCAATGAGACAGACAGACATTGAGGAAACCTAATAAAGGGACCAATAACACATAAGCTTTATGTTTGATGAATGCCACTGACTTTTGATGAACTAGAACTTACCTAAAAGGTGGAATTACTCCTCTTGTGGCATAAATCTTCTTAAATAATTGATCCCTGTGCTTTTATTGCTACATATACACTGCTTAAAAAATTAAAGGAGCAATTTTTACAGTGTAATATGATTGTACCCAGAATGAAATATTATTTGGAATCTTCCAAGCTATCAAATCGTGTCTAATAGACACATAAAAGTAAGAAATGACCCTTAAATGGGTCAAAAAGAAAGCATTTTTGTTCATTACATAGAATAAGCAACTACAAATATCTTGTAAATGAAAGTAGAAACCTTGCTCCCTTAATTATTTTGAGCGATGTATTAATTACTAGTATTCATACTGAGTACTCCTATATAAGATCAGAGTTCAAGGTCAAGGTAAACTTTTTTATGGAAGCCCTATACTTTGTAAGTGAAATCTGCTGTCAGAACATCTAAGACAAATTACAAAGTCAGAGTTCAAGGTCACTGGGTAAAATATGTAATGATTTAATAATGCAGCACTAATTTTATGGTAAACATGTACTAGTATGTGAGATATGATTTCTAAAATCTGCTTTCAGAACATCTTGATGAAGTAACAATTACAAGGTCAGAGTTCATTTAAGGTCACTAGTTCAATTTTCCTGATCTAAAATGTAGTACTTGTTATGGTACATGTGTGTGAAATATGAATGCCCTATTTATACGTTAAGAGAAATCTGATAGTGCTTTCATAACTTCTTAATTAGAAGAACAAATGTCCATAATCACAGATTTGGTGCATGATCCCTATAGATTACCCCATTCCACTTCATTGGAGGAGGGGAGGGGGGGGGGTTGGAATGAAGTATAGACATATAGTATGAAAGTTTTTCATCCACATGGAAAGGTTATCATATTGCATAGACAAGACTAGTACAGCATTAAAACAGTGAGAAAGTGACAAGTTATGATAGGAACTTTAATACCAATTGTCATACTAGAATCTCTAATGTTTTTACAATAAATAAATTATTATTGCATGCAAATGAATGCTCATATCACAGTGAATACCAGACAATTCATCTTACCCCAGTAATTTCAAATTAACATATCCTATTGTTGACCTTTTTTTTCATACAGAGGTAATGAGGGAATAAAGTCAAATTATTATTCTGATGGGAAACAGATGAGATTATCAAGTAAATCCAAGGGTAAAATGCATATTTCATTCTGACTTATGAGACACTGTAAAACAAAGCTTCTTTCGCATAATTACTGAAGTGGAAAATGTAGGTCAAGGTAACACATTCATATGCATGTACATTTACATACATAGTATGTTTGATACATGTAATGTGTTTACTTTGCTTAAACACAAAACTCTTCCACAATAAATATAAAACCATTAATTCAAACAATTTAAAGATAATGCATATTCTAGTCTATGATAAAGCGATGTCAGCTCCTAGATCCAAAGAAATCCAAAATAAAATGAGAAGAACGTTGTCTATGTTTTGCCGCGTCAAGTACACAAGATTCCCTAATCTGATGAAGATGACATTGTGACTTCTGCACAGTTTGTTTTGCATCTTCCTTTTTCACTTGCGGAGGAGACGTAAACACTTCTCCTTTATAGTTTTTCTTGAGAATGCTAGCGAAGTCCATCGCTGATAATGTCTTCTTGAAAGTGACTTTATCAAATCCAACCCATCCATCCTGTAAAACAAACAATCGTTTTCAATTCTGATTATAGAAGAGTAGGTTTGGTGATCTGCCATATTGGTCTATCTAAAATGGCTCAGTAATCACCAAGTAACCTCTATGGCACGTACATGTATAGGAAGAAAATCTCAAGTCATAGTACAATTTGATACAATTCAAACAATGTGTCTATTAATATTTATGTATGTATGTCTTACCTTACATCTGACTAGGAGAGTCTTCTTTTTCTTACAATATAATGGGGATCCAGGTGGAACATGATCACCAGGACAGCCATACAATTGTTTCACAAAATTATCTGTGTCTGTATCTATTGTCAAATAGAAATTTGTACATAAAGAGGTTGTTTTTTCTGATACTGCATCAAGATCAGCACAATTACATACATGTATATTCTAGAAATGTAAGAGAAAACAGGTAAATGTTGGCTTCTTGTTCAATGTTTTTTTCTTCTTGAAGAGAGTGATTATAATGCATGTACTATTTTCAAGTTGCAAATTTATGATTATTACTTCTTAGTTTCACTTTCATAGCATTGAATATACCAATTATAAGCAAATTCATGAAAATCTATGACATGGGATCTGAAATGACTAGCCTATTTTAGTCCTAACTGAAAGTCTGTGCCATTATATTATAGAATCTACATGTACATGTATATGAACATGCCCTATATTTGTGAAACATAAATGCCCCCGTGGCAGCTTTGCAAATATAAAACCTGTTATCAAACAGAAACTTAAAATCATATGTCACAGTCAAATTTTTTAATACTTATGGAAAGGTTATTCCAAAAGCAATGCATAGATGAAATACAAAAGGCTTATCACTTACCATTCACAAGTTATGACAAAGTTTAAAGTTTGAGAAAAGTAGGTCAAATTTCAAAGTTAAGGTCACACTGTCATATGTCATGGTCTAAGATGATTGGATTTGTCATAAGTAAATCTACATATAAAATATTACAGCCCTACCACTCATGGTTCAAGAAATACATGTATAGCCTAATTTAAAGTTGTAAAAAGAAGGGCAAATTTCAAGGTCAATGTCATATAGTCATAGGTCATGGTTCAAGAGACATTGCCAAGTTTTTAACATATCAGTTTCCTTTTGCTGAGATACATGTATCCAGGCTTTCTACTCTACCTTGATGAAAAAGTAGGAAAAAAAGTAGGAGTAGTCAATGAAAAAAAGTAGGAGAAAAATAGGAAAAAGTAGGAATTAATAGGGGAAAAGTAGGAAATTTTCCATCACTTCTAGCGACAATTTTCAGTAAGTATGACACATAAATCACAGTAAGCAAAGATTTGTAGACTGGCAATGTTCATCTTTGAGGAAATGACAGAGAGAAATAGGGTGGATTGATTTTTCATGTATAATATACAGAATGGGCGAGCGAAGCGAGCGCGAAATTTTTTAAAAACTTTGAATCAGATGTCGATGACAAGTGAAGCAAGTAATTTTTTACTTTTGAGATGAAAAAGTAGGAATAGTAGGAGGTTTTGAAGAAAAAGTAGGAAAAAATAGGATCAAAATAAAAAAGTAGGAAAAGTAGGAAATAGTAGGAAAAAGTAGGAACAGTAGAAAGCCTGTATCTAAAAACGTGAAAAAATTACTAAAAACCCGTAATTTATACGTATCACTTGAACTATACAAGATTTGTAGGCATTTTAAGGAGGGAGATCGTATATTTTTAGCATTTTCCTTAAAAAAATTGAAAAAGTATGTCAAAGGTCAAGGATAAAGTAAAAAATTTGTTACCAAAAGATGCGTCTTCTCAAGATACATATCCATGTAAAATCTGAAAGCCCCATCATCTCTACTTAAAATTTTATACCCTTTTATCATTCAAAGCTTGACGAAATGACAGACATACAGACAGAATGACAGATGGCAGACGGACGAACCAATCACTATATGCCCCCTTGGTCAAATGACTGGGGGCATAAATATGCTGACTTATGTTATTACTTACATGCATCTTACTCTTTGCACTTACCGTTTACATCGATTCTCTTTGCTAGAAGTCTGATCTCCAGATTTTTCAGATTAGTTCGTAACGGCATCTATCAGTGAAAGGAACAAATATTGAAATATTCACAAGATGCCTGTAGTAAGATAAAAATAAGGAAAATTCTGTTGCATACCCAGCATAGACATTGAGATTGATAAAAAAAGACAATTTGAAAACTATTTCATGTTGAAATTGTCTTTTATTTTCCTCAAGTGAACAATTGGGAAATTTTCTGTCAGGCTATGAAAAATGTATACTATTTTACACTGGGAATAGGGTCCTATGTGGTCCATAAGGCCTGATTGACGGTCCTGACTTCATACAAACCAATGTTATTGAAAGCCAATCTATTATGATATAATATTGTAAAAATTTCCACCAGCAGTTGGGTCATTGGACATTTGGAAATCCACCTACTACACAGGTTGTAACAAATGAGTAAATGTACTTGTACAGATGGCAATAGTACATGTACATGTATCATGGCATTACTGACTTTGTTTCCACTCAAAACGGAACAAAGGATTTCTACATACATGTACATGAACATGCACTTAAATGCTCTTCGCTATGAATTAAGAAACGTCACTCACCATTTCATTAAGTGCTCTGTATTGTCGATCAATGCTATCACACGTCTGGTTTTCCCAGTCAACAAACGTCATCTCCTTCGTAATCTTGTGAGCTGTAAATAACATACTAAACTAAAACTTTGATGATGTATATATGAATATTATCCTGTGTTCTCACATCAACAACATTTTGAAATAGTCGATCAATCTGGTAACATTACAGAGGGACCTTTTGTAAACATTCTTACTTTAGATGCAAAACATTTGCATATAAAGAAGGAATGTTTGCACCTAAACCCAATTTTCTGCATCAAAAATTATTTACGTGAAAAATACCTACATGTACATTTTCTTACAGGTTAAGGGTCCAAAATTTGCTGACAATTTTTTTTTAAACTTTCAAACGGTTTATTGTGGGCATCTTATGTGACTTCATGACAATAAGCATGCGGCCAATCTCATAAAAATTTGCAGCATAGAATACAATTTTCTTTTGAATTTATTTTTTAAGAGATTTTTTCTTTCAAATAATATTAAAATATTTTCATGCTGCATTAATTTTCAAGATAGAAATTGATCATTTTGAATAAAAAAACACCTTCATCATTTCTGATAAGTCCTCTTCAAGGTTTTGTTTTACACTGATCCTTAGTCTAAAAACTAAAAAGGGACGTTACAAGCACATAAACGAGCATATGAAAAGCGTGTAAAAACTTATTAAATCCTTACCCCATCTAACTCCAAATGTATCCTGCTCTACTTGTGATTTTTCCAGCTGTGGTAAATGAGGCAATGTATGCATAAGCTGTAAGATGCAAAAAAAAAAAACTACATTAAATGTTGTTTGAATTTAGCGTACTTTGTTGAGAGTTACCAAATTTTTGCTTTTAAAAATTGCCAAATAGAGGACAAAAGCACACAATATCAGAATCATGAATGAGAACATTTGTTTGCTATGCACATTTGCTTTGCCTTGCATCAAATATTCGCTTCAATTGCCAAATAGAGGACAAAAGCACATAATATCAGAATCATGAAGGAGCACGTTTGTTTGTTGTGCACATTTGCTTTGCCTTGCATCAAAATTCATTAAAAATATTAATATACATTGTAGTTACAAATGAAGTCTTGAATTAGCTTCGAAATGAAAGCACTGACGACACTAAAGAACACTTATGAATCTTGTTAAAATGACCAGGTATAAAGAAGTCTTCATGAAAACTCACTAGCCCGGAGCTACCAGAAATTCTGCAGGACTAGTAGAAATAAAATTTGTCATCAGGCTAGTGGTTCAAAAAGGTAAGACTGATAAAGTATCAAAATTGACATAATTTTTGGCCTTAATCCACAATGAATAATGATAATGTAAACCTTAAGAAACTTTCTGCAGAGACTATCACAAAACTAACCATTCATGTATAATGAAAAGCATCATCAGAACCCACCGTCGGTCACGCTAAAATCACCTCTGGTGGGTTCAAACGATGCATAACAAGCTAGTTCACATGAATCAGAGGATGAAATTATTTTCAAATGCACATTGACCTCATCGGCAGTCAAAACATAGGGTCATAAAGATATTACATAACAGTAGAATTTTTCCTATCATTACATGTATCTTATCACTGAGTGGGTTTTTTTTTTTCAAATTAAAATTATCAAACTTTTTCCATTACTTACAATTTGAGCTCCTTTATTTGCCATGTTTTGGCTTAGTTCAGATGTAGTAACATTTTCTGGAACTTTAAAAGGCACTTTCAGTAATAAAGGACCAATATCAAAGCTGAAACAGATTAAATACATTTTTTAATATCATAAAATAACATGTACCGGTATACATTGTCAATAAGCTAGTCATACTTTAATAGCAATTTTAAAATTACAACAGCATTTACAAACCAGCTCACTAATGATTTTGATAATATGAAAAGATTTACAGGATATTCAATTTATGTTCTGCACTTTTTTTACACTTTTCAATACATTTGGAGTTGGTTTCCTACATTTGAATATGCACAGACCTGTCTACCTGTTTCTTACGAAAAGTGTAAAATGTTGCTAAAGAAAGTGTAATTTAGTGATATAAAGCGTAATATAAACAAATGATTGTCATTTTGAGGAAAAAAAACATTGTCTTTTTCCTACTTTGACATTTGTACAAATCCTAATCATTGACACAATTGCTTATACGATATCAAACTTACAATGAATTTATATAATCAAGCCTATCCGTTTGTTTTGAATATTTTAAAAGGTAATTCTGATTGAAATTATGTTTCAGGCGTAAAAATGAGAAGCAAAAGCGTAGAGCGTACTTTGAGATCAAAAATCGTGAAAATTACGCCAAAATCGTAAAAGTAGGCAGGTCTGTATGCATATCTTATCAATCAATGAATACTGTATTGTACATGTAAATAAATGTGCTGTCTTACATCTATTGAGTCTTTGCGGAATACAGAGTTTTTTCCCCTTACTGACGGTATCTGATGTAAAACCATTGTGACGTCATGAAAATGGTATGGTAACATCGATCTTATACCGTCATTTCCCAGACTTTAAGGACTGTTTCCATAGAATTTGATGATGTCATAATCAGTCTACGTCAGATACCGTCTCAAATGGGAAGCAACTCTGGTTTTTGAAAATTGCGAATAAGTTGTCTCGGCTAACATAATACATGTATATGGGTCTTGCTAATAAACTATCAAAATAAATTGAATAGAATCTTATCTTATGCATTTGATGAATTTACAAATCTTATCTAATATACAGATTCAAATACTATATCCTATTTGCAGACAATGAAAAATTCAATGAATTTTTTTTTCAAAAATATCTTCTCAAAAACAGGTTGAATATCTTGAAATTTCCTTGATAATCATATTGACATCTGGCATAAAAATAAGCATCTAAGAACATCACATTAACGTATCCAATGTACAAATGGAGGTCTCACTGACGTCTCGTCCATTTAAAAAGTGTTAAAATTTTTTTCCTTAATCTTCGGCAGTCACTCGATATTTTCAGTGCGTTGAGCGACTGTCAAGTTGTTGACCTTTGATGAAAGAAACAATTTCTTTACGTTGTATTAGTTACATCTAGGTAAATCCATGCCATGATTCTAACTACGTGTATACAATGCACTTGATATCTATTTGTACAACGAATACCTTAATGGAGTATACATAAAGTACATCAATCACATACTATTTAGGTCTGATTTCCATGATCGAGATGCCAGTTTCCTTGTCACCATTTAGTATTGTATGAACCAACGGAGCCGCTCCTCTCCACCTCGGCAACAGACTGGGATGTACATTCAGGATTCCACTATTAAAAGATTAAGAAAACTTGTCCATCTCAAACTAGCGAATTATAGAATTTATCATTACTTTGTATGGGGACAGAGTATATTCTCACTTGAGACCGATTTGTCCAAGAAATTAGGTGCCAGGAAAAATGTTGTCTCACCCTGCAGGGTGAGATAAGCTCATTCCGGAAGTGTCTTCAACTGTAACGTCATTGTGACATCATACATGATTGCTACGTTAGCTGTTTAAAATGTTAAAAAGAATACATAAAAACTCATTTTCAACCTCTTTTAGACAGTAAGAGAAAAATAATAAATCCCCAGATGTTATCAAGGACACGGAAATCTAACCCTCGTGTCCAGGATTTGCTTTGTCCACGACTCGCCAAGCCTTGTCGTGGTACAAGCAAATCCTTGACACTCGGGTTGGATTTCCTTGTCCCTGATCACATCTGGGGAGAGATTCTATTAATCCCATTAGAACATCAGAGATTTGAAGTCCATGATGAGGCTTGTTGAGTTCTGAACATTGCAAATCTTTGATACAGCTGGGATCTCCCTTCCCTATCCATAGTGGTGATTATTTGTCTCTGTGTCATAATTGTTGCTTTATGAATAAACATTAAATCTGTTCTTGCGTCAGATAGTACATGTAGGTCTTTATGACGACATCTTTATCTTGACCATTGTAAGGGTACATGACAACAAAAACAACCAGATTCAAGACTATCACAAGTAAGACATACTTGTCTGAGAATGTTCAATGTATGGATCCATTCTGTCTTAATTGAGAAAATGCTAGGATGATTATGTAAATAGCCTATCAGATATGCATATAAATGAAACCAAATAAGGATACAAAAAGTACCTAAGAAAAATTAGCATAGCTAATCTTGTATCCATTAGAATGTAAAAGATAAGAGAATTTGATGTTATAATAACGGTACTTGAAAACTTACTATGGGAATTTAAATATGATATTTTCTGGAATGAGACGACCAAAGGATGCCAAGACTCCAACGTCATATTTGAACGGACTAACGACAATTGGCCAATCGTGTACAGTCAGGTAATTGTCCTGGGCATATTTCAGCACAGCATGATGCTCTTTGGCCCTCTGTTGGTATAAAAAGACAGAATTATTATAAAGTCAGTATTTCCATCTTAGTAATAAATAATTTAATACTTTTCAAAAATACAACATCAATGAAATTATAACCAATTGAAATGCCTTCAAACAGTTGTATTCCTAAAAAAATTAATTTAGGGTTACACATGTAATGTACATGCACATTGTTTCCTCTCATAATAACGTGTTTGATTTTAATACATGAGCTCAAAATATACATGTATTGCAATTTACATTTTTTTCTTATCTATACCATACATGCGTCTTAAAATCATAAAATAAATGAGCGAGGATGAGAAAACTCCAATTTTCATTTGGAGTATGAGACTATAATATGTTACAATTTACAAAATATGGTATGTAAATGTACATGAATCTCCCTTTAAAAAAAAATTCAGACTCCAGAAACCATACCAATAGACCATTTTCCAATCTTGTTAGAAAGCACAAAATGTCCAAGTCAACATCTTTTGGCGTTGTTTTTCATTATGACATCGCTGTTAAAAGATGCAATTCCATGGTGACGTAACAATGAAAAAGTGCTCTTAAATTGCCTACCTCAGACATTTTTCGTCATTTTGTCAGCCATTATGAACTTCGGCAAGTGGCCTATTTTTATGTATCAACCAATACTTTTAATAAGTCATTTCATGTTACTGTAAACAGGAAAATTTTCGCGCCCCATTTTATTTTTATTTTTGCCTTATGCCATTATGGCAAATTTAAGACAGGTAAATAGAATCATATGTACAGGATTTATGAACAAAAATATTAAGTGGGCGAATTTTAAATTTCAATACTGAGCAATTCAGTCAACTATCTAAAGTGGAAGAAAATAAGACTGGGCCAATTAAAAGGTGTATACAGTTTTTACCTTTGGTCGTATTACAGCCACTTCTAGACTTTCCACTAGTTTTGGCACTCTTGCATCAGGATTCACTCTGAAACAAAGAATTAATTCATTAAGACAAATGTATTCGCAAATTCACATAATACAAATATTACATGAAATCATTGACTGCATGCATGAAAAATTTAAATGTGTTAAGTATAGCAGCTGGAAAAATCAACCAATTCCGAATGGTTTATAGACAGTCAAGTAAGTTGAAATTACAGAGTACTGTTCATCTGCTGCCGGTATAGGGAGGCTTATTCACCTAGTTGGATTTTTAAATCCTGAGATGCTTTAACCATATTGGGTTGTATACACATTTACTTTGCATGAAATATTTCAAAAGAGCGCAATTCTAGCATATATTTAAGGATATATAGTGCTGTAAGTGTACTTGATTAAGCATACTCCAATTTCAGTGGAAACATACAAAACTACAAACATTGTGCAAACTGACATAATATTATAGTGTAATCATGAATTATCTTGAATAAGCATACTCTTAAGAGCACTATACATTATAATTGCGTTAAATTATGAATCCCACTAAAATTTATAGATACAGTAAAAGTTTTTGATGTTCAAACCTGTTTTCATTTAACGCCTTTAGAGTTGGTAAGGAAAAGTCATCCGTTCCAAAAAACAAAATTCTCCATGGCGGTGATTGGCGTAACTCTTTTGGAAGGAAGCACTTGAAACTCTTGGACCATCCACGAGAATATGCACAATTCCTTATACAAGAAACACTGAAACATCGGAAGTTTATACTTCTCGGAAGCGAAAAATGCGTCCTATGTGCACATCCACTATTGACATATTGTAAACATGTAGTTCTAAATTTGACAGAATGCAACATTCTGTTAAATGCAGCATAAGTTTATCCGAGAATTTTCTTTATGAGAATACACTGGTAATGTGTCTCAATGAATTATCCATCGATGGAAGCAAAGTATCAAATGTGATCACCAAGCTTATCCTTGAGTTTCATCTTCTGTAAAAGAAAAAAAAAGACTAGAGAGTTAACATTGGTCAAGTTTCAAAAGGAATGCAGATCTGAAAGACTAATACTGGGTGTATGATGTTGACCATATATTAAATGATCATGAATTATCGCCAATTTCGCTTATTTCTGATTGGTGGAGATGCAGTTGGATAGAGAGTACCTCAGAGTGAGTAGACCCCTAACGCTCGAATACAGACCTGGTCAGGCATTATGGTTTAAACCTCGGCCTTCAACCTCGGTCAACCAATACCTGACCAGGTCTGAATAGTCACAAGTAGACTGAAATCAAAAGTCAATAATTGTATATTATAGAATAAATGTCATAATTTGTGTTTTGTTATGGGTATTCAACATGTACGTGAAGTAGCAAGTGCAATTAAATCAAAAATATCACACACGTACCAGGTTATGTGCATAATGAAACATATGTACATTCCATAATATATACAATCATGTCAAATCGAGAAAAAGACAAAGGAATTTAAATTCAAATATGACTTGAGATTTTCTCCCTGTATTAGCTATACGGTCAGGCAGATTTCTGAACTGAAGGTATTTCCGAACAATTTCCTAGTTCGATTACTTGGAGTTACTTTTTCACAATTTTGGTGATACAGACCTCTAGATATTCAGAAAAATAACCCACATGCAAAAGGAAATCTCAAAATACAATGTAACTTAATTTAGTATATTTCTAGCATAATTTGTTTCTCCTTCTGTTTGTAATTTCATCTGTTAGGGAGCCAGGGAAAGTGACGTCATTGAGTTAAGAACATATCTTGACCTTCTTTTGGAGTCATCTATTTTCCAAAAATCTATTCTTGTCAACTGATCGATTCATTATATTAAAAACCTGCATTGAGAGGGGCCCAGAGCAGGATATTCACGAAAGATAAATTTCATGTGTTAGAATACCAAAATCATTGGAAATAAGTAAGAAATAAACATACCTCATCATGGTTCAGAAAGTCGCTCTAGAAATAACTTCTGTAAAATTTTATGATATATGTTGACATATCACTCTTCAATAAGGATAACAGGATAAAATAACAAAGTTTTGAAACATTTGATACATATTTGACCCCAGGAGAGACTAAAATGCTAGTCGTTCGGAAATACCTTTAGTAACTTGCGTAAAATGGACGTTTAAGGGGGTATTAAAATACCTCAAATCAGCATTTATAGGTTGATTTTCAAAATTATTTTTATGTAGGCATTTGTATAAAGGGTGAAGCGTTATTTCATGTTCAGAGTTTCATGGTGATTGGACGTATAGAAGTCGAGTTATTGACGAAAAACCATTCGGAATTGTCTGGTCGACCAGTAGAGCTCACCTGTGGTCTATTCTCAAACAAATTCATGATCAGATAAGCCATGCTTACTCGCATGCATACTCTGACATGTCTAAAGACGTGATAATTTGATTGGTTCATGCAACGATGCAATTATAAACCACAGCTAGCTAAGTTGTTATTTCTTAATCTTATGTCGTATTTGAAGATAATTAATATGAATTGGCAGCTATCATTGTTAACTAAGCCATTTAGCAGCTATTTTTTCCCGTCACACACCTTATTTCTTATCGGCTGTGTGAATATGGGTTAAAAATTGAAGCAAAATTAGCCTCAGATTGCATGCATTATTTAGATTAATGATTGTTATGATCGATAAGGTAATTTAGAATCAATTTATTGGATTACAGACTCCATATCTTTTACCCCCTCCTACAACAACCCTAACCCCCCGTTTACACTATGTTCCCGGCGGCCACGGAGGCCACGTTTCAAGCCACCGTGGACGAAACGTGGTGACCGTGAGACAACGTAGGGGAACGGGATCGACAAACGTAACAAGCCGTGGTTGCCGGGGCTGACGGGGGCAAATGTTTAAACTGTCAAAACATTTGTCACGGCAGCCCACGGTGCAGATGACCTACTTTAGAAACCGTAGCAAAACGGATCGAACGCAACGCAACGTGACAGAACGTTACAGACCGTAACAAAACTTGGGACAGTGTCCGTAGCGGAACGGGAAGCAAATGTATGACTAAGCAACTTACCATCCTGGTGAAGTTGAGTTACGGTCTGCCACGTTTATGTCCCGTTTAGCTGCGGCTGCTTTAGGGCAGATGTACATTTTATCAAGGTGTACCACGATTTCTCACGGAGAGCTAAGGAATGTGTTGCCGTTTCGTCACGTTCAGTCACGGTACGTCCCGGATTGTTACGGTTTATTTCAAGTTCTATTACGGCCTGGCACGGTACGGTCACACAAAACGTATAACAAACAAAACCCATTTATGAAGCTTTTTGTGTCTCTTTTTTCCCGGCGGTCACGGTTAATCGTAGTGGGCCTTGACAGAACTTGGTAGACGTGGCCAACTTGAATGGATCGTAACAAACCGTGACAGACCTTATCAGAACGTGACAGGTCGTGAGGAAACGTACAAACGTCCGTAACAAGCTGTAGGTTGAAACGTAGTGCGCCGTCAGGTCTCCGGGATTCAGGATCCGCGGCTGGTCACGGATACCTTGATAGACCGTGCGGAAACGTAACGAGACCTAACAGAACTTGAATACCAAGATAAAAATTGCCAAAAATCATACGGTGTGCTACGTTTTTGGCCGCCGTGACTGCCGTGGTCGCCGGGAACATAGTGTAAACCTAGGGTAACACTTCTGATATCAAAAATGTGTGCATAGTCACGATCATGGAATTGGCACCAGATCATCATGATCAACCCCATATTCTTGTCAAAAATGTATTTCAGAGAATATTTTCGAAACAGGGTACATTGTGAACAGAACAGTTTTCATATCATACCGATACACCAGTACCTGTGGCCAACAAGAACTGTCCAGTTATCATTGTGATGCAAGGTACATATGTAGAAAGGTCACTTTTGTGACTTTACTAAAATCTGACTTGGGAGAGAAATTTCTACATGAGCTAGGAAAATCTAAGACAAAAACCTTTACGAGAATGAATATCAGTCAATAAAATTGTGGCACAATGTTTGTATACAGCCGTGCTAACGGCATCTGGGAAGCGTGCACTTGTGTAAGACGAATTTTTTTATTCCTCGGGTTCGGAATCCAATTTTTTCGTCAGTCGTGATTTTCGTCATCAAAACCGCTGTGGACCACATCAACCTTAGCAAATCTTACAGCATTCTACGTAACAGACTAGATCTACCCGTGCACTTGCCACGAGTGCACGAAAATATTAATCAAATACTGCTTCCTACTTCCTGCATGTTGTATTCTAGAATCAAAGTCCGAATTTGCAATAACGCACCTGCGGCAACCTGGCAACTGCACTTTCACTTTCAGACAATTTTGTAAAAGGGACCGCATAGTCCATCTAGGCTTAGTGGACCGCATATTGACAGTCGTTAATTGAAGATGAAGCGTTATATGGTAGTATGGGTAGGAATGTTCTTTGTGGTAGTGTGTGTGTCACTTTATTTGATGATGGAGACAGTATCGTCTAATATGGGAAAGTCTTCAGATATAAATACGGTAAGAGTCCAGTGCATGCAGGCGTCGTATGTGCCTGGGTCATATAAACTCCCTATACTGCTGATTTAGCTTACAAACAATGTTCAAGATGAGACGTCTAATTGGTTTACTGGGAAACCAATCAGATTGGTTCATCTTAAATGGTGTTTGTACATTAATTCAGCTTAATACATAGAAATTTTCTATGACCCAAGCACCTATGTAGTGAACCTCAGACCTAGGCCAGTGTGTCCGAGCGAAACACACTTTACATACGGCCTTTCCTTCGACCTTGTTTCCTCTGGCCCTTTTCTATTGCCGAGCTTAGAGGCTTACCTTGACTGCACGAGTCTAACTATGAATAGCCAAAATGAGAGTGAGACGGATATAATTTTCTGTATTTATTCTAGATCTATCGATCTCTCATCAACTTTGAATAACAAGTAACAACAATGAATGTGTAAAGAAAATAATATGACAGACGACAATAAAATGAATAAATCTATAACAGCTATACGTCGAGTCCGTCCATGGTCAAGCCAGCCACTTATAACATGTATATAATATTCCTGCACTAAACTAAACTAATATGGTTCCCTAACTAAACTAGTACGTCACTCCTATGCTGAACTATAATGGAATTACTGTATGAATAGATATTGTATTTACTCCTACAAGAGCTATCGCTCTACGCAGACCCTAACTACTATTTCCTACAAGAGCTATCGCTCTACGCAGCCCCTAACAATCTGCCTAACGTGCCGAACTATCGTTCGTACACCCCCTACAGACAGGAAATATCTTTCCTTGTCTCCTTACTCTAATAGTGTACAATATATATGAAAATATAATACAATTAACCAATTACTAATTACTATTCCCTATTCTATATGACTATGTGACGTGACACCTACTCTGACGTGACTGGCTGGTACACCCGGGTTGTGTCGTCTGCAAGTACAACACGAGAACACGTATACAAAAGGCCCTCTAAGTCAAAAATATAATCTCGTAATAACAGTGCGTTTTTCTCCGTAATTAGGCATCATGCAGTACAACATCTTGTACTAATAAACTATCAATCTCATACAGATGAAAATTATTCACAAACATCTCAAAATAACAATGCAGGATAAATTCTAACTTTTGGTTAGAGGTTAAAATTTTGCTTCCTGTCGCTATGACGTGAAAACATGCATGACGTTTCGCGGAAAAAACTTGGACACTTTCCAAGTAATGTAAACAACTGTAAATCAATACTGACAGGCATTTAAACTATTCTAACATAAAACAGGGTAAGATATATCATCATTCAAAGGATAACAATGCAGTACACTCATGGTTTCTAATGTAAACAAAGGTCAGAGGCAATTCTGACAATCACATCCATAACAACCTACATGTATGACAGTTTATGAAACATATGGCCAATTTGGTTATTTATATAAACACTGAATTTGTATAATGGTATAGTCTTCAAAAGAATTATTTTACTTAACGTATCCAATGTACAAATAGAGATCTCGCTGAAGTCTCGTCCATTTAAACAGTGTTAAAATTATCTCGGTAATCTTCGGCAGTGTCTCGATAGAGAGCAACGGTCGGCATGTTGACCTTTGATGATAGAAACCATTTTTATGTTGTATTGGGTATATCTACATGATGTAGGTAGAAATATGCCATGACTCTACGGTAACTACAAATGTATACATGTATAATACTCTTGATATTTATTTGTAAAACGGATACCTTAAACAGCTAGCACATGCAAGGACATCTTGTTATTCAGTATACATGTATGAAATTGATACTCACTGATTGGTACATGTACATGATGTACAAGATAATTTAAGATGAATTCTGACAACATGTTACCGTAGAAGAATTCAGGTAAAATTTTATGTATACGGAATAAGAAGAGTCAGTGTAACAGTCTTTCCCATTTTAAACTCACTAGGTGGATGCCCGAGGCTACCAAAATATTTGCTGGGCTAGTAGAAATTCTGTAAGAAACTACAATAAACTAGTCAAATTAAGAAAATACATTTAATAAAGTTTGGATGCCTTATGACCTGAAAATGAGAATTTTCAACTCCTTTTGTTGAATTTTCAAAGAGATGTCGAATTGGGAAAAATTGCCAACAAATTGGGAAAAAAAGATCCTATTTTGCATTGGGACTGGGGCCCAATATGGGCCCCAAATTAGGCTGATAGAGAGCCCTGGGTACCATACATGTTTACATGTCACCTGAAATATGGTACCATACACAGTGACTCGGGTCACTCTCATAAAATCCCAATAATTTAAAAGCTGTACAGTCAACTTGTTATCATCTTCTCTCTGTGAAGTTAATTTTGCTTTGAAGCGTCAATACCTTCACAAAATTCATTCTGAAACAACAGACTCCCTTCTCAAAAGTTAGAAGACCAATGAAATTAAATATCACTAAAGTAATTGTAAACAATCATAATTCGACACTTTTTCGTCACAGTGCCATATCATAACAACTTTTCCACCACTTGATGTGATTGGATATACATGTATTTAATGTAACAGGATTGAATTATAGATTGCATATTTTTTCTTAACGGTATTCACAGCTTGTTATTTGAATGCACAACCCAAGCTATTAATGTGAAAGTTGTAAAGGTAATAATGCTCGCAAGGTTACCTTCACACAGAAAAGATGACTTGTTGATATAAATATTTAAAAGAAATTACCGGTAATTTAAAAGATTTTAAATTCATTCCTATTCAGCCTTTGCAACCCAAGTGATATAATCTTCATTATGTTGAAGGCAATCACTGAAGAAGTAAAAGTAGACCATCACAGCAAAGTGAATATGGAATTTGTTTTACATTTACAAATGTCAGAGTGACGTCATAGATATAAATGTATATCTGTAAGAAATTAATTAGTACTTCAATTTGTTTTTCAGATCCTTATTGAGGAGAAGATAGCAAAAATAAAGAGTGATATTCATAAGAATAAAAACTTAATCAATGACATAAAGGACATTGTGCGGAAAATGACCAGAGGTGACCGAGAAGCGGCGGAAAAGTTAGAGAAAGTTTTACGAGAAAACCTCAATGAAGAGGAGGAGGTTGACAAACCACAAGTACAGGTTCCTGTGGTAAAAGCCGACGTCAAAAGTCCCGATGTCAAGAGTAAAGGTGCTGTGCAAGTCAGTGAGAAGACCTGTGGTCTGGCAGATGGACCAAATGCCAATTCTGATGTACAGGTACATGTAAGAAATATGTACATGTATAAACAGTGCGTGAAGTACAATCATACCATTGTAATTGTTTTGTGCTAACATTTTTTATTGAAAGTATGTATTTTATGATGTTGGTAGATGTACCATGCTCTGTCAGATTTTGGTGTCTGAGCTGCACTAGCCGTCAAATAGGATTATATTGGTATTCAAAGGTTAAAGAAATCTTGCAAATTTCAAATTAAACAAAAAATCTTTTATTACACTAAATAAACACATTGCCATGATTATTTTCTGTATGTATCTTTATTATAGGGGGATTCATATACATGTATTAACATGATTAAGTGGAGTTAGTGCTGTCACAAGCAGGCTTATTCAAAACTACGCTAATACATGAATCTAGTAATGAATTTAGAAATAGGAAAATGACATGCATGCTAATTCATGATTAGGCTATAATGTTACTGTTCCTCATTTTTAGCTCTACTGTTCTCTGACCAGTCGATTAGCTCGACTTATGTCATCACCCTTCGTCCGGCGTCTGGCCGTAAACAATTCTTGTGCATGCAACTCCTCTGAAACTATAAGAGATAGAAATGTAACTCTTTTTGCATTACACTAAGTCTGTGGTCTAGTTGTGCACCTGACATTATGTTTGAGTCCCTGACCCCAAGGGTCCTAGAAAATGGGCGTGGTCATTTTCTCCTATATAACTCTATGTAATCTTGTGCTCTCAACTCCTCTGACACTATAAATGGTGGAGACTTACTTCTTTTTGCAATATGATGGATGTGTTGTCTTGATTTGCACCTGATATTTTGTTTGAGCCCCTGACCCCCAGGGTCATAGAAAAAGGGTGTGGTCATTTTCTCCTATACAACTCTATGTAATCTTGTGCTCGCAACTCCTCTGACACTATAAATGATGGAGACTTAATTCTTTTTGCAATATGATGGGTCTGTGGTCTAGTTGTGCACCTGATATTTTGTTTGAACCCCTGACCCCCAGGGTCATAGAAAATGGGTGTGGTCATTTTCTCCTATATAATTCTATGTAATCTTGTGCTCACAACTCCTCTGACACTATAAATGATAGAGACTTAATCATTTATGCAATATGATTGGTCTATGGTCTTGTTGTGCAACTGGTATTTTGTTTGAGCCCCTGACCCCCAGGGTCTTAGAAAATTGGGTGTGGTCATTTTCACCGATATAACTCTATGTAAGCTTGTGCTGGCAACTCCTCTGACACTATAAATGATGGAGACTTAATTCTTTTTGAAATATGATGGGTTTGTGGTCTAGTTGTGCACCTGATATTTTGTTTGAGCCCCTGACCCCCAAGGTCTTAGAAAATGGGTGTGGTCATTTTCACCTATATAACTCTATATAATTTTGTGCTCACAACTCCTCTGACACTATAAATGATGGAGACTTAATTCTTTTTGAAATATGATGGGTCTGTGGTCTAGTTGTGCACCTGATATTTTGTTTGAGCCCCTGACCCCCAGGGTCATAGAAAATGGGTGTGGTCATTTTCTCCTATATAATTCTATGTAATCTTGTGCTCACAACTCCTCTGACACTATAAATGATGGAGACTTAATCATGGATTTGTTATTTTGTTGTGCTACTTTTAATTTGTCTGAGCGCCTGCTTGCTATGGTCTTTGGTTTAAAATAAAATGGAAATTGTTATTTATGTATATGTATCTTATTCACTTGTCAATGAGTGAATAAAACAAAACAACCAGGAGAGCTACAGTCTCGTCAGAGACTTCTGGTTGCCTTTTTTGGCTAAGATACATGTATGGTTGTGCCAAAATTAATATGCGTAAAGTTCTTGTACCTCATACATGTGTATGAACAAGGTGGAAGAGTAAACATTATTCTGATGCTCAGAGTTGTGTTGCAAGTACATGTACATTCAAACTCATTCCTTCTTTTCTTAGGAAGTCCATGTTATAACACAATACTTTGCATATAATTTGTACTTTCAGATGCTCCAACTCTTTGACTTTTTGAAGTTTGACAATCCAGATGGGGGTGCCTGGAAGCAAGGATGGCCAGTTACATACGAGAAGGATCGATGGGGAAAAGACAATGTCCTACATGTGGTAGTAATACCTCATACCCACTGTGATCCAGGTACATGTATATAGTAATCTACCAATTAATTAATGGCCCCAGTTTATGCAAATCTCACGCTTGGATATTTAGAACGGTCCCTTTACCAAATTGTAGAAACTAAATTTCCAAAAATGGATGCTAATGTTTTTCGAAATTCTTGGAAAAGATATATTGATGATTGCATCATTTTATGGGACCCTAATTGGGGAGATATAAATGATTTATATCAAATTTTACAAAATATCCACCCCAACATAAGATATACGATGGAATGTAGCGAAAAAGAAATTCCTTTTCTTGACATTCTAATCAAAATAAATAATCAAACAGTATCAACAGATATATATAGAAAACCAACGGACACACAACAGTACCTCCACTTTAAAAGTCAACACCCCAAAACTTGTCTTAAATCTATACCGTATAATTTGGCAAGAAGAATTTGTACGATTGTCAGTGATACTGAAATTAAAAGAATACGTTTAGATGAACTTCGAAAAACACTTTTACAACGCGCATTTCCAATTTCCCTTATTAATAAAGGAATTGATTTGGCTAAAAGGATTCCAAACTAAAGAAAAACCATCAGTAGACGTATTGCCATTTGTCACAACATTTAATAAATGTAATCCTGAAATTTTTCATGAAGCATACAAAAATCTAAACCAATTAAAAATGAGTGAAAAACTAGAAAATATATTAAATGAGACAAAACTGATTAAAAGCAAAAGACAACCAAAAAATCTAAAACAGTTACTCACAAGTGCCAAATTTGAAGAAGAAAACAATGTAATTACTCAAGGTGTTTTTAAGTGTAAAAACAAAAGGTGTAAGATATGTGATATCTTAATTGAAGGAAAGTATTTTAAGTTTAAGAATGCAGATACCTATTTTGAAATTAAGAGAAATTTAACATGCACATCAAAAAATGTTGTTTATGTTTTACAGTGTGATAAATGCAAGGAAGAATACATAGGTTCCACCAAACAGTTAAATCAACGTATTTCCCTTCATAGAAGTAACATTAAACTCCCTCAAAATAGGATTCTTTTTGTATCAAAACATATGTTTGAATGTAGTAAAGGGAATTTTAAAGTTATGCCAATTTATCAAACAGATGATTATTCTATGATTACTATTAAAGAACAGAGTTTTATTAAACAGAACTTGATAATTTACGCCCACATTTCTTAAAACATGTTCACTTGACCAATTTATCTGATTCAGCACTTCCTATAGGTAGAACTGATAATATCATTTATTTACTTTTCCCTTGAAGTAAGCATATGTGACCAAGGAGTGCTTAGTACTTAATCTTATTTACTTATCATGCTTTTTCATCAATATATTGCATGTACCAATACTTTGTTTCGTACATTATTGTCTGAAGAGGCCTTTGATACGTCCGAAACACGTGTAACAATAAAATATGTGAAAATAATACATCGTTTCTGTGGTGCTTTAACATTTTTTCTATGTAATCTACCAATATATACATTGTTACTGGTAGTTGATTTCCTATATGTTTAACACATATTCGATTTTGATCTTCATTTCAAGGTTAGCACAGGTTGACCCCAATGGCCCAATCACAGCATTTACGTGATTGATTTAGAATTTCAGGTATGGAAGAGATTCTCAATATGACGGCATTGCAGTGATCACATATTGAGACGAGAGAAATGGTACAAACGGGCAGAAGGAGTATCTCATTTTTTGCATTAATAGCTATTACACTCAGATTTGATATGGTCAATTCTTTGAGAAGATTTGAACCAGTCAAACCAAAGTATTCGAGACATGAATGCAAAAATGAGACACTCATTCCTTAAATCGAAGTTATTTTTTATCGTGTCACACATTGAATTTTTCTCTCCTATTTGCTTTACTGGATCCACTTTAAGTTAATGACTTATCCTTTTCATAATATCACAGACAAATTGATCAAACTTGGGTTAAATGAAGTAACACGTGGAATGGAGGGCTATTTCACCTAGGCAGCATAACAAATGCAGTCTTTCCAAAAACTCACTAGCCCGATGCTACCAAAATTTTTGCTAGGGTAGTAGAAATTCTTTAAGAAACTATACAAACAACTAGTAAAATTTACCTCCGGGCTAGTGATTGAAAAAAAAGTTTTCATAAAGACTGTAAATGTATAAATGATATCATAGCTTTGGTTGCTATCTTTATGCCTTCATCGTATCACAGTGCAAATTTTCTGTTAAGAATTCAATATCTTAATAAACTTTACATTTGCAGAAAGCATCAGTTTAAGTTTGTTCTTTACTTTGCTGGTTCGAGCCTCACTAAGACCGCAAGTCGGCCGACATACATATATACACTTCTACGTTCTGTGTTATATATACCAAAAAAATGTACTTGTCTGTGTATTGCTTATATGTCTATGGTGTTCATTAAAAAAAAACAAAAATAAATTCTTCTTTTCAACTTAAACTGCTCTCAAACTTTGCATATTATCCCTTGCTTTGCTGCAATATATATGATGTGCATAAATATATGCTTCCCACATGGCTAAGGATACATGACGTTGCACACAAATATATGCGGGCCACACAGCGAGGATGAAGAACATATGTATACATGTACATAGTATTACTAAGAATTTTCTTTATAACTTTAGGTTGGGTCAAGACATTGAATGATTATTATCATCAGCAAGTGAAGCCCATACTTGACAACATGGTAATCAAACTGGAACAAGACAAACAGAGGAAATTCATGTACGCTGAAATGTCATTCTTCTCCATATGGTGGGATGAAATATCAGAGGAAAAAAGGGAGAGAGTTAAAAAGTAAGGGTGAATTGTTTCACTGATTGGTTGAATATTACCGATACTTTACTTCTATTTTGTATGTCTGTTGAAAATCTACTGACCATCAGTCAGGAATTTTCTGTCAGAATAAACTATATTATTTATCTCCCTTTCTGCATGTTCCTATATGTAATCATGGTAATAGTGATTTTTGATGCTGTATTTCAAAACTGAGAAAATTTCTGTCCAAAAATTTTATGATGGGATTTAAACAAAGATGTCATTATCTGATTTGAAGTTATGCTTGAGCACTTAATATGTAAGTTGTACATCTTTTAAAATACTGCAACATAATCATTAATTTAACAAATTTAGACCTTTTTTCGTAGGATTTGCTCAGATCACATTGTCCCTTCATGAAATGCTTTAAAAATAAGATGGAGCGCCATCTCTTTAATGCAGTGAGTTGTCATAAATTACAAAAGTGACCTCATAAAAGTATATACATGTGTATGCTATATCATTTGAATGATTCTTTTAACAGATTGATAGCCAATAAACAATTTGAGATAGTTACCGGTGGATGGGTGATGAATGACGAGGCTAACACTCATTATGCCGCTATGGTGGACCAGATGATCGAGGGAAATCAGTATATACATGGAATTACAGGTACATGGAAAAAATCAACCAATACTGTATGTGCAATTATTTAGCACTACTATATTTAGTGAAAATGGCTTAAAAGAGGGGAGAATACTAAAATAGTGGAGCAATGAGTCAGTGCATTTTCCTTACCTTTGATCATAATGCATTATTATTAGTGTTGTATAATCGGAAAAATTTCATAATCGATTATCGGTTTATAATCGGAGAGGATTTTAATCGATTATTTCGATTTAATCGGAAATAATTCTTTCTTGTTTTTACAGACAGAAATATGACAAGTAATGAATAAACTTCACTAAATCTTATGCTAATAAACATAGCAAAATGTCTAGAAAGAACTCCAACCACAGAATGATAAAATCCTGTCTAGTAAATGAAATATTTTGTCAAGATCACAGCAGTAATGGAGTCAAAACAAATATGTTATTGTAATAGTCAACTTGGATTTTAAACAGCATATGCAGGGATGCATTGGGGGGGGGGGGGGGGGGTTCCATACAATCCAAGAGTTAACTTAAGATTTTTCTCATTCAACAAATCAAGCAATATCTTCGTGGTAACAGTACTGTGAAATTCACTGACCTTGTCCTTCTTACAAAGCTCAGGAGTTCGGCGTAAAAACTAAAAAAAATTTTTTTTAGTCGAGTAGATATCGACGTATCGCAGGGCCCGTATTGCATCTGACGTTGAAGTTTTCTATAAGAGTACTTGTCATTACTATTAAATTCAATGAGAATCCGTTGTATGCCTTAGAGAGTGTATCCAAATTATTTACGCTACGCCCGAAACTTTAACCTGTAGAAACAATCGTTAATCTACTTTTGTTTTATTCGTACTTGTCATACGCGATTATTCGTACTATTCATACGCGAATGCGACCGAAAACTATGCCATTCTTTTCCATGTTGAATATTTTCGATTATAATCGATTCTTAAAAACATAATCGATTAATCGAAATCGAAGGGTATCAGGGATGATGTCGCCGATGTCGGCGATAAGCGTTACAACACTAATTATTATAAACGCTGCTGCCAGAGTTTAGGTTGTCGGACAAGACTTGCTAAACACAGAGCACCTTGGCCAGACAAGCATAGTTATTGTTAGTATAGTCGTGCGTTAGTGAGCAATGCACATGTTTTCACAATTTTGAAGTGTTTCTCCGTAGGCATCCTTAATTAAGTCACTTTAAGTCATTGTTAATCCCCTTTGAAAGGTACAGATATATTGGATTTCTGAAGCAACTTTATAGTACTGAGAACTCATGCTAGTTCCAGCATTCAGCTCCACTTTGAAAATGAATCCCATTAGAATAAGTACATTTAATGGACAAATCTGATTTGTGATACTCATTTTTCATTCCATAGATGTATGATTTATACATGCACATGTAGGTATGTACATGTAATGGCACATGCGAAAGCCTAGCTTTGATAAAAAGAGGTTGCTTGTTAATGTACATACATGTAAATGTTAAAGCTCAAGCAGATAAATATTTGTGAAAAAAGGATATTTGTATATGTGTCTTCTACTTTCTGCCAGAGTATTTAAGACTTGTTAACATTATATGTGCTACTTTTACTACAGAAAATATTGTGTGTAATGTCAGTTTCAGTGTACCTTTTTGCTTCCTCGTGAATTTGATTAATGCTTTTAAAGTTAAAACAATTTTGCAGGGGCCAAACCAGAGTCTGGTTGGGCCATTGATCCCTTTGGACACACCCCTACGATGGCATACATCCTGAAAAGAAGTGGATTTAAGAACATGTTAATCCAGAGAGTCCATTACTCTGTCAAGAAGCATTTCGCCAAAGAGAGGTCCTTAGAATTCATGTGGAGGCAGAATTGGGGTAAGCTTGTACCTCTGAAGAGAATTTTGATTGCTCGAAATAAGTGCTGTTGGGTTATTGCCTAATCAATAAGAGAGGGTACTTGCATTCTATATGAAGTTACTGTGGAGTGCCTAATTTTTATTTTTGTTTTGGAAACTAGTGTAAAGTTTATGCAATGACTGAAAGAAATCCTAATCCTGTATCCTGTTTTTAGTAAGACATTGATGATTTAAAGTCAGATGAATTCCGAAAAATGAAAAAAATTACTCTTCATTTTGATTGTGGCAAAATTGAAAATAAAAACTCTAAAAGAAAAGCTAAAAGCTAACCTGACATATTCATGTACATGTACGTGTATCCATATTGACATCTGCTGTGTGTCTAATTGTTGTTGATCATGATAAAGATCTTCTGTGTTTACATTTTAAGGTTATGATTTGCTCTGCCACATGTTGTAGTACTTCTACATGAAATGTATAATTTCAGATTATGGCGGTGCTACCGATATGTTCTGTCACATGATGCCGTTTTACTCATACGACGTCCCACACACATGTGGCCCAGAGCCGGCAGTATGCTGTCAATTTGACTTTGCTCGACTTGCACCAAGCAGATACAACTGTCCATGGTCCATACCACCAAAGGCTATCGATGATAATAATGTAGCAAAAAGGTATGTAGTGCTCTAGCTCTGTTCATTATTAGAAACATTGAGATTGATCTCTGAACCCCCTTTTGCTCACCTAATATTATCGTGTAAGCTTTAAAAGTACATGGTAATTGGAAAAACATGAACACTCTGAAACAAATACAAGTCATCCTTTTCTTATGGTAGTCTCAGGACTTTCAGCAAAAGTGTAAGAAAAACAATACAAAGCTCACTGTAAGAGTATTCATGCTTACAAAAAGTTACATGTACAAAGTCTAAGGGGTAAATGTACTTGTATAAGTAGTAGATATGGTAGAATTTTCTATGACTTTGTCAGAATGGTAAATGGTGTCTAAGAGCTAATCCAGCCTAGAATAAGGAAGCAATGTTTCCCCTTAATGCCACCTTCTTTGATACATCCTTCAATCACTACCAGCACCCTGTCTCCCAAAAACTCTTTTGAACTTATTCATGGATTTTGGTAACTCTTGATCCCCTAGTTCTTTTGATCAACTTATACATGTATTTGCACACTCTTGTTTCTTAATTTCAATTTCATAAATAAATATGATATAAGAAAACATAATTTAATCGTAATTGAAATATTTTAAAACTTTTTTATTACATGAAGAAAGTTGCAAAATTTCCTGATATTTTTTGTAAGATTTTTTGTGAAACACGGTGCAGAACCGGAAAGTGAACAAGATCTTCTACATGTTTAAAACATTGGAAAAGTTATAAGTGAGTATTTTGCAAAGCATACCTAATGTGCACTTCATAGTTTGAAGAATTTTATATGAATTTCATGCATAACATATATTTCATTATAGAGCAAAAATGTTGATTGACCAATACAAGAAGAAGGCAACACTTTACCGTAGCAATGTCGTATTGATACCGCTTGGAGATGATTTCCGTTACGACAAGCTGGAGGAATGGGACAAACAGTACAACAACTACCAAAAAATCTTTGATTATTTGAAGAAAACACCTGAGTTAGGAGTTCAGGTAAATTGTGTATTCATTGAAACAGTAATATTTGCATTTCTGGTAGATTCCCCATGTTAAACACCATTAGGCAACTAGAATTACATGTATATTCCAATAACTTGGGTTGCTATTGTGACGCCATGTTCAAGTTTTGAATATGTAAGGTGAATTTACAAACGTTAAAATACAGCTAAATGTGCGATGTGCATGTAAATAAAACTGACTGATAATTAGAAGAAATGTAAATATACATGTAAGTAATGACTGTCTTACTTTTGGTGTTCATGGGTGTAAAATTGTTGTAGGACACATGCAAATTGTATATTAAAATCACATATACAATGTTCAAATAAATGCGAAGCGATTCACATGAATTTGCACGTGATCAACCAGAATTATACACCCATGAACACCAAAAGTAAGACAGTCATTTCTTAAATATTGTTAGATTCTAGTTGAAATAACATTGTGTATTTGATTTTAATATACAAGTACATGTTCCTGGAAATAAAGTTTTTAAACTACCGTATGTCGGATAATTTTCGCGTTGCGTAAATTTCACGAAAATGACCCTAAAATGATATGTCTTTTTTCGCTGAGTTTAATTTTCGCTAATCTACAAATACCAAAAATTCAAAATTTGTACGAAGATTTATATAATGAGAATTGAAATACGATCATGCATGATATTACTGCGAACGTTTTTAGCTCACCTCGACGAAGTTGAGTGAGCTTATGCTATAACCCCACGCATCCGCGTCCGCGTCCGCGTCCGTGTCCGCGTCCGCGTCCATGTCCGCGTCCGCGTCCGTGTCCGCGTCCGCGTCCGGTTAAGAAGTTTGGGGTAGCTCAGTATCTGACAAAGTACTAATGCTACAGTAACCAAACTTGCACAAGTGATTCATCTTTGGATGCTGAGGTGAACCCATGCATCGGATGCAGCATCTGACCTACATTTTCCGCTTGAGTGACTTGGTTAAGAAGTTTGGGGTAGCTCAGTATCTGACAAAGTACTAATGCTACAGTAACCAAACTGGCACAAGTGATTCATCTTTGGATGCTGAGGTGAACCCATGCATCGTATGCAGCATCTGACCTACATTTTCCGCTTGAGTGACTTGGTTAAGAAGTTTGGGGTAGCTCAGTATCTGACAAAGTACTGATGCTACAGTAACCAAACTTGCACAAGTGATTCATCTTTGGATGCTGAGGTGAACCCATGCATCAGATGCAGCATCTGACCTACATTTTCCGCTTGAGTGATTTGGATAAGAAGTTTGAGGTAGCTCAGTATCTGACAAAGTACTGATGCTACAGTAACCAAACTTGCACAAGTGATTCATCTTTGGATGCCAAGATGGACCCATGCATCGGATGCAGCATCTGACCTACTTTTTCCACTTGAGTGATTTCGCTTTAAAAAGCCAATATTGAGCAGAGTATAAGTGCTACATGTACGAAACTTGCATATTGGATGTATCTTTGATCAAACTTTCATAAAATGACCTTGGCCTACTTTTTCCGCTTGAGTGATTTTGCCTTTAAAAGCCAATATTGAGCAAAGTATAAGTGCTAGATGTTCCAAACTTGCATATTAGATGTATCTTTGATCAAACTTTCATAAAATGACCTCGACCTACTTTTTCCGCTTGAGTGATTTCGTTTTAAAAGCCAATATTGAGCAAAGTATAAGTGATACATGTACCAAACTTGCATATTGGATGTATCTTTGATCAATCTTTCATAAAATGACCTTGACCTACTTTTTCCGCTTGAGTGATTTTGCTCTATAAAGCCAATATTGAGCAAAGTATAACTGCTACATGTACCAAACTTGCATATTGGATGTATCTTTGATCAAACTTTCATAAAATGACCTTGACCTACTTTTTCTGCTTGAGTGGTTTTGCCTTTAAAAGCCAATATACATGTACTAAGAAATATGTTTGAATTGAATTTTGCTGTCACGAGGTGAGCTTCGTAATCTGTGATTACCTATGTTTTTTTTCTGCTGGGATTACGTATCAATATTAATACATGATCAATAATGCAAATGTATATTATACAGTTCACTCGTTAAAGCATCAACGCAATGCCAGCTTCTTTAAAATCATTATTTCTGGTTTCCCACACAAGTCATCATATAATTTTGTGATCCAAAAAGGGCCCTGACCCCAAAATTGTTTAGATTTAGTTATTACGTGAAATACACAGGTAATCAAACTGCTAAATGTCCTTATTACAGAAAGACAACAGGTGGTTTATAATAGAAGCCGACATGCAATATATTAAGTAAATCAAATCAATTAATGTTACCTGTTATATCTACAAACAAATAATTATCTTAATCACACAAGCACTCACTCCCTGGGATAGTTTTATATAACCGCACATCTAAGTGTTATCAAGTAATATTAACAAGATCAAGGGTTAAGATCTGTGTCTATTTTTCGCTATGTCTATTTTTCACGATTTGTTGATGCTCGCGAACTTAGCGAAAATTAGACAGACGCGAAAAATTCCTGATATACGGTATGAGAAGACAAAGGTTAGATTTGTGAACTGAGATGTTACTGGTATTTTGAAGATTGACTCTTTCAAAGTTTCTTAGAAATTCCAAATGTGATATAGGCAATAGTAAATATTCGAATTACTCTGAATTTACATGCAAATCATTGAAAAGAAGTACATGTACATGTATATGACATGTTTGAAAAATTCATATATATGTCACACATTATTTAACAGATTGTTCATTAAATAACAAATTAAATGTGAATTTCAGGCTGAGTTTGGTACATTATCTGACTATTTCAACAAACTGTATGAGGTCACAGGCACTGAGAAAGGGAGTCGGCCTAAAGATTTCCCTGTACTTAGCGGAGATTTCTTCACGTACGCGGACAGGGACGACCATTACTGGAGTGGATACTATACCTCTCGGCCATTCTACAAGAATTTTGATAGACTTCTGGAGTCAACACTCAGGTAAAAAAAAAAACCTGTGATGTGTTTATTTTTGGGCATAAGCTATGGTTTTATGACAAAGGGGTAGGGCCACGAATGCTGGAAATTGGCCTTTTCAGATTGCTTTAAAAGATCAAGAAAGGTACATAAAACAGAAGCATTATATTGGTAAATAAATCTCACATTTTCATAACTTGAATGCTAATGTTTTCTTCTTCCTGAAAAAGTGAAGGCCGCTACTGGGCATTATCTCAATGTAATTGTTTTGTATATCATCAAAGCATCATATTTGTCAAGGCTTGTAGCCACATTAGATATCAAACTTATGTTTAATCTGGAACTTCTGCATGGAGAAGCTCAACAAGATCAAGGTCACTTATTTAGGATATATACAGCAAAAAAAAATTGTTCTCCACAAAATCCTAGTTTTTCACATCCATGTTGATTTATTAATGAAATGAATACTCAGCTTTTCATGTTTTAAATTTTTATATCTTTTACATACAAACATACGGTATCATGTGTGATTAAAAAATCAATGGAAGATTTCTTTTGAAAACTTCTGTAATGAATCTGTACACATATATTTTGCAGGTCTGCTGAGATAGCATTCACCCTTGCCAAAGCCCATCAGGATAAACACAAAACGGTAAACCTTCAATCTGAGACATTGATGAAGCAGCTCGTAGATAGTCGTAGGTCTCTAGGCTTGTTCCAACATCACGATGCTATCACAGGCACAGCAAAGGATTTTGTTGTTGAAGATTATGGTAGAAGGTGGGTGGATTTTTTTTCCCACTGAGCAACATGTTATCCATAGTTGTCAGACAAGTATTAGCTTTTCAAAAAAGCTTGCCTGACCTTAACAAAATAACAGCGACCCTCCTCACCTCGTAGTCTTGACGTGATGGATCCTTAGGAAAATTAAACAAACACGTTGAAATGAACTATAAGTCAGTATAGTAAACATTTCTGATAACTCCGAAGTAATATACAGAAGTCCCCCCACTCACCAATAAAAAACAAAAACGCTTGTATCTGATTTAATCAAAATGAGGGCTTCTGATTTTTCAAGTGGTCCGCTATCGTGTGCAATAAATATGTACTACATCTACCATCAGACATAATACTTTCTCATGTTTGCAACTTGCCACGATTTTGTACATGTACTCCCACGTTTTTGAGCTGAAAATTAAAATGAACAAGTGACCGCGTGTCAAAATAAAATTTAACAGGATTCGTTCCTCATACGACCGCACCGGGACTCGAACCGCGGTCGTCTGCGTGAGAAATTAACTCCTTGACCATTCAGCCACCTAGATATATTTTCCTCGCAAAAAAATCTTCGTGTATTTTTATAAGCGTACATGTTAAAGGAACGATAACTCTTTCAAAGAGAATGCTGTTTTTGTCTGATCTTGTGAATGTTTGTAAACGGCGCTTTCATCATTATTACATGCAAAAGCCGCATTGACTTCTTGTTTTGTTTCATGCATTTCAAATGACGAGGTCAGGCAATTAGTCAAGATTATATGTATTTTGAGCATGTGAGCAGAGTAAAAACTATTATGAAAATCCCCATTCTAAAGTCCTCTTTATGAATTTGAAAAAAGAAACACTACATACATGTATAAACAACACAAACAATAAGAGTTTTGCACATGTATGTAACACGTAGCATGGAACTGAAAATACATGTACATGTATGTTGGCCAACAAATAGTGCTAGCGAGGCTTGAACCAGCAACCTTTATATCACTGGCCAAACACTTGACCAATTAACTGACAGATTATATTCATTTGATGTCAGCATGTTACAAAATGCACATGTTCATTGATGTATCAGTGTTTATTTTAATGAAAGTCAAACCCTTGTTTTGTAGACTATTGACAGCCTTAACAGACAGTAAGAAAGTTATAGTGGAATCTATAGCCTACCTCACAGCTAAAAAGGATTATAAAGACAAAGTGGAACACATGTTTAATCTGGTGAGCCACTCGTTGATTTGTGTTTTCACTATTTAGTGGAAATATACATCTACTGAATTCTCAATATTCGTTATTTATAGAATAACTGTCTTTTGAAATGTGATTATACTGTGATAACCTGCAATGGATCCAGGAATTATGTTCCATAATGCGTGTTAGCGCATTATGAGAAACATAATTCCTGGATCCATTGTAGGTTATCACAGTATAATCACATTCCAAAAGACAGTTATTATATATATTTACATTCCAGTTTTTCATGCTTTAATGACGTTAAGATACGTTTACAACTATGTTGCTAAGGCTCTGTTACTACGTATACCGTCAAAGTTCAAATCAAGCCAACTTAGTATGACGTCATAGTTCAAATCACGCCACTGCGGTTATACTCTTATAATCACAGTGTAAATTCTATACAAATGAATGGGCATATGTAAATATTAGAACTTCTCTTGCTGATGAATATTGAACCATTCGAAATAATTACTGTGAATTTTTAAACACATTCGCCTCCCCCCTTTTTAATTTTATGAAAAATTTATGAACATGTATATCGGTATTCTTTTCAGGATGAGAGCAGGGAACACCATGATTCGCTACCAGAGAAAAATGTCATTGCCGTATCTAGTGATCCAACGTAAGTACTTGTTCAATGATTTTGATGTACATGTACATGTACATGTTTATCATTGTCATCCATTAAAATTGAAAATTCTTTCATACTTTTTCAAAAATCTTCTGAAATTTCTTTATTTATCTAATCTCTATTTGACATACATGTACATGTTTGTTTTTTTTTTCCTTGTTTTCAGTGTTGTGTTATTCTACAATTCACTGGGTCATGCCAGGGAACAAGTGGTCAAGATTCACGTTTCAAGCCCACATGTCAAGGTCACCGACCCTAACGGTAACACTGTGGCCACACAGACTGACCCTTACTGGATAGACAAAGAGGAGGCATCACTTGAAAGATACAAGGTAATTAATATGCTGAATCAAATTCACTTGAAATGATATACATGTATGATCCTTAGTCCATTTTCGAGAAAATATTTATGACCGTCTTAAACCTTGATTTTATATGCACAGACACCAGACATCACATATTTTGGCAACATTTCTAATTGTGCCGTCATATTTGATCGCACTGACTTTATGCATTGTCGTGTTTTCTATTATGACGTCACAATGAAAATAATGCGAAATGTCTGGTGTCTGTCTGCCTAATGAATCTACTGGAAAATCAGCTACTATAATTGTATGCAGCTTTAATTTTGTCCAGTCTTGTTTTTTTTTTCTTTTTTTTTTTTTTGCCCTTTGGAAGCATGAAAGTGAATTTGCCTGTCTTGAATTGCCCGTTTTCAGAATTGTTGAATAATGTTTTATGCATCTGTTTCATCATATTCATCCTCTGGTCACCAGGCAGAAATTGAAATAAGTAAAATTTTACTGTTTGCAGCTGTGATGAAATATTTCTTCCAGCATAATATTCATTCCTTGGAAATATCATATATTCTAATATGACTTAGAATTTTCTCCCTATATGTTCCATAGAACTCGCCTGGTGTAAAATCTCCAACAAACTTCCAGTGCGCTAAGCTCCGCCCATTCACGTGCTATATTACAATAGAAATAACAACTAGCTAGCAGTGATTCATTGTCCAGTAATTCCACTCTTTACATGAATCAATCAAATTATCACCTCGCCACTTCACGGCTTGGTGATTATTTGATTGATCAAATAATCACCAAGCCGCGAAGTGGCGAGGTGATAATTTGATTGGTTCATGGGACTTGTGGAATTACTAGGCAATAAACCACGGCTAGCTAGTTGTTATTTCTTAAATAACGGAAACGTTGTTATGAAAATTGTTGATGTTTATACTCTTTTTCCAAGCAACCAAAGGACTGTGGAAAAAGTATTATGGACAAGGAAAAAATATTCCATAATAAAAAATCCTGGGAATTTTCATTATAATAATAAACCTTCCAGGAGGAAGAAATATTATGCGGAAGAAAAGTTCATTCACACAGCAACATGGAGATAAAACATTCTAGTGCATCAATGACAGACAAAAGAAAAGGGAAGTGGTGAGGGGTTGGTTAAGATAGACATGATAATTTCATGATGCATGCCTCTATGTATTTTCAGGTGTCTTTTGTGGCCAATGTACCAGCCCTGGGTGTCAGTAGATATCTAATAAAGGAAGCAAAGGATAATCAGAAAAATGTACACTCCCAGATCACATTCTACAGCTCTGAGGCGGAAATCACAGACCAGTAAGTTATTTAATCCACTCTATCTTCACTTTAGCATTTTTCTATACATGTATTTTGATTTGCTGCACTTATATGATATATATCAAATTTTGTTACTTTTGATGCCAGCTTCATGTCCTAAATTGGGCATCATTGACCTTTTGTAGAGGTCAGAGTTAAATAAGGAGATTTTTTTTTAAATTAAATCTATTTTATCTGTTTATAGGGGACCTTTCCACATGAAAACTGAGTCATTAGGAGATTTCACTCTGGAAACATCAAGACTGGAAGCTCACTTCACAGGAGATACTGGACTTCTTCAGGTTGACAAATAAATTAACTTTTTATTTATTCACATGTGTACTTTTGTCTTGGCTTTTGAATGTAATGCTTTTTTACATAAAAAGAAAACTAAATTCCCTAAAGTCATTGAATCTTTGATCGATAAATGTTGTAATTTAAAGGTATAATTCATTATATTATCATGAATCGTTTGAAAATATGTATACATGTACATGAACATGTATCATAAACATAAATATCATGAACAATGATTTAATTTCAGTCAGTGACTATGAAGTCTATTAAGAAAACATATCAGTCAACAATGTCCTTCCAATCATATGGTGCACGTGGTGGGAAAGAGAAAAGTGGGGCTTACTTGTTTTTACCAGATGGAGGAGCCAGGGTATGAATATTGTTAAAGAGAAATTCTATTTTGTTGAATCAGAAAGAACAAATTTCATAGTTGTACATGTAATTATAGAAAAAAACCCACAAACTAGGTAGAGGACCTTAAGTACTTGCTTCCTGTAAGGTTTCATGAAATTCTGTGCAGCTGTTGCAGAAATGTCAAATATGTAAAAAGTTTACTCCGTACGATGGAGGAACGGCGTGCTCTTGAGCTTAGCTCAGGTGAGCTAAAAAAAAAATTGAATTTGAATGTACATGAAAAATGGCTAAGAATCTTTTTATACCAAAATGTTTTCAAATTTTCTGTCTGCTAATAGAGTTCTGACTTCAGGACTGTCTGCTAGACTAGTGTTACCGGTAATTCATAACAAAATTAGTATGAGCATGAATACATGTACATGTACATACAATGTACATGTATATTTGGCTTCATATTATGAGTTAGGTGAAACGAAATGAATGTAAACTGATGGAACAAATTTAGTTTTCATGAGGCAGAGAGGGAAATATTTCAGATCCATTAATGAAACATGAAATGAAATAACTGAAATGAAAAAGTATTGGAATGAAAAAGTGACATGGGTAATGCTCCTAGATACAGCTATGTATTATTTTCTACTTACACATGCCTTATTTTACAGATTCTGAAGGGTCATGGTGTGATCAGAGTAGTTAAAGGTCCTGTTGTTTCTGAGGTTACCGTCTTCATGTCCCATGTTCAACATGTCGTCAGACTTCATAACTCACCAGGTAAGTCAATATTTTATGATATTGACCTGGACATTTCCACTCTGTGTGTCTCTATACAGAAGAAAAAATATAAACACTTTTTTATAACTGAATGTACATGTATATTCAGACTTGGAAATATGACAATTTTCATATTCCATCAAAGGGTAGACTTAAGTGCAACACCACACTGTTTGGTAATATCTTGAATAAGACTACCCAACTACAGTTTTGATTTCACCATGATGATGTGTTATAACTATGACTTATGATGTCACTAAGCGAAAAAACATTAAATGGTGTCTTGTCAGACCTTTGTACATGTACATGTAGTTAAAACCATTTTACATGAAAATGGTCTATTGGTAACATACATGTATTTCTTTATTTCAAACTCATTTATTATTTACATGTATTTAAGGTACCGATGGTTTAACTGTTGATATCTACAACTTGGTTGATATTCGAGATCAGACCAACTTTGAGATGGGGATGAAGGTGTCAACTGATATAAAGAATAAGGACCGAGAATTCTGCAGTGATCTAAATGGATTCCAGGTATATGCACGTACATGTGCATCTACATCTACATATTTGAATTTATAAATGTTTAAACTGAGTGCTTGTAAATTTGTCTCAGAATTTTTTCATGTACTTACTTGAAGTGAAGAGACCAAGTTTATTTCATCGAGAATTTGATATCGACTATCAGGTCTACGACTTAAAGATTTATTACGTTTTGTCAAAAAAACTATATTTTGTAGAGATTCTCGTACATACCATACCTGTCAACTGACCCGATTTCGGCGGGTCAGTCCCGCTTTTTTACCCTTTGACCCGATTATTTTTTATCACCCGCGCGGGTCATGCCTTTCACCCGATTTTTCGTTGCTGACCCGGGAATCACCCGATTCCGATTTGGTTCCGTCTATTACTTGGGACTTTAAATTTCCAGCTGTGACTTTTTCATTAAAACACCTGCAGTTTCAGGTAAATTGGGTTGTTTGTTTAGTGATATGGGAAGTAATTAGCCACTTTCATGTTGTTTTTACAATCTGGGCTTGGATTATTATGGAAATGTCAATGGGAAGACGATCGTAAACACGGAGATTTATGCAGACGAAAAGGAACGAATGTTTATATAGTGTTTAAAACAATGGAAGCAGTAGAATGTAGTGTTCATTTCACATAAAATCTTCATCATGGTATAGCAATAACTAAATAAAAATATATTATCTAGCCTAACAAATTCAACTATGAACCTTCAGGCCTTGATTTTATGAAGTCCTAAAATTTTACACATGTACTACAATATCATGATTATGCAGTATTAAATAAATGTCTTGCAGTAAAATGAACTTTATTGACCTGACATGTATTTTTTTTGGAGGGGGGGTTAAATTTTATTCTTAATGACACAAGCAAAAGGTCGCGATTTGGGTTCGCGCGCTATGACCCTCTTTTTCATTTCCAAAAGAGGGTCATTGACCCTCTTTGGTCTGAAAAAAGTTGACAGGTATGGTACATACATGTATGTATTCAAATCTGTTCTTTCTTATATTTATCTAGTTTTATCTCAAGTTTATATACTGAAAAGACATTCAGATTTAAAAGATTAGAATTCTGCTGTTTCCATGTTTTATCCGTAACGTCTGCTTACAGATGCAGAAGCACAAGACCCTTGATAAGCTCCCTTTACAAGCCAACTACTACCCGATGCCAGCTATGGCTTATATAGAAGATGATGAATACAGATTCTCTTTGTTGACAGCTCAGTCCCTTGGTGTGGCTAGCTTAAAGCAAGGTAGGTACCAAGTTTTCTGGTTTGAAATGGTGAAAAAAGACTCACTTTATGTATTTTAGTAATGATTGCAGACAAGAAATGAAAATCTTCCATATACATTTATACTTACACCAGTAAATGTAAAAATCGTGGCTCCAATACATCCTAATCGTCCCACTCTCCCAAGAGAGCTGGAGCTGCGATTTATGAAGATGTTTTCCATTGAATGAAATTTAGCCACGCTAGATACATGTACATGTAGGTCAAATTTGTTATTGGTGAATCAAACCCTTCTCAACTTCTGAAGTTGCATGTTTCCATAGATTAAAATAGGCCATTGTCATACCTCAGATATTAAATTTTTACCTTAAATGCCGGTATAATTGTACATCAGTAAATTTCAGCAATTCAATCCATGTGGATATTTATGTGTTTTAGGTGAGATAGAGGTGATCATGGATCGTAGATTGAACCAGGACGACAACCGAGGTCTAGGTCAGGGTGTGCGGGACAACAAACTCACTCCCAACAGATTCAGACTCCTGTTTGAGCCTAGAAACTCTCCTGTGGTAAAATGATATACAAAGCTTTTTCATTTTCTTTGGATTATAGTGCATTAGAATATGTTTACATGAATTGGAGATGTTAATCTTCTGCAAATTACTTGTTCAAATTTACAATAATGTCTTTAAAAAAATCCATTTTCCCCCTTTTCTGTCACACTTTGTCGTTATCTCTTAATGTTTCAGGTGAAAGAAAAAACAGACGGATTTCCATCTCTCCAAGCACATACATCATATCTACATCTAATTCATCCATTGTTAACGATACCTCAGAGGGAAGGCGAGAAAACTCCAGAGGTTGTTCCGTCATTCTCGGCCCTCGAGACTCCTCTACCTTGTGATGTCCACCTGCTCAATCTTAGAACGTTACAAGGAAAGCCCGATAGTAACGTAGATAAATACAAGCCTAAAAAAGAGGCTGGTTTACTGTTACATAGGCTCGGGTTAGACTGTGCTTTACCGAATTCAGGATTGCAATGCAAAGATACTCAAGGAAAAGTAAGTTGATTATTGTTAAGTTTAACGTTCAGGTTATGCATGATCAGATATGAAATTTGTATTTATACAAATTAGACATGTTTAAATCATGCATGTTCAAAACAGTGCTGTTTGAGTTAGAATAGGAATTCAGCGAAAAAGTTCACTAATAGCATTCAGAAATCTCATAATACATGTAGATGTTGAAATGAAAATGTCCGGTATATTGCTAATTTGTCTGATAATTATTTGATCTCGTCATAAAATTGTGCTTTTTCTTCTATATATACATACCTTAAGACAAATCTTGAGAGGAAAAATTCTGCATTTATCTTTTAAATGTTGACAATGAAGAAGATTAATTTTTCATGCCTCGTTCTTTTTCAGTTTGCTTTTGGTGATATGTTCAAGGATTTTAAACCAAGCAAAATAACAGAAACATCATTGACTTTACTTCATGAGAAAGATTCAGTTTCACCAGAGACAAGTGTGCAGTTAAAACCCATGGAGATTCATTCATATAGAGTTACGTGGTGATAAATCATTCCCGGGAGGAAAACAACTCGGCACAAAGGGATGCTATCAGTTCCATTTGATCTTTTTGATTTTTAGAGTTTCTTCATATTTTCGACTGTATCTGATGTAAACTGATAGAGATGTCATCCAATAGACCATTTTCAGATCTTGTTAAGCTTAAAATGTCCAAGACAACATATTTTGGTGTTACTTTTCATTATGACGTCAGTAGTAAAAAATGTAATTCCATTGAGAAGTAACAATGAAGAAGAGGGCAAAAATTTCCCACCTTAGACATTTTTCGTAATTTTGTCAGCCATTTTGAATTATGGCAAGTGGTCTATTCTATGGAAACCCGTGTAAAATTCCGGGGAGTCATGCTTAAAACGCATTTCGATAAGAATTTCTTTATGTCATAATGCATTTACGTCAGGCACTGTCCAAAATGGGAAGTAACTCTGTATATTAATAAGACCGAGTAGTCAATTTTTTTTTTCATGTTGTTTCATGTTAAAGCTTGTTTGATCATTATACATGTACATGTAATTAGATTTTTTAATACACAGTTATACTGTATAAACGGAATTATTTGAGAATATGGCATCACTGAAAAGAATGATTGAAAAATTGTACTTGCAAATATTGTAATGTGTATGTCTTTATTTTTTTCTTTCAATGAGGTTGTTAAAATTAATTTCTCTTTTGATCAATTTCGAATTCGATAAATCAAGGAATTACTCTATAGAACATAAGAGCACAAATAGAGCAAGTGTTCATATTTTGCCATGTGTTGATATTTTTCAACTTTTCGTTTGAAGTACTAAAAAAAGTAATACTTCAAAAACATCATCTATATTTTGAGATAAAAGAGTGTGAACTTACATGTACCTTTCTGAAAGAAAATCCAAGTGTCCAGACCTATGTATTCAAGGCTTCATAAAAGCAGTCTTGTTATTCATATAATGGTAAGAAAAAAAAATACTTTTGATTGTTTCTTACCAAGAGAACATTGTGTATCTGTAGAAGTAAAAATGGTTGGATAAACATGTAATTTTCTTTTATAACCTAAGTTTCTTATTTTTAAAGACCTTAGTCTTTAAACATTTTTGTTTTCCAAAGCACTTAAGTTTTTTTGCCTTTGAATTATACATACATTGATGTGAAATAAATTACTTATTGATTATCACTGAAACGTTTCACTGTACATGTGGGGGTAATTTTTTGCAAATCAATGGACTTTGCGAAAATTTCCCCCATGCGAAAGTAACCGTGCTGCATTCTTACAAAGACAGAAGTTTCTATCGCAAAAATTTCCCACATACAGAACATCCTTATGTTATAATCATGAAATTTTTCCCCAGGGAAAATAACAATGTTTGCAGTATTTAGTACCAAAGATTGTCAACCTTACATGTTTCTTCATATTTACCAAAGAAATCTCTATCAATACATAATGTAGTTTTCTCATCAATTTGTTTTGTTATTTGTTTTAGTGGCTTATTCCATTTAATGTCCAAAGGAGTCAATCTTTGGCTGAGACAAATAGGTTCATAGGGTTTACAGGAAATAAAAAATCGAAAGGTGGTTTGGTCCATCCAAAGGATTGCTTTCCCCTTTTCCTAAAAACACACATCTTTCTATTCTCATTCTCAGGCTTTCTACTGTTCCTACTATTTCCTACTTTTTTATTTTGATCCTATTTTTTTCCTACTTTTTCTTCAAAACCTCCTACTATTCCTACTTTTTCATCTCAGAAGTAAATTACTTGCTTTACTTGTCATCGACATCTGATTCAAAGTTTTTTTTAAAATTTCGGACTCGCTTCGCTTGCCCATTCTGTATTTTTTACATGAAAAATCAATCTGTCCTTATTTCACTCTGTGATTTCCTCGAAGATGATCATTACCAGTCTACAATCATTGCTTACTGTGATTTGTGTGTCATACTTACTGAAAATTGTCGCTAAAAGTGATGGAAAATTTCCTACTTTTCTCCTATTAATTCCTACTTTTTCCTATTTTTCTCCTACTTTTTTTCATTGACTACTCCTACTTTTTTTCTACTTTTACGTCAAGGTAGAGTAGAAAGCCTGCATTCTATTCATGACTGAACTGGCAACTCGGCAAAACATGGACTCTTGCTCTAGATTCAAGCGTGTTTCTATTTGTAATTGACCCTTCCTAGGTGCGGGAAAAATTTGAGAAATTCCATGACGTCACAATGCAATTTCGATGTTTGACCGAGGTTCGAAGCTTGTTTGTCCGAGGTAAACACATGGTAAAAGCATTGTGAGTCACAAAATTTTGCATTATTTTCCCGCAATCGGAAGGGTCAATTTTGGTCAAGAAATCTAAATGTTAGCATATGATTTTTTTGAATTACTTATTCATGCTATATGCTGTCCAACTAACTTTGCCTTACAAAGGTTGATTCTGTTGAAAGAAAAATTATTCCCAATTCAATCAGTGACTTGAAAAATACACATATTCATTTAAGTACACGTACAGTATGATTCACCACTTATCGATTTTGCATCATGTACACTATATTATTATATTCAATATCAATATACTGCTATAATCGTGTGTGATATTATACAAGTATATGAATTAGTTATTTTATGTTTGCGTGTATAATGAGCTAATTGTTGATAAATCCTGTACAGGTAGCATTGTTAAACATTCCTTTGTTTGTTAGGAATTTATTTATTGTTGTTGTCAAGTATGAATGATTTTACAAGGTATGAAAAATGATATTGAGGGTTATCATAGTTTGCATTTTTTCACTTGATTTAGAATTTGTGTGACTGAACTTGAACTGAATGTAACAATAATTCTCATTGGACTATGTGTGACTGAGCTTGAATATGAGTAACTGCATTTGAGTTTACTTGTTCTTAATTCCTTTGTGGCATTTTTACGGTATTATTGGATGCAATAACTGTCACAGACAGTCCTCAATAAAGCTGCTGCTTATCTCGTTATGTTAATTGCGACGCATTTGACGCAATTTACTCACTTTCATAATGATATCATCAGGTCGTATTTTTACCTATAATTTTCATATACTTTGTTAATTTCAATAGCAAATCCATAGAAATGTAAATCCATGTAATAAATCTGCAGCTATGTACACTTCATCACATGGATGATTTTGATACAATGTATAATTGTCAATGTAATCATATTTTTTGTGTGTAACTTTGGTATTTTTCACTTAAGCCAATGAGTTAGTACATATTTTTTGTGCATAGTCTACTGACAATAACAGCATTTGTTATTTGTAATGTCCAGCCATTAGTCATTTTGCCCGTCCTGTTAATTGTCCTAGAATAATATCGTCTTGCTTGCACACAACTCATACATGAATGTGAAAGTCTCATGCTAAACGGAGACAAACTGTGAAATCATTATACTTCATGGGGCTCAATTTTCATGGTTTTTGTGGATAGTCTCATCTCCGAATTTACATCCCCAACAATTTATTGTACATGAAGCAAGAAATTGGAACAATTTTTAATGATAAAATAAGCATGCATCACCTTCCAATAATGTGGACATATACGTTAATTGCTTTCAAGTGCAATGTTTGTCAACACTGTTTTTACGACTGTTCGTAATGAGCCAACCTTGCGTAACCCGCTTTAAATGAGGTCACATCTTGGGGTGAGTTACTATAAGCCAATTGGCATGGAGGGGCATGAAGATGGATGTTTTAAGATCAACGTTAACGTAATCGTCGCCACCTCCAGACTTCTCAAGCCCTTCAGCTATGTACCTAGCCTGAGTGCCATTCGTTAAAGTTTTATTTCACGAACTTTTTATCTTTCTTTGAATAGGCGGCATGAATAAAATTACGTCCCCACGAAAATACTGAATCTCACGAATCCATAGAAAATAAGCCCCACGAAAATAAATGATTTCACAGTTACCTATTTTTCCACATTTGGTATAATCAAGTGCTATCACCTTGTGCATTGAGTGAAGTAGGAATGAGATATCGATAGATGAAAACAAATTATAATGTTTTACAAATAGATACATGAATATAATGATGTATGTGTTCTCTATACATTATTTGTGTAATAATCTGAGAAAATGGATCAGTCACTGTTTTTTTAACTTCAGTCTATAGATTTACTTTTTACATTTTACTTCATCTAATTAACTCAATTTCCCTGTAAAAAGCTGTAAAAGTTTCTTTAGAGGCTTCACATTGTTACTGGTTACCAAAACATTGTTGATTATAATGTTTGGCATGTAAAACATTTTGACACCTATGTATCACTATGCAGTCTGTCTTATTGTCTCATTTGCAAATACATGTATGATTTGGCTTATAGTATTTCAAAAATATATGACAAAATCATATTATCATATGTCACACATGCATCCAATTTACGTAGAAAATCGATAGTGACATCATCGCTGAAAGTCAACGTAGAAAAGGTCAAGGTCACACAAAAGGTCAAGGTAGTAGTCAAAACGAAGACAAGTGACTTGACTGATTTATTATTCTAGTACAGGGTCTGTTTAATACTGCTTTTGCTCATTACACTTTTTGTGTCACCTGCGAAGCATAGCGACACTTAGGGATCACTTTGTCCGTTGTCCGTCTGTCTGTCTGTCTGTCACACTTGGATGTCACACCCTATAAAAGTGATTCCTGAGTGTTGCTATGCTTCACAGGCGACACATGCATTCCTTGGAATGATTTTTAAGATGTGTTATTTGCCTATCTTGTTTGTTTCAGTGTTATAGTTTTAATAAGATTTATTTCTCTAGATGCTAGAGAAATGAATATGAATGAGTCTATCTGTGAAAAGATGAGATGCAATAGTATACAATTATGGTCTTTTGATGAAGTTTACTCGTGACTATAAAGACCTGGTCAGGTATTGGTTGACCGAGGCAGAAGGATCAGTTTGTGGTCAGTTCAGTCAGTAATAAGCAAAATCGGCAATAATTCCTGAACATTTAATAATGTCAATTATTACTAATAACACAAATTCTTTTACTAATCATTGCATAAGGTAGATATTAGAATTACATGTATCTATTACACTAGCTGCTTTTTATTGATAGAGATTCTAGAGTACAGTTAGTTTCTAAATGGTCCTAATTTTTTGTCAAAACTTTCATTTTTGTACAGCACATATCATTTAAAAATTATAATTTTTCAGTTTTGTTTTTTTCATCTCACCCCATCATTTTAATTCATCAGCAATAATTGAGTTGGAGCATTTTGAAATATTTAATAAATACATGTAAATGTACATACATGTATCCATTTCACAATACATGTAATTATCCCATTAGTTAAATCTAATGCCTTACGACTCTCATCAGACATTTATATTTTTCTTCTGGCCAAAGCTATTAAGTTGTCCAATTCCTTTTCATTTAAATGTATTTTTACATTGTGAAAGATTGTTGATATCAATTTAATCAATCTTTATGTTTATTCCTGATTACCTCATGAATGAAATCCAGATTTCCCAATCAGAAAACATAAAAATTGCAATTTATTGTATTATGAATAAGAATAGTTTAATTTTAAGATCTGTGGTGGATTCAGGGGAGTGCGGAGGGGATTCCCCCCCCCCCCCCCCCAAGGCACTGACCCAAAATTTTCCAAAAAAACAAAACCTTATATTTTGGCCCATTTTCATCAAAAATCTGCAAAATTCGCCCCTTGACCCCAACTAAGGGGGCACTAGATCTGCCACTGAAAATGGTTGATTATGAAAATTTTTGGCTGGCTCATTTTGTACTGGCACATAGTTTTTGCATTGCCTCTCACACAAGATCAACAGATAAGGATTACTGTATCTGTTATCTTTCTGTTTGTCTGTCTGGTTTTCACAACAATGGTAACAACTAACTTTATATACATTACACTTCCACCAAACTTGAAGGGATGGTCAGGTATGATGAGAGTCAATATCTAATGAGAGTCAAGGTCAAGGTAAAATTTTTAGGGTCAACATGTCCTTGAACCTTGTTGTACTGATGATATTATGATCCATGCGAAATCCTTCATTTCTGAATTTACACATTCTTGGTAATGTCAAATTTAGTAACGTTTCTTTGTGCTTTATTGGCAAGTTTCAAATTTTTCTATTTCAATTTTTTCAATTTCTGCATTAAAAATGATGTTCTCATTTATGAAAAAAAGTCTACTGTAGCTGCATTATTAATAATATAGAAAACTTTGCTATGAAATAGAATGATACTTTGTCTAATGTAATGTAGGGTATTGGGTACAATTAATGGTTTTACAAATTTGATAGGTTAGTTTTTCCTTCATCATGTTTCCTTTAGTACTCATATTGAAAATCAAAATTAGATTTGTACATGTACTTTAGATCAAATGTGCAATGTAGTGTATAAAATGAAGAGGAAGGCAAAAAAGTAAACATCTTTGTCGGTCTTAAATATTGAAGTTCTTAGGAATCGTTATATTTTCTTTTTTTTCGGTTGGTCGAGGTATCAACACCAAAATTAAAGGGAAACTGAATCATGCACATTGCACATGTTGCATAGATTTCCCTCAGTTTTAAGTGCTTATATACTTTCACCAACCAAAAAAAATTTACGATAAATACTCCTCATTTCATTTCTTGCTGAAAATTTACTTTGCTTTTGATGTTGCTAAGCTTGTACCTACAGTTAGGCTAATACAAGTACTTGTTTCATGTAATTCTGAAATTAAATGATGAACAATTGAATTTTTTTTAGAAGTGACTTTGTGCAAAATCATTTTTGTATCACGGGTTTGATCTTTTCGATATGTGGGTTTGAATAATATTAAATTCTGTTATATTTGTTTATGATTTAGTGTCAAGCTTGTGTAAGCCTATAGCCTACAGGTTAGGTGTGTAGTTCGCGTTGTGTATTAATCAGTCATTTTGAAAACTATAAACAGAAGTCCGAATAAAGTTCTAAGTTTATTTAAAAACGTTACATGTTGACAGTACGGGAGCGGAGTCTAAACCTAAACTTAAACACTACTGAAACCGGAGTGATCTGCAAAACGATGCGCCGAGTATATATGTGGACGATTGGAAATTGCTAACACCTGCATAAAATAATAAGTTATTGGTTTTTGATTAAAAAGACATTTTGGAAATTAGATTCTTCCAAATACAGAACAATAATGGCTTTTACGGGGAGATTTCCAATTAGCTTTCAATTAACTCGTACGGAAAACAAAGACTAAAGTACTTGCAGGTGTGCAAATTACTGCAGTGTTCTTAGCATCGTGGGAATCAAATTAAACAGATATCAGAGTTTACAAACTAGAATTAATTGTCTCAATATGAAGTTTGAACTTATAGTCAAGGAATTTACTATAGTAAACTCAAGTTAGCAATTTCCAAATACATGTAACTAATTAATATGAATAATTAATAAGCATAATTATTGTGGGGGAGAGGCCATATGGTTACAATACTCCCCCACTTAAGAAAATAACCAAGATTCAAATTATTTGGATTTCAGCCAATCATGAACTGTAAGGTAACTTTCGATAATCATCAAAATTTTGCGAATCTGTTATAATACTTGGTTATTTTCTAAACGCATGGCCTTGACACCACAATATGCAAAACTCAATGAAATATCGCCAGGTGTTATCTGAATACTGAATTAAGATTAATTCGATAAATTAAAGCACATGAAGTTATAGTCATTTTCATGTCGAGTTCTTTTTTCACTGTTCTTTTAAGAGTGACCCGATTTTCATCTAAATATCAATGTTCACTGCCCATGACCTACAAAAGAAATACCTTTACTCAAGGCCAATACGTATCCTAAAATTCTATTATATAACAAGCAATGTACAAAAGCAAATATCAATATTAAACATGAATAAGATGCATAATACATATGTATATACATTTACTCTGCTTTTTTTCACTTAAACACAACACCGGTTTAATTCACCTCTCTATCGTCTCTTCTTACGGTCGTCTTTGGTTTAGTTCCGTACGTCTTAGTTTGGTTTCGTCTACGATCCCTCTTCGTGAACTTTGTAACCTCCGAGGAGTATAACGAATGATTCGGACCTCTTTGTCGTCTACTTGGTTTGGTAATCATCGAATCGTCATCTGTTTCGTCTTCTTCCTCCACCCGGAATTTGGAGTTTATCTTCCATCTTGACCCTGCTTTGGCGCATCTTGGTATTAGTGACGTTACCAAGATCTTCCCGTAATCTGGATGACGCAATGCACCCAGAAAAGCGACGGGGTATTCAATGCTCTCATTCAAAGCGTCGATCAAGCAGGTCATTAAGTACAAAATGTCCAATCTGGTTCTGCTGTCATCAGTTTCGCTATGACATATTTCACCCTGTCATATAATCTGCGAAATAATGTTAATAGTGACGGGCTGGTTTGACATCCGGCCACACGGCTAACATCGTGCACAGAGATACCTGACGTCACTGCTTCAGACTTCTTTTCTGCTACCGTCTGATTTGATTTAATGCCTTGGTGATAAACCTGTACGCTAATTTGATTCTCGTATTACAACAGGCGATTCCAATAACCAAGGAGCTAAATAAGACTGCACATCTTGAACTTCACTGCTTATCTCATCGCCATCTTCTCCCAGCGATAAAAGTATAAAGTCTGCATCATTATTACACTGATAAGTTTCAAATCATTGTCTCTGGTTACAGGTAGTTTATGACACCGGATTTTCTCTGTACCTCTAAATGACCACAATTTTGAATTTACAAAAATAATTTAGATGCCTGTTCCAAAACTAAGTGAAAGATTTCCAAAATGAGATTTTTTATCAATACTTTGATAATGTTAATTTTGAAAACTTTGTATATTCACTGACTTTATACGAAAAACAGGTCTTCTGTATTTATTTTAGACGAATAGAAAAGTCTAATTAAATAAAGAAAAAATATCTGTAGCGATTAAAACTTTCTATTATAAATTCTGAAAAACTTTCTGAAATGAAATACAATGTCTATGCATGTCGCTTGTAAAACGTTAATGTTTCAGCGTAGTGATTACTCATTGATACTACACCTCAGCAACCGATAAGAAGCTAGATACTGCAAATGAATTTCAACACTGGGAAAAGGGGCAACAAAGGTCAAACTTATTAGCGCTCATTGACTGAGGAGTGAGAAATGTATCATAAATACCCAAAATGAAGGCCAATTAAACTACAAAGTTCAAAAAGCAGAGTACTATTGGGGTAAAATGAATAATCAAACACAAAAACATGCAAACTAAGGGTATACTGTTGCTACTATATACATCGCGATCGCGATAGACTCCAGATTAACTTTGACATGAAATTCCGATAAAACTTTGATCGATTTCTTTTTTAATTTAAGATATTTACCATTTCCTCCCTTTCTTGAAATAAAAAAAAATCAAGACCTCCAAAATGACAGCACAAAACATACATAAGATGATGAATACTACGATGGTGTCATATATTCGAGAAAAAAAATAATACGTGCTCTCACATAGCACAAATTAGAAATGACAGGGTTGTATACACAACAAACCCGAACGAACTTCCTACGTTCCCAGAAATTTCTACTGGTGCCATTTTTCGGCGTTTCATCGCCATATACCGAGCAAATTCAACAGCTCATCACCTAACAAACTGGAATATATGGGTTCCATCGAAGTGTCCTCTTAATTGTAATGTTCTATCATCTTGAAAAACCTTACAGAGACGGATATTCCCCCGTCTCTTACTACGGTCCCACGCCTATACCCCGGCGTTCTAGCGACATAACGGGACCCTGATCTAGACCCTTACTCAGCAGCGGAGAAAAACCAAAATTCTCAAAACGACCGAAGCCTAAATCTTTAATCAACCCAAAACTACGTGAATCACGACCGATTCCAAAAATCCGAAACGCTTCGTTGTCTATGTCCGTCATTTCTTCATGAAAATCGGAGAAAAAAATTATTCAATTTCTTGAAAACTTTTTCGCTTAAAACATTCAAAAATTTAAAAAAAATATTTACAAAAATAGATGGTCAATTAATCTGAGAGTACTTTGAGAAAGTAAATGTGCCCTACCTTTATCACTAATTTCGTTTAAAGCGAAGTGTTCATCCTCTGGTTGTTATACCCTGGTTCCGCGGCGTGCATCGTCTGCATTCTCGGCAATAAACTTATTCATTTTCCCCTAGTTCATCCAGGTCACGGCACCAAATTACACCTTGTAAGCCTATAGCCTACAGGTTAGGTGTGTAGTTCGCGTTGTGTATTAATCAGTCATTTTGAAAACTATAAACAGAAGTCCGAATAAAGTTCTAAGTTTATTTAAAAACGTTACATGTTGACAGTACGGGAGCGGAGTCTAAACCTAAACTTAAACACTACTGAAACCGGAGTGATCTGCAAAACGATGCGCCGAGTATATATGTGGACGATTGGAAATTGCTAACACCTGCATAAAATAATAAGTTATTGGTTTTTGATTAAAAAGACATTTTGGAAATTAGATTCTTCCAAATACAGAACAATAATGGCTTTTACGGGGAGATTTCCAATTAGCTTTCAATTAACTCGTACGGAAAACAAAGACTAAAGTACTTGCAGGTGTGCAAATTACTGCAGTGTTCTTAGCATCGTGGGAATCAAATTAAACAGATATCAGAGTTTACAAACTAGAATTAATTGTCTCAATATGAAGTTTGAACTTATAGTCAAGGAATTTACTATAGTAAACTCAAGTTAGCAATTTCCAAATACATGTAACTAATTAATATGAATAATTAATAAGCATAATTATTGTGGGGGAGAGGCCATATGGTTACACTTGAGTGACTTTTGAAGATAAAATATTTATGATGAGGTTTGTGGTCAGTTCATTATTCACCATGCATTTAATGACGCATTTAATAATTTTCATGATTTTTTTTATCATAAAATTTTTTCACTAAATTTTTAAATTTTGAAAACGAAAATTTTAAAAAAGTACCGTAATCAAAACATGGTAACAATCACCTCACCATTCAGTCTAACTGATATACTGTTACTTCCCATTTGGGACAAAATCTGATAGAAACACATTTAAAATACGATGTTCCTACATGAATTTTATCACGTAATAATGCATTTACTTCAGATACCGCCCCTAATGTGAAGTAACACCGTGTATCGAAAAGACGGAATTAAGATATTCATATTGATCAGGTCTAGATTTGCAAAATCCCAGGTAAATAACTTTTTCTTCATCATAAATACAGAGGGTGTGTGTTAAGGTACCTTAAGTTTTGATGTGAACATATTCTATAGTATTTTCTTTGCTGTACTATGTTCTTTATATTACAGCTTGGTACTGATGTGCTTTCGGCTTCTTTGATGATGTATTATTTTACATACCTCTCTATATGATTCTTACATTGAGTTTGTATGAATGACCAAGTCTTTCAACAGCATGTGCATTCTTATCTGATAATAAATTATTTTTAAATATCAATGTCTGACCTCCTGTCATTTTGACATACATGTATATAAAATATGTGAAGACGTAAAAAAAAATTCTAAGTTGAGGGGCCGTGTATAAATCTTAACGATTTACTGAAATATTCAAACAACATGTTACAATACGTGTGGGTCAAGGTCTCCAAAAAGAGCAACGAAATCAATGTCCTACGGCATGTGTATGGATATTCATCTAGTCTTAGATCTGTAACGGTGCATAAACTGATGAGACATTTTTCGTAGTTTAATGCAAAATCATGTCAAAAACCTCACATTTGCCACCAATATTTTTACCGTTTAGTTAAGGAGATAAAGTAGGTTACTTTGACTTTGAGCTCATAAAAAGGGTTCTTCCTCATGTCACTTGCATTGATTGTTTGAACGAAATGCTGATTCATGACACCTCTAAGAGTGTTTTCAAGATTTATGACCATTTCCAATGTGTGACCTTGTGATTTGTCCTATGACCTTGATAATCAATTGGGTTCTTTGATGATGTATTATTTTACATACCTCTCTATATGATTCTTACATTGAGTTTGTATGAATGACCAAGTCTTTCAACAGCATGTGCATTCTTATCTGATAATAAATTATTTTTAAATATCAATGTCTGACCTCCTGTCATTTTGACATACATGTATATAAAATATGTGAAGACGTAAAAAAAAAGTACCGTAATCAAAACATGGTAACAATCACCTCACCATTCAGTCTAACTGATATACTGTTACTTCCCATTTGGGACAAAATCTGATAGAAACACATTTAAAATACGATGTTCCTACATGAATTTTATCACGTAATAATGCATTTACTTCAGATACCGCCCCTAATGTGAAGTAACACCGTGTATCGAAAAGACGGAATTAAGATATTCATATTGATCAGGTCTAGATTTGCAAAATCCCAGGTAAATAACTTTTTCTTCATCATAAATACAGAGGGTGTGTGTTAAGGTACCTTAAGTTTTGATGTGAACATATTCTATAGTATTTTCTTTGCTGTACTATGTTCTTTATATTACAGCTTGGTACTGATGTGCTTTCGGCTTCTTTGATGATGTATTATTTTACATACCTCTCTATATGATTCTTACATTGAGTTTGTATGAATGACCAAGTCTTTCAACAGCATGTGCATTCTTATCTGATAATAAATTATTTTTAAATATCAATGTCTGACCTCCTGTCATTTTGACATACATGTATATAAAATATGTGAAGACGTAAAAATATTACCTTATCCTTGCTTTGAATTCTATGCTGTTCATAAGAGTTTTAAGTTGAAGTCCACTGTGACCTTGACCTTGAAAATCAATCTCTACCAAGGGGGAACATTTGTGGAAGGTTTGATGACCCTATAATGCTTGCCCTGTATTCTATGCTGTTCACAAGGATTTTAAGCCAGAGTCAACTGTGACCTTGACCTCAAAAATCAGTAGGGTTTGTGCTCTTCCCAGAGGGAACATTTGTCCTTTGATCCTTGCTTTGTCTTCTGTTGTCAAGGATTTTAAGCCCAAGTCCACTGTGACCTTCATAATCAATAGGATTCATCCTCTACCCAGGGAGAACAATTATGGAGGGTTTGATGATCCTAAAATACAATTTTTGTATTCTATGCTGTTCACAAGAATCCAGACACAAACTAACACACCCTAACAAGAGGCCAAAGGGGGCCACATCGCTCACCTGAGTTGCAGACAAAGGGTTAAAATCTACAGATCAAAGCCCTTGACAACCATATTTGTTGACCTATCGACAAGAAAAACACGAACTTGGCAGAGGACCTTGAGTACTTGCTTCCTGCAAGGTTTCGTGAAATTCTGTGCAATGGTTGCAGAGATTTCAAAAATGTGTCAGCCAATCAGAGTCCTCGGCGGCCATATTTGTTGACCGATCAGCACAAAATACACAATCTTGGTAGAGGACCTTGAGTACTTTCTTCCTGTTAAGTTTCATGAAATTCTGTGCAGTGGTTTTTTTTGCAGAGAAGATGTTGAAAATGTGTCAGCCAATCAGAGCCCTTGGCGGCCATATTTGTTGACCGATCGGCAAGAAAAACACAAACTTGTTGGAGGACCTTGAATACTTCCTTCCTGTAAAGTTTCATGAAACTCTGTGCAGCGGTTGCAGAGGAGATGTCGAAAATGTGTCAGCCAATCAGAGCCATCGGCAGCCATATTTGTTGACTGATCGGCACAAAAAACATAAACTTGGTAGAGGACCTTGAGTACTTCCTTCCTGTAAAGTTTCATGAAATTCTGTGCAGCAGTTGCAGAGATGTCGAAAATGTGTCAGCCAATCGGAGCCTTTGGCGGCCATATTTGTTGACTGATCGGCACAAAAAACACAAACTTGGTAGAGGACCTTGAGTACTTCCTTCCTGTAAAGTTTCACGTAATTCTGTGCAGCGGTTGCAGAGGAGATGTCGAAAATGTTAAAAGTTTACGCTGGATGGACGACGACGACGACGGACGGACGGCGCGCTATGACAATAGGTCACTTGAACTTCGCTCAGGTGAGCTAAAAATCACACGGATGTACAGCAGCAATGCCTCTAGGATGTTTACAATGATATTACTCATTTCCAGTTAGTGATCTTGACTTTGTCCAATGACCGAGAAAATCAGTAAGGTTCTTCCTCTTGTCATAAGCAATAAGTGTATGAAGGTTGGTCAAGATCCATTCAAGACTGTGGCCTCTAGGCTGTATGTAAGGATTTTGACCATTTGCATTCCGTGACCTTGACCTTTGACATAATTAATAGGATTCTTTCTCTTGGCATAAGCATGAAGTGTATGGAGTTTGGTTGATATCCAATTAAAACATTACCTTCTAGTTCATGTATAAGGATATGTTACTGTTTTCCTTCTGTGACCTTGACCTTTCACCTTGAAAGTCAACAGTATTCCTCCTTATCACAAGCAATAATTGTATGAATTTTTATCAAAATCCGATAAAAAGTGCACTCTAGGCTGTATACAAAAGTTTGACGCACACTTGCGCCCATATACCATGTACACCCTCACTTACACATGATCAGGGACGTCAGTATATCCCCGGCAACTATGTCAAGAAGGGATAATGAGGGTATAAGAAAATGAACTAAGTGACTCTAAGGAGGCAGCATACAAAAACTCAAAATATATAACACTCCTTTCGAAACAATTTATTTCAATATTGCACAGCTGTGAAACAAATCACAGCTCAAATGTATAACTGTTTATTGTTAAAAATTTGAAGAAATATTTAAATAACGACCTAAAATAAACATAATTTATGGAATGATGAATGAAAAACTGAAATATTACTAGAAATGAGAAATGATGGATATTGCAAAAGCAAGAGAACTGCAAAATGCGAAAAGGTCTCGAGGAAATAAATTAAGTGAATAAAACCCTGATTCAAAACTTAATTAGATGGTAAATCAAATGCTGGACAAATGAAAATGAAGAAAATGTAATTAAAATGATGATGGTGAACAATTATGGTAATTAACATTAATTAACATCATGAGATCATTAAAGCTTCTGCTTCATAAAATTTAATACATGTTATGATGCATGAACACATGTTATTTGATTAGAGAAGCGAGTTTGATTGTTCAGATTTCATATAACATGACCAGACAAAAATATTCAAACATGTCTTTTTGATTTAGTAACTATATTGATGCTACAAAATATTTTACATCAGAATTACCTGATTTCAAATTGCAAGCAAAATATCCAAGTACTGTAGATACCGGTGCAAATGCAGGTAGCTATTTTCTTTGAAAAAGTTTCTACATTGTGTCATTCTTTGGAAAAAGACAAATCAATTATTCAAATAAAAATAAAATGCACAACCGTAAATGGCAGTAAGTTACGACAAAATTCATGTAAGCTTAAGGGCGTATAAAGGATAATCAACCACGAACGGTCTGGTAGTTGAAAAACATTCAGGACGCAATTAAAAATTATCATAAAGCTGCAAAGCAATAAATAAACGACAAAACATGTACATCCAAAAAAACTGTCATAAGGCAATCAAAATCCCTTTATCCATAAAAAGAACACTCTAAACTACGGAAAATTTGGGTGCCAAAAGCTATATACATAGTGCAATGTGTCCACTGATTCAAATAAGGTGAAAGCTTATGAAATGCTATGATGACCCAGATGTTTGGGGTTTCTCTGTTTGAGGAAATATATTATATTGTATAGAATCATTTTGGATAAATTATATTCTAGAATAAAGACGTGTTGGACAACATCTGTTTGTCAGTATAATATTGCTCTCTGTAATTTGTAAAGTGCATTTTGGTACAAAATAATTGGGAAGTCTTGTCATGAGGAAAACATAAATCACTTACTGTTCAAATATATGGCAATGGTTGAAGTTTTTTTTTTAATTTGATCAAATTTCTTTCCAAGGTCAAAGCTTTTGGTACCATAAGATTAGAGAGATGAAGTCCACGGAATACACATGGAATATGAAAGCCTGAACAGTTATCATCAATGTTAAAGTCTTTTTTTCAAAAGAGGTTACATTCCAAGGTAAAGGTCACATGGTCAAGGTTAATGCACAGTCAGACAAAATATGAAAGCCTTGTCACTTATAGCTTACCTGGATAAGCAGACAGACAATGCGCGAGTGGAATTCAGTGGACACATGTAAATCATAGCTTTCATGTAAAGATATAGTTCAACTAGTACTACTACAAGAACGAAAAATCTACAAACTACGTCTAAAACTAAAAATACTGAGATATAAAGCTGAAGACAACGCTGACAAACATTATTCTCAAAGCTACATGTTGTACTTCTTAAATTATTACGTAAATCCGTAAGCATTTCGAATTTTTACCTAGATGAAAATTTAAAGAGTATTCACTGTATATAGTGTTCAGAACAAATAGTACTCATATGAAGCAATCAAACATAGAAAGTTTTAATAGTTATCACACCCTTTCCTAAAATTCTTGGCAACATGTCCAAAATTGTCATAAAAAAGGAACAACTCTCCATAAATTCGTTCCAGCAAGGCCAATACATGTATTTCCAACTTTGAGTAAAAATATATCTTGAAGGAATGGTAATATGAAGTTATTGCAAATTATTTTCAACAAATGCCCAGATACTCAAATGCTCAGATTTTCAGTGTTATTTGGAATTATGCAGTTAATAATGAACTTAAGTGTATTTGGTACGCCTAACTAAATCCTGCAAAAATACCACACTGCACAACTAAGCAATAATAAAGTACATACATGTGAAGAAACACATAATGTAGCCAGCAATTGACAAAATCATAAAAATTCATAAAAAAACAAAGAAAAATACAAAATGAGTATATACACATGGATTAATAAAAATTCTGAGACAGGATTCTCTCCCTTTGTAATTGCTGCCTCTAGTATCACAATATTGAGATATTTACATAGATATGGCAAAGGTAAGTTGATATGGCAAAATGGAATGTTGGTCATGCGTCAACCGTAGTTTTTTTTCAGCAGCAAGCAAAAAAATCATTTATTTGCATAGTGATAATTAGGCGTTGTGAAAGTATTGCACAATTTTACAAAATATTTCCATAGTCATATGAAGACTGAATGAAAAGATGATCGACATCAGTTGATGCAAAAATTGAAAATTTTGAATCTTGACTGAAAATATGACTTCACACTTTGTTGTCCGATTATCGAAATGAAAACAAAATGTTTTGAATTATGTCCATACATGTATCATGCGTAAAAACAGTTAACAAGACAACTACGGTACCATAAAAACAAGTAAAAGTTTCATCCTCTTTACATTCTTACGTGTACTTCTGTTGAGTATTGAAAACTTGACACAATATTTTGAGCGAACCCTAACCAAGTAACAACTTCAAACATACATGTACAATGTACTACAGTTTTGCATGGACACAAATGCATGATGTTGGACGGATATTTTATTCTTGACTAAAGCTACGAAATGTAAAATCACACCAAAGGTTCATTCTTCCCTTACCATTACCGTCACATTCAACCTTTACACACCAATACGGCATATACATAATGCTATACTCAACTGTTACATTTCCTTCAAGAAAATATTTTTGAAAGCCTAATGTGAAGGATAATAGCTAGAGATATACTATAAAACAAAAATCTTCAAAGAAAACGGAAAGAAGTGGGGGAGGGGGGTGTCCTTCAATTTAATATTTTTGGTTTAATTTTCTAAATCTTTATGGAAGCTTTCGTTATCTTCACAAGGGGAGAGGAGAGAAAGGGAGATAAGATAAGCACCGTCCCCGGAGCTTCTACCGTATAAGACTACATGTACATTACATTCGTTATCTTACATCAACATACAAGCTTTTGAGCACAGCAGATACATGATTATATATGGGCAAAACACACTGAGATCATTTTTAAAAGACTACCTTAGGGCTATGGTGCTTTCATTCTTATATGAAAACATAAATATGGCACAAATTTTCATGTACATCCGAGCAGGTTTTCTTGGCAGATAAAGATAAAAATTTAAGAACACATAAGTTCTTGAACACAAAGTATAGAGTATAGTACATAACTAAAGCATCCTCAATGCCACTTGCATAGTTAAGTTATCATCGAATACCATACACACAATACAAGAATAATTAACTACTCGTTACTCAAAACATTGAACACATTTGAACATGATACAAAATTTTCCTGTGTCTCGACCTTTGCTGGGTAATTAAACTACAACGTACAAGGTTGCGTCTCATCATATCTGACTAACGTTACCAAACATATAACAGGGATTATTCTACCCAATTTTCTACTCTAAAATTATTTACTACCCTTTTTCCTAAAAAGGGGGAAAATTGAGAGCCAAAGGCTCAATCTAAACGGCAAAGGTTTTGAACTGAGTGCAGAAGGCGCAATAAATAATTTACACAAGGGGAAAATTTCACTGATTTTAGGAGGTATCTTTCCGTCTTTTGTCAGAAAATTAGACCTTGAAAGTCCCCGTATAAACAAGTCCTTCTATGAGGCGGAGGATATCTTAGCTTAACACAAACTAAATAGGGTCCATGGTACATGTATCTCATGCCTATAGCTTGTCAATTTAGGTTATATGTACATGTATTTGACCAATGACCTTGATTTACTCCTCACTGCATCTAAAGGTTTAGTTAATAATTCTTACTGTAACAGTAATCAATAAATATGCATGTAACGACTTCTTTCACCATCTAGTGTACATTCAGAATAGCAACCCATTTCAATGCTATAAAATAAAACATGCGCAAAAATATGGCACAATATTTTTTTGATTAAACAAAATGGAAACACATTTATGGCCTCAAAATAATCCTTTGACTAGTTTAACTTGATGGTGATATGAGAAAAAAGTCATGTATGTGATGTAATGTTTGAACACTGGGAAAACTTGTATAGTTGACATGTAGAAGACAACAAAAATATATATAAGTGAACTGTTGATGGAAGACTCATATTAAAGCAATGAGCTGGTAAAAATGCAGAGTATTTGAAGCAGTAAAAATAAATTAATTTAGTGATCGCCAAAATATAAATCAAGAATGTAAAAGAAAAATTAAAAGCAAAAATATTCCAATAAACCGGAACGTGAAAAATTGCTATCATTATGAACAATTGGCAAAACCTCTGAAAATATAACAATTTACACAAAAACGCCAAAAAATAAATACATGTTCAAGTCTTTGTACATGTATATTAAATTAGGCCTTTTCTACTCTGAGATCAACTGCCCCTGACCTGTCTAATGTCTCAATCCCTCTACTTGGGCCTCGATCGGTATGCATAACATGTGGTGACCTTGACATTGTATGGAGGGGCAGTGGTGAGTTCCTCACAGTAGGACTTGCCATCATACCTAGCGGACTAACATTGTATGCCGGAGATCCTGGCACTCCAGCCATTGCCGGCAACGCACCATTTGCCACCCCTGGAATGCCACTCTGAGTCATCATGGCATTGGCAAAGAAAGCCATCTGTAAGCTTTGTAGCTGCTGCAGCTGCATCAGATAAAGATTTTGCATGTCACTGCTCATTTGTGGCAGATTACTTTGTAACGGAGGTGGACGGACGGGCATTTGACCATTGAATGCGGTTTCTGGCATTGCATTTCCAAACTCTGATTCTTTCTTTGGTTTCTGCTTTGCCACATTTCGTCTCCTCCCTCTCTGTTTTGAGGGTGTCTTTGTGTGGCCACTCTCATCTTCTGATGGAGAGCCAAAACTATTCGTTCGAGACCGATCTCTGAACGTAGGCTTCTGTTGTGTGCAGTCTGCATGGGAATAGTCTGATCGTGAACTTAATGATGAACACGGTGAAGCAGATTTTCCGGAAGTAGAAGCTGTTTTATCTGAACTAGATTCTGCTGCAATAGCATCAACATCAGCAACACGGCCTTCCACATCCATCAAAGGTAAATCACACTGCTCTACTTTCAGTGCAAAATTTGAAAGACCATCACTTCGATAAAGCTTGTCATTCTTATCAAAGCTATCTGTGACATTAAATTTGGATGATGCATGGTCTTCCAATAAAGAATGTTTGTCAAGGACATTATCTTCTTTAGGAGGTGTATTCGTGCTCGCATTTGACGATTCTGTAGATTTCGTCAATCTTTGGATTTCTGTACCGGGTGTCGAGACGTTCTCGGAAGATTTCATAATTTCTTGGATTTCTTGAGCATTAGGACTATCTACAGTATTAACAACGTCAATTGATCCAGCATCTGACTGACTATCACACTGACTTGATGCAGATGAAATCGGAGAGTACCTTGTAAGCGCAGTACCGTTTTTCACACTGTCGTCATTCGTGGTTTCCCCTGATGACACACTATAGGGTTTCTTATGGAACTTGGATTGCTGATTTTCTGTGTTCTCTGTAAATTCGGCCACCTCCTTATCAACGGAATCTTGCGAGCTAGAATCAAAATTGTCACTATTCATCTGCATAGCATTTCCAACATTAGAGGCCTGAATTTTCTCGAAAATTTCCTCTATTTCTGCCACTGTTGGACTTGAGCCATTCCTGAGATCCAAGTTTATGTCCGTTCCGAGACTGACTGCATGCTGACGAAGATGTTTATACAGATGGCTGGTCTGCGTAAATTCCTTCTTGCAAAGCTTACAGGCATAGGGCTTACTACTGGTGTGCATGCGCATATGAATCGTTAAATGATGACGATGGATAAATGCCTTGGAACAAACCTCACATTTGTATGGACGGATTCCTAAATGCATTTTTTTGTGTTGTCTCAAGACACAAGCCTTACTGAAAGATTTTCCACAAACATCACATGTGTGTAGCTCCTCTGCCTTGTGTGTTTTAACATGCTTTTGCAGATCGGCGTTGTCCCTAAACGTAAGGTTACACACACCACACTTGTACGTACGCTCCCCAGTGTGGGATCCTATATGCATCTCCAGATAGAAAATCTCATTAAAGGTACGACCACAAATATGACATTTGTAACTCTTTCCGCTATGAACTCTCAAATGTCTGCGTAGATTATTGTACTGACTGAACTCTCGATCACATTCATTGCATTTGTATGGCATATTTCCAGTATGTGTGGTACGCATGTGTCTCTGCAATTCATAACTGTCGGCACATTCAAGCTTACAAATTCCGCACACGCACACCTTTTCACTGTGAAGCTTCATATGATTGTGGAAATTACCGACCTGAGAAAATCTCCTGCTGCATATCTTACATTCATATATTTCCACTACATTAGTTTTGTCTTCTTCTACAGAGCTAGAGCATTTTTCTTCTTTATGTTGCTGCTTCTTGCTAGCACCACCATTTGACTTCTGAGGAGGTTCAGGAGGGGTTGTAGGTATGTGAGGTTGAGGTATTTCCGGTCTTTGACTGAACTGATCAGGTTGAGCATTAAGAGGGACGTTATTATGCGGCATCATACCATTGTTAACCGGAGGCACAAACATATTCGGATTCATGTACATCATTGGATGAGGGACGTTTAAAGGCATAGCAAAATTTCCGTACATGTTCATATTTATTGCGGGGTAAGAAGGAAAAGGGTGCTGCGGCAGAGGGCTAATATTAGGTAACTCGGGTGGTCTGTAATTTGGCTCACTTTTCCCATTTGTTCCAAAATGCACATCATACACAGATGTCTTGTGCCTATCATTATTTTCCGAAGTTTTGTTGGTTTCAGAATAATGTTGACCATCCACTGCTTCAAAAGGTTGCTTATCGGTTTTGTAATTACTTGGAATAGAATTGTCTGAATTACTTGTCGGAAAATGATCATCATAGGATGGTACCTTCTCATGAACTGCATCCTTATTCTCGAAAACTTCCTTACGCAGTTTCTTGTGAGCATAACTGGCAGCCTGATCCGAATAATTTGAACTACTGTCAGCTACACTTCCATCATTCTCTCCGTTAACGTACTGATTATAAGATTCGGAGATTTTCTCTGTGTGGCCATTCTCTATCTGATGCTCTTGCTGTGCCGCCTCCAGAATCTTTCTCTTCTTGTGGTGAATGTACCGTCCATTATCCGATGCCATGTCTTCCAGTATGCGGTGCTTTTTGTGCTGATACTGGTTAAGTTCCAATCGTAGTTCCTCCTTATGGCTACACACAATGTGCTGCTGTAAGGAGAGGGGGGTCGAAAAGCTCCTTTTACAATGCCTACATTGCACCTCATCTGAAATCGAAATAACAAAGTCTATTACTGGTGAGCACTTATCAGATATGATATGAGAGCAGAGTTGAAAAACTCATTTTACGATGCCTACACTGCACCTAATCTGAAATCAAAACAAAGCACATCACTGGTCAGCACTTACACGATGTGATATTAGAGCAGGGTTGAAAAGCTCCTTTTACAATTCCTACATTACACTTTATCTGAAATTAAAACAAAGTACATTACTGGTCAGCACCTACAAGGTATGATATGAGAGCTGAATTGCATTGCTTCTTTTACAATGCGTAATTCATTGCCCTTCATCTGAATTTAAAACAATTAAGTTAGTCTATTACTAGTTAGGGTTGATGAGACTGAAGCTCTCCTGGTTGTTTGCTTCAAGTAATTTAAGTGACATACCCATTTTCCAAGACCCTGGGATCAGGGGCTAAACCAAAATACAAGACCAGAGAATGATTAAGGCATTCGAGGTATAAAACTCTACTTCCGGTTGACCCTGGGGGTCAGGAGTTCAAACAAAATACCAGGTGCATAACTAGACCACAGACTGAGAATAATGCAAAAACAATTATCTTTCTATCAATTATACTTTCTGAGAATTGGTGCTCACAAGATTACATAGATTTATATAGCAGAAAATGACCACACCCATTTTCCAAGACCCTGGGGCTCAGGGGTTAAAACAAAATATCAGGTGCACAACTAGACCACAGACTGAGAATAATGCAAAAATAATTATCTTTCTATCAATTATACTTTCTGGAAATTGGTGCTCACAAGATTACATAGAGTTATATAGGAGAAAATGACCACACCCATTTTCCAAGACCCTGGGGCTCAGGTGCTCAAACAAAATATCAGGTGCACAACTAGACCATAGGCCCATTATAATGCAAAAAGAATCTATTTTGTACTATTAAGTATTCACAGATTCAGAGGATTCGCGCTCACAAGAAAAGTTTAACGGACAGACAGACAGACAGACACAGGGTGATCGCATAAGCTCGACTGGTCTTTGACCAGTAGAGCTAAAAATTATCAATCTATCAATTATACTTCCAGAGAATCAGTGTTCACAAGATTACATGATAGAGTTATACATGAATAGGACAAAATTGCCACAACCATTTTCCAAGACCCTGGGGGTCAGGGGCTCAAACAAAATATCAAGTGCACAACTAGACCACAGACTGAGAATAATGCTAAAAGAATAATCTTTCTATCAATTATACTTTCTGAGAATTGGTGCTCACAAGGTTACATAGAGTTAAATAGGAGAAAATGACCACAAGACCCTGGGGGTCAGGGGCTCAAACAAAATATCAGGTGCACAACTAGACCACAGGCCCATTATAATGCAAAAAAAATTATTTTGTACTATTCACAGATTCAGAGGATTCGCGCTCACAAGAAAAGTTTGACGGACAGACAGACGGCCGGACACAGGCGATCGGATAAGCTTGACTGGTCTTTGACCAGTGGCTAAAAATTAATGATTGGTTATCGCACACAATTGTACTAACTATAATCAAAATGTTTCCAATTTTCAAAAATTGTCCAGTGACGTTTCGCATGAGAAGATGGTTTGTACAGAAGTGTATTCAACTCCAATACCGGGGGTAATTGATTTTCAAAAATACCTGTAGAATTGATAGTTGGAGACTTGGACATCATAGCCAGAATAGAGTCAGTATGCCAGCAACTATTACAAGTCATCACTTTCATGTGTCCAATACAATATGAAAGCCTTTTTTTTTTTAATTCTAAGATATTTGACAAGTGATGTTACTTAAATACAACAGGGGTTTTTGTAGATACATGTACAGCCTGAAAATTATTTGTAATTCCTTTTAAATATCACCTTGACCTTATGAAAGTCATACCACATCCTATGAGTATGATGTTGGGTATGAATTGTAATCCTCTTGTCAATCACTCAATGCATCAATGCCTACATGTACATGTGCCTCATGATTTTTTTTTCTAACAAAATCTGATGTATTTTCTTTGCAATTTGACTTTCATTTGGCACATACATTTGTATGACAAACATACTGAAAGTGAAATTGAAAAGAAAAATTCTTTGAAAATCCATAAAAGTCTATGAAAAGGACCTTAATGACACAGACACTTTATTGAAAGAAATTCTTCAACATCCTTTTTAATCAATCAGTTAAGGATTCTGAAAAAAAAATCTTTCGTTAAGAGAAAAATTCTTTCTTTCCTCTTGTTTACAAGTAAATATCTTGTGATAGCTTTATGCTGTATACAAATGTATAATCTAAATGTACATTGTAAAATGAGAACAAAAAATTTACTTACAATAAAGGTGTACATAAACTACATGTACCGGTATATTAACAGTACAGGACTCAAAATTACAGGTAAATCTTGTGAAAAACTGTATGGTATGTTGTCATGATTATTTTGAAGGGGTGCTTTCCCAAAAAAGGGGTACTTTCCCAAAAAGGAAATATTTTGTAACCGTCTGATGACAAAATAATTGTGCTACCTCTGCAATTGTATGTTAACTTCCTGAACTGTAACTTTACTATCTACAGAAGTATGATAATGTATGTTTTGGCATGGTTTTTTGAGAACTATTTAATAATATACAAATACATGTACTGTATTGCCAAGTGGCATGTGATTATTGGTAAAAAAATTTGTCAAATTGTGAAAATGATTTGTCATAAAGAAAAGAGCTGAATATAACCTTATATATCAAGGCTAAAATAGTTTTTTGGTGGAGGGATGGGATCAAAAATTTGAATAAGAATATATCAAGATTTGGCCGAAATTACACAACAAATTTTTGAATAATGTACATCTGGAAGGCATTTTGTAGATTTTGATGTAGCTTATACATGTTCTAGCATGTCTATAGTCTATACACTTAATATGTACTTTTTGCACCAGGAAGGTCTTGCTTCGTAGGCACATTTAAGTATTAACATATATGATCTCAGAGAAGGGGAAAGACGGGGACCATGCATCAAAGTCCCCATTAATCTGAAAGATGACCATGATGACCCTTTGAAAATCTGATGGGGAAAATGGTCCATTTCTTAAATTTTCTTCCTACCTGTCGGTCACTGATTAAATGTACTATATGCATTCAAAAAATTGTAATTTTATAATTTTCATATAAAATATAACTGTTTAGATTTGACTTACCTGAACTTGTTGTAGAGGTAACTTCACCAATATCAAGACATCTGTCATTAATCTCGTTGAATTTTTCTACAACATTTGGTAAGCCCCTCATAGTGGAAAATACCTCCCTAAAATGGAAGTAAAGAAATTAAGTTGTACAAAAAATAGTAATGGTTCTTTCCACAATATATGTACTATAATAACATTAAAGTACAAAAGTATGTATTTTCCAAAAATAAAAATCAAAAGATAGCAGATAATTAAAAATGCTAATATTTAATATGCATTACCTTAAATATATAAATTGTCTTTTTTAAACAGAATGCAATAATTTTTTCTCCTACAATCCTTGAAATTACATACCTTTCTTTTTTTGTATATTGTATTCCAAATACATGTACTAATTCCAAATGCTCAATGAATCAATACATTTTACAAACAAAATAATTAGACAAAGGTATGCCTTGAGGTAATGCTTTTTCAAATAGTGTAATCAAAGTTGCCCTGCTGGGTATAAATAACACAAGCTCCAAAGCAAACAATACATGTGTGAGTAATTATGCCTTGAATAATGTATTAGAGGACTTTGTAAGGGTACATTATATAAAGGGTTAATTGCTTCTTTTGTCAAACAGTTCACTTTCAAAGCTTACTAATACTTTGTTGTTTTATCCTCTTTAATCTTACACAATACCCAAGACAACATGATTATTGACAGGAAACTTTTTTATCCTTTTTTTTATGTTTTTATCAAGCTAAAATATTTCATGTAAATATTTTTAACTTTCTTTTAAAATAGATAGATTTAGCATATCTCAGTTTTACTATTTCCATTCATCTTTAATTTATGAACAAAAGGTTTCTCATGTTATATATCAACCACCTGTTCTTGAGTGCAAGGCCTGAGGGGGCAAGTTTTACTATTTTTGTGAACAATTGTGAATTTATGATCGCCTCAAAATCCGATCATTTGGATTTCAGTTTCATATAATAATCAATTAATCTAGAGCTCTGGTTGTTTCACATAAAATTCTTTCACGAGTGGAGAAAATTTACATGCAATCAACATGACAAAACAATGGAATCCAAACTTTGTTTATCTTTTACCGAGCGCATGGCCAGGCGACTCTTCCGAAAATGCAAGCGCAAATTTTCATATAATGCAATAAAAATTCGAACCCAGAGACCCTTATACCTAGAACTATCTTTATGGATAACACTTATAACATAAAAACTCTCAGATTACCTTAACTTTCATTATTTCCACCTGGTCCGATTCCTTTGTGCATCTGTGATCACCACCTATGTTTACCTTTACCTCCCTTTCCACCCGCGTCACGAAAACGCTTGTATAAAAACGCGCGAAAATTCGAAATAGACAATAATATGGGAAGGGTGGGCTAAGCTTTGGTCAGCATTGGGCGAATTTTTCTTATTCACAAATGTAGCTGATATTGAATGTCATTTGAAAGGATATAAATCAAGTAAATTATGACTTTAACATTGAATATCTTACCACTTTCCTGAATAAAAATAGTATTTTCTCCCGTAAAAATCCGTTAAAAAAGTCTCGAGGATTTTACTCCCGGTCCACATAAAACAGAACCCCCTCTCTCATTCCTTTTAATATAACTTCTCATGCGCGGATCCAACATTTTAGGTCAGAGGGGGTCCAAAATTGTAGGAAGTCTACCAATCATGAAGGTATATTTCGGTGAAATCGTGGGGGCCGGGGGAGGGGGGCAACGTGTGCACTAAGGATTGATTTTTGAGGGCGGGTATTGTTATCTTTCCTTTCACGTTCATATTTCAAAGAATTGGCGAGCGAAGCGAGCCTGAATTGTTTTTTCTACTTCTTATATCGGCGAGCGGAGCGAGCCGCGAAAATTTTGATAAATTCACATTTTGTCAATATTTCATGAGAATAAATAGATAAGACATTTTCCCAAATAATCTGACAACTTAAAATTACAAAACCTTGAAAAAGATTAGGGAGGTTACATCTTATGAAGTAAGGGACTGTTGAAAATACGAGTTCTTCAGACCCATGACAGTTTTAGAAAAATATTTAGTATAAGAAATTGAAAATAATTGAGGAATTTTGGAGAAAAAAATAATTGTGTATTTGTAGATGGTGAGCGAGGCTAGCCAAAATTTTAGGTTTCAATGCCCTTTTATGCATTTTAAGACCCCTTTCAATTAGAAATGGGCCAAAGCTGGACCCCCATCTCCTAAAATCTCAGGGGGGAGGGGTCCAGACCCTCGGTCCCCCCCCCCCCCCTCTGGATCCGCGCATGCTTATCTTCTCTCACCCCTCGAAAATCCTATTTAGTAAGAGTATCGATTGATGATACCATATCAAAATAAAAGACAGAACGAAGAGGCTTTACTTTATCAAATTTTACATGCTTTTTGCGGCAGCCCGGCTGGCTGCATTTGAGTCAAATTTTGACGTAGAAAGAGGGGACATCCATGGGTCATTTTGTGTCTGCAACCTCAGTCCTGTGAATGCACAAAGAAACTTAACCCCTATCACACTTTTACGTATCAGCCCACGTATCTACGGCGTATCAGGATACGTGGCAGTAAGAAAGGAACGCAGCAGCAACGCAGCAGCAACGCCAGCTTACGTAGCGAGTACTCTTTGAAACGTGTCATGATCTCTTGATACGAAAGAGTGCCGCGTTTTTTTTTAAGTTCGCACCTAAAATTACGTAGCACATACGTAGCAGCTTCCATACGCCGTGTGTACGTAGCACGAACGCAGTGCAAACGAAAGAAGCGCAGTAGCAACGTTGCAGGAACGTCGCTAATACTCTTACTACGCAGTACGAACGAATCACAAACGCAAGCGAGATCCCTATGGCGTACGTGCTACGTACAAGGCGTTGCTAATTCGTACCCGCGGCGTTCTTTTCTTATCTACTACGTATGGTACACGTTTCAATTTCTTAATTTTCGTTTCTTCGATATACTCCTACGTATGCATGGCGTACGAACTACGTTCTTTTCGTTCCTGCTACGTAAGAGCTACGTTGGTGTTGCGTTGTATGAGTATCTGCTACGTTAAAGGAGTATTGCTCATTCCACCTCGGCGTAAAAGGTGTATTTGCTATGTTTTAATGAACACATAAGAATAATCTAGAGGGAAAATAAAGTTTTGAGCCTATTAAGAATGAATCAAGATTAATTATACCGTATAATTACAAACTTCCTCTAGATCAACCAAGTAGCTTTATTTCATATGGCGAACTGAGTCTAAATAAAGTATACGCTAATTCCAAAGGACACTTTGATAGTAACTTTACCCTTTTTGTGTTTATAGTATTTTGAGTGGTAAATCGAGAGAAATAATATTTGGCAACCAAAGAATTTTTTCATACGAACGTGAACGCCACGGCAACGCAGCAGAAATGTCGCCAATAAGAAGACTACGTAGCACCAACGTCGCACTTACGCAGTAGAAACGCATTGAACGTCACACGTACGTGTCGAACGCCGCACGTACGTGATGGTAGGACGCATTGGTACGCTGCTCATACGTGATAGATACGCCTCTTACGCCGTATAAACGTCACACTTACGCCTTGGACTTCTGAGAAGAACGAAATACGTGGCAGACCTTTTCGTTTCTCTTGCGTAAAGAATTTTGGCAAAAATACTCCTCTTACGTAGCTGATACGAAAAAGTGTGATAGGGGCTAAGCCCCTATTTCGAATATGATAATACCGCTATCAGGATATATGTGGTCAGCAGTCCCATCTTCACATGAATTATAAATTTGCACCAGATCTAATCGGCAGGGACGTATATAAAATATTTACATACGTCCCTCTTTTTTTGGGGGGGGGGGTTATTTGACACAATGCTCTGGACTGACTGTTTTTAATTAGAAAACATGGACAAACTACGCCACTGAAGTATACAAAAGAGTCCCCCAAATGGCACAATGGAAATTAATCATAAACTGTATACTGTATAAGTGACCTTCATCTGTGACCTCTGACCTTGTCAACTCAGGAGTCGTTCTCTTACCATGAATTTGTCTTATGCTTAGACATCCTAGGACTTATGGTTCAACCTGCATCAGACATTCTAGTCCAATAGTTTTTTTAGAGAAGTTGACAGTCACCTTGACCACCGACCTTGACAATCAAAAGAGTTCATCAGTTGTCATGGTGATCCTCCGTGACAGGTGAAAGATCCTAATTAAGGCCCGGTTTATGATTCAGTCTGAATGCTACCCTAAAAGATTTGAGCAATTTACTGTGATCTTGACCTTTGACTTTGAAAATCAAAATAGTTTTTCCTCTAGTGGTGATGCTTTTCGTTTTGTTTTGCTGAAACTTAGTGTGGTCAGGATCCAAGAGATGGGGTGGGGTGGGGGGGGGGGGTCAATAATCGCGTTAATTACGATTGGACTAGATCGGTTTAATATGATAAGTACAAATGTATACAGAAACGCAACAATTTTCAAGTAGCGTAGGAGGCGAATGAAGCCCGGAACGCGGTTCCAGTCCATGATTTTGAGACAAAGAAATCAAGTATTTTGACAAATTCCAGGGGGCTCCTGACCATATATTTTCCCTTTCATGATATGGATTCGCGCATGTTGAATGCATATATTTACTAGGTACCACCTATAGATAGCCAGAGTACGGCACTGATAAACTGACAATCCATTAAACACCTTTCTTAAGGCAAAACTTACAAAATTATTCATAATATACTAGTATATGGAAAGCGATATGTCATCATCCCCGAAGGGACAAATATCTCCTACTTTATAGTGTTGGTCAGTATAGCAGCTCATGATGACCTGATATAAGTTAACTTATTTTGACCTTGAACTTTAACCGCCCCCCCCTTCCTTTTATTGATAGCAATCTTTGTATGAAGTACCAAGCATAACTTCAGTTATTGCCTGGACAAGCATGGCCTACCGGTGTAAATATAAGTCCTGCAGCTCTTCCTACATCGCTTAAAATAACTTAAACTTGACCATAAGTGGTCCTAGTATAAAATCTGAAAAAATATTGAAATCCATCCAAGCATTGAAAAGGACAAGATTTTTAAACAGCCAAGTACTGTGACGTTGTTCTTTGACATATGAACTTGGAACAAGGTCGTGATATATCCTTAAGTCGAGAGAAACAGTTCTGTGAAATATAATTCTGATCCTTGCAGGCAATGCAAAGATGTGGTCCAGACAAGATTGATCAGCCCATGAGTACTGTGACCTTGACCTTTTACCAACTAGTATGGTCCTAGATCAAGGTCATGACACAGAAACAATTCTGTGAAGCATTGTTCAAATCCATACAGCCAGTGAAAAATTATGGTCCAGACAAGTTTTTTTAACGTACATGAATTGTGATCTAGACATATGACTTTCAGTCAAGGCCATGACACATCCTTGGATCATTGGCAACGATTCTGAGAAATATTATTCAGATCCATGCAGGTAATGAAAAAATAATGATCCAGGCAAGTCTTTTTAGCCTACATGTACAGTGACCTTGAACTTTGACCTAGGACCATGGTCATAATACCTCTTTGGGTCCATGGCAAAAACTGTGAAATATTATATAGATACAAGCAGGCAGTAAGAAATTATGATTCAGACAAGATTTTTCAATCCACAAATATTCTTACCTTGACCCTTTGCATACTAGTATGACCTTGGATCAAGGTCATGACACACCTTTCAGTCTTGACCAATCATTCTGTAAAACATTGTTGAGATCCATGCAGTGAAAAAATTATGGTCTGGTCAAGAGGTTTAACCTGCATGTATTGTGACTTTGACCTGTGACCTATGACTTTAAGTCAAGGTCATGATACATCCTTGGAATTTGGGCAACAAAACAGACGGTGAAAATTATAATATGGACAAGGCTTTTAACCCATATGTACGTGACCTTGACCTGTGATCATGATCATGGTACCCCCTTGGGTCATCGGCAACAATTATGGGTAATATTTTTCAGATCTTTGCAGGCAGTGAAAAATGATGGCTCAGACAAGATATTTCAACTCACACAAACTTTGATCTTGACCTTTGACCTACTAGTAAGATCTTTGATCATGGTCATGTCTTATCCTTGGTACCTGGGTAACAACTTGTTGAAATATTATTCAGATCCATACAGACAGTAAAAAATTATGGTTCCGACGAGGTTTTTCAACCCACAAGTATTATTGTAACCTCGATCTTTCACCTATGACTTTAAATCAAGGTAATGACACATCCTTGGAACCTGGGCAACATATTCAGATCTCTGAAGGCAGTGAAAATTGTGATCCAGACAAGGCCAATCAACCCCCATGTACTGTGACCTTGACTTCTGACCTATGACCTTGGTCATGACACCTCTTTGAGTCATCAGCAACAATATTGTTCAGATCCACGCAGGCAGTGTAAAAGTAGAACTGCATGAAAAGGGACTAATTATGCCCCCAATGCATATATTTTTCAGAACAGCTAATTTAATATATTATTAAAATAATCCACCTGTAACGACACGTATCTAAAAAGCCGTCGACAAAGAAATTGCACAGAATTTGTTAAGGCGTAATATATGTTAACTATTTGGAATTCCCTTATTTCAAAATAAGGTCAAGTCATGACACACCCTTGGTCCCAAGTAATAATTCTATGAAATATCATTGAAAGCCATACAGAGCTGAAGACAAGGTTTTACCCATATAGTTTATTGTGACCTTGACCTTTGACCTTGGTTCAAAGTCATGACTCTGCATTTGGTCATAAGTAACAACTTTGTGAAATACTATTGAAATCCATGCAGAGGGGAAGGAGTGGTGTCCAATAGTCTATTGTGAACTTGGTCTTTGACCATGATTTCATATCATTCCTAAGAAAGGTGAAGAAGTAATTCCCCACACAAGCTTTGATGGACAGACATGGTGATTCCTATTTACACCAAACCGTGTTTGCATAGGGTATGATTACGGTCCGGACAGTATGTAACATTTATTGTGACCTTGGACTAAAGATTTTAAATAAAGGTCGTGACACATCCTTGGAACATGTGCAACAATTCTGTGAAATTTGTTCAGATCCATGCAGGCAGTGAAAACATGGTATGGACAAGATTTTCACCCTACATGTACTGTGACTTTGACCTTTGAGCAAAGTCATGACACATCTTTGGAACCTGGGCAATAATTTCGAGAAATATTATTCAGATCAATACAGGCAAAAAAAATTATGGCCCAGATAAGCTATTTGGACAGACGAACGAACGGACGGATAGACTGTGTCAGTGCGAGAAAATCTTTAGTCCCCTCCAGTTTCACCAATAGGGGACTAGGTAATACCTGAAGTGGCAGAATTTTATTGACAAATCTAAATTTCACTGTGTATTTAAACTCAAATTTTAATACATATATTCAAATGTAGTATCACAAATACCAGGAATGCATGATTAGGTATGGTATAATGTCATAATAATTACTTAGCAGGTCGATCCTGCACAAGAATGGCAAAACACAACTTTTACCACGTTTACAACATCATTTTAAAAGAATAGATTCTGAGGATCTAAATGATAGCACACTACAAATATTACATCTATAAATCAACAAAAATAAATTATGCTTGAAAACAGGCTGTTTGGCCCATTCAATAGCCCTGTTCTACAGTGCATGTAGTTCAATATTTTTTTTTACATTTCTAGATAGTTCAATGTCTATATGAATATTTTGCTATTTTTTGTGTTTTTAAAATGAATGGAAATATTTCAAATCTACATGTGCTATGGAATCTTCCATGCCCAAACATGTCATGTTCTAGACTATTAAGAACAAAGCACAATATTAAAATGGCATGATCTTGTATTAATAAATCACGAAAATTAAAGAATTCATAAAAAGAAACACTGACATTTTTCTCATAATTACTTCAACCCTCTAATGTAGCATTCTATTAATATACAGGCTTTGGCAGTACAAACATTCATTAACTTCAAGGTATTCGATGGGTAATTAGAAGTAATTGGGTCACCCATTTATGCAACCCTGAGACCTAAAAACACAACATAGTTATAAAGTAAAAATTAATTTAAAATTTGGACAAATTTTTGATATTGAAAAAAAATGGTTACTTTATGAGTTATGGGCCCTTACAGTTTACATTGAACTCTATGGGAAAATGTTAATATTCCTTAAATGTTTCAACAGAATGATGGGGCATCAAATATCGATTGGTGAAAAAGTTCTAAAAAATATATTTCTTCAAATTTCGCTGAAAAATCAAAAGTACACCAATAAGATTTTTCTGAAATTAAGTTTTCTTTATTTTTCATCAAGGGGAGATAACTCCTAAACACGATCCTTTTCAAAATATTTCTTCTTTTGATATCTACCAGGCTAGTGAAAAAGTTTCTAAAATATATAACACAGATAGATATTGAATGATAAATACATCAAATTTCTATGTTTTTGGCATAATTTCCTTCATTACCCATCGAATACCTTAAACAATCTAATCATGGATACGATAAAACTAGTAGTAAATAATTTTTAGCATGATTCCTGTTTCAGATCAAATCACATAATCAGAAATATCATAATGAAAGACAATGTAGCAGATACATGTATAAGCAACAAACTTAAATAATGAAAAATACAACGAAATTTGTCAATTTGATAATTTTTACTGAATCACACATTTTTCTGAGCTGACACTGTCATTTGCGTCCTCTTCTTTTGGTTGTGTTTCCTCTGTCTTCAGGTCTTTAACGTCCAAAAATGCCTTGATTTTTTCTGCATCGTCCATCCCTTTAGCTGCAAGTTTACTCATTAATGACTTCCTTCGTCCATCCTCCTCTGTTTTAATGAATTTTATTATGCTATTCAATCCTAATTCATAGTGGGTCATGGCTTTTTCATAGTCTTCTTTTTCGCTTTCTTTTTCCGCTGCTTTTAGAACTTTGATAGCTGCCACAAGTTCATCATCCTGCTCAGCAAGACTAAGAAGTTCATCTATATCATTCGGTTCTTCAGGTTGACTTGAACTTCTAACAGGCGGAGGTGGTCGCTTTGGTTTCATGAGCAACTTCAGTTCTTCTGCTCTTTTCATGTAATCGTGCACTCTTTTTCTTAATGCTTCCTTTTTCACCTCGTTTTCTTCATGCTGTATTGCAGGCACAAAATACTCTAGCGACTCGCAATACAACTTTACCGCTTTTTTATAGTCACCTTTTTCATCGTTTTGCACTGCCTCTTTCACCATGTCTATGGCTTTGGTAAGACAATCCTTTGAAGGAGAGTATTCTAAATCGACAAAAGGATGATGGAAAAACTCATCAAATGTAATCCTTTCATCTGGGTCTCTCCTGAGTATTTTTAGTAACAAATCCCGACACTGGTCAGATATGGAGACACCATACGGAATTTCCACCGGCTTTGAATCCCAGATTTTATCTTGAAGTTCTTTCAAAGATTTTGAAGCAAACGGAGCTCTTCCAAACAAACACTCGTACATTATTACACCAATGGACCAAATGTCCACTCTTGGATCATACTTCCCTTTGCAGATTATTTCAGGTGCCATATACAGTGGTGAACCGCGCATGATGTGCAATTCGTCATTCAAGTCTACGTGTTTCGCAAAGCCAAAATCGCCTATTTTGAGCCTGGTATTTGGAGGGGCTGTGAGAAGAATATTTTGCGGCTTAAGATCCATATGTGCTACATTGTGTGACCTTAAATACATCATTGCCTTCACAAGTTGCTGAAGAAAGCGCTTGACTATGTATTCAGGTAGAGATCTTTTAGATCGTATAAACTGAGACAGATCACCTCCGCTGCAATATTCCATGATGATATAGATATAAAAGTCATCCCATAAAAAATCATACAAAGTTACAATATGTGGATGATTCAGCTTTTTCAGTAGACCGATTTCCGTGAGAAGATTTTCTGTGGAAGCCTTATTCAAACTGTTTTTCTTCACACATTTAATGGCGACACTTTGCCGATTTCCCCACCTCTTGAAAGCTTTGTACACTGTGGCATAAGTTCCACTTCCAAGCTTATCTGTGAACACATAGTTTTTCAAAGAAGGTTTGGGATCTACAGCATGTGCAGTTTTTGGTCTTGTCGGTAGAGTAGAGTTCTTTGAATTTGCCATTGTCTACTGCTGTAAAAAAATAAAACTTTTTGAATGCTAATGTACATTACACATCTAGATGAATTTGAATGGTAAATAAAGGATTTTTAAAAACATGTTTTACTGCTATATGTAATTTACTTAATGAAAGAGTGTGAAATTGTTTGAAAACAGATTTGACAACCATTGAGAAGATCATCCGAACAAAGTGTCATCAAACTGGAATTTGAGTGCACGCCAGAGATTATAATTCAGATCCGAATGCACATAGAGGAGTTTGCATAATTTATACAAAATTGAATACATATACATTACCTAAAGTTACAATTGAAAAATGATGACTTCACTGAAGCAGGCAAAATCTCAATTTACTTTCCTTGGAGTTCTTCTGCCAAAGGTGTAGGATCCAATCAAAGTTATCTGAACAACTGCTGCAAAAGATATAGATACATATATGATTAACTAGACATGATGTGTCAGTGTGAGACATATGCATGCATCTTATATTAAGTCCAAGACAATAACTCCTCCTGAAAACTGCCATTCTCAGAATTTCCCCTAAATCCTAGGACAAGTTGACCTGTAGAGCTTAAAACACTGCTGTAGATAAAGAGGCAAAAGAGGACAGGACACAAAGTTGACTAAGTCTTTCTGTCCCCCCTCCCCTTAGAAACTGCCTATACTGAAAGCCAATTTCTTTCTGTATTATAATTCTTTCTGCCATTCTGCCGGAAACCACAGTAGCCCAGCAGAAATTCATACCATGTAAATGAATAAATTTTTGTAATGTTTTGAAATCAGTAAATTGATCAGTTACTTATCCAATTGTAAATTTTCTTTGAGTTTCTTAAATTGAATAAAATTTACTAAACCAATGTTACTCCCTAAGCCTAATCTTGCAAAAAGTAAATAATGACATAATTAAACAAAATGTTTTTCATAAAAAAACAGATGTCTCCCCCTCCCTCTAAATTACTTTGACCTTAGGCCAAAATGCAAAATGATGTGAAACCTTTGAGTCATGGGCAACATCATACTAAAACATGAAAGTGATTCATTACATAGTTTGAGGTAAAGCCCAAACATGATTGGCATATACAATTTCATTATAAGCATACTTAAAGAAATTGACTTTGGTCACATGACCTTGGATATAGGTGATCTGAAACCTACACTCACTGACGAGGGTTAAGTACCCGAAACATGCATGTCTGGTCCATGCTTCAAACTTATCTGCTTTTAAATGATGCTATTGGATTTGAAGACGTGTAACATTGTATGGATCATGAGCAACAAAAAACTGAATTAGTGATTGAATACACGGTTCAAAATATAAAGCCTAAACATTATTAGCATAGACAATTTCAGCCTGGACATGCTTAGCATATACAATTTCATTACCAAAGTAAGAAGCTACCTTAACCATGTGACCTTGGGACAATGTGATAAGAAACATTTAGTCCTTAGGAACAACATACTAAAATATGAAAAGAATTGTAAAAAGGGTTCAGGAGATATAGCCCAGACAATATTAGTACGTACAATTTCATTAAAAAGAACTAAATGATCTTGACCTTGGGCACATGACCTTGGGTCAAGATGATAAGAAACCCTCCAATCCTGAGCAACAGCATACTTTAGTATAAGAGTGATCCAGTATACGATTCCACAGATATAGCCCAGACTCAATAGCATTTACAATTTCATTAAAAAATGTAATACTTGACCTTAGTCATATGACCTTGGATCAAGGAGGTGTGAAACCTTTGGGTCATCAGCACCATCATACTAAAATATGACGTGATCCAATCACGGTTCAAAAGATTAAGCCTGGACATAATACATGTAACAAATACAATTTCATTTAAAATATACTAATTGACCTTGACTTTGGTCACATGACCTTGAGTCAACGTGATGTGAAACCTTTACGTGATAAGCAACAACATACTAAAATATGACGGTGATCTGATAAATAGTTAAAAGAGATACAGCCCCAATGGGATAGCATGTACAATTTCATTAAAATGTACTTAGTAACTTTGACCTTGATCAAATGACCATGGGTCCAGGTGAAACCTTTTGGTCATGACTAAATACATTCTTAAACTTGAAAGCAATCCAGAATGCGGTCCAAGAGATAAAGCCTAAACAAGGATGTATCTACAATTTCATTAAAAATGTAGATAGTGACCTTGGCCTTGGGTCAAGGTGATGTGAAGCCTTCGGGTCATAAGCAAAAACATACAAAAATATGAAAGTGATCCGGCAAACCGTTCAAGAGATATAGCCCTGACAAGAATGTATGCACAATATCATTAAAAATGCACTAAGTGACCTTGACCTTGGTCACATGACCTTGGGTCAAGGTGATGTGAAACCTACAGGTCATAAGCAACAACATACTTAAGATATGAAAGTGATCCAGCAAATGATTCAAGAGATATAGATCGTACAGGAATGTATGCATAATTTCATTAAAAATGCACTAAGTGACCTTGACCTTGGTCACATGACCTTGGGTCATGGTGATGTGAAACCTTTGGGTCATAAGCAACAACATACTAAAATATGAAAGTTATCCGGCAAACGGTTCAAGAGATATAGCACGGACTGGAATGTATGTACAGTTTCATTAAAAATGCACTAAGTGACCTTGACCTTGGTCACATGACCTTGGGTCAAGGTGATGTGAAACCCACAGGTCATAAGCAACAACATACTAAAATATGAAAGTGATCTGGCAAACGGTTCAAGAGATATAGCCTGGACAGGAATGTATGCATAATTTCATTAAAAATGCACTATGTGACCTTGACCTTGATTCACATGACCTTGGGTCAAGGTGATGTGAAACCTAAGGATCATAAGCAACAACATACTAAAATATGAAAGTGATCCGGCAAACGGTTCAAGAGATATAGCCCGGACAGGAATGTATGTATAATTTCATTAAAAATTCACTAAGTGACCTTGACCTTGGTCACATGACCTTGGGTCAAGGTGATGTGAAACCTTCGGGTCATAAGCAACAACATACTAAAATATGAAAGTGATCCGGCAAACGGTTCAAGAGATATAGCCCCGACAGGAATGTATGCATAATTTCATTAAAAATGCACTAAGTGACCTTGACCTTGGTCACATGACCTTGGGTCAAGGTGATGTGAAACCTTCGGGTCATAAGCAACAACATACTAAAATATGAAAGTGATCGGGCAAACGCTTCAGGAGATATAGCCCAGACACGATGTGTGACAGACGGACAGACGGACAGACAGACAGACGGACAGACAGACGGACGACGAAGGCAAAACCAATATGTCTCCTCCCCATTGGGGGGGAGACATAATGATGTCAGTGCTCAAAAGGTTATGACGTCTGAAGTATGATGTTACAGTATGTGTGACTTTGCACGTGAAGTCTGATGTTCGTGATCCGAAGGAATATCTTTATCTGTAATTTAGGATAATTATATATGTAGGTATACTAACGAACAAATTACTATTTCAAATTCAACAGTGTTTGAATAAATTGGTAATGGTATAGATATATAAATAAATTGGTAGATGATCAGACTAACGGGTGCTTCAAAATTTTTTAATAAGACAATAACTTTGAAACATGCTACACTCCAGAGTTGTAGGAAATGCCTAGATTCATATTAGTTAACCATTCTAACACTGCATCCCCTTTTGTGATTAAATTAATGATCTATATTTTGAGAAAATTATCTGTGTTGCTAACTTGACATTGAGCTGCTACTGACTCACAATGCAGTACTGTACAGTGCACTGACTGTACTGTCGACCCTGTTCACTAATCTAGAGCTCCCCGTTTTCCCGGTTTTCTCTAAAATATGATATTGTCATCTTCCAAAAAGATATCAATTTTATAGTACTCTTTTAGGTGTAACAGAAAACACAGGCACATGTAGAAAGACCGTCAATATCCTGTATGGTCATAAGAGAATACTGGTATCTTATAGAGAGACAAGGCTTCCGACGAATTTTCAGCTAGAAGAAGCATTTCTGCAATTTTTTGCATTTGAAGGGCAAAAAGGGGTATGACCATAAAGATTTATTTGTATACTTCCTAAAAACATCAATAATTCACCCAAAAAGATCTCATAACATAGCCTAATCGTCTTCCTAAGTTGGACTGTTTTCTACTTTCTGTCTTGAACCTCCATTGCCAGATTAGCTTATCAGAATCATCCAGGTGTTTTACTTTGCTTACAGTAAGCAGAGTAAAGCCTCTGAATGAATCAGTATTTGTCCAATCTGGCAATGGAGATTCAAGACAGAAAGTAGAAAACAGTACAACTTAGGTAGACGATTAGGCTATGTTATGAGATCTTTTTGAGTGAATTATTGATGTTTCTAGGAAGTATACAAATAAATCTTTATGGTCATACCCCATTTTGCCCTTCAAACATGACAAATGCAAACATTTCAGATGCTACTTCTGGCTGAAAATTCGTCGGAAGCCTTGTCTCTCTATACATATATTCTCTTATGACCTGTAAAGGGGTATCGTACAAGATATTGACGCTCTTTCTACATGTGCCTGTGACAGAAAATACCTTTGTTTTGGGCCACTGTACGTCAATTAATCATTTAGAAATTGGACGGAAAATAAAAAGTCTATGAGGAATTTCTACAGTAAAATCACTTGAAATGCGTGACGTTGGACACATTGATGTCACTGTTTACTATTGTTGACACGGAGAACAATATGGCGGCGGCTAGAAATTAACATGGGAATTCCCCGTAGACATTTTATTTTTCATATTGCGGCTTGAAGGCAGTTGAATTGGTAAGTTAAAGTTAATTTCCAGTTACGACTAAAGGAGGTCAATTATCGGAAACAATAATTATAAAGAAAATTCTTCAGACGACAGAATAAATTGCTAAAACAGGGTGCTCTGGATCAGGACAGTAGATCTTACACTTGCACCATGAAAACTTTAAAAAAAAAAAAGACAATACCAACGACATTGTATCTCTTACGTTTCGATTATCATATTCAAGTCGTTTGATAACAATAATGATAACATTTTTTAACGTTCATCGAGATAAAATGCAGGATTGTAGAAATGTTTACCTAATCACGAGAGGATCGCAAAACCGGAAGTATGATCATGACGGTCGAAATCTTCAAAGTTGCAACGGTATTTGCTGTGGCGGATTTGAGGGGGGGGGGGGGGGGGGAGCGGGGGGGGGGGGGGGGAAGGGGGGGGGGATGGGATAAGACTCCCTCTGTTGGTAAAAAGATGATGATTTTATTGCATACTCGTTGTCGTCGTCGTCACCACCACCACCACCACCACCACCACCACCACCATCATCATCATCATCATCATCATCATCATCATCATCACCATCACCATCATTATCATCATCATCGTCATTTTTTAATAAAATCGTTAATGGATAGATAAATAAATTGGTAGATGATCAGACAAACGGGTGCTTCAAAAGTAAGACAATAACTTTGAAACATAAGTATTACGCTCCAGAGTCGTAGGAAATGCCTAGATTCATCATCATCATCATCATCATCATCATGGAATTGTTGAGAGAATATTCACTTTTATCAATTATTATACAAAGCTGTAGCTATTTATTTCCCTAAACCAAATAATGAGATTTTTCGAAAAGAGGCAAAATCTCACTGAAAACGACAGTTAGCATGCCGGATAGCATGCTGAAGGTATCGAGTTCGAGCCGCGCTCACTCAGGCACATGTTTTTCAAGTATGTACTGTTCAGTTTTTGTAGGATGCAGGATCCATGAAGACGGTCACAGATTCTTCAAAAATAAGACGAGCAATTTCAGAGCCCGTGGTTGGCTTAGCTCAAATGTTGCCATCTAAGACGACTCTAAATAAATGTTTTTGAATTTCAAGTGTGATTAAAAAATGCATTTAATATTAAAGGAATAAGAACAATGATCAATGTTCTATTTACGGAGCATGAAAAACTAAAAGAACTTATTGTACACACATCACTATCTAAAATGATATTGAAAAACACATATCTTATATATTTGAAAGGGGGAAGGGGATATGTTTATTTCACAAATTTCTAGAGATATGTCTTACTCAATAAAGGAACCACGACGGTGACGTTGGTATTTTCACGGATGCAAATTACTGGGTGTTCTGTTCACATATTTTGGATACCCTATTAGAAAGATGACCAAACATTTTTGCGTTAAAATTTTCCACTTACTGTAAATTCAGTTTACATTAATGAGGTACTAGCGTACCTGATCATCATAAAAAACTATTACTAATTATGTCAGAGAGTATCAAAAATAAGTCTGATTATCGCAATTTAATGTAAATTGATTTCTAAGACGCCGAACGTTTTCTTTACGTTAGTATACCAGTTGAGCTCTGTACGCGAATAACTCATTGTTTTGGAGTATATACTTTGGTTTCTGTAAAATTTTACTATCAAAACAGATCTAGATACGTCACCGATTAAAACAGATACGTTGCATTCAGTACTGGATGCGTTCATATAGTACGTATCAATGGTTACCCATATGATTATTCACGTTCATAGAATTATGTCCAACATTTTTTATAGACATAATTTAAGAGCAACTTTAGCGAGACATTCGTTTTTTTTTTTTTTTTTTTTTGTTTTTTGTTTTTTTTTTCTTCATGTAAAAATGTTTGTTTTAAGGAAAATCAGAAACGTAGACGTGAATTCTTACAAGACAGAAAAGAAATGTCGGTAACGTACCTGTTATTTCGTCACGTTTTTCTCTTTATGTCCTATATCATATTCTTTATTCAAATGAAAAGAGTTGCTGTTAAAGACCAACAGTCAAATTTGTTGTGCTGAAGAGCTGATAAAATGCGGTAACATATGCGACCCAAACGTCCAAAGTACTTCAGGTGCAATAGAAAAATTATTGTTTGCTGAATTGATGGAACGACTTTGCTTGCAAAAATACCAATTTTTACGGTTTCTTCTCTTGTTCAAGAATGAGAAATTGCCATTATCTTCCGTTATTTTTAGCAGCATAAAAACTGGTAACGTATCTGTTCATCTTACAACGGACAGTACTATAGTTATTTCGTTCGAAACATATATGACAAGGAAAAATGATGATTGAAAAGTACAGTCTTTTAAAATTGTAACCTCCTCTTTATTTTATGATTGTTGTTTGATATTTTGTAAAACATTGAATGTATATCCATCATGGTGATTTCAATAAAGAATTTGAATTTGAGTTTGAATTTGAAATAGGAAAGAGGGAATTTTTGTTAGCTATAATTTGATTGATTAAAAAAGTAGATTGCCCCCCCCCCCCTCTATATATATACACGTGTCTAGCAAAAAGAGCAACGTCAAGATAGAGTATCCCTCCAGTGGCGGATCCAGCACCCCCTTTGCCGGGGGGTCAGGGGGCGAATTTTGCCAATTTGTACTGAAAATGGGTCAAAATATACCTGTTTTTGGAAAATGTTGGGTCAGTGCCGGGGGGGCGGACGCCCCCTCATGGCACCCCCCTGAATCCGCCACTGCCCTCAGGTCAGAATATCTGGTATTTTTTTGCCTGGATACCCTATTTTGTTCTCCTCAGAATATTACTCAGGTAATCAAAATAATAAGGTTTTGCTTTTACAGTGTAACAGGACCCGGTAGGGGCGGGCGCCTGTCTTCAGGTCCGAAGGATTTCTATATTGTAGCCAACACCTTACATGACAGACTAACATGAAAGAAGACTAGGAAAACGGATAACATTTACATATAAATACTTTAATAAAAACAAAATAGATACGACAAATACAACAGAAAACGTACATATAGAGAGAGAATATTTAGCCGAAGTCCGAATATCTACCCCCCGCCAATAGTTATCAGAACCCAACCAAAGTCATGGCTAGAGAGAGAGGAGGACAGGGAGAGCTGATTGCCTTCGGCAATATAGGTAGCTCCCCGTCTTACAAGCTCAATGTCGCGCTTTATATACTCTACGGATCACCTGACAATCTAAATATAGTACCGTGACGACCATTTAAATCCTTATCGAGAGATATATACGATAAATCTGTTAAATCTGAGCTCAGGTAAGTTATACAGGTAGATCAATACAAAAAGGGGGTTCTTTCTATCAAATAGGGGTATCAAAATAGCCTAACATAATGTGTTCCCGTCACACTCCTCCCTTCTTAAAACTGAAATATTGGCAAATATTTTAACTAAAAAAATTAGAATTACATGAACACATTATGTTAATCACAAATCAAGCAATACAAAGTCCAAAGTTCCAACAATTAATCACTACAGAGTTCACATCCTGAAAAGAAAACACTATGATAAAACATGTACGATTCAAATTTCTGAAAGAGAAGAGTTCATATAAAATTTCAAAATGTTCATCAAATTTCATGCACGGTTCAGTCCATGATTCTGTATCCATCTGTCGTCAATCACATCAGCTTCCTGTCCAGTTGTCCTTGTAGATTTACGCATCGTTCTGTTCGAAAATGTGATCATCCTCCTCCCGCGACACTGAGTAACCATCCACCGGGACTTCCTCAAGTCCAACATCAGTCGTCATCGTCAGAAAGCCACATCATCATCTTCTAGTAAGAACTAACATCTCAGCATAACTAAATATTAGCAGTACGTAACAATCTCGAAGGTCTCAGATTGACTACTTTGAACGTTATTGTTACACATTGACTGACTGTCTCGTCTCCAATCTGGTGACATTGAGAACAATCAACCATACTGCTAGACAGAACCAACGTACACAAGTCGCACTTTGTTACGGAAATTTTTCATCACAAACGAATCACATTGCTTCAATGGTTATCCATCACTCCTTCCCTTCACCAATTGAAACGCAATAGGTGTACCATCATTAGGCTGCATCACTCTTCTGAAATAGATCAAAGCATGTGTAAATGAAATTATCAAAACTAAGAGAATATTTGAACTCAGTATGTTACCAAAATGATTCACAAAATTTCAAAAGCCAGAATTCAAAGTCGTTATTTTCAATCACAAAATAACAAAAGTACTTATATTTCTTAAAAGTCTGTATTCGTGGTTCCAATGCAATCACACTGCGTACCGATACATGTACGTCATCTCAGTTGTACCAGTTATATCATCATCTCCGGTATTGGTGACATCATCGTCTCAGGCTGATATCATCCAAGCATCACAATCGTATATGGCAACAAACACACAATACATGGTATTACAGTAAGAGGTAAACGCCTCTATGTAGCTGTAATTCCGGACAATACAAACGTAGAAAACATGTACATATTGCACTAATTTCAACTGAATGTATCTACCAAATGAGAATAAAAAAAACTATGACAAAAAGGATTTATTTAACCAAACTTGATGTAAAATTCACTGTAATCACAAAATGCGTAAAGTTGAAAGATTAGTTTTCAATAAACAATTTAATGTGAAAGAAAGATTCTTCAAACATCATTGTAGAGTCGGCCATCCATACTAATGAGCATCCATAAACAGTTTGACTATACATATACAAAGATTTATCCACTACAGAACCCCAATGTCTGAACATAAAAATCTTACTCCAATATGCCAAAGACAAAATCAATCCATGAATCTCAAAAGCCATGATAACCAAAACACGAATATAACCCATCAGTATTTGACAATGCGTCATCCCACTGACGCCTAACATGCCACCAATACATGAACAGAAAACTCATCATTATTTGACAATGCATCATCCCACTGATGCCTTACATGCCACCAATAAATGACAAGAAAACGCAGATCTAAAATAACCAACGAAGATTCAAACTTCACAAGTAAACCAAGAACTAGGCAGTCAACCTTACCAATCTAAAATTTCAAAGTTAACAACGTTAACATAATCCGACTTTAATCAAAAGACAAACTTAAATAAAAAAATCTATCCACGATTGAATTAAATCTTCTTTAGGAGAGTGTTCGAAATTACTTTCACGCTTAACGGTTATACAGATCACAGATTAAAACTACGCTCTAGTGATTATCCGACAGTTTACCTGTATGCTGAGTACATAATAGAGCAGTTGCATTTATTTTACTTCTTACTTTACTTCTACTTTTACCTCACCTCTACGCTTCAGTGGTCACTGTGGTTAGGGATTAGGCCGTGGTATTTAAAATTCGTTTTCCATCCTGGTGTTTTAAAAAAAGACACCCTCCAGTTAGGCGAAAACACACAAACATACAATTTTTGTATTGTTGTCAATGACATGTATTACTCTGAAATTTTATTTAAGGCACATATCCACTGTACAAGTCAGGGGAGACGGGAATGTGAGCTATCATAGCTAAGTCTTGGTTTAAATAGATCCATTTGAGCCGTTTTTCATTTCGAGTAATAAAGCCGTAGTGGAACTTTTTTTTCAGTATGACAGGATACCTTTGGCAATCTCGAATTAATTGTGAGTGTATGCTTTTTATCTGGTATTTTGTCTCGAAAGGTACCAGTCCGCACACGTTAAACAGAATATTTCACAGCCATGGCTTTACATTATTCAATACACACCTGTCCTGAGGCGATCCAACTACAGTTACTTTTTAAAGCTGACCTGTCATTTTTTACCATTTAAATGTGAAAGTATAATCATCAGACGGACGGACATGCAGACGGAAAGATTATTTATTTATGTAGCAAAAATTACAATGCTTAAAGGCCGAGCTTGGGGTATAAATAGCAGCCAACCAGGAAAATGGTGGCGAATATGAAATTTCTAGACACGTTCAGATTGCAGAGGAAAATTTTAAATTATCTCATGAAAAGGACACGATTTTCTTATGAAATTTGTTATGCATCTGAACACGATGTTCAGTCGTTTATGTATGTAATATGTAGAAATTATACTGAGATTTAACTGAGTTTTTTTCACTCCAAATGATGGAAGCAGGACAAATTTTCAATTCAAATTCAGAAGAGTGACATGCGGTAGGCGTTTCTAACTGTGTTATTGTTTATACCGGATGCTGAGTCATACCGATATAGATTCTGCACATGCAGCATGCGCGCTTACACACGTAAACAATTCTTACCTCATTTCTTCACATTTTTTTTCCATTTGATGAAAATATTGAATCCAAAAACTCATTAATGATTTATGTTATGAGTTTTCAGAGACAACGTGACTAAAGTTTATCCAATGTGCCTTTGTCGTGATGCGAAAAAAAATTATTTTCGTGTTTTTTAATTTGCAGAAAAATATATTATTACACGTACTTTCTCAGTAAAATAATTTCTCTGTCGTTTTCACGGCTACATGTATCCCCGTTCGTAAACAATCTTATACCGTTGCTGCAATATGTGGAAAGTCCCAGGTTTTATCTTTTTATTTAGATGATATCCTCGGTATATAGTCAAATAGATCCGTTTTATGTTCAGTTACACCACTAAATACACTTTTCACAATGTGTTATTTTACTTCATAAAACCAGATTTTCACGATCTTCTCTTGGGAGAAACATGCTGTATAACGCCGGCCATTGTCTACTCTAATTTATGCAGATCCGCGCAAAAGTACCCGCCAAAAACGAGAGGTTTACTTAGGGACAGACAGATTTATTAAATGTTATAATATTCCTTGTATTTATTTTTCAAAGGAAAGTGTAGATATACAATTCCAAAACATGTTAAAACCAAATGGAAAAATATGAAATTTATTTCGACATCTTTGCGATATTCTCGACGAAAAGACCCTTTGCAGCCTCTCCTGCACAATCCTAATTCCCAGCTTCCATTATAGATATATACATGTACATGTAGGTCATGCATGTATGTGTAAAACTGATCAAAACCTGTCTTTCTAGAGATAAAATCATACAAATGACATCTATAAGACAGCTACGATTTTTATAAAATTATACTTTTAATATATTGTACTATGACTCAAGACTTTCATCAGTAAATCGTGAATTCTGTGTAAAAGATTCGTCTGCTATAATTACACGTGCACCGCTCTGCCGCAGCACGCTGTTTGCTATTTTTATCGACGCTGCAAGATAAGAACCGCCCAATGCCCCAGATACTCTCGATGGCTTACCCACCGGTAATTCAACAAACTGGAGTTCGGCCTTTAATGTTTCTTCGTCCGAAAAGGGGAAATTTACATAAAATGTACCCGTAAGTTTTATGTCTAAGATATGAATTGTACCCGCAAAACGTCAGGGTAGGTCCACAGGCACCAGATTCCTAGAGAGAAACCTATAACCCATCTAAAACGCCCTTTCTCTTCTCTTTATCCTTTTACAAGGCATGACAGCTCCCATTTTTTAAATCGAGTCGAAACCTACACTTTACCGTTAGCAGCAAGGATGACAACTCCAACTAACATACTGCGTATGCTAAGAATAACGTGAAGTGTAGGTTTCGACTCCATTTCATGTTTTTGGATTAATTTCGGCTAAAATTGCAAGTATAATCAATGACAAGTAGGTTACGATCGTGAAGAAAAATATCTGTAGAAAATATTGATATATAACTTAATGCTGAAATCCTGTTGAAACTTAAGATATTGAGAGGGTAAAGAGGGGGGATGGTGTTTAAATATGGAAGCTGTCATGCCTTAAGGAAAGAGTAAAGAGAAGAGAAACGGGAGTTTAAGATATGGTTCTATTTTTTTTTCTAGGAATCTGGCGCCTGTGGGTAGGTCAGCTTTAAAAGTTAACTGTAGTCGTCAATACTCGAGACCAAGATTATGTAACCCCTAACCGCAGTGACCACTGAAGCGTAGAGGTGAGGTAAAAGTAGTGGTAAAGTAAACTAAATGCAACTGCTCTAATCAACTTTGTACAGGTGTCTCGTATACACTTGACTGGTTTTCTTATGCAGGTAAATACTTCAGTTTACACTCACTAAATCGTGCGCTATAATTCTAAACGTATCAAAAGAAAACGAGTTACATGTACATTTTTTACAAAACATTTCAAAAATAACTCAAGCATCGTTCATGAAAGTCTATCCGAATGTTAGCTACAAGTGACAGAAATCCTGGCAAGCTCGCCAATTTTGTAACAGGACCCGGTAGGGGCGGGCGCCTGTCTTCAGGTCCGAAGGATTTCTATATTGTAGCCAACACCTTACATGACAGACCAGGGATTTTTTTTGCCCCTTTTTGGGGCCGTTATTCGGCCCCATTCCCAATGAAAAATAGTATCTTTTTTTCCCAATTGTGGCTCTAAAATTTCCCAATCACATATAGATGGACTTATCACCTAAAATAGTTAAATTTACTGGTTCAAAAGTAGAAAATTTACTAATTATTTGCCATTTTATTGTAAACACAAGAAATTAAATCATACCTAAAAGAAAATTATTTGATTAAACATTCAACATGTTCAACTCTGATCTTTTGATTGTATAAACTGTCTTTTTACTTATATATTAGTACTTCCCAAAATATTCCCAAATGTCGTTAATTTTCCCAATTGCACGGGCCCCGACCCCATTACCAAATTACTGAAAAAAATCCCTGCAGACTAACATGAAAGAAGACTAGGAAAACGGATAACATTTAAATACTTTAATAAAAACAAAATAGATACGACAAATACAACAGAAAACGTACATATAGAGAGAGAATATTTAGCCGAAGTCCGAATATCTACCCCCCGCCAATAGTTATCAGAACCCAACCAAAGCCATGGCTAGAGAGAGAGGAGGACAGGGAGAGCTGATTGCCTTCGGCAATATAGGTAGCTCCCCGTCTTACAAGCTCAATGTCGCGCTTTATATACTCTACGGATCACCTGACAATCTAAATATAGTACCGTGACGACCATTTAAATCCTTATCGAGAGATATATACGATAAATCTGTTAAATCTGAGCTCAGGTAAGTTATACAGGTAGATCAATACAAAAAGGGGGTTCTTTCTATCAAATAGGGGTATCAAAATAGCCTAACATAATGTGTTCCCGTCACAACAGTTACATTTTATCACCTCTAAAAAGGGATTTTTCTTACTTTTCCCATAGGGTCCAAGTTTAAAGTTCAAACGGCTCAAAGTTCTTGGTGTAATCATAAAACCAAGAATGATATTTTGTTTGTATATCAAGTTTAACATAAGCTTGGAATTTATGGAAATGAAAATATTATAAAAAGTTGTTATATTATAGGGAATAATATATGAGCATCTGATCGATGAGACCTGAGGAATGCTCTACCTTAAGTTCTGGTTGACAAAATTTTTCTTATTTATTGGTAATGAGAAATCATCATTTTCAAAGGCACATTTTATCATCAAATGCCTATGTGAAAGGCCAGACACGCAAATAGAAGAAATTGGTTCAAGAAACAAGAATCAAATAGATAATGACTGTATCGAACAAAAATGGACCCTGGTGGACATGAGGCAGAAAAGTCTTAACGATCGGATTTTATTTTAATAAAAAAATTGTGATAAAAAAGAATTGGAACATTAATTTTTTTATATATAAATTCCTTTGTTCGGTGTGCGGCCTACAAAAATTTCTGACGTCGTGACGGGCACCTGTTATTTAATGATCGGGATCGAAATTCTAAAATTTGTTGTAATATTGCTATGGAAATGCGTCACTTCCTGCGACAATATTTTGCAATCAAACAGCGCTTCAAAATTCACCAGACTTCAGGTTTGGGTACGCATTATTGCATATACAGCAATCATTATTTTTATCAGAAATCTTCAAATTTATGCTATACAGTGCAGTTTCGCTAATCAAATGGCCTCTTTGGTCATGCCAGTCAGTAAGGCCTGTGTTTACATGTTTACCCCTTTACAACTTACAAGTAATATCTCAAACTAAATAAATGTTTGCAATGATTTACACAGCACTATCCTAAGATAAATGGTTAATTTTATTGAGATAATGCTGCAGTAGCAGTTCTTCACTTTACATGAGAGATTATGGATCTGATATGGCAATAATCTTGTTTGAGTCGGTTAAAAAGCTCTACAGAGCTTATGTTATCTGTATATATATATCCGACTCTAAATAAAGATTACTAACTTACTTACTTACTGAGATTTTTACACTATTTACTTCCAGTATGCTGTACGCTGTTTACTATTACGCTCACAAGAATCTGTTCTGTTCTGTTCTGTGAGTTTCCTCCTCTGCTAGGAGAACCATTTCTTTGAAGTGTAGCTGCATGCAACTGTTATGGAGCACCTTCCCCTATACTTTTGTTTAAGAATGACATTTAGATAAAAGTTAATAAAAAGAAGGTGTAGTAATATTTAAAGGATTGTAGCATGGTTTAAAAGGCGTAAAACAACCTAAAAACAGTAAAAAGGCGTTTTTTTTAAAAAACTTTATCACTTTATGTATCTAAGATAGTAAAACAAATATAAAAAAGACTGTTTTATACATATAAATTATTCAGTATTAGGTCTATTTTGTTGCGGTTTTTAATTTTTTGGGGCTCTTATAATTTTAAAAGTTTAAAAGACTTTCTGATTTAAAATGGACCATACCAAGGTGCTTAAGAAATTTGGAATGTGTCGGTATGTTAGTAAAACGTTTTTCGTGTCAAGTAATAATATAAAAAATGAACCAACTTCATGAGGTATTTACAAAATATATACATAGTAAATCTGGGACTAATTTTAATGTACATAACTAGGCCTTTATTAATTATTTGTTAAAAGTAGGAAATTTGGGGTTGTGTAACCGTGACCAGGGGAGCCCGTTAATTAAGAGGTTTGGGGAGTTAGTAGGGGAGGATTTCTTTATCTACATAACTAGACTGAGATTACATATTTAATTTTACTGATCATCATGTGTATATCTATTTGTTAAGGACTGGATGGTGAATTCTTACTTTCAATCTGATTTATCCTTGCCCTGTGGAGAGCATGGCACATACCTCTTCCAATAGTTTCAAGGTCATGTATGGTTCGAATTTCCTGTAGTCTCAAAGGAATCCTTGAGTGCCCTGGATTCAGTACTGATAGTAGAAGTAGGTCTTTGTTCACCAATAAATGATTCCAGAGATTTTGTTCTACGAAGATTTTCCTTAGTTTTTCCATGAAAGGTTTTCTTATAGCCTCCAGTGCAGCACACTGTATGACAAAGTGTTCTATAGTTTCATCACTGTGTTTGCAGAGTATGCAAGTAGGTGACTCCGTCCTCTGCTGAAATTTTGCGACATGTGACTGGAGAAGATAGGTTCCAGTCAATAACCTAACCTTCACTCCCGCTTTGCTGACTGCTAATGTGTCTTCATTGCAGTACTCCCATGCATTGTGTATAGTGCCAATCTCGAAATTTTCCAAATCTAGATACCTTAAAGAGGATTTCGTTTTTGCTTTCTCAATAATGTTGTTTTTCCAGAAATTTTTTATTCTATCTGTTACTTGATTTTTCCAAATTTCTTTTGATACAGGGTTATTGAGCAGATCGTGGATTTTCGGCAATTCATATTTCTTTAGGATGTTTCCTGCATATATAAACCAGCTGTTGGAAGTTGGGTCTTTTACTGCAAGTTGTCTTTCTGCAATTTCCCTTTCTATGTCGTTTCCTCTAAAAATCTGCATTAACTGCGTAAGAATTTTCCTGTCTATTTCTGCTTCTAATGGCATTTCTCCCGCAATGATGTAGACTCCTTCGTCAGCAGTTCTCTCAGGCAGCTGGAGCATTTGTTTTAAACATCGCTTATGGTACTGATTTAGTTTCTTTCGATCACCATTTGTCAGTTTTACATTTTCTAAGCCATAGATTACTCTAGGTTTTACATATGTGTTCCATATCTGCAATCCAATCTTTGGGTTAACGCCGTTGTACCCGTGAAGGCCCACCCCCATTAGAGCATATGTTGTTTTCCTTCCGGTAATAATAGCCTCATCTATATGACCTTGACCTTGAGAGTTTGTAGTTCGCTTTATCCCTATGTGTTTGTACTCATCTACTATTTCAACTTCTTTTCCATGCAGGTCAATCAGATTTACTGCTGTTTCTCTATATTTCTTTTGTTGATTGAAGACCATGGCCTTGCTTTTCTGTTCACTTAATTTGTAGTGCTCTTTCTTGGAGTAATCTTCTTGTACTTTTGTCATTGTTGCCAATTCTGCCTGGTCCATTGAAAGAAGCAGTTCATCATCTGCACATGTGGGGCTTGCTACGTTTATAGATCCTATCTTCATTCCTAGAGAGTAGTTCTGATATAATTCTAACGAGGGATTGAGAAACATTTTGTAGGCTGTAGGGGACCACACCCCTCCTTGAATCTTGTATCAGACATTCATTCCGTTCGTGCATACCTGTCAACTTTGAATTTTTCAAAAGGGAGATCTCGATCGGACCCTTTTTGCCAGTTGACAAAGAGGGAGATTGTGTGTGAACCATTTTCGCGACATTTTTTTATAAATTGCAACATGTTCTGCGCCCACCTTTAAAAAAATGTCATTGAATATAACCATACCAAGTCTAAGAAAATGTATAAAAAATGAAAAATATTTCCATATTGATACATGATTGTATTTATTTTTTATTACTTCTTGTTCTACATTTGTTCATAATTGTACCGTACATGAGTACGTACAGCACCTTTTCGAGCCCAACTGAACTTGCTGTAACCCATTTATACAACTGATTCCAATCTTTCTGATTTCTTTTTCTTTGAAATGGTTTCTAAGCTGACCCATATAAGGCCACGACAATTAGATTTGCAGTTCGTCAGAAATCCCGGTTGTAAAAATTTGATTCCGGAATTTTAATTTTTTTATTTTATGCACGGTCTGTAATTAATTAATTTTCAGATTCAGAAAAAAATTGGAATCTATATCACTGAAGTGTTTGACACAAGATGTAAATGATCATGATGATAGAAAAGAGTGTCAAGCGCCTCGAGTCAGTTGAGTTTTGTTGTGAATGTTCATTCGACAAAAACAAGACAATCTGTCCCCCTACAGTAAAAACCCTAGCAGATTTAGACAATGTAACCTTTCAGGAACCCTAGAAACAATGATTGTTGAATGACTCAAACAAAGCTGGGTCGTAGCAGTTCGGGAAAGCTGGTAGTAGATGTAAATCTCATAGTGAACAGGTAAAGGTGGCAATGGAGTTGAATTAAACTATATAGAGTTCATAATTGAAACCTCAGATGGAGAGAGTGAATGCCATGTTGATGTCCAAAAAGATCATGTTTTCTGTTTGACTGTTACAATGAAAAAAATTGCCATATTTTGTGATTTCTGGTGTCTGTCCGCCCAATACCGGTATATCAACTGAAAAATCATCTATTGAACAACGGTAATCACTCCTTTAAATTGAAATACTTTACTGTACTCTCCTGTAGGCTTTGCCTACGTTCATATTATATTTCAAGCAGGAAAAGCAAAATCTTGATAAAAGAGTATAAATTAGTAAGTTAACTTATGATGGACCCCTAGACTGAAACAATATTCCAAGCCTTTATTGTATGCTAGACAGGTGAATTGTCGACTAAATTAGTAAATAAAATGAAGTTGGTTTCCTTTCAGTACTGTAAAGCCTGATTCGGTATTTTACTTCATGCATTTACTCCCTTTGGCTTTAATTGATAACAATCCTGATGGAAAATTACAAATCAGCTTGAATTTGCAGTCATCCAGTGCTTAACAATTTATATACAAAACTAATGTAATTCCCTGAGATGAAACAATTGAAGTGATACGTGTTGCTTTTCCATGAAAGGAAGACGTCAAAATGTATGATGTCTCAACGCATTAGCTGATCTACAGTGACATGCCAGGACGGCTTTTCTAACATGCAAACTGAACCAGCAGTTACCTTAATTTAACTTTTTATTTTTACATGTAAAAACATGATTTGAACATCATTGATTTCTGAAAACAAGAATGAAACTGACATTTATGGTGCACATATACTTGTATAAATAGTCTAAGAATAAATGTCAAAATTTGAGTTTGGTTACGGGTATGCAACATACAGAAAGTACATTTATCGTATGCTAACGCACATTAAATGTGTGATAAATGCACTTACTCAGTAAGTTACTGTATGTTGCATACCCGTAAAAAGACACTTATTCCATGAAAATGATGAATATTGCCCTGTGTATTCATTATACGTTATAGTGTATATGCATGAATATAAAACTATCTCTAACATACTTCTATTCCAGGTGCCATTCATCAAGTTCAACAAGGTTTTGTGCACTTTGAGAGTCATAGTCCATTGTAATCATGAGTGGCGAGGTAAGAACAAACTTACAGTCTCATGAATTGTCCTGTCAATGCATATTAAAATTATTGGGAATGGTTTAAAGATGGAACAAAAAGATAAGGGACAAAACAGGGCTACACATGCACATTTATCAATATCCAAGCTGAAAATAGTAGTGCCTCTTTACATGTATGTAACCTGCAATGCAAGAACATTATATAAAGGGTATTTTTGTGTAGCATCTGTTAGGGGTGACTATTGGAAAGGAAAATGACTTATTGCAATAGTACATGTATTACTATTGTGGAAATTACTATTGCAATGGTTTATTGCATGCACCATCGAGACATAACCTAATTGCAATGCATTGCAATAGTATTGAAATGTATATAGACTTGCATAAAATTAATAAATATCCCAGAAGAGGCACTTTTTGTTGCAAAAATGCATCCATTTGTAACAACAAAATGGACAACTGTAATCTTAATGTGATCTTATTCCTCTGTACAATATGTATGTATTTTCGGAAAACAAGATTGAAGAAATTTAACCTGATAAATCACTGATAAATTGACCCTTCCGAATGCGGGAAAAATTTGAGAAATTCCATGACGTCACAATGCAATTTCGATGTTTGACCGAGGTTCGAAGCTTGTTTGTCCGAGGTAAAAGCATTGTGACGTCACGAAATTTTGCATTTTTTTCCACAATTGGAAGGGTCAATTGTTTATTTTCTGACTATGGAAACAATCAATAGTTCATCCTACTATAGATAACAGTTGTGGCTGCTCAAATTCACTATCGATGCATTGCTATTGGGAGCATGACTATAGCAATATATCGATACTCCGATGTATTGTTACACCTCTAGCATCTGTCCAATTGTCTGGTAATCACACATTTGCTTTAATAACTGTAACTTTAGTAATTTACATAATTCTTCACAAGCTACCATGGCTTTTGACCTAGTGACCTTGACCTTTGACTTTAATCATTTTCAGTATGTAACACTATGTAATAACAAACAACTATGAACTTGTGAGGTATGCTGTCTATCTGACAAGTTTTGCTACTGGTTTTCTTGGAGTGCCTGTTTTGAATTTCATTTTCTGAAAGAAAGAATGTTTTTTTAGTAGAAAATGTCAATGACAAGACACTAAGGTGAGCAATATAGGCCCACTTGAGACTATTGTATCCTTTAGCTTTAATTGTTGTGTAAATCACACTCTTATGCCTAGAAATGAAGATTGGAGGGAAAATGACTTTTGTCCTATCTTTCTGTATATTTGAACAGTAAGTGAAAGACCTTTCATACTTCTTATGTACATTCCTTGTAACAAGACCTTTTTGTACCAAGATTTGGATGTTCTTGAATTACAGGGAATTTGACTTATCTTTTATACAAAAGATAACCAAAGTGCCAACATTGGCATGGTTTTCACAAACCAGGGTTCTCATTCTGGGCCAGCACATCATCACCTACTCTGAGAAAAATTGTCGCCGATTTTCTATTGGAAATACAATCAAAATTTCACAAAATCTTGAATTTTCACCATCTACTTAATTCAGAATTGCCCCTTACTTAAGCATATTGACCCATCAAACATATTTTGTATTTTCTGTGTTGCAGATCTCTTTGGAAATGGTGGATCGCTACAGGAAGTTAGATGATGAGATACGGAAACTAGAGAACAAGAACGAAAGGAAACTTTGTAAAGCAAAGAAGAAGCAAATTGAGGATATTGAAGAGACAATTAAAGCATTGGAAAAACATTTAAAGGATTGCAAGACAAAAACGTAAGCAAACCATGTCTTTTATATTTGAATTCCTGAATTCATGATGTTGACAAGTGTACGCTATTTTGCTTAATGAATAAAAAGATACAGGAGCAACAGTCAGATCTTTAGCAATATTTCATCAATTGGTCAATAGATTATTTTCACATTACCGCTGTAGACCTGAATCTTATACAGGCCAAGACCCGACATGACAACATGTGACGTAATTTTCTACTGTGACATCAAAACCTATCTATGACATCATAATAAGAAATAATGTCAAAAGTGGTGATGTAGGGTCTTGAAGTGTCTAAAATGCAAGTCTAGCGGTAATATGAAAATGGTCTATTCAGTTGCATTTTGTAACAAATAGCGGTATGGCTTAATGTGTCAGTGGTGTATGTAATGGTGTGGGAATTAAGAGATTGCTTGATTCCATCATTTTGTAATTCCATCACTCTTTCAGTTTCTAGATGATAGCTCAAGAACACTTTCACCTATACAAACCAAATTTGGAAATATGAGAAAAAAGCCTATTAAATTGTGGGGTCAATGAGTCAAAAGTTAAGGTCACTATATGGAAAAGTACAGCCCATTTGGGGGCTTTCGAGGGGTATATATGTACCTTCGTAGCTTCAAAACTGACGGTCAAAAAATGATGAAACTTTGCGTATAGAAAAAATAAGTTTCAATTATTAACACTTGTAATTTTTAGGAAAATTAAATGATAGGATCTTTTTAGCTCGCCGGGACGAATGTCCGGAGAGCTATTGTCATACCCCCGGTGTCGGCGTCGGCGTTGGCGTCGGCATGCGCGTGCACAAAAACTTTAACCTTGCTTATAACTTTTAAACCAATACAGATTGGGCTTTCATATTTCACATGTGCATTCCTTGTGACAAGACCTTTCCATGGATACCAAAATTTTTGACCTTGTGACCTTGACCTTGGAGATTGACCTACTTTTGAAAAACTTTAACCTTGGCCATATTTTTTGAATGGTAAGTGATAGGGCTTTGATATTTCACATGTGTATTCCTTGTGACAAGACGTTTCCATGGATACCAAAATTTTTGACCTTGTGACCTTGACCTTGGAGATTGACCTACCTTTGAAAAACTTTAACCTTGGCCATATTTTTTGAATTGTAAGTGATAGGGCTTTGATATTTCACATGTGTATTCCTTGTGACAAGACGTTTCCATGGATACCAAAATTTTTGACCTTGTGACCTTGACCTTGGAGATGATTGACCTACTTTTGAAAAACTTTAACCTTGGCCATATTTTTTGATTGGTAAGTGATAGGGCTTTGATATTTCACATGTGTATTCCTTGTGACAAGACGTTTCCATGGATACCAAACTTTTTGACCTTGTGACCTTGACCTTGGAGATGATTGACCTACTTTTGAAAAACTTTAACCTTGGCCATATTTTTTGATTGGTAAGTGATAGGGCTTTGATATTTCACATGTGTATTCCTTGTGACAAGACGTTTCCATGGATACCAAAATTTTTGACCTTGTGACCTTGACCTTGGAGATGATTGACCTACTTTTGAAAAACTTTAACCTTGGCCATATTTTTTGATTGGTAAGTGATAGGGCTTTGATATTTCACATGTGCATTCCTTGTGATAAGACCTTTTTTATTGTTGTTGTTGCAATTTACATATGGTTGCCACCGGAGAGCTAAATTGTCATTCTGACAAGTCTGGTTTAAAGTCGGGCTGTCCTGGACCACCTTAAGTGGGCCCTTTGTGATGTTCTTCATCGCTCACATCTAGTTATTTGATGGTATGAAGCAGTTATGAATATCTTAATGTACTCAGTTTACTCAGCATTCTCAGTGAATGAGTGAGTCTCTTGAATATTATTGCAGAGCCAGTGAGAAAGCAGATGTTGATATGATTAATAAGAAAATAGAGATAAAGGACTACATTGATAAGACGAAGATAGATGCCGCTTTGTCAAAGGAGCAGGTAAATAAATTTGGTCTTTTCCAAATACAGAGTTACTTCCCATTTGTGCAAGTATCCGACGTCAAGTAATTGTGACGTCATCAAATTCCATGGAAAAAAGCGTAAAATTTGAGGAAACAGGGTTACAAATACATGTATGACGTGAAAAATTTAATGACATCACAATACCTTGATGTCAGATACCTGCACAAATGGGAAGTAACTCTGTATTTTGAAAAGAATGAATTCATGACATGGGTCATAGCTGTCCTATAATTCCTATATTTCCTATAAAAAAATGTAGGAGCCTATAAAAGTCCATAAAGATTTCTTCAATTCATTAATGTTTTTATCGTTTTGTAGCTTGAAGACATTTTGAAAATCATTGTCCATTTGCAACTGTGTTGCATAGGGGAAATGACTCCGTTGCCAGATGTCCATGAGTGTGTCCGATTTTCTTTTGAACAGCATAGGAGACAAAGCAATAATCACAGAAACATCAAACTTTTCAAAAATCTTCCTCATGGGGGAGAGATTAAAAGCTAATGATTTTCAAGGTCAAGGGTCAAAGGTCAAGGTCGCATTAGACTTAGGCTTAAAACCTTTGTGAACGGCATAGAAAAGAAATAGCAATCATCATAGGATTACCAAACATTCACCAAATGTTAGACCTGGGAAGAGGATGACTTCTATTGATTTTCAAAGTTAAGAGTCAAAGGTCAAGGTCACACTGAACTTTGACATCCATGTGAACAGCATGGAAGACAAAGCAATCATCTTAGGAACCAAACCTTCAACAAAATTGTCCCAAAATGGAGAGAATGAAGCCTATTGATTTTCAAGGTCAAAGGTTAACGTCAATATTGGACTTAGGCTTACAATCAGTGTGAACAGTATAGAATACAAGACAAATGTCAAAGGATCACAAATCTTCCAAAACTAAAGTGATGATTCGTTAGTCCGGATGAAATGGTTCCTGAAGAATTCGTCCAGATTAACAAATTTTCTGTTCTACTGAATCATGTTGAATTTTCCATGACTTGAGTGCAAAATTCCGAAAGTGGTAGAGGGGAGGGGGGGGGGGGAGAGTTTCAGTCGTTTTTCATGTAAACATTTCTTTTCTCATCATAGCTTATTTGATTAAATGTGTATTCATTGTAAAATAATGGATTACTTAATTTCTAGATATTTCTTAAAACAAAACGGGACAAAACATATGATCTGCACGTCTGTTTCCTAAAACTACCATCCGGATTCGGAACGGGGATTTCCAGAATATTGGATCATTTTTGCACTATGCATATTTGTTCCCAGAGAAATCGTCCGGAGTAACGAATTTTTCTGGAGTTATGAATTCCGGACAAACGAATCATCACTGTATTTCTTATTGGGAGAGGATGGACCCTACTGATTTTCAAGGTCAAGGGTCAAAGGTCAAGGTCACTACTGACTTAATTTCTAAATCCTCCCTCTTATAGCATAGAGCATGCAGTCGAGAGGGGATGCATTTTATTTTATTCAGTGCTGTACTGTTATTACAAAATTAGATTCATATTTTTAATTACCTGAAATTTTGACTTTTTTGAAAAGAAGTTGATTTAAAAATCTGAAATGGGTAGATAGTACAGGTTTAATTACATACCTTGAGTCTACAGGAATAGATTAAAAAAAAAGATAAGGCTTTGAAAATTTCTGCCAATTAAGGTTTACTGGAAAATGTACATGTTAAGTTAAGATAATCTACAAAATGCTGTCTTTGCACAGAGTGAGTACCTTGAAGCTTTGACTGAACAAGAAAATGCTGAGAAACAACTGACTGGGGTAAAACAACAGAGAGATGATATGGTAGCTGCACTGAAGAATGAGTTTCCAAATGTAGAAAAACTCGACAAACTGGAGAAAGAACAAGATGAAATACTGGGTATGTGAAAGCTTAAATCTTCAATTATTTCAGCTGAAACAGGGGGAAAGCAGAAAATTGATATTCACAGATATCCGATACAGTCAAACCTGTGATAGGCAGTCAACTTTGTCTTCATAGTAGAATAATTAGGTTTTGAATGTTTTTCTTATACTTTCAGTTTCAATTTTCAAAGGAGATTACGGAAGTGATTTAGAAAACCAACTTGAGAGAGACCACGATATGTATTTAGAGAAGAAACAAAAAATAGAAGCTGCACAATACAAATGGGGGAATGCCAAAGTGCTGTTACATCATGCTACACAACAGATGGCAACAGCTGAGAACTGCTGGAATCAAGTTGCTAAAATACCTTGCCAGTAGGTACCCCATAAATTTATGCCTAGTTCACACAATTGCGCAATAAGTATATTTTGCAGTAACTTTATTGTGCAACAAATTAGTTTCAAAATGAGCTTTTTTGTGTTCACATGATCGAAAATATTTTGTAATAAACTTCTAATATGCAATTGCGTAAAGATTTAACCCCCCCCCCCCCCCAATGGTTTCAATTATTTTCAGATAGTGTATAAAGGCAACCTCCAATGGAAAATGAAATTTGAGAAAATATAGCTATTTGAAGCAATGTCTTGAAAATCAATTTGCTAAGCAGGGCTCGCGTTGTCATTTGCCATTTTCGCATTAATATGTAATTGCGTAAAGATCTTACCCCCCTCTCCCCCCAATGGTTTCAATTATTTTCAGATAGTCTCTAAAGGCAGCCTCCAATGGAAAATGAAATTTTAGAAGATGTAGCTATTTGAAGCAATGTCTTGAAAATCAATCTGCTAAGCAGGGCTCGCGCTGTCGTTTGCCATTTTCGCCATTGGCAAAATAAGTGTTAAAGTGGCGAAAGAAAATTGAAAGTGGCGAAAGTTGATTTTTTCAATACACGAATACCCATATCATATTAATCTTGAAGTATCCTAAAGCCTGTGAAGCCATTGCCAGAGAAGTTATCTGTCGTATTCATTGCTTATTGGATAATTGGATTAACGTAGGGGGAGACATTGTTTATGCGACGCAGCGTAAATACTGCGTGTAATAATGATAGTCCGGTAGCTTAACTGTTACTTGGCCAAAATTTAAATCGGTATTAAAACTCTGTATCCTAGGGATTTTATATTAAAAATTTACGCAAACTTTAAAGTTGATCAAATTATAATCATCACTGGGTAACTAACACTCTACATAGTACTTTGTTGAAGATCATATGTACATGGTTTTCGCACATGCTAATAATATAAATACATCCTTTTATAGATCCAAGAACAGCTAGAAAGTAGATATAAAATTGAAGCTTAGTAGGCATTTACGTAAATTGACAAGCAACTCAAGTTGAAAGTCCTAAAAGATTACGTCCACCCGGCAGTATATGTTTGCCCCTTCCCCACCCCCCCTCATATTTTTGCCGTTCGTATGTATCCAATCTTATTAAAATTCAGCTCTCTTTATCGGTATATATATCAGTACTCATGATACACAAAATTCTGTTCTTTGCCATGATCGAGTTGAAATGGACATACATGTCAGCAAGAATGACATTATTAAACTGTGACACCATTCACCACATGGCGAAATTTGTTGCGCAATAAAATTGTCAGATGAACGCAGCTAACAAATTTTTTGTGCAACAAATTTACCTTGATTGCGCAGTAAACTTTCCATATGAAAGAGACATGTATATATGTATTGAGTCTTTTCGGAATACTGAGTTATCCCTTCTCTAGTTTCACATGTACCGTGATAGAAAGCTTACGGGAGAAATACCGGTATTTTGTCTTTCCGGCTACACAAACCAAAGATTAAAGAGAATACAAATCAGCTATTTTAAAATAACCAATCAAAGAACTTGTATTACTGACGTTACGCTCTACTTGGGAAAAGATGCAATTTCTGTCACTCGTATAAATTTTTATGTCTCCCTCAGTAGATGGCAAGAGAATCTAATATTCCATTATAGGATGGTATCTGACATAAAGCTATTATGACGTTATAAAGTTGTTAAGTTGAACATCTATTCCTTGCTGTTATTTCCCAGAGTTTTAGGAAGGTTTCCATTGAATTTTATGCCGTCACAATTAGTCTGCGTTAGATACCGTCCCAAATGGGCAGTAAATCTGTTGGAAAATATGGTATGGTAAAACAGCTATGCGTAGCTTAGCTCAAACAACAGAAAATAAAATGTCTACTGGGATTTTCTATAGTAAAAATGACTGAAAGGCATGACGTTTGACACCATGACGTTACTGTTTACCATTGTTGACACGGAGAACAATATCATGGTGACAGGCTGAAATTAACATGGGAATTCCCCGTAGACACTTTATTTTCTATATAGCAGCTTTAAAACAGTTCAATGGGTGAGTTCATGCGCATTTCCTGTTACGACAAAAGGTGGTTGATCTACAGAGACAATAAATAATTGGAAAATTCGTAAGACAGCAGAATAAATTTCCAAAACAGGGTGCTCTGGATTTAGTGAACAGGACAGCTGATTTATAAATACTGCATAAAATAGAAAATGATTTGAGTTCCTCTATTCAATCCACAGGCAAAATCGTTTGAAGTATGAACCAGCAACAATAACTCGGAACAACTTAATTGCTTCCATACAGAATATAAGGAACTGCCAAATGTATCTCCGTGACATTAAATTCCCATACTGCAGTGCGGAGGAGATGGCAACACTAGAAAAAGCAGTATCTAATATTTATGTTGATATGCAGACCAATGAGCGCATTTCCTATGCCCACAGATGTTACAATACAACAAGACGTAGAGCATGTGCCTTGGAACAGTGGTTTGATAATGTAAGTTTCTTTAGCTTCACGACAATTTTTGGAATTTGCATGTAGTTTACCCTGTGTTTTCATGCCCCTGTAATGGGATAGTTTTTGGCATGTCCATTTGTCTGTCTGTTTGTCCACAAAAACTTTAACCTTGGCCATAACTTTGAATGGTAAGTGATCACGCTTTCATATTTTGCATGTGTATTCCTCGTGACAAAACCTTTTCATTGATACCAAAATTCCATACCTTTTGACCTTGACCTTAGAGTTTGACCTACTTTTGAAAAACTTTGTCCTTGGCCACAACGTTTGATAAGTGGTTCTCCAGATTTTTGGCTGGCAAAGCGAAATCCAGCTTATGAAATTATGTTGTCCGTACATCTTTCTGTCTCTCTTTATGTAAACCATTGATGAAGCTGTTGTGTTAAGGCTATTTGTGAAAGAACTATAAGGGTCTTGAAATATCTTGAAACTTGATATGGAGATAAAACATAAAGAATCTGAATTCTCTCACCCTGGACAGAGATACCTACAGATTTACCCGTTCTGAGACAACTCTGTCTCGCACCTCCGGATGTTTGTCTCGAACCCCCTATTGTGACGTTATAGACATATACGTAGCTTTAGCAGTGTCTGACGTTACATAGAGCAGCATTTAACGCACAACAAGCAATGTTTATTCATGAATATTACGTGAAAATATATGGGTGAGAGAAAAATAATCAATCACCCCTTTGTACAGGGACAGGGAAATCCCACCCTCGTATCAAAGATTTGCAACGTCCACGACTCGGCAAGCCTCGTCGTGGACTGCAAATCTTTGATACTCGGGTGGGATTTGCCTGTCCCTGTACAAAGGGGTGATAGATTCTATTTTTCTGGGCTCGGCACCATAAACTAAGAATTGACTTAAGTCAAATTCTCAAAATATGATATATAGCAAATCGGTGAAAATTTGAAATATTGAGCTCACCCATTTTATTCCACTCTGAAAATAGACAGATTCTGTGAATAATTTCAAGTCATCACTTATATCATAATGAGACAAAAGAAAGTTGAAATTTAGACTTAAGTCAATTCTTAGTTTATGGTGCCGGGCCCAGGTATTGTCTTTAACGTTGAACGTGAACTTTAACCTTGTCTTTGAAAAAAAGATATTAAGAATTAAGTGTTATTCTAACAATACATGTACTAAATGAATGGATGTAGATGATGAGCTGATTTGGTTTGAGTTGTATACCTTGACCTAGACATTTGACCTTGAAAATACGATTTTGAAGTAGACTATCTTGTCTCGATACTATAGGAAATTTGACATCTAAACTTTGCATGGAAATCTTTTACATCTAAACTCTCCATGGAGAAAGATCTTAGCGAGTGGACATGGTTGATATTGACCTTGACCTTATAAGGACTGACCTTGGCCTTTAAGTTATGATTTCGAATTTTACTATGTTAAGCATGTTATACTATAGGATATAAGCATAACATTGAAACTCTGAATGGAGATAGAATTTGATGAGTGGACCCTATTGATACTGTGAAAATTTATGGGGTTGAGGCCAAAATGGTACATTCCTTCAGCTTCTATGAAAATGTATAACAATTCAACATGTACAGAATTCTATTGATAATGTTTTCTTGCAGTTTTTTTATGTCTGAAAACTTAGTGACCTACTTCTGCATAAAAAAAAATAAAAATCATATGACCTTTATTTACCACAGAGGTGAATGTTTTCCTTGCTTGTTTAATAGAATACTTGCAGAATGCTTGTTACAATCAGATTATTTTTTCCTTACAGGTTATATCAACCATCATTCAAAAAGACTTTAAAGATGCCAAAAAATTGGAGAAGGAAACAGCAAAGGCGTTGAGACAGGAGAGACTAAGGTTAATGAAAGAAAAACTTCTGGAAGCGGGTCAAAATGTGGAAGATTTGAAAGGTGAGAAATACATACACATACATATACATGTAACTGTTTTTTCGTGAATTGAATCTTCTGTTAACTTAAAATTATGCTTCATACCTGCAGCTTAAATTGAATCAGATACTTATTCTAGGTTTTGAGGAGCTAACATATTGTTGCCTTTTGTTCAGTTTCATCACATATATTTTTATAGAATTTTAAATTCTTTTTAAAATTTTTTTAATCTTCCTTGGAATATGAAATTTTAATTAGGGATTTTCTATGATTCACCATGGCTCTCGATTAACCACGATAGAAGTTGATGATATGATCAACAGTATGGCACTGTCTCCATCATGTCCATACTGTGCCTAGTTTCAAAAAAATTCTTATAATTTCAGGAATTTTTCGTAACTTTCGTCATTCAATAAAACGTTCAAAAGATTTTCTATAAAAATTGTATCATGCTTCCTTATAACATTTCTACATACTGAAAATAAATTCAGCAACAAAACGTTGCAAATTTTAGTTAGTAAGTGAACTGATCGATCAAAAGTTCCTGAAATTGTAAGTATTTTTGTGAAACAGGCTGCAGGTCTTTATTATTTATTTGAAAACGACTTTAAATAATTTCCAAACAAAGTTCAGATGTAGAGTGTGTACAATGTATTCTGTAAACGTGGTTATTTTCGCTGGGGAAAATTTAGGGATTATAACATCAAGTTGTTACACGTGAGGGGAAATATTCGCGATAAAAATGTCTTTCCCATTGTAAGAATGCTGTGGGGATATTTTCGCGTGGAGGAAATTTTTGCGAATTCCCTTGAATCGCGAAAAACACGAAAATTACTCCCACGAGAAAATTTCCATGTTTACAGTAATGTATAATGCCATTCTAGATATCTCAATGCCCTATTTTTCATGAAGTTCAGCCCTATATTTTTTTATGCCCCCGGAATCAAAGATTCGGGGGCATATAGTTTTTGGTCTGTTTGTCCGAAAAACTTTAACATTGGACATAACTTTTGAATGGTTGTCTGTTTGTCTGTCTGTTTGTCTGAAAATCTTTAACATTGGACATAACTTTTGAATGGGAAGTGATAGGGCTTTCATATTTCACATGTGTATTCCTTGTGACAAGACCTTTCCATTGATACCAAAATTTTTGACCTCGTGACCTTGACCTTTGACCTACTTTTCAAAAACTTTAACATTGGGCATAACTTTTGAATGGGAAGTGATAGGACTTTCATATTTCACATGTGTATTCCTTGTGACAAGACCTTTCCATTGATACCAAAATTTTTGACCTCGTGACCTTGACCTTGACCTTTGACCTACTTTTCAAAAACTTTAACATTGGGCATAACTTTTGAATGGGAAGTGATAGGGCTTTCATATTTCATATGTGTATTCCTTGTGACAAGACCTTTCCATTGATACCAAAATTTTTGACCTCGTGACCTTGACCTTGACCTTTGACCTACTTTTCAAAAACTTTAACATTGGGCATAACTTTTGAATGGGAAGTGATAGGGCTTTCATATTTCATATGTGTATTCCTTGTGACAAGACCTTTCCATTGATACCAAAATTTTTGACCTCGTGACCTTGACCTTGACCTTTGACCTACTTTTCAAAAACTTTAACATTGGGCATAACTTTTGAATGGGAAGTGATAGGGCTTTCATATTTCACATGTGTATTCTTTGTGACAAGACCTTTCCATGATACCAAAATTTTTGACCTTGTGACCTTGACCTTTGACCTACTTTTCAAAAACTTTAACATTGGGCATAACTTTTGAATGGGAAGTGATAGGGCTTTCATATTTCACATGTGTATTCCTTGTGACAAGACCTTTCCATTGATACCAAAATTTTTGACCTCATGACCTTGACCTTTGACCTACTTTTCAAAAACTTTAACATTTGGCATTACTTTTGAATGGTAAGTGATAGGGCTTTCATATTTCATATGTGTATTCCTTGTGACAAGACCTTTCCATTGATACCAAAATTTTTGACCTCATGACCTTGACCTTCGACCTTTTAATCCAGTGACCTCACATACATGTACTTAACAGAAAATAGTGTTCATACTAACAAAGATGCCACCGGGGGCATTCGTGTTTCACAAACACAGGCTTTATTTTAACCTAAACACCACTTGAAAGCCTGTTTTTACTGAGCCTTATACATGTACTAAAGCCATTTTTGTGGTGAAATATAATATTTCATTAAAGAATGCACTTTTAAAGCTATATGGCCATTGATTTATTTTGATGAAAAGAAAGTTAAGTGATATATTGAATTTACAGAAGTTCACTTTAATGGTAAGAGAAATGATATAAAATTTTCACTATATGGCCATTGATTTATTTTGATGAAAAGAAAGTTAAGTAATATATTGAATTTACAGAAGTTCACTTTAATGGTAAGAGAAATGATATAAAATTTTCACTAAAATTACATGTACACCTATAATCAAATCTCTTCCTCTTACCTTAAATTTCAAAGATTGAATATTTTTGTAGGGAATGTGGGGGGGGGGGGGGGGGGGGGATGTCAATGTTAATCTCATCCACCTTAAATTTGACTGCATAAAAAAAAATCTTACAAATCTGTGCACTTCTTTCATATATCTTCTAAAATCAAACACAGCTTTTACCTTCTTAGCTCACTGGCTTATAAAAATTGAATATATACCGGCATGCTTAGGATAAAAGCAGTTAATAATACATGTAGGTCATACAAAACAGACTGAAGTAATTCAATTTGTGTGATGACCGATTTGACAGTTTACATATTCATCCTTGAAATTGGAAAATTATTTAGAATGAAAAATGTAAAATGCATGTTGAATAGAGTAAATATATGACGTACATATTTTCTACTTTTACTACATATATCTTTTGTCATATCATATGTATTTGCATCATATACTGTATATAAGCAGAATTATTTGCTGGTACTTTCTTTCGCGATTTTACAAAAGGAAACCATTTTGCATGGACAATGATTTGCAGAGTTATCAATTTGCAGACCTGCCTCCTTTTACGATTTTGGCGTAATTTTTACGATATTTGACCTACAATTACGCTATACGCTTTTGCTGCTCAATTTTACGCTTCAAACATATTTCCAAGCAGAATGACTTTATCTCTTACAAATAAATAGACTCGCATACATAAATATCTTGAACGTAGAGCGTTTTGATATTGTATACATCTTTTCTTAAATGATGCTATTGAATTTGAAGATGTTTAACATGCAATTGTGTAAATTATTTAAATTTGTAACAATGTCAAAGAGTGGAAAACACTGTGTTTTCATCAAAGTTACAGTCAATTTTGTTATATTACGCTTTTCTTCCCTAAATTAGGCATTCTTGAGGAAAGTATTACACTTTTGCAAAGAAATTGGTAGGCAGGTCTGCATTTGATACTGTAAATTGCTTTATTTTCGTCAGTACCAATTTTCGTCAATTCTTTCAAAATGACCATTTTGTCAGTACGTAATTTCGTCATCTAAGGGTCCCTAAAATGTAAATTCTTCAATGCAAATGCCAACTTAACATTCAGATAGGCAGTATGCGTTTGTTTTCATTGTTTGTTTAACAATTATTGGTAAACAAACAATTAGAGAAAAGCTTGTTGTGAAAACATATCATTTGGTAATTAGAAGTATATTGTATACGACTTTGTGTGCGTATTCAGTTTTTAATGATTTATCATTTGCCTGTTGTAATTTTTCCTTTCTAAACAATATCTTGTCGGAAGTATTCATATTCGTCGATACGTAATTTCGTCAAAGGAGGCACTGACGAAAATGACGAAAATTGGTACCTGACGAATAAAAACCAATTTACAGTATATGTGTTAAATTATTCAGTATTAAATTCACTGAGACAAACTTTTGGGGGATGAAGCTCACTGCGAAAGCAATCTGATTAAAATCAGCTGTACGAACCGTAGTGAGCGGATCCGAACAGCTGATTTTAATTAGATTGACCGCGAAAGTAGCGAAGGTTAATACACCACAAATTATTCTACGTATACAGTAACCGTCAAACAGAATGTCAGGCCTGATATGTTCTAACTGTCAGTACTATGTCCATTTTGAATATATTACAGTTACAGATTAACAAATTAATTGAACCAAAGCGCGTCTTGGTCCGACAAACATTAACCTTGAAGTTCTCTTAATGACTGTTAGGTGCTGAAAACAGACTGCCCTAATAAATACGCTCCTGAAATATACATTCAATGATATTTTATTTGTTTTTATTAATTGCCAATACCTAAATCATGTTGAATTTTTCTATTATTTATTCAGACCTTGATGGTAAGTTTATCTGCACAGTCCTTTCTAGTGATTTCCCTCCAAACTATATGCACTATGTTACAAATCATTAATGTTGTATTTCTGTATGTACTGTGTTTTTGTGTCAACGGCAAGGTCTAGTGACCAGCACACGGGGATCACTTTATCCAATATGTCATTCTGTCTGTTAGTCAGTGTGTCCATGCATCTGTTTGGTAATGCATGTGTATACTTATATAGAATTCTTGTATTTGTCTGTCCCATATCCCTTATCATGTGGGCACTGGGCAGTATACAGAATAAATTGTTTTAAGTAAAGTTGTCTCATTAGCCACAAAGGATACTTACTTTAATTTTATTGATTTTCAAGATCAAAGGTTAAAGGTCAAGGTAACATTCAATTTGCACGGGTAAAATCTTGTGGCCAGGATGCAGACTAAATCTGAATTGCATTCTGTCTGTCTGTCTGTCTGTCTGTCTGTCAAGAGGTCCCTCCTTCATATTACCGTCTAAATACTTTTATGGTGCCTCATATATTTTACTTACAGGAAAGGTCAGTAATGGTTACATACTACACCCACTATATGTTCACTTGTTGACATTGCAGGTCAAGGTCAGAGTTACATATAAACTTGTAGCAGACGGCACCATGTTCTTTCTTTGAACACCCTTAAGTGTCAACATCCTTAACATCAGATGCAAAATCACCTGTAATCACTAAAATTGCTAATTTTACACATAAGATTTTGAATACCTCTTGACAGTATGTGGTTGAACATGAATTAACCAGGTTCTGCACATGGGTTGTCATTTTTCCCCCTTTGCTATGGAATAAGGAAATATTTCTTGCATTCAAGATACTTCTTTAACATTCACAAGACAACAATGTCCCACTTACTTTAATTGTCAGTTTTAGAATTAACTTAAGTGCATCTAGATATCATGTTAATACATTTAATTCTCTTTAAAGACGAACTTTAAAATGTAGTACGACCCTTTGTCTTCCTTTTAAAGGGTTTCAAAACCCTTCTTTTTCAAAGCAGAATTTTTATCCTATACCTTTGTGTCTATCAAAAAGTAATATTACTTTGACAAATTCTCAATTTTCAAACTTTTATACCAAATTTTATTTATTACTAACATTATGCACATTAATGTCTCAATTTTACTAATGATGCATATCTTGTAAATTATGTATGACTCATTTGTTCATTATCAAAGTAAGGCAGAATAGATTGTGATGGCAAAATACATTTTAAGATCCACCTTGACATAGTATGTACATTTAGAAATTGTTTTTTCTGTCATTTAGTCCTTCTGTTACTCTTCAATCTCCAGATATGGTCTAAAGAAGCAGTAAAAGCAAACTTTTGTAAATACTTATCAGAGGGAAGACTCCTTTTGATTTCAGGGTAAAGGTCAAGGTTTCAAGTTGATACCAATTATTTAAAGCATGGGATGTACTTTGACATAATGTTAATGTTCTTGATAAAGGATGGCCAAAATTGCAAGAAAATGTGTCTTTTGTGACAGGTTTTGCTGTGGCCCCATGCATTAACTTCATGACAAGATCTGCTACATATAGATAAATGCATGCAGTCCTTGGCAATTTTACATAAATATGTAGAATGTGCAGTAAATTTAAAGAATATTGCGTCTTTTTTGGCATTTTCAGAGGGCTTAAGTCTTATGATAAATGCAATATTGACAAAATATGGATTGTTAAGTCAGTGAAAAAATGAATAATTCACTAAAGTACAGTGTTCAGAAACAGGGCCAATATTGGGCTTCGTGATCCTACTTGTTTAAAATTCTCAATTACCTCTATCTTAATTTTTTCCATAATAGAGAAAGCTGACGACTTTGAAGACGAAGAGGAACCAGAGCTGATGCAATTAGCCGATTGTCAAATTACCGAAACAGACCAAGATAAGCAACAGGTGAGGATTACTCAAGGGCAATGTATATGATTCTGATAAGTCAGATTCAAATACCGTATACCGGGAAGTTTTTGCGTGACTGTCTAATTTTTCGCTAAGTTCGTGAGCATCATCAAATCGCGAAAAATGGACAAAGCAAAAAAAAAAAGACATACATCTTTACCCTTGATCTTGTTAATAGATTAGCGAAAATTAGACTCGGCAAAAGACAGACTTTCGCGAAATTTGCCCAATGCGAAATTTACCCAATATACAGTAGTTTTTGTGTCGCCTGCAAAGCACAGCGACACTTAGGGATCACTTTGTCTGTTGTCCGTCCGTCCGTCCGTCCGTCTGTCTGTCTGTCTGTCCGTCTGTCTGTCCGTCCGTCTGTCTGTCACACTTGGGTGTCACACCCCATAACTTTTGATTGGTAAGTGATAGGGCTTTGATATTTCACATGTGTATTCCTTGTGACAAGACATTTCTACACATATAATAATTTTTGACTTTGTGACCTTGACCTAGATATTTGACCTACTTTTCTAAAAATCTAATATTGACTATATCTCTTGATTGGTTAGTGATAGGGCTTTGATATTTCACATGTGTATTTCTTGTGACAAGACCTTTCTACACATATCATAAATTTGACCTTGTGACCTTGACCTAGATATTTGACCTACTTTTCTAAAAATCTAATATTGACTATATCTCTTGATTGGCAAGTGATAGGGCTTTGATATTTCACATGTGTAATCTTTGTGACAAGACCTTTCTACGCAAACCATAAGTTTTGACCTCATGACCTTGACCTAGATATTTGACCTACTTTTCAAAAAATCTAAGATTGGCTATATCTTTTGATTGGTAAGTGATAGGGCTTTGATATTTCACATGTGTATTTCTTGTGACAAGCCCTTTATTCACAAACTATATTTTTTTACCTTATGACCTTGACCTAGATATTTGACCTACTTTTAAAAAAAATCCAAGATTGGCTATATCTTTTGATTGGCAAGTGAAAGGGCTTTGATATTTCTCTTGTGTATTCCTTTTGACAATACCTTTCTACACATACCATAATTTTGACCTCGTGACCTTGACCTAGATATTTAACCTACTTTTCAAAAAAAATTTAGATTTGCTATGTCTTTTGATTGGCAAGTGATAGGGCTTTGATATTTCATATGTGTATTCCTTCTTGTGACAAGGCCTTTCTTCACATATGATAACTTTTGACCTCATGACCTTGACCTAGATATTTGACCTACTTTTCAAAAAATCTTAGATTGGCTATTTCTTTTGATTGCTGAGTAATAGGCTTTGATATTTCACATGTGCATTCCATGTGACAAGACCTTTCTTCACATACCATCATTTTTTACCTCGTGCACTTTCCCTATATATTTGACCTACTTTTCAACAAATCTAAGATTGGCTATATCTTTTGAGTGGTAAGTGATAGGGCTTTGATATTTCACATTTGTATTCCATGTGAAAAGACCTTTCTAAACATTCCATAATTTTTGACCTGGTAACCTTGCCCTTGATATTTGACCTATTTTCAATAAAAAAAATCCGCTTCGCAGGCGACATAAGCATTCCTTGGATTGCTATTTTTATAGAAATATCTTGCACTCTACATGAGACACATATTTTATAATAATACATAATGTAAAAATAAAGATTTTAGAGTCATGATGCAGCATTTTCAACTTTGTGCATTTTCTGTATGACGTTTGAGCATTAATAATTAAATCATTCTGTGAGGATTCTAAAATTGAATGAGAAAAGTACAATGCAATCAGTCACAGAGATTGTGACTGAGGCAAGTGACATCTCCATATTCTCAGCTGCATACAGTAGATATATAGGATCTCAGATGATTTTCTATTTCACACGATATTTATGAAACAAGTTGTGTGATTTTCACATCCCAGGGCCTTGGCGAAGGGATTAAAATCATCACACAACAAGTTTCAGAAATACCGTATGAAATAGAAACATCATTTGAGATTCTTTTTATCACATGAAATACAACATAATTGATCGAAATAAAGTCAAAATGTTACAGTTTTGACTTCAGTTCTCGCAAATAATGTGCAAACATTGCCATTTCTATTGTAATGTCACAAACAATCTCAAGTGCTTCATCCAATGACACTACCCCCAAAGTTTTATGTAATGTGGTATCATAACATTTATTTATGAAATGGCTTTATGTAACTGCATAATGGGTATATCATGTGATAAATCCTGGAATTACAGTTCATTTGACACTCAGGTGTCCCCCCATCTCAGTAAATTTTTGATTATCTTGTATTAATCTTCTTTAATCAAGACCTTATCACCAGGAGAGGAGAACGTTCCAGCGCCAACCCCTGTACCTCTGAGAGACCTTGCTCCTCCACCTTCCCAAGAAACAATCTTTGGTAAGTTTCTTTATAAGGGTTTGTCATCAAACCTAACTTTGATGGATTTTTGTACAATTTAATTTGTTTCTAGTATTTTTTTTTTCAAAACTGATGTTAATCAAAACATTTTGACCTCGTAACCTTGACCTAGATGTTTGACCCAAGTTCCAAATCCTTTGAATCTTCTGTTTTGGCTGACGATGGTCAAAATGAAACAGAAAGTTCCCTAAAATTTCCCTTATCTCCTTTGAAGATTTGTAAAAGCTGAAATTAAATTTCAATGGCTTAACTGCATTAAGTGTTCATGGATATATCTTTATACTGATTACTGATTATGTCGGCAACATGGTCTAGTGGATGGGGCGTCGGGCCAGCAACTGAAAGGTTGCTGATTCGAGCCTCATTAGGAGCATTGGTCGGTTGACATATACTCATCTATGTTCTGTGTTTATATACAAAATAAACCATAAACCGCTAAAGGTCATTAATACTATTGCACAATGGAAAAAAGTCATGATATCAAATTAAAGTTCTTATATGTTAAATATCAAAAACCTACCTCTTATAGTTCAAAAGTAGGTCATAGGTCAATGTCAAGGTCACTAGGTCAAAACTCATGATATCAAATGAAATGTCTGGTCATATAGATTCTACATTTGAAATTTCAAAGCCATAGCCTCTATAGTTCATGAGACATAGCCCAGATTTATTATTTTTTAAAGTAGGTCAATCTCTAAGGTCAAGGTCACAGGGTCAAAACTTTTGGTATCCATGGTGAGGTCTTGTGACAAGGAATACATATGTGAAATATAAAAACCCTATCATTTACCATTCAAAAGTTATGGCCAAGGTTAAAGTTTTTCAAAAGTAGGTCAAACTCCAAGGTCAAGGTCAAAAAGTAAAAATTTTTGGTATCCATGGAAAGGTCTTGTCACAAGAAATACACAAGTGAAATATGAAAGCCCTATCACTTACCATTCAAAAGCTATGGCCAAGGTTAAAGTTTTTCAAAAGTAGGTCAAAATCCAAGGTCAAGGTCACTAGTTTATATTTTGTTGCTGTGTTTGACTCGTCTCATCATGGTCTATCACCATGTCAAGTTTCAAGTTGCTCCTCCAAACAGTTTTCTCTTAACGGACTTTTAAAAACACAACACTTCAACCAAAATGTTGACGCACTGACGGATGGACGGACAGACAGACAGACAGATGTACAGACGGACTTTGCCATTTCATAGACAAGATTTTGCTTCGCAATCTGGCCAAAAAAGTCCTTGTCTGCATATTGTTTACTTGTCTCATGTGGTGTTTTTTATTTATTTATACTGATTATAATTTATATTCTGGGGTTATTGAATGATCTTTTTATAAATTAGGTAACATTGAGCAGCTGAAGAAGCAACATGAGAAAGAGTCCGCCGATTTTGAAAAGGCACAAGAAATGAATAAAGCAAGAATGCAACAAGGGCTGGATGAGAAACTGGCCGCAAGGCGAAACCGACGTAACAGGCAGTCAGTTATGGAGTAAAAGACGCAAAAGGTTCTACAAATACCTCTGCTGAGAAAAAAATTCAATTTGGGAGATTTTGCTTGAAATCCAAAACAATTTACGATGAATTCATAGTCAGAGTTTTCAAGTGAATAAAAGAAGATGTAATGCTCATGATTCTCTTAAAAGTGCTTATAGATCTAACTCAGACATACATGCATTTTTATGACAGTATGAATTTATATTTTTATTTCATTTTTTTTTCAATTCAATAATTAACCTTATATTTATGAAAAAATACAATGAATGTTGTAGAATTTCATTTGTTATGTACTGTAGAGCTGTAGTTTAGTTTAAACATATTTATTTTCATATAAATGAAAATAAGATTGGTAGCTGTAGTACCAGGGAAACACATTGTTTGCATGTTTTTTTTTCTGTCTATGCAGAACAACATTCTTTGGCTAGACTATTCCCCCAATAATTACAGATGTCTTTGAATGGATCAAGAATTTAAAAGATACTGTAGTTGAAAATAGGGGGAAAAATGGTCCATAGAAAGAACCTTGACTTATCCCTAACAAAAAAATGTTTTTCAATCCATCCTTGAATGCAGAGAATTCGTTCATAACTAAAGTCTATTTGGGACAAACCTCGACATTATTTTGTACCATTAGAGCACAGTTTTTAAACCGTCCTTCATGTACTGGTACACAGCTATAGTTCAGTCACCATCTGTTGTACATGTACTGATTTTATAACACCTTTACTTGAGTCAAACGAATTGTTTCAGTCCAATTTTCTACTAGTGAGAATCTCTTCTGTAGATCTGCAAAATTGACACTCATAGATGTTTATACATGTATCTGTAATGGTAAAAACAGTGGTATCAATGAAGCAAATTGGTCCCTTCTTTGCCTCTTTCCAACAAAATTTGGTTGCGCCAAAGTCGGAACTTCTAAAATAAAAAGCAAAGGAAAGACAAATGAGTATATTTATTTTTTATTATATGATACTCAGACATCTGTAGAATTTAATTTATATATAAAAATTTTGGTCAAAAAAAGCAATATTGCCAATAGCCAGACAAGTAGTGAAGTATTTAAAAGTGGAAATAATACATCACACGAACATGCTTTTGACATGACCTAGATATATTTTCTTTATCTTAAATGCAGTGTCATTGATGCTTGCTGACATTTGTCTAATTCAGATAGAGGAGATTTTTATGTATATTTTTCAATTATTTTTATTGATTTTTACTACGTTACTAATTGCTGAATCATTAATACGTTTTTTATATTTTATCCAATTTTTTGTCTCAAAGGAGTAAATACATCTTTACTTATTTTTTTTTAACAATCATTATGTGGGCTTTAACATGCATAAACAATAGATGCTCAATTTTTTACAATTTCAAAAGTTTATACATATATGTGAATGTTAACGTATGTATGAATTTTCCTTCTGAAAGAAGGTGTACCTGTATTATGACATACTCTTTTCTCTCTGTGATCTTAAGATTCTGTGATGATAGAACTATTTTAATTTATGAATTTTTGTTTTTAAATGAAATTTGTATAGAAATTTAAATCTCAGGTGTAGATCAGCATTTTAAACATTAGAACTCTTTTAAGGGCTTGCAAATGATATGGATTTATATACAACATACAAAATGTATTTCTGTAGTATAGACTTAATATGCACTGCAGATGGACTTAACTGACAGAATATTGTTCATAATTTAAAGTTATTTCGGGATAAAAAGATTGGATTTGTAACTATAATTCTCTATCCCTAATCCATATTATTCATTAGGAAAGAACCTTTGACAAACTCCAGTGTTTGAAATGACGAGCATTTTCACCCCTATAGGTATTAAGTATATGTTTACATCTGAATGTTGTCTCGCATTTGTAATAACTGAATTTACATGCCAAATATAGAGAGTGTATAAGACTTAATGAAACTGATGTCCGCACATCTATTCTTTCTTTCTTTTTCAAATGCAAATTGTAGACGACATTCTATTTATATATTTTTATGTCTTGTTATAGATTATTGTCAAAGTTGTTGTAATGATATGTTATTACATGTATTTTATTAAGAGCTTTTATCGTCCGTCCACTATAAGCTAATTTTCATCACATTCCGTCCATGATTTCTTTTTACAGACATTACCATGTTTTTCCGTCCCGACACATCTTTAAAATTTCACATTTTGATTTCAAGATTATTACATTGTCGTCCTAATTTCATTCCATCAGCAATGTTGAGTTTAATATTTTTTTGTGGTTGTGATTTGGTTTCCATTGTTATATTTGACATACACAATTATATTTCTATAGTATATATTTACATTATAATATGTACGATTTTAGTACACTACCTCTTTGGATTTATTTGACGATTGATCTGAAACACAACCTTCCCATGATTCACGTCACAGACAGGTAACGTCCTTTTTGGGGCTCATAGTTTTGATGTTTTCCTTTTAAATGCAGTGTACATTTGTATCTGTAAATTATGTCTCCCCCCAAATAGTCATTGACGTTTTTGTTTACCATTACCATATATCTGCCCCCTGTCCTAAATTGAGTCTGGGCTATGTTGTTTTTGCAATTATTAACTTTTTTACCAAGATTTTCATCTTTTTCCCCTTTTGGCACACAATTTCTCAACGCAATAAAGAAACTTCTTTCATAGCTTGTGAGCTTATTCCTTTAACATACAATTTTGAAATTAAAAATCAATATAAGTATATACATTTCAACTATGGATTGTTCAATTTGTCCTTTCCAAGTTAGCTTCAGCTATTTAGAAAGCAGCATTAAACAAACATAATGAGATAGTTTTATCGATAAAAAGACAATTTATCGAATACTGTAAATGTTGAAATTTTCGCTTGGGGGTAATTTTTCACGCTTTTCACAAATCAAGATTTTTCGCGAAAATTTCCCCCAAGCCAAAATAATCCTGTTGCATTCTTACACGGGCAGAGACATTTATATCATGAATATTTCTCCACAGCTTAATGTCTTTATGTTCTAATCACAAAAATTTCCCCCAACGAAAATAACCACGTTTACAGTATTTTGAATGTACTAAAACCTGATGATTTTAATCATTTAAAAATAGTCGAACCAATCAGAATATAGTCACTTCTACAACAAGGACAATCTAATTGATATATTGAGTCTTTGCGGAAGACAGAGTTTTTTTCCCTTACATATGGTATATGACGTAAAACCATTATATTGTAACGTCATGAAAATGGTATGGCCACGTCAATTTTATACTGTCATTTCCCAAACTTTTAAGACTGTTTCCATAGAATTTGCTGACGTCATAAATGATAATGAGTCTACGTCAGATACCGTCTCAAATGGGTAGTAACTCTGGTTTTCGAAAATAGCGAATAAAGGGCACTCCATCAAGTTCAAACTGACTATCATATTTTAAAATCATCTCTAAAGGGCACATTTCATTTTTGGTGGCTAAAAACAGGTTTTACTTGTACAATTTTCTTTGATGATTTAACATAGTAGAATGTACATTATAGTTCTATTTTTCTTTCTTACTTCTCTTTGCAATATGTGTTGTTTTCTGTTTTCCTCACCCTTCCAATTGGAGTACATGATGAATTAAAATGTGTAGAATATAAAAGTATCCTGTTATCTTTTTAGACAGAATACATAATAGTCTGTCTGTCCATATGTCTGTTTGTACATGTTATTTCCCATCCTGGCTATCATTTTGATTGTTGATGAGTTCAGTTATAGTAAACAAAGAGTTTCATCAATTTCAAAGCCAAAAGCTTTATTGAAGGTCACATTCTCTTCTTCAAGGTCATCCTTGACGTCAGTTATAGTAAACACAGAGATTTATCAAAGCCAGATGGTTTAACAAAGGTCAAATCTTCTTCAAGGTCATCAGTTTCAAATACTGAATTCCTAATTACATTGACAAATGCTAGCAAAATTTTACTCAAACGTTCATCAAAATTTCAATTTGGCTTAGAATGTGACCAAATCTTACTTGACTTTTTTGTGAGGTTTGACAACAAATATGTTCATTTAATTAAGACTTCAAACAAAAATGCAAGCTTGGATCATCATAAATTATGTATTTCATTAGAATTGTTGCTATGACCTTGACCCAAAGAAGCTGTGACTTGTCTTTGACCATACACATTTGTAAGCCTCTACTAAAGTCGCATTAAGTAAAAAGTACTTTCAAGGTCGACTTGCTATCAAAATATAGAATCATTCCACTCGATACATACATGTATGTTGGCCTTGGGCTGAGATTAAAATTTATGAATTTTAAGGTCAAGGTTGAGGATTACAATGGTCAAATGAGACAAAAACTATCAATGTAGGAATTCCACAAATATTTGTCATGACAAGAGCAGGAAGCCGACTAATATCAAATCAAAGGTCAAGGTCAGGTTTGAAAATAGAACTACCATACTATAGTAACAAGATTCTCCGAATCGTCACATCTTTATATAGAAATTCAGCTTCAACCATGGTATTACAGAGCAAATTGTACTGGGACTTTTTATGATGCCTATCTTATTAGTTTTATTAACCTAATCTGCAATGCTAATGGGCTTTGCAAGCTTAAAAAAAATTCGATTCTACAATACTTAGATGAAATCAAAATCTAACAGAATCGATTTCTGTAGGATTACAACAAATCAGAATCGGAATTGCAATGAAATCAAGCTCGGAAACATTCACAAAGGAATTTTAAGATATGATATTATTCAATTCTTCACCAAAATTCTCAAAGCAATTAAAGTTCAACAATTGAAAAATATATATACATAGACGCGAGTTTTCGCCACAGCCGAATTTGCAAGTTGCCGCACAATCATCCAAATTAAATGACACAAAGACGAGAGTGCTGCATAACCAACGAAAGTTGACAAATGGATATAAGTTGCTAAAATTGGCATGAGTTGTTGATGACATGTGGAAAAACAACAAATAGATACGAGTTGCTTAACACAAGAAAGGAATGCACGTAGACGTGTCGGAGTCGCTGCACACGTGGACGAGAGTTGCGATAAAACAACCGAAAATAATACATATATTCAATGAGTCGATGTGTAACCAACTTAGGGAGCAACCATTTTATTTTTAGGAGGGGGGGGGGGGGGGCAGGAAGACTTTTGTCAGCCGGAAAATTTTTTTTCAGCCATTTTAAGAGCCGGAAAATTTTTTTGGCCGGCCCTTCGGGCCGAATTATTTTTTTTGTTGTAATTTTCCAATGTTGAAAATTACCCTAAAGTTTAAATAATTCAGCGTGATTTTTCGGCCATATTAAACATCAGACACACTATGAGTTCATCTCTTGCCAGCAGCTCACTTCATTTTAATTTCTTGAATGGCATATGGTACCTTATAATCTGTTTACTAAAATGATACTCAACGGAGACAGGCAATATGGTGCTAATGACTTTTGAATTTGATTTATTCACTCCAAATTGCGTAAAGTTTGTTCCATTTTTTAAACTTTGTTTATGATACACAAAGAAGTGTTTACTGGGCAGTCGGAAAGGTCGGAAGAGAGGGATGAGGGGCAATTTCATGATCCTGAAAAAAAATTTTCACCGGCCCTTCGGGCCGGAAATTTTTTTCCCCTAAAATTTCGATTCGGAAAATTTTTTTTGCAAAGTCTTCCTGCCCCCCCCCCATAAAAATCAAATGGTTGCTCCCTTAGACGACATGTATGGACGTGGGTTGATATACATGAACAGATACACATAGACGTGACGGTTTATATTTCACTACCACCAAAACTTTGATTGACTGACTAGAGTTGATGTACAACCACCTCAAAGAGGTGTTTTTAAAACACTTGGACCCCATATTTAATTTTACATATTTTTTTCTGAAAGTTTCTTTTTCTTGTCCGTCGGAGGGGGGGGGGGTTGATTTTAATCAGAGTAGCTTTTGTCAAGTTATTGGATAATTATCTCTCATTAACTTCCAGAATCAAAAATGTATTGCACTCACAAAAAAGATTGGGTCAAGTTGATATTTTAAAATCATTCAGAATACAAGGCTTTTGATTTCCGATTTTTTTATCGTCTAAAACAGTTCATTTTCAACTAAGTCACATGCTTTTGCATAGTCAAAGAATATACATAGTCCAGTGGCGGATCCAGAGTGGCAAGCGGGGGGGTTTTGTATCGACCAAAAGGGTCGATTCGAGGCACGAAGTGCCGAGCGGGGGAGGGTACGGGAGGGGGTTGCCCCCTCCTGTAGGTGGGGAAAAAATGGAATAAAATGGTGCATTCTGGAGCACATTTTCTCCTTACCTTCTCGAATATTCAGACCATTTTTTCCACTCAATTTATGTAGTTAATAGAGATTTCTAAATAAAATAATTTCTCCTTTACTGCTGGCAGGGGCGTAGCCAGGGTGTTTTCGATGTGGACGTCTATAAAGAAGGGTTGGACCAAGAACTTCAGCTGTCCGGGGGCACAGACACTTTTTGGGGGGATGACTTGCGAGGCCCGAAGGGTCAAGTGGGGACAGTATGGAAATATGTTACCCATCCCCTTGAAGGGGGTCCCCCGTGAAAATTTTGAAAAAAAATGAAGCAAATTGCTGACCTCTGGAGCGTGTTTGAGCTGAATTTAGATGGGATAACGCATATGATTCGATGTCCGCAGACGATGAACCGTATCTGAAATGAAGAAAACTTGAGATGTGAACATGACATTCCCTAAATACTTCTATATGTATATGTACGTCCACATAGAGTCTTTCCAATCGACCGCTCGCACTTTGTTAGCGATCGTTGTATCATGCGCGGATACAGCATTTTCGGTGAGAGGGGGTCCAAAATTTAAGGAAGTCTACCTATCATGTAGGTACGTATATATCGGTGCACATGATGGGGAGGGGGCAATTTTGTTAGCTTTCCTTTCACGTTTATTTTCATGAAGAATTGGCGAGCGTAGCGAGCCAGAAATTTTTTTAGATATGAAATATTAATTTGTCTTGATTCGATCTAGATTATTATTTATAACATTGAATATTTCACTCCTTATATCGGCGAGTGGAGCGAATTTCTTTATAACATTGAATATTTCACTCCTTATATATCGGCGAGCGGAGCGAATTTCATGAGAATAAATAGATAAGAGATGTGTCATTTTCCAAATAATAAGACATCTTAAAATGACAAAACCTTGAAAAAGATGAAGGAGGTTACATCCTATGAAGTAAGGGACTGTTCAAAATATGAGTTTCTGAGACCCAAGACAATTATATAAAATTACTTAGTATAAACAATTGATCATAATTAAGGAATTTTGCAGAAAAAATAGTTTTGTATTTGTAAATGGCGAGCGAAGCGAGCCGAAATTTTAGGTTTCAAAGAACTCATGCATTTTAGACCCATTTCAATTAGAAATGGGCCAAATGTGGATCCAACCTCCGAAAATCTCAAGGGGGGGGGGGGGGGTCCAGACCCCCGGCCCCCTCTGGATCTGCGCATGGTTGTATTGAGTTCTAATGAAACACGAGAAAATTACGAAAAATGCATTCAAATCGGTGGTTTCTGGAGTGTCTTTGATCTATTTCTGAAAAGTAGTTTGCTTTAAATACTATTTCAAAAGACCCTCCCCTTTCTTTTTGGTAACTGGGGGAGGCGCTCTCCTTTTTTTTTCGCGAGACGATGTGGACGTTTTTGCGTACAAATGTACGCCTGGCTTCTCCCCTGGCTTGTTGATTTGTCCTTGCTGTAACATGTACTTAGAATACTGGTACGATATCGAGTAAAAAATGTTGAGTATCATTGGGTTTTGGCTTTGAACAATTGAATGCTTAATTAAATGCCCCCGGAGCATATTCGAGCTATACACAATGTTAAATATTTGCCCATTTTTCCGGTTATTTCAAAGTATGTTTTTAACAAATTTGTAGATGACAAAAATACTCAAACCGGGTATTTGAGGACAGAAACGTGTAGGTTTCGATCCCCGTACCATTTACATTGATTGTTTGACACACGTACATGTTTTGCAAATTATTTGAACATGTTCAATCATATTAAAGTTAATATTGTTAATGTTAATTTTCGGGAATAAAATAAAGAGAAAACCCCCTCTGCGACGTACATTTCAAAACTTCGCGATTGTCTGTACGAATTCACAAATACGCCAATTGATACGGTATCGAATCGATATCCGATAGAATGTATCAGAAAAATTTTGTAAATTTTGTTTCAAATAGTGAATTCTGGAGGACATTAAGCAATTTTTTTATTACTCAGTTTGCTGGGTTTTTTCCGAGTGCTAATGTTACCAAAAAAAAAAAAAAAAAAAAAAAAAAAAAAAAAATTTGGAAACCGGGGGGGTTTTCCCGAACCCCCGCAAACCCCCCTAAATCCGCCCTTGTAGTCTATGTATTCTTTGACAATGGAAAAGCATTAGTCATCATTAAAGATTGAAATAGCAATTTTGCGTGTCGAAAGTTTCATTTTAAAGATATGCTATCAATAGTTTTGAAAGAGAGATAGAGGCCGGAATGTCACCCCTTGTCTAATAATACGCATCGGAATAAAGTCATGATTCGAATTCTGACTAAAATTGGTCGTCCAAATCTTAGAAATGTGGCATTATTTCTTTAAAATTTCCAATACAATTTTAAAAGAATTTCAATGACATGTTGGTACGGCATGCCATGGATTTTAGAGCTTTTTGGTATGGAAGTTCTATATGAAGTACTAGTTAGTATGTTAATCAACCCCAGTTTTTTTCAAAAAGGTTGTCGTTGTTACCATCGTGGTAACGGTGTCTGAAGTTTCAAAAATCGGGAAAATTCATTGGACGAGGCATATAACATGTACTTTTTTTAGATCTGAAATTACTTTGATTATTTTTTCAATTCTGTTTATTATACACATCTATAAAGGTTTTTTTTTACATTAATTACGGATGCCTTCAGGGGCGTATACAGAACCCCATCTGCCGGGGGGCACATACAATATATGATGGGAATCACCTGCATATCCCTCATATGAAGAAAATTCGATATGAACATCGTCCACGTACAGACGATGGACATGGCAGCAATGCATCCTTCCCGACTTAGTTATCTATTACCGAGAAAGTTTGGTAAAATTTGAATCCGCCACTGGCCTTTTGATGCCACTTGAAAAGGCTCTCAGCGGTTATGTCCCGCCACTCTTTGAACTTGAGTACACAGACATGATGTCTTACAACCAGCCAAATGTCTTACAATCTTTAAAATGTCTTTGATGTCTTACAGCCAGCCAAAAATTAACACACATACTAGACATCCCCCCAACCCATCCGATCCCCCAAATAGTCCATAAGCCCAAGGCATGTAAAATATAAAATGGACACAATAATTACTGAAAGGTTAAATTATCAAAAATAATGAAATCCAATAGTCCTCACCATCGCTGTCTCAAGTCTGTCATTTTGAAAAACAACGAAAATTCTGTATCCGCCCCTACTTGTCACTGCGGGGCCTCTCAATAGCGAAAATTTTATGCTGGAGAGGAAAGAGAGAGATACTTTTCCTCTCTCTTTTTTTCAGCATAATTTCGCTATGTTTGAGAGGCTTTGTGCAGCTCGTTGTTTATATACGTCATAGGAATAAAAATTCCAATGTCGCAATATTCCCTCGCGCATGAATATCGAAATGTTGTTTCGTCGAATCGATCAATATTTTCCGGAGGTCGAAATAAACTTCGTCCGAATCACATCAAAATGTTAGCCGTCGTTTTCTCTGTTTAGCCGTTTCTTTCTCTTTGTCGATAGAAATGGACACATCAACGCAAAACGAGGGGGACACAGGTGGCGACGACAAAGATGTGCGACAAATAATTGACCAGCTCAAATCACAAGGGTTGTTTGATCAGTTCAGGAAAGATTTACTTTCAGATGTTGACACAAAGGTTTGCTTTTCACAGCGACAATCGCACAGATATTTATTTTTTATGCCCCCAGAATCAAAGATTCGGGGACATATAGTTTTTGGCCTGTCCGTCTGTTTGTCTGTTTATCTGTTTGTCCGAAAAACTTTAACATTGGACATAACTTTTGAATGGGAAGTGATAGGGCTTTCATATTTCACATGTGTATTCCTTGTGACAAGACCTTTCCATTGATACCAAAATTTTTGACCTCGTGACCTTGACCTTGACCTTTGACCTACTTTTCAAAAACTTTAACATTGGGCATAACTTTTGAATGGGGAGTGATAGGGCTTTCATATTTAACATGTTTATTCCTTGTGACAAGACCTTTCCATTGATACCAAAATTTTTGACCTCGTGACCTTGACCTTGACCTTTGGCCTACTTTTCAAAAACATTAACATTGGGCATAACTTTTGAATGGGAAGTGATAGGGCTTTCATATTTCACATGTGTATTCCTTGTGACAAGACCTTTCCATTGATACCAAAATTTTTGACCTCGTGACCTTGACCTTGACCTTTGACCTACTTTTCAAAAACTTTAACATTGGGCATAACTTTTGATTGGGAAGTGATAGGGCTTTCATATTTCACATGTGTATTCCTTGTGACAAGACCTTTCCATTGATACCAACATTTTTGACCTCATGACCTTGACCTTTGACCTACTTTTCAAAAACTTTAACATTGTGCATAACTTTTGAATGGGAAGTGATAGGGCTTTCATATTTCACATGTGTATTCCTTGTGACAAGACCTTTCCATTGATACCAAAATTTTTGACCTCATGACCTTGACCTTTGACCTATTTTTCAAAAACTTTAACATTTGGCATAACTTTTGAATGGTAAGTGGTAGGGCTTTGATATTTTACATGTGTATTCCTTGTGACAAGACCTTTCCATTGATACCAAAATTTTTGACCTCGTAACCTTGACCTTTGACCTTTTAACCCAGTGACCTCACATACATGTACTTAACAGAAAATAGTGTTCATACTAACAAAGATGCCACCGGGGGCATTCGTGTTTCACAAACACAGGCTTTATTTTAACCTAAACACCACTTGAAAGCCTGTTTTTACTGAATCTTTAAATCCATGGTAGTTGAGTTTAGTTGTAAGTTGATTGAATATGCCATGACATGGCTGGGAGATAAAATCATGGAGATATCTTAAAATATCCCTCTTCACAGTCCTGCTAGCAGACTTGCAGTTTCAGGATCTTTCGTACCGATACCGTTTCGTACCGAGATTTTTCGTATGGGATCTTTCTTACCTGTTACTTGGATCTTTCGTATATTTAGTATACAACCACCTATCATACATTGTGCACTTCAATAAAAAAGATTTCAAACACAAATATTGTTATATATATCAAAATACTTATCTTTCGTACCTGTACGAATGATCCCACCGATCGGTACGAAAAATCCCAATTTTCGGAACGAAAAGTAGGAAAGAACTCGGTACGAAAAGACATCTGTACGAAAGATCCTGACGCCGGATTTGCTATCTGAAAACTCCCAATCTAAAATTATTTTCTTTCTCTGTGAGTGTACATGTAGTATTGGTTGTACGGAAGTATAACTTGCACCGAACCAGAGTTCGAGATCTATCCCAGTACATGTGTATATGAATTTCTATTGAAAGTGAACTGGGCGTTTGGATATCTGTATTGACTGTGTCTAATGTTCTATCAATTGTGATACAAGTCTGCCAACAGTTGGCATGTTAAGGCATTTGGGGACCCCTCAATTCTTGATATATCTTTATGTGGTAACGTACATGTACATTTGTAGCAGGGACAATTTCAGTCCAAAAATATCTGACCCAATAACCACTGTTTGACAGTTGTTGGATGGATAGTGGTTTGATTGAGCTAATCCTATAAGGAAAAACCACAAATTTTACAACCAAGTGTTCGTGAAGCTGTTCAAATTTTTACTCTAGACATTTGGTCTGGTAAACATTGAATGTTCCTTACCAGACTGGAAAATTTTTTAATATAGACCAGAAGAAAAAGTAAATTCAGAAGAAAAAAAAAAAAAAAAAAAAAAAAAAACAGATGTACATGTGTGACAATGTTATCATCATTTTAACATTATTAAACAAGTCTTAAATTTAATTTCTGCTAGATTAAAAAAGAAGTGCCTAGTTCAAAGTTTTACCTGACATTCGATCTGACACGATTCTAAAGTTTATCGGACTGGAGCCATTTCCACAAGACATGTCTGACTGACCCTTTGAAAAACAAAAAACCCTTTGAAGTTTGAGGAGTCGCAAGTTTACCCCATGTATCTCAACCTAAGAACATGTTTGCAACTATTGACACACCACAATCACCAAGTGAATGATTAATTTACCCATCTAAGTTGTTGTATTTTTAGCTCACCTGAGCCATAGGCTCAAGTGAGCTATTGTCATAGTGTTGCGTCCGGCGTCCGTCGTCCGTCGTCGTCGTCGTCCGTCGTCGTCGTAAACTTTTCACATTTTAAACTTCTTCTCCAGAACGGCTGAAGGGATTTTGATGAAACTTGGTAGGTATGAAGTACTCATGGTCCCCTACAAGTGTTGTTGTTTTTCATCCGGATCTGTCAACAGGTGGCGCCACCACAGCCAAAAGTAGGTCACGGGGGGTACCCTCCTTTGACAAACTTCTTCTTCAGAACCGAAGCATGTATCGACAAACCGAAAGCATCAGGATGATCTAGAGAGATGTCTTAAGAAGTGTTGTTATTTTTGGTTCCACTTCGAAGTCAAATTTTTGACGCGTTTTTGACGTCTTTTCGGACTTTGTCAGAAATGCACATTTTTGCACTATTTCTTTAAATAACTCAATAAGTGTATGATTTTACACACTCATTTACTACATATTTATCATATTTAACTTACTTAATGCTTTGATAAGTATTTTATGCTTAAAATTTATTTTTTTGATTTTTTATGAATTTTTTTCTTATGTAAAAAGGAAGGGGGGGGGGTTGATTTTCATACATTTTCTGCTTCTTTTCTATAACCACTCTTCAGATTGTCATGACAATTTGTAGGTATGAGGTACTCATGCATGGTACCCTACAAGTGAAAGAATTTTGTCAAGATATCTACTTTTGGATTTTTAAGGAATATTTTTTAAGATTGTACATAGGTATAATGTATGTTTTCCATGCCAAATGGACCCATGGGGAGTAGCTTCAAACCCCGGCGGGACCCCAACAATTTTTTTTCCCTTTTTCAGTTTTTTTTCTCTTTTTATTTTTATATTTATCGCTAGAAATGAAACTGTGAAAGAATTTTGTCAAAATATCAACTTTTAGATTTTTAATGATTTTTTAAATAAGACAAGCTATAGCTAGTTTGGCTTTAGTACTTATTTTCATACTTCGAATTAACTTGGCCACATACGCTATCAAATATACGCTGAATTTATTTTTTAGATGTTGACTTTTTGTGTCGCCTGCGAAGCACAGCGACACTTAGGGATCACTTTGTCTGTTGTTCGTCTGTCCGTCCATCCGTCCCTCCGTCTGTCTGTCACACTTGGGTGTCACACCCCATAACTTTTGATTGGTAAGTGATAGGGCTTTGATATTTCACATGTGTATTCCTTGTGACAAGACCTTTATACACATTTCATAATTTTTGACCTTTTGACCTTGACCTAGATATTTGACCTACTTTTCTAAAAATCTAATATTGGCTATATCTCTTGATTGATTAGTCCAAGTGGCTTCACTGGGTCATGAGGTTTGATACACCGTACACTGCTGTTTGGAAAATAAATTGGCTCAATTTCTGCACAACTCACTTGAATTAATATTGTCCGCTAACAACTTGTCTGTGTTAATTGGATTAACACGATTTTGACTGTACGTTACATGTATTAAGATGAAATCAATACTATTCAAAAGCTCTCATTCATGGATTTCTGTATAATTTTATATGAATAAAGGCAAAACCGAAAAGTCTTTGTTTTTTATGCTTCCGGAATCAAAGATACGGGGGCATATAGTTTTTGGCCTGTCTGTTTGTCCGAAAAACTTTACATTGGGCATAACTTTTGATAGGAAGGTGATAGAGCTTTCATATTTCACATGTGTATTCCTTGTGACAATACCTTTCCATTGATACCAAATTTTTTGACCTCGTGACCTTGACCTTGACCTTTGACCTACTTTTCAAAAACTTTAACATTGGGCATAACTTTTGAATGGTTAGTGATAGGGCTTTCATATTGTACATGTGTATTCTTTGTGACAAGATCTTTCCATTGATACCAACATTACTCTGACCCTGACCTCTCACATACTTAACAGAAAATGGTGTTTATACCAACAAAGATGCCACCGCGGGGCATTCGTGTTTCACAAACACAGGCTTTATTATTTTCTGGCATACTAGCTATTAATAATGAAAGGTTTGGTGTTCAATTTTAAATAAACTTAATTTATGAAATCATTTCATTGTTTTATTCTGTTTCTGTTGCACATTAATGTGGAATTTTACAAAATGATTTTATTTTTGATGTTGCATAATCGAACTATACTAGCTGGGCATATGACTTTGGATTGCATAATCCATCTTTTCAAATCAGTAAAAAAGTTGTTGTTTTGAAATGTGACTATTTTCTCTTGTTTGTACTTTTAAAGGTTGTCTGAAAAAAAAACTTGTCTGCATCCGGCAAAAATCTTGTTAGAAAGGTTGTGGGCTAAAATCCTGGTACTGGCACTATCAGTATTCAATGTCAGTATGTCAATTAGAGCGTGCATGGGTATCAGGTGAGCGTTGTGCCCCCTGGGGCTCTTGTTATGCAGATATTGCCTTAATCGGGTAATAATGTTTATTTACATGTATTTCTCTGTATGATGCAGTTGCAAAGTATAATTTCTTCGAAAATGTATGCTCCCATCCTGTGCTTGCAACAAAAACACAAAGTAACATACTAATGTTCAATCAAAGATGCATGTGTGGCAGATTTTTTCAGCGCTTTTTTTTCACAGAATTGACTTTGCATATACATTTTCCATTTTAGCCTGCATATCAGAACTTAAACCAGAGAGTAGAAGGTTACGTAAACAGGTTTCTATCAAGGCAAATATGGTCACCAAGATTAAACAAAAATCAGCTTCGAGACAACCTGAGACGGCAGATCAACCAGTAAGGTGTTTTCTTCTCAAAAGGAATAAATGAAACAACATGCACTTTTGTAGACACTTTATAAATCACATTGACAGTTTCTCATGCATATTGATTATCTGTTATAAGTTATATGATGAATGAATTTAGAATCAAACAAATAATTGTAATGTCAGAAATTCACAAGATCAGTTCCTAAAGCATGCTTTAAAAATATTTAATTTCGGACAATTTGTATATATGTAATATCAAATTTGCTTTATGGCTGATGAATCAAACTTGAATTTTAGTGAGAAACAGACACTTTTAACTCTGAATATTTAAGAAAATTCAATGTATAGTGTGTTCCCAAATAGCCATATATTTCCTCCATTTGATAGAGTTATCTCCCTCCTTGGATTACAAGTCTCAGACTTTATCCATCTCTGCTATGTTAAAATTGCTCTACTTAACAAATTTTCTGAAGTTTTCACATTGTATACATCTATGTCTTGATGAGAATTACAAACAACAAGATATTTTTAAAGAAAAGTCAGAAGGTTAGGTATGAAATCTGTACTGAAAATTTATCTATATACTTTTTAATCTCAACGTTTTGCATGGTAGAAATGGATAAAATACGAGAGTTGTAATCCAATATGGCGGTTAATTTGGAGGTATGACATCATCATGGGAACACAATATACCAGTATATTCAAGTAATGTAATTAACATACATGTACATATATTATTTATCCAAACATATAAACATATACTTGATGCAACAGGTCAGGAATGCTGATCAATGGAGTGGAGAGAGTGATCAACCAGGTTGTAGACCCAAAGATCTTACAAGTGATAAAGCCGAAAATAGACGAGGTGGTGTGCTCTTACTTTGGTATAGACCTAAAAGAGAGACAGAGGCAACTGGAAGCCCACAAACAACAACAAAAACAAAAACTGCAGAGCCTGATGAATCTGAACGTGGCACCCCCAGGAAATGGTACGTTTTACATACATGTACAGTCCCCTACCAGCAAGTAAGATAGAGCAGTCTTTTCCAATAGCATTGGTCCGCCGATCCTGACAGGCAAAATTACATTCAGACCGGTGCTTTCATCTCTATACCGGTAGTCGTTCCGAATTACCAATGCCTTCTGGCGAGTCTATTCATTATGTTATCAAATGTTCCGGTGCAAGTTTTTATAATTTTCGGTCCCTCGTGAGAAATTGAACGTTTCATGATTGTAATTTAAATTTCTTTGTTATAAAGCTTGGTTGACAAGTAGTCAGAGGTTGTTCGGGCTGGGATGCTGTTGTATTGCCGGTGTTGGCTAAACTGAAGTATGTAGAAGGGACAACAGGCCAAAAGATTGCCTGGATTCGCGTTATTAAGGGTGCATACACGAATCCAGGCAATCTTTTGGCTTGTGGAAGGGGCTATTCCCTGAAAGCCCTTGAAATGTAAATCAAGTACAGATGGACATTTTAAAACACCAAAAGTATGAGGAAAAACTTTTCCTTTTGCATATTTTTTTTTTCGGACAGTTTTTGTTTCGGACCTATGTGTTTCTTTGACACATAGGTCCGAATTACCTATGTGAGCTGAAAGTTTTTGAGAAAGACTGATAGAGACTGTTTGTTTTCTCTCTGTATGTCAATCTGCAATCTCTTAGTCATTTAGATTAGTTTTCCAACTTCTCTCTGTAATAGACAGAAGAATTGTGCAGAAATTTGATACATGGCTTTGTACTGACTAGTTCCTGATAAGATTTGGTTTATTTACAATGACTTAATTTCTCCTGCATTATGCCTTTTTATACGCCCGTCATTTGACGGGACGTATTATGGTATGGCGAAGTCCGTCCGTCTGTCCGTCTGTCCGTCTGTCCGTCTGTCCGTCTGTCCGTCCGCCTATGGAACGCAATAACTTGAATACGCATCAACGGATTTTTATGAAATTTATACATAGTGATCAGACTGTGGAGAGGAAGCCGCCTTTCGATTTTCAGGTTCATCTGATTTGTCGTTACAGAGTTATGGGACTTAGATTTTTAAAATACAGTGAAAATATACTAAAATATTTAAAAATTATTTAAAAATCTATTTCTCGTCGAAATGTTTTGAAATTTTGTATACTTCAAGTAGAAAGGATGTTCTTTGACATATGTAACGGGTTTTTAATTTTTTTGTCGCATAACCGAGATATTGTGTGTAATAGGAAGGGGGGGTGGGTTATATGCACATACATTTTAAGCTAAGGGCAAAATATAGGCGCATGGAACGCGATAACTTGAATATGCGTCAACGGATTTTCATGATATTCATACATTATGATTGGACTGTGGAGAGTAAGCCGCCTTTCGATTTTCAGGTTTATTCGATATGTCGTTACAGAGTTATGGGACTTAGATTTTTAAAATACAGTGAAAATATACTAAAATATTTATAAATTATTTAAAAATCTATTTTTGGTCGAAATGTTTTGAAATTTTGTATACTTCATGTAGGAAGGATGTTCTTTGACATATGTAACGGGTTTTTAATTTTTTTGTCGCATAACCGAGATATTGTGTGTAATAGGAAGGGGGGAGGGGTGGGTTATATGCACATACATGTTAAGCTAAGGGCAAAATATAGGCGCATGGAACGCAATAACTTGAATATGCGTCAACAGATTTTCATGATATTCATACATTTTGATTGGACTGTGGAGAGGAAGCCGCCTTTCGATTTTCAGGTTCATTCGATATGTCATTACAGAGTTATGGGACTTAGACATTTTAAAATACAGTGAAAATATACTAAAATATTTAAAAATTATTTAAAAATCTATTTCTGGTCGAAATGTTTTGAAATTTTGTATACTTAAGGTAGAAAGGATGCTCTTTGACATATGTAACGGGTTTTTAATTTTTTGGTCGCATAAGCGAGATATTGTGTGTAATATGAAGGGGGGGGGGGTTATATGCACATACATGTTAAGCTATGGACAAAACATAGGCGCATGGAACGCAATAACTTGAATATGCGTCAACGGATTTTCATGATATTCATACATTTTGATTGGACTGTGGAGAGGAAGCCGCCTTTCGATTTTCAGGTTCATTCGATATGTCGTTACAGAGTTATGGGACTTAGATATTTTGAAATACAGTGAAAATATACTGAAATAGTTAAAATTATTTAAAAATCTATTTCAGGTTGAAATGTTTTGAAATTTTGTATACTTCAAGTAGAAAGGATGTTCTTTCACATATATAACAGGTTCTTGAATTTTTTGACACATAATTCAGAAATTATGTGTAATGGGGGGGGGGGGGGGGTTATATGCACATACATGTTAAGCTAAGGGCAAAATATAGGTGCATGGAACGCAATAACTTGAATATGTGTCAACAGATTTTCATGAAATTTGTACATTTTGATCAGACTTTGAAGAGGAAGCCGCCTTTCGATTTTAAGGTTCATCCAATTTGTCCTTATGGAGTTATGGGACTTAAATTTTTTGGTGTTGTGAAAAAAATCCCAACGGGCGTATCTTGCTGCGTGAGCGTAGGCTTTATGATTACTATAATTCATTGCCAGTAGGGAACTTTATGATTATGCAAGGCAAACAGAATTCTTGCTTGTAGAACAACATGACATCTAATAATTCAACATGAAATTTTCTGAAACTTCTTGCACATACATTTGCAACTGTTATATACAGTAGCAGATTTACCTGTAATCATTTGACTTGTCTGTAATTTCAGTACAAGACAAGACAGACCAACAATCAGATCCATCCTTAATGAAGACAAACACAAACTTCCCTCCTGGCTTTCCGCCCGATGTATGGCAACAGCAGGTCCAACAGCAAAGCCTTCTGGGGTTTCCTGGTGGAATGATGAACTTCCCTATGGCTACTCCGTTTCCGCAACAAATGGGCTTTGGGATGTCTCCACAGGGCTTCCCTAACATGCAAAATTCATGGAACAATTTCATGTTTCCGCCTATGTCGGGTCAAATGACGTCTGTGCCTATGGGAACCTCCACAACGAACAGTGTTACCACTTCCGTTACTGTCACCACGTCTGCTATTGGTTCTACCACTCCTACCATGAGTACCAGTGCTGCCGATGAAGTATCCCCTCCCAAGCCGGACTTACCTCCCCTTCCCCCGACCCCACCACCCCCAGGAACGGAGGGAGAGGTTGAGGAGGATATCATTAAGCCTAAGGTGTTAGATGACATCCCCCTCCCTCCTACAGTTCCCAAGGGAGAGTTAGTGGAGGAGGAAGAGGTGCCCAGTTTGGATGAAATCCCACTTCCGCCACCAAGTGATAATGTAGAAGGGGAAGATACAGGTAAAAAAGATGTTACTGGAATTAATGTTTTGAGAGGTGGCCTCCTAAATGTCTTGGCTGATAACACATGACATTGTATTATGTTAAACAGTGATTGGGAAGGAGTTTTTGTGTATAGGACATTTTCTTGGCATTCTACAATTTCAATGGGCCATTTCTTTAGAAATTGCACAGTCTTCAGTTGGTCATTTTCCGAATTCAGTTTACTTTGGTGCATGACTCCTGTCTTTCCCAATCACTGCTTATAAAAAGATTGTGTATCTATTGATGACATTTTATGCTTTAAAAATACATGTATGTTCAGTATCCATCAGCCTGGACATGTAGAGGTTTCTCTGTTTAAAACTGGTGAAGTCTTTTAGGGGCAAGATATAGAAGTCATGTTTTTGACTTGCTGTTTATTGAAAAACGAAAGATTCATATTCTTAATTACCATACAGATTTTACTTTGCTAATAACAATATACATCTATTCATACATTTGTTGAATCTAGTTCATGTAAATAATCTGTTCAATTGTATCATTGTTGGATTGTTTTAAAATTCTGTGTTAGGTGCATTTATTATACATGTACAATTATCCAATATCTGACAGTGTGTTATTTGTAATGAAAGAGAGAAAATTTACAGAAAAGATAGAATTTTTACGCCCCTTCTAACAAGTGCATGTACATGTATTCAGCAATGCGCTAAATTCTATTTAATAGCTTCAAAACGTCCATACAAGTTTGCATGGGAGGATGATGAAATAGACAAGCACTCTGACATCACTGTAAGCTCTGTACACACAAGCGACCTGTCTGAGTTTGAAGATGATTTGACAACGGAGAGCGAGTTGGAATACAGTGATCTCACAGACCATGGTAACGATGATGAAGAGGATTGGGAGGAAGAGGGGAAGAAGGAAGATAAAGACAATGTCCAACGGGCAAATGATGGTTAGTAAGCTTTGTTATTTGAAAAAAAAATATTTTGGAAAAAATAATACAGCCATTTTAATTATTTCTTTTTATACTCTTACATTTTGTATCTTAAGACAAAGCATAATATGTTATGGCATTGTTCATCCAGCGTCTGGCATTTGGTGTCCGTTTGGTATTTCTTGTTCATGTTGCTTTCATATGATTTTTTTTAAAGAAATTGTTGTATTTGGTATATGTGTACATGTATTTTCACAAATTCTGTTTTCTTGACTGAATCTAGTCTTGACAGGAGTACATGTATCTTGATAACAGACTTATCTTCAAGCTTATGTTGTAAATTTCATTACCTGTATTTCATGTACATGTACTGTAAACATGGTTATTTTCACTGGGGGGAAATTTCATGATTATAAGATCAAGGCGTTACGGGAAATATTCGTGATAAAATGTCTTTCCCATTGAAAGAATGCAGCGCGGATATTTTTGCACGGGAAATTTTCGCAAAATCCCTTGATTTGCAAAAAGCGCGAAAATTATCCCCACTTGAAAATTTCCCCGTTTACAGTACCGTACGTGTACATGTATCTGTGTATGTTTCAATAGTAAACATGATTATGAGCAGGTAAAAATATATTAGTTCATAACATGTAATCTGCATGTCATTCTCTGATCTTGGATTTTATAAAACAAATTAATTTCAAAATTTCAACCCTATCATACATGTATATAAGGGTATGAACACATCAGGAAATTTTCGTTGTCATTTCAGAGAAAATAGTAGCAGAATCAGATATTCCTGAAAACAAGCCTGATGAAGATAATGATGATAAACCTCCTGTACTGGAAGCTGTGCTGGAAACGGTACCCCCTGTTTTAGAGCCGGAACCTGTTGTCACCATGGTAACGGAGGAAAAAGGAAATTCTCAGGAGACTGATGAATTGCCACCAGAAATAGCATCAGAATCTGAGACGTTTGTCGTTGAGGCCGAGGTCACTACAATGGGAGATGACGGAGATTTTAATGCACTGAAGGACAACGCTGCAGCTCCTCCTGTTCTTAAAAGTATCGAGGAAATCCAATCAGAAGAAGCTAAAGTGGAGGCACCTACATTAGAGAGTGTTTCATTGGTTGGGGAAGGTGGTAATGAGGTGGTAGAGGAGGAGCAGATCACGTTCGAGGCTATTGTACAGAATATTCAAACGGATAATGTTCACACCGAGCAAGGTGTGCCGGAATGTGCCGTTATGGAAGCCACAACTGCAGAGGGTAATATGTCACAGAGTGCCATTAGTGCCAGGATGGCAGAACTCGAAGCCAGCATACAGGGAACCCTGTCACATGACGCCAGTCCGCCAAAGAAGAAGCTGGTGTCGCTACAGTATAACTATAGTGATAGCGATGACGAGGAAACAAGAGAAGAAAGAAGGGCAAGAATTGTAAGTATGATGTTCATGTATACTAAACACACCACCATTTTATCTTCGTATAAATGACCCTTCCTAGTGTGGGAAAGAAAGTGCTAAATTTTGCGACAATCTGTTTAGACAAACAAGTATGGGAACTTGATCAGACATCAAAAGTACATTGTGACTTCATGGATTTTCTTTGTGTAGTACAAAGGGTCAATGCCAAATGATGTACTTAAAATTAGAAAATAATAAATTATTTACGTACGATTTCTTAAAATGATATACTTGATATTTCATGTGTATATTTTCCCAGTTGATTGGATGTCAATCCTATCTTAACACTCGGGTATGAATTTTTAAACTGTTCTTGTCAATTTCTTTCTTTCATTCTTTTTTTCTGTTGTTTTTTTTCAGTATTTTTGGAACTTTGTCTATATTCAAGGAATATTCTGTTTAAATGTGATGTATCATATTGATTAATGCTGATGTTACAGCCCCAGAACTAGAAAAACTTGAAAATGTGCAGGATCTTGAACAGGATCTTGAGGCTGATCTTGAGCAGGATCTTCAGCCTGATCCAAGTGATCTTGAGCCTAATCTTGAGCAGGATCTTGAACAGGATCTTGAACAGGATCTTGAGTCTGATCTAAGTGATCTTGAACATGATCTTGAGCAGGATCTTGAACAGGATCTTGAGCCTGATCTAAGTGATCTTGAGCAGGATCTTGAACAGGATCTTGAGCAGGATCTTGAGCCTGATCTAAGTGACAGGATCTTGAGCAGAATCTTAAACAGGATCTTGAGCCTAATCTTGAGCCTGATCTTGAGCCTGATCTAAGTGATCTTGAGCCTGATCTAAGTGATCTTGAGCCTGATCTAAGTGATCTTGAGCCTGATCTTGAGCCTGATCTTGAACAGGATCTTGAGCAGGATACTGAGCCTGATCTAAGTGATCTTGAGCAGGATCTTGAACATGATCTTGAGTCTGATCTAAGTGGTCTTGAGCAGGATTTTGGACAGGATCTTGAGCAAGATCTTGAACAGGATCTTGAGCCTGATCTAAGAGATCTTGAGCAGGATCTGGAACAGGACCTTGAGCAGGATCTTGAACAGGATCTTGAACCTGATCTAAGTGATCTTGAGTCTGATCTTGAGCAGGATCTTGAACATGTTGAAATTAGCATCAGTCAGTTGCACACATCATGTTAGAGTCTAGTTATTCCCATTCTCATTCTATTGCAATCTCATTACCCATACATATACATAAAGTCCAAAGGCAAAATATGATAGTACCTCTAAAACGTGATGACATTATGCATGCTTTGACCATGGATGTTCAGCCAAGGGAATTGACCCTTCCGATTGTGGGAAAAAAATGCTTTTACCATGTGTTTACCTCGGACAAACAAGCTTCGAACCTCGGTCAAACATTGAAATTGCATTGTGATGTCATGGAATTTCTCAAATTTTTCCCGCGTTCAGAAGGGTCAATTACATAAAATTGTTTTTTTTTTTTTTCAACATTGAATTTGAGTTTTTTGTGTCGCCTGCGAAGCATAGCGACACTTAGGGATCACTTTGTCCGTTGTCCGTCTGTCCGTCCGTCCGTCCGTCTGTCCGTCCGTCTGTCTGTCTGTCTGTCACACTTTGGGTGTCACAGCCCATAACTTTTGATTGGTAAGTGATAGGGCTTTGATATTTCACATGTGTATTCCTTGTGACAAGACCTTCTTACACATTCCATAATTTTTGACCTAGCGACCTTGACCTACATATTTGACCTACTTTTCAAAAAAATTAAGAATGGATATATCTTTTGAGTGGTAAGTGTTAGAACTTTGATATTTCACATGTGCAATCCTTGTGGCAAGACCTTTCTAAACATACCATAATTTTTGACCTTGTGACCTTGACCTAGATATTTGACCTACTTTTGAAAAAAAAATAAGATTTGCTATATCTTTTGATTGGTAAGTGAAAGGGCTTTGATATTTCACATGTGTATTCCTTGTGACAAGACCTTCCTACACATACCATAATTTTTGACCTATTGACCTTGACCTACATATTTGACCTACTTTAAAAAAAACAACTAAGAATGGATATATCTTTTGATTGGTAAGTGATAGGGCTTTGGTATTTCACATGTTTATTCCTTGTGACAAGACTTTTCTGCACAGACCATAATATTTGACCTTTTGACCTTGATCTAGATATTTTACCTACTTTTCAAGAAAAGTAATATTGGCTATATCTTTTGATTGGTAGGTGATAGGGCTTTGATATTTCACATGTATTTTTCTTTGTAACAATGCCATTCTACACATACCATATTTTTTTTACCTTTTGACCTTGACCTAGCTATTTGACCTTCTTTTCTACGGTTGTATATATCTTTTAATTGGTTGGTGATAGGTCTTTAATATTTATTATGATGAGACCTTTTTGTTACCAATTTTTATGTTGTGACCTTGACCTAGATGATTGACACTCTTTTCTGAAAATTTGAGAATGACCATATCTTTTAATTTGTAAATAAGAGGTCTGATATTTCAAATGAATTTCATTTGACAAGACTTTTCTACTGATACCAATAATTTTGATCCACTTTCTAGAATAATAATCAAACCGCTTCGCAGGCGACACAAGCATTCCTTGGATTGCTATTTTGTTATATACCTGTAGATATTTTAAAATTAATGCAAATGACATAATCCTTGTCTTTAACATTTTGTTTCATGGATATGAATATTACAATTTTACTTTGTATTTTTGAAAAGCTCATCAAAGCTTGCTTAATTAAGAAACAGATTTCATACAGATTTTCAGTGCATCTTTAAAATTGATTGAGTGAATGTCTTGATGTCAAATTTGAATTTTGTTATTTCCCTAATTGGTGTTACATGTACTTCTAATGTTACTTTACTGTTACTATAAGGCAAAGGAGAAAGAAGAGAGGTATCAGAAACGACAGCAGAGGCGTGCAGAGCTAGAGGCAAAGAGAAAGGAACGTGATCAGGAAAAACATCGACTACGAGAGGAGAGGAAGAAAGCCAAGGAAAAGGCTGCTCACGAAAATAAAGAAGGTAAAGGTATCTCATCATGTAGATATACAATGTATAGTTAACAATAGATGGATAGTCTACCTCTCTCAAACCACATCTTTGGGATTTCCGTTAAACAGAGTTACTTCCCGTTTGGGACGATATATGACGTAAACCTATTATGACATCATCAAATTCTGTGGAAGCCAAAGTTAAATTCAGGGAAAGTACACTACAAAAGCGATGTTTCTATAGAAATTTTATTACATCATAATGCTTTTATGTCAGACATTGTCCCAAATCGAACACAAGCATGCACCATTGAAAAGATGGAATATATGCATGTCATTATTTTTTAGGGGCATGTTATGGCATGATATGGGTCTGTTGTTCTGTTGGTCTGTAAACAACTGTTTCCTTTCATTTTCTCTGCAGAGATTGCACATATAGATTTATCTTGAGGATATATATGTTGATTTCTGTCTTGGTTGTAATTGAACAATTTTTGACAAAATTATGCTCCCTAGACTTATCGAGAACCCGAGAGGTCAAAGTTAGAACTGTTCACCATTATGTCTTTGAAAATTTTGAACACCTGTATCATGGGAATATGTGGGATAAGTTTTGATTTGGCCACCATTTACTTTTTTTTTTACAGAGTTTTGCCCCTTGAACTAAAAAAAAATTCCATTAATTTGCAATTTCTACTCTTACCTTTGCAACAGGTGAGCATATTGCAATATAATTTCACTTGTAGATACACCATGAGAATATCTATGTCAAGTTTTGATTTTGTTACCATTGACTATCTCTGATAGATTTACACTTTGAATTTTGGTTGAAGAGGTTTGTACAAATGTAGTAGCACTGCGGTAAATACTGCAAAGGACTATAATAGCTAAAGGGACGACAAATATTATGGCCAAATGAATAGATTGTGGAATGTGTCTCATCATTTTCATGATAGCATACATGAAGTTTTAAATTTCATTGATCACTAATCAGAAGAAAAGAAGTTCTAAAACTTCAACAATATTTCATTCATAGACTCTGGTGATAAAAAGGAAGAAAACGAAGCTAGTCAAGAAGACAGTTCACACAAGGAGAGTGCTGATAATTCGATGAGCAGTCCTACAAAAAAAGTTCCCGATTCTCCAGATAAACGACTGAAGCAGCCACGGTCCCCGGAGAAAAAGAATAGAAAGTCAAAGGCGGAACTGAAAGAGGAGCGTGTAAAGCAAAAAGTCATGGAGAAAAAGGCTGCTCTAAGAAGGCAGAGAACACGTAATAGGAGGTGAGATTGGAATATAAGCATGGAATTTATCATTCAGAACAAAACATTTTACATGTTTGTATGTATAAGTGCTGAATTTAAGCTGTAAACTCTGTACTCTCAGTATAATTTGGAAAAAAATTTCTCAATTTATTAGTCACAATTTGTTATGCCCATAGATAAATGATTCAGGGTATATACATGTAGTTTTTGGTCTGTCTATCTGTTTGTCTGCATACCAAAAAATAATATATTTGCCAAAATTTAATTGGTAACTGATATTTTTCCTATTTCAAATATATGCATGTATTTCTTTGTTACTATTCCTTTCCATTGATATCAGAAGTGTTGACTTTGTAACCTTTCAGTTTGACCTACTTTTAGGACTTAAACCGTTTTACTGGCAAAGCTGCTGCTGCCGGGTGCATTTGTTTTCACTTGTCGTTGGATATGTCCATTAATTATGAAGCAACAAAGGACAACATTCTTCAAAATGGAAAATTTGGCATAGGTGATATTAAAAGGTCTACTCCATCCCTTTACTATAAATGTGGACATTTTTGTGGAGGGGGGGGGGGGGGTAATTTTTGCATATTTCAGGAACCAGAAGACTTTGCAAAAATTTCCCCCACTCAAAAATATCCCTGCTGCAATCACACAAATGCAGAGATAATTCCCCCAAGCGTAATGTCTGGATTTTAAGATAACTGCAAAATTTTCCCCCAGCAAAAATAACCATGTTTACAGTATTCTTCTTCACATAAAACTTTTCATTTCGTAAAATTTGCAAATATTTTTCATCGAAAAGTAGAAAAACAGATTGAATATTCAGCTACTGTATTGCTTATTTATTAGGTATACATCAGAGGAGTTTACATCCATATTCAATGAGAAGCAGCAGCCATACACCAGTCAGAGTTACTCAGAGCTAGTGATGGAGGAACAAGTGGTCGAAGAGACCGTCAGTACCACAGACTATAGTATGGAGGTCACTGTGGATTATCCTGGTGTGGAGGTGGAACATACTGGTAAGTATAAACATAGTATCACAGACTATAGTATGAAGGTCACTGTGGATTATACTGGTGTGGAGGTGGAACATACTGGTAAGTATAAACATAGTATCACAGACTATAGTATGGAGGTCACTGTGGATTATCCTGGTGTGGAGGTGGAACATACTGGTAAGTATAAACATAGTATCATAGACTATAGTATGGAGGTCACTGTGGATTATCCTGGTGTGGAGGTGGAACATACTGGTAAGCATAAACATAGTATCACAGACTATAGTATGGAGGTCACTATGGATTATCCTGGTGTGGAGGTGGAACATACTGGTAAGCATAAACATAGTATCACAGACTATAGTATGGAGGTCACTATGGATTATCCTGGTGTGGAGGTGGAACATACTGGTAAGCATAAACATAGTATCACAGACTATAGTATGGAGGTCACTATGGATTATCCTGGTGTGGAGGTGGAACATACTGGTAAGTATAAACATAGTATCACAGACTATAGTATGGAGGTCACTATGGATTATCCTGGTGTGGAGGTGGAACATACTGGTAAGTATAAACATAGTATCACAGACTATAGTATGGAGGTCACTATGGATTATCCTGGTGTGGAGGTGGAACATACTGGTAAGTATAAACATAGTATCACAGTCTATAGTGTGGAGGTCACTATGGATTATCCTGGTGTGGAGGTGGAACATACTGACCGTCAGTACCACAGACTAAAGTATGGAGGTCACTATGGATTATCCTGGTGTGGAGGTGGAACATACTGGTAAGTATAAACATAGTATTACAGACTATTTGGTAAGGAGTTCACTGTGGATTATCATAGTGTATAGGTAGAATATACTGATACACTAATTTTGCCAAAGTTATTTTATATACATTTTTAAAGTCATATATAAAATGTATAAAAAATATGAAATGTATATTTTTCATACATTAAAAATATGTGAAAAATACGCATTTTGATATATTTTTCAAATATATCAATTGTACCTGTGTAAGTATATTCCTTATTTTCGAAAAACAGAGTATCTTCCTGTTTTGGGCGGTATCTGACCTAGACTAATTGTGACGTCATGAAATTCTATGGAAGCGATCCTAAAACTCATGGAAATGACGGTATAAGATCTGCTTTATCATACCATTTTCATGACATCATAATAGATTCATGTCAGATACTGTCTCAAATGGGAGATAACTCTGTTTTTCGCAAAGACTCAATAAACATAGTATCACAGACGATATAGTAAGGAAGTCACTGTCGATTATCAAAGTGTAGAGGTAGAACATACTGGTAAGTATAATAGTATCACAGACTATATAGTAAGGAAGTCACTGTCGATTATCATTGTGTAGAGGTAGAACATACTGGTAAGTATAATAGTATCACAGACTATATAGTAAGGAAGTCACTGTCGATTATCAAAGTGTAGAGGTAGAACATACTGGTAAGTATAATAGTATCACAGAGGTCATAGCAGATGATGGAAGATGCACGTAAGTATACTTATAGTCACAGACTATGCTAATGGACATTTACATTACGACAGCATAATCAGTGGACTGCCATACAAATCTGTTTGTTTTTAACATTATAATATGTAAGTCTACTTACAGGTGGTATTTAGGACATTGGGCACTCCCTCAGTTTAACTAACACTGCATCACCACTCTAATTATTTATGATTTAAAACATGAGTTGTACGTGTATTTCAAGTCAATATCATAATGCACTTATTCGTGATAAGATTTATTTGATCACCATTTTGTTTTCATATGCCAATTTAACCACTCAACACAATCAAATATATGCACAACCACTGTAATTGCCTGAGATGAAGCTTTCAGGACGATTGTTATTGATTTCCGTATAAATGACAGTGTGACGTCATAACGCCCGACATAGCGGATGAATTTGAATTGAATATCAACAAGTTTAAAATCCTTTCCTATGCAATGTAGAAAGTAGGAATAACATTATATAAAACGATGAATTCAATATTAAAATCATCCCCACTAAGTCCGTACCTCTTTCAGCAACTGTGCCTTGACGATTACAGAATACGACATCAACAACAAGCGACAGAGGCAGGCGCAGCTACAATATAGCTCTCTGTCGATTGATGTCACATCCTACACTCAACAGAATATTTCAAATGAAGATTTTTTGTCACATTTAGCGTTGTTTGTGATAATTTCAAAATAGACCACACATAAACAGTACACAGTAGAAAAATCCATAAACTAATGCTGTCAACATTTCATGATTTCACCGTGCTGCAACTGACTCAAACGGATAACAGAAATGGGAATACATTCCGCAAACAAAATTAGTTCCAAACAGTCAACATCTAGAGAGTAATAAATAACTTGTTTGGTCATATTTGGTCATTATTCCATTGTTAAATTTCTAATTTGTAATACTTCATATATCACAATGCATTAATTTATGATATTTCAGTCATACTGAATAAGCGTGACGTTGCCATTGGGACACTCCCGCTGTTCCTTTCTAAAATTAACTCCCCTCCACATTGGTGGACGGATTCGCTTTAAAAATAGAATTGGGAGCTTTCTTTGTTCTATTTTTGGCTTTGAAAGCGCATATATATAGAATAAGTGTCTAATTTTGTGTGTTTATGCAGATGTAAATTACAATGGCTGATGCATTTATTTGATAAAATGCGCTAAGGCGCATTATATCAAAATAAATGCATCAGCCATTGTAATTTATTTCTGCATAAACACACAAAATAAGACACTTATTATATAAACAACATCACAGCATGCCAGGTGACATTATGCTTTTGTTTTGAGTGGAGAAAACTTCATATGAAAAGACAAAGGTGAACCATATCAGGAAATAGGTCTTCATGAATTTCCCCTTTATTCCAGTGGAGGACATGTACTCTCAGATGCCAGGAACACCTACCCAAGATGAAGCTCCGGAGCCTGTCTCGGAAAATCTTTCTGCCATGGAAAACGTGAACAGAGGGCTGAGGACGCGGGTCCGGGGTATTGATGATAACCAGGATGTAGATGATGTCAGATGGGAGGATGCTAAAAAAGGCAACAAACGCAAGAGAACCGATAGTGATACAAAGTAATGTTTACGTTTTTATTCCATCAGCGCCGTGGTTTAGTGGTAAGGCTGCCAGGCCAGTGACCGAAAGGTTGCTAGTCCAAGCCTCACTACATGCGCTAGGACCACGGTTTGGCCTACATTTACTATTCTATGTTCTGTGTTATATACAAAATATTCCATGTGGGTGAAATATATACATGTCTGTGGTTGTCTTATAAAACAAAAATTTTATCCCATAGAATTTTGATTTGGTATCAAGCAGAAAATACCCTGTCACGATAAGGTTCAATTGGATTATTTTTGTCTGATGTTTTATCCACTGAAAACAATGGAGTGACATCATACAGCTCTAAACCACGGCATGCACTGCTGCACGATGACGTCATTTCATTGTTTTGAGTGGATAATATACCATACGAAGAGACAAAAGTGGTCCAAGCGATGCTTATCGTGAAAAGGTATTTTGAGCATTTTTGAAAGTTTTGCAAGATATTACATGTATGTTTTTTTTGTGACATTTTGATTGTGGACTTTCATTGAGGAAAAAACAAGACATACAAATTTACACAGTTCACTGTTTATTGAGGTCACAAATAGAAATAGATTGTGTCAATGTAAACAGAAATAATGTTTGTGGTCATTATTGATGTCTGTTAAGTTGTTGGAATGCTTATACATCTAAATACATGATGGGGAAATTGTCAGACTTTTTTCCTAAATTGGAGCCCCTGAAAGATTAATTTATTTAGTTGGTAGTTCTAAGGATCAAAGTTGAGGTCACTATGGAATTATAGACCATAAAACTCTAGGATAGGATAGGAGGGAGAGAATGGTCTTTTTGAGTTTCAAGGTCATGGGTCAACAGTTAAGGTTGCTATGAACTTAAGCATAAAAGCCCTTTGCATAGCATAGAAGACATCACAGCAAAAATGCTGATTGGATTTAGATGTACATATAATAAGTTAAATGCAGGTGACAGGGAATTCTATGATTCATCATTCCTTGTTAGTAAAAATTATACATGTAATTTATGTTCTTGATTGTAGGAATGAAGATGATTCTAGAACTGTAGACAGTGATAGTAAATCCAAGCAAGCTAAGTATGTATCATGTATTGTAGATAACGTCTTGTATAATAGTGGTGAAAACTAATCTGCCATAGATACTTAATGCTGAATTTTATGCATGGAAATTGTATGTTTTCTTTAATCTGGTAAAAATTTAGCACTGGTATACATGCTTAGAATATGAAGAATCAGAGTTGTTGGCAATTATCAGTGTACAAAAAAATTAGGAAGACTGATTGAAATATGCACAGAGAAGATGTTTCATATATATTTCATATATTGATTTTAAAATAAGGTGGAAAACTTTAGTTCACTTCGAAACTCTTTATATAGCATTTTGAATTATAATTCCAGAGTTTTTTGTTTTGAGTGAGTTTTCTTAGTTTATTTGTATACATTTTCTTCTTTAAAAATCTTTCATTTCCTATACTAATGTAAAATAAACGAATGGGAGATGTGAAAAATGAACGTATATTTTCAGTTAATTGTGTGATTTCCTGTTTATCCTATCCTTTATATTTCATCTAATTTTCTTATTTTAAAGAATCGCCTTTCCTTATGAAAGATTCTCAAAGCTTTAGTGATTTAATATTGCTCTTGGACTTGGGTCAATCATGACCATGGCTTGCACATAATGAAAACATTCAATAAGAATAGAAATTTTCAATTTGACACGTTTATATCTTCACCCTTTTGTAACAAATAAACTCCTTTATCAGGTGTAGCAGCCTTAAACCTGTGACAGATTCACCTAGATGGATACCTTATGATGACTGGCTAATACTTGACTCTTGTTGACCTCACTATACTCTATTATGATTGGCTAATATTTAACTTTCATTTCATATTCAACTCTTGTTGAAAACTGATACATTTCCCCCTAATTTCGATATTTGTCTTATTTTCTATCTTTCTCAATAAAATCATATATATAGTTTAACATTTGTGTATCTTTGTTTCCCTTTCTGGTATATTTCTTTTGGCTGAATGGTCCTAAATGCTTTTTTATGGATAATTTGTAAGTACATGTAAATAAAGTTTACTGTAATACTTTTGGTTCATTTATATTTTCAGTTCATAATTTGCCTTTCATCTTTGTTTGAATGTTTCATATTCTTGGTTGTTACTATGAATGGCTTAATGTTTTAAAGGATACAAACTTTAGAACTTTGAGGAAACTACAAGAAGGACATGGAATTTTTCAAAATTCCAGTATTTTTTTTTTTACCTTTTTAGGTGATTTTCCATTTCCCCATCTCAGTGAACATCGAAATTAACATTCAAAGTGATAATCCCATTTCTCTATGCTGAATGCCAATTAGTTAATGACTCCCTTGTGCAAATTTTAAAAGATTTGTTCATGATGTAGCAGTTGAGTACCATGAAAAATGATACTGCTTTTCTAAAGCCAACAAATAAAGCCATTCACAGTACCTGAATTTTTGTTTCCAGTGATTTATTTTTAGCAAGTTGTGGAATTGCATAGATGATTATTATCAAAAAATACCCTATAGTTTAGCTTCCGCTTGTTATGGGAATGCATGCTTTTGTTCTTTTCTTGAAAATTATGATATTTTGGCATTTTTACGTTGCATAGATTTCATGCACATCTTCTCATAGCTAAATATTTATACCCCTACTGAAAATTGATTTTATGTGAACAGAATAGAAAAAAATTATTCAGTGATATCTGCAAATTGGAAAAAAAAATCTTTTTGAATGAGAAAATAATTCATCTTTTCAGGATTGAGGACGATAAATCACAGAAAAGCAAAAAGCGTTACGATGCCTCAGATTTGTACAAACCTCGACCAAGTATCACAAGAGGAACTCGAAGAAGAGGGTCATCTCCCAACAGCTCCTCTGATACTCTAAATGTGCCTGCTCAGCCCAAGCTCCCAAGGCAGAGAGCCAGAGGGCCAAAACCGAAACTAGAACTTCCTCCAGAGGATGAAATAATTGAGATAACATCTAGGTCACCAACTCCTCAGCCAAGGTCAAAATCATATTCAAGGTCAAGGTCTAGGTCTCACTCAAGGTCAAGGTCGTATTCAGCTTCAAGGTCAAGATCTAGATCTCATTCTCATTCACACTCAAGATCCAGGTCCTCTCACAAAAAGAGAAAGAGGAGGAAGAGGAAGAAGAAGGTCAAGAAGAGGTCAAGGTCGCGTTCTGGTTCAGCGCCTTCTCATACAAGAGATGGAGCCAGTCCTATATCATCCTCATCTCTGTCTATATCAGAATCGTCAAGGTCAAGACACAGCAGTAGATCTTCAAGGTCAGGCAGCAGATCCTCAAGGTCAAAAACAAAATCAAGGTCAAGGTCTAGATCCTCTGAATCCTCTGTGGATGAGTTTGGGAGAAGGAAGCGTAAAGGCAGTCTTCCCTTGGACTATGTTGATTTTGGAGAGGCAGCCAAGATGGCAAGGAGAAGTTTGGTAGGAGTGGACTTTGGTGAGGCAGAGAGGAGGAGCAAACAAGAAAGGTGAGCAGAATATAGTATTTACAATGCTCAGGATGTGGAACATGTCTCTGTCTCTTGTCGATTTTGGAAAATTTATAATGAATAGAATTTCCATGTGTCCAGTTTACATGGAAAAAATGAGTCCTGCTTTGATTTCTTTGTCACCTACAGAAAATAAAATTTTCCCATATTTTTCGTTTCTTTTGGCACACAATATTTGTGTGTCCTGTGTTGAGGATGGAGACAAATGGAGGACATCTTGTTTTCTTGACTGTTCTTGTCTGCCTGTCCTTCTGCTGTCTTACACACATAGACATCTAGTGATAAAATAAAGATTATTTAGTGACAAGCTTAAAATTTCTTTTTGAAATCTGGCGGCTATATAGATTTAAATTGAGACGTCACTTGGCTGTCATTTGCTTCTTAATTCCCTATCAGCACAGGTAAAGGGGGTTGTTGTGTTCTCTTTGTATGTCTAACTGTCCATCTGTAATTTTTAAGATTTTTGGACTTTTCCTTGCAAAGAGATTAAATTTTGACACATCGCTTGTTCTTGAAAGTTCCAGTTTGGTAATTAGTCCCCTACCGGCAACGCTGAAGGGGACTCTTAGTTTCCTCTCAGTCTGTCTGTCCGTCCGTCTGTCAGTCTGTCCGTCTGTCCGAATATCAGTTTTCCGGACTTTTTTCTGCAACGGATGGAGATATTGAGATGAAATTTGATACACAGCTTGGTCTTGGATAGTTACAGAGCAAGTTCGACTTTTGTCACGCTTGACCTAGTTTTCGAGGAGTTATGCCCCTTGATGACTTTGAAAATGCAGTTTTTGTCAGTTTTCCGGACTTTTTTCTGCAACGGATGGAGATATTCAGATGAGATTTGATACACAGCTTGGTCTTGGATAGCTACAGAGCAAATTTGACTTTCGTCACGCTTGACCTTTTTTTCGAGGAGTTATGCCCCTTGATGACTTGGAAAATTCTGTTTTGGTCAGTTTTCCGGACTTTTTTCTGCAACAGATGGAGATATTAAGATAAAATTTGATAAGTTTGACTTTCGTCACCCTTAACCTATTTTTCGAGGAGTAATGTCCCTTGATGACTTGGAAAATTCAGTTTTTGTCAGTATTCCAGACTTTCGTCTGCTACAGATGGAGATATTCAGGTGAAAATTTGATAAATAGCTTGGTCTTGGGTAGTTACAGAGCAAGTTTAACTTTCGTCACCCTTGACCTATATTTCGAGGAGTTATGCCCCTTGATGACTTGGAAAATTCAATTTTTGTCAGTTTTCCGGAGTTTTCCCTGCAACAAAGAGAGATATTCAGGTGAAATTTGATACTCAGCTTAGTCTTGGATAGTTACAGGGCAAGTTTGACTTTTGTCTTGCTTCACCTATTTTTCGAGGAGTTATGCCCCTTGATGACTTGCACAATTCAGTTTTTGTCAGTTTTCCAGACTTTTTTCTGCAACAAATAGTGATATTCAGGTAAAATTTGATACTCAGCTTAGTCTTGGATAGTTTCAGAGCAAGTTCAACTTTTGTCACGCTTGACCTCTTTTTGGAATCGATAAAGCAGATGAAACTCAGAACTGAGCTGCACAGACAGTAAGTTTAATTAAAACTCATGTTTAATTGAAGAGTAATTCATAGGCAGAATTGCAGGACATAAATATATGCCGCCGGTAGGGGACTTATAATCGCTCAGCGATCATAACATTTTTTAGACATATTCTTCATGAGAATAATGCCACTTGATGAAACTTTTTTTATCTGTCTTTAAGAGTGTTTGTATCGTTTGTAATACAAACATAATGCTTGTTACTTTTAGATAAGAACATGTAGAAGGTGATGAATAATTTAAAGAATATTGACTTCATTATTCTGAGAAAAAAGCCTGTCGATTGGGAAAAAAAGAAAGATCAGCTGAAAGAACACATTCCTGGAAACCGGGAGAGGGTAGCTTATGATTAAAAACAAATATACTTGTTTCGAAAGATAGCCTCTAATTTGTAAACTTCATGGGATCTTGCATCCCTCTTTTCTTCGTGAACTTCAATGAAATCCAGACTGAGTTTAAAATAAAAAATGTTGATTTAGAACTACATTAATCTGGATGGTATTTCAAAGAATGAAAAGTCAAATTTAAGAATAAAAGTGATGAACTTTGACAAAACTTTAAGTGACAAAACTCGAAGGGGAAGAATGTGTATGTTTCATTGATAAGATAACTTGTCATCATTCTTTGACATGGAAATTTTCTTATCATTCTTAAATATGTCTTCTACTATTCTTGATCAGATGAGATCCTGAGTAAATTTTAAACAATAGTCCGAAATTTCTAAGTGCATTTATCTGCAACTAGTAGGAACCAACTTGTGGATGCTACTATAAACAGTTCAGAGACTTCAGAAAAAGAAAATGTTTTCTGGAGACCTTTATGGGCACATTCTAACAGTGTGGCAATTAGTCTTCAATTATACTGAGTTACTTCCCATTTCGGACGGTATCTCACTTAAACTAAATGTGACGTCATCAAATTTTATGGAAACCAGTGTGAAAATCATGGAAAACATGCTTCATATATGACATTTCAATATCAGTTTCACTCCGTCATAATGCATTTACTGCAGAAATGGGAAGTATATCCAAAAGACGGAATATAATCTTTTCTGCTAATATTTTGTACTTGTATATGATGCATTCCTTGTACTTTCAGAGGAATGCCAATCACCACTCCCACAGTGGGTGGTGAAGGAAAGATACCCTTTCAGAAGTAAGTCTACACCGTAATGTCCATCTTGTTGTATTCATTTGCATATTTGGCCACACCTTCAATTGTTTAGACTCCACAGATTTAATTGTGTGGATATTGGTGATCCAGGATGTGGAGGGGTTTGGGAAATTTATGCTGTATTATAAGTTGAAGTACTTAGTGTGAGATGGATTGATGATAAAGAAAATTGGATTTAGAGTATTTTTTCATGGGCATTCCAGCCCATCAGGGGAGGTCCAGGCTATGATTTGGAAATTATTTTTTCACATAACAGGATTTTTGGCAAATTCCAGGTGGTCCTGAAACTGAAACCCCCTTTAGATCCATCGCAGGACATTTGATCCATCGCAGGACATTTGATCCATCGCAGGACATTTGATCCATCGCAGGACATTTGATCCATCGCAGGACATTAGATCCACCGCAGGACATTTGATGTCAGACCTTTTAAATTAATTAAGCTCATTCTGTCCATTTCTACCAAAGCTAGATAGAGCCTTTATTGGAATCCTAATTCCACATCCAGTTTTCTACATTTTTTATTTTTGCAAACCTTTCATGCATTTACAGTAACAATATTGATCTTCTAACTCAAATGTCAAGGTCATAGATGATGACAAGACCAAACCATTAATTAAAATGTCAAGGCCATAGATAATGGCAAGAATGAACCATTAACTCAAATGTCAAGGTCATAGATAATGACAAGACTGAACCATTAACTCAAATGTCAAGGTCATAAATAATGACAAGACTTAACCATTAAGTCAAATGTCAAGGTAATAGATAATGGCAAGACTGAACCATTAGCCCTATGATCACTCGGAAAAAGAAGGAACCCTTTTGATTTTCAAGGTCAAAAGTGAAAGGTCAAGGCCCAAACTCTTAAAGTGGTGTACTGTTGGTTATTTTGTCAGCAGTGCTCATGTTTTTTTTTATTGAGTACTAATTTTGCCACTATTAAAAATTCAGATTTTTTAGGAATGCTTATTTCATATTAACAACTAATATGACCTTTTATTTGGGAATAGCTTTCATGACATGTAGTAATGCACCGATGAAAATTTTGTTTCTTCAAAATCTTAAATTATATTGAATATGAGTGTAAGAAATGCAAGTTGACTGTTGTAAGCACATATACCTCATTTGTAATTATATTTTGATATGACCTTGAACAATAGTGACCTTGCTGATAAAGTTCTGAAATGTTAGATGGACCTTCTTAAACAATGTTTGAAATTAGACCTTCATTTAAGATAAGTCAAAGATTGTACTTCGTCAGTTTGTATTCCTATTGTGACAAATTTCCAGTTATCTTGTAACTTATGACCAAGATTCTATTTTTGGCAACAAGAAATTTTAAGTCTCTATTCTGCTAAGAAGTTGAAAATTCTTAGAATTCTGATTGTTGTATATATATAGTTTATAATATCAGTATTCCCATGTGGATTTGGATTGTATTTTATATTTATGTTGAACTAGAATTTTATTCAAGTTAAACAAATTATTTCAGATGAACTGTAATTAGAAAAAAAAGTAATTTACATGTAGTTTACATGTCCTCAATCTTTGCAGCACAGCAAAATGCAGGAAAATTCATTGAATAAAAAGTCCCTTTGTTTCTGTATATCTCCATGTGATTTTTGCAATGATTCAACTGAAGGCAATTTTATTCAATTGTAAAACAAAGTTATTCAGTTCATAGGCATTATTATTCAATTAAAAGAAAGTACAATGTATTATTCCTTAGCTAAGATATTATATTTGATCAGTACCATCTATGCCATTGCAGAAAAGCTCAAGGTCACCATATTTGTGTGTCTATTATCTGAAAATGTTGCAAGTTTCACTAGCCATAGCCTTTGACAGTGCATTTGGGGATTATTGACACCTTATTTTCCTATTTGCAAGTCCTACAGGAGTGATACCTTCACACTGTGGATGGGTTATGTCTATCCTGTGCTATCCTGTAACAAGGATTACTTAACTGTTAGCAGGAACTCAGATACCAATATACTGTACCTTTTTCTCGTTTGAGATGTACTTCAGTGAACCATGTGTAAATTGCGTCTGTTATTTCAGGACTGCAGTGCCGGGTATGTTTGGGATGCCGGTACCAGGGCCCGCAGAAAATCCTTATAATGTCAAGTAAGTTTACTTTATATAGACCCTTTCACGTTAATATACCTTCAGATCACATTTGTATCTTCGTATGACGCTTTCCCCCACCAGAATCATCAACTCACATCATTTGTATCAAAACATACTTCTATTTTTAGTGAAATAACATCATTTAATTACATGTATTCTGTTTTGGCAAAAAACATCATTCAAAGAGGATAAAGTGAACCAAAATAAAGGAGGGGATCTCCAACAACACTAGGTTGCAGCACCCAAAGCAAAACCCCAAAACACCCAATGCAAAAACACAGAGCAGACACCCTTAGAAATAGACACAAAAGGGACAAGTAACACCAACTCACGCAACAGAAATATGCAACACAAAAGACAACACATAAACCAACACCAAAGACCAATGGGCAACCAATGCCGACTTTGGACGGCCATCTGCTAACGTTATAGAATCTAATACATGTTAGATTTTGAGGATGGAGGTATCTTTAACAAAGAGTCTTATTTTAATGTTATAGAAATAAAGAAAATTCAATATTTGAAATTAAAATAATTTGAACAGACCACTTGTGTAGCTCTAAATGTCTGAGGTGATATTTTTTTCTGATGTTTTTCATTGTAACGTCGTAAATGAATTGTGTCTGTAACTGTGATGTCATAATGAGAAACAATGCCAAAGTTGGTCAGATTGGACATCTATCTAATGCTCCATTTTTACAAGATCAGGAATAAGTCTATTGTATGCATATAAATGCAAGTGTTTTTTTCTGAACAGAAATTCTTAGATTTAAAAAATATATATCCAGATCTTTGAAATATCAAGGTATTATGAAAATTGGTTTTGATAATTTCAGTCAAAGAAGACCATTCCGAAAGAGGGGAGGATTTCAGCAAACCAGAGGAGGAGGTAGGGGCGTACCTAAAACCAATGCTCTGCGTAAAAACTGGTTTCAAGGTGGATGGAATTATCAAGATGGATCTAGTACGGGGCAAACTTCTGGTTCTGATGCTGGGATGCGTAATTCACCACCAATGTCACCGTCTCGCAGATACTACGGCTCCGATATGCCTAGGATCGATGACGATTTAGAGTCATTATCGCCTGAGTCGGACGGTGATTTATCACCTCATGAACAACAGAGACGATACCGAGCAATGTCTCAGTCTTCTCCCCCTCCGTATGGACCTCGAGGAAGACTTTCACCTGTGTCTATGTATCCGTATGACGATCCAGAAATGTCACCGACTCACATGCGTGGACAGTCACCTATATACATGAGAGACAGATCACCTTCACCTTTATCACCCCATCACATACCCGGCAGAAGACCCATGTCGCCTATGTCTCCTCGTATGAGAGTTAGGAGGAGTCCATCCGACAGCCCTCCCCCTCCCCATGTCAGAATGAGACGTTCCGATTCCCCTCCCTCACCTCCTTATGTAAGAGGAAGGCGAAGTTTATCACCAGTATCACCTACACATATGAGAGGTAGACGATCAATTTCTATCTCACCACCCCATAGGTCACAATCACCTTTTTCACCCCCTCATCTGCGAGGTCATAGAAGCCCCTCCCCCATACCCAGGGGTGCTACGAGGGGAATGATGCCTCCATCCCCCACTGCCTATTCCCATAGAAGGAGGGGTATATCACCACCACATCCTGCTATGAGAGGTCATAGGTCACCCTCGCCTGAGGAATATCCAATGTATAGATCTCCCTCCCCCATGCACAGGCCTATCACCAGGGGCTATCACTCACCTGCCCATTCCCTTTCTCCCCCTCGTATGTCAAAATCCCCATCCCCTCCCCATAGACCTATTACAAGGGGATACTCTCCCACTCGATCACCATCCCCTCCCAGTAGACCTGTAACCAGGGGTAAAAGAGCATCTTCCCCTCTTGCAAAGGGGGGTAAGAAATCCCAGCAGGTGCCCCTGTCCCCACCTGCAGTGGGTATGTCGTCAAGGTTACGAGCCAAACACACAGCCCCAGACAGATACTCTCCGACCCCAATCCAGAAAGGTAGACAACGACCCCCATCTCCACCAGCGACGCAGGGAAAACCTGAAAAGAAGAAACGATGATAGTTTCAATGAAATAATTTTTTTTTCTTCAAATTTACATGTATTAATTTTCATATTAAGTGAAATCATGAAAAGATGTCATTTTGGTATACATGTACATGTGTGATTTGTTACTTAATTTTAAAGATGAAGAAAGTGAGAATATTTGTTATGGATTTATTTATTTAATCTGAGAAAAATGTGACTTAAGTAAAATTGTCCACAAGCTTTATGTAAGAAATGCTTTAAAAATCTGTCAGTCATTTCTGCAGACCTGTTTTTGAAAACTTTTAAAGTTAGTAAATCATTAATTCATGTCTTTTGCAGTAAAATTATTTCTGTTATTTTCTATGTTGATTGTAATGCAGGATCACTTCATCTAGTGTTCATGTGTCTGTCTGGTAGTCACACATAACACGAATTTTTAATATTAGAACTTTAAAATTGATACGCCTTATACTGCCAGCAAACATGCAGGGATGGTCGAGCATCATGAGACTCGTCACTCAAATGAGTGTCAAGGTCTCCTAGAAGGTCAAGGTCATAGATTTAGGGTCAAACAGCCGACATACCTGTTCTTGAACATTTCTATTTTGAAAATTACCATGCATTGTTATTCAGTCTTACAACATGCACATTGGTTCATCACAAAGATTTTATAAACTGCAAGTACTTTCGATTATGTACAGTATATTGATTATGAATGTGTTAGATTGAAAAGCATGTGCTGTAAGCCTGTAATGTAATGGAGAAAAAGCAAATTGATGTTTGGTATGAATATTGACCAGTGCTTACTATAGGGAGTGTGAAAATTGCATCACACTGTTTACTGTTGTAATACAAATAATTGCAGCAGGGGTGCACATCTAGTTGTCAAAGAATTGTTCTCTAATAGTTGTTAAATGTACTTTATAAGCAACATGACTGTGTTCATATATTGATGAGTATGTTGCATATTGTTATAAATGTATGCACCAAGCTTAAATTGTGTTTGTTAGTTTTCTTTTCAATGGCAAAAAATTGGGTTGTAATAGAATCAATATGAGTGGCAAAGAATTTTTCTTAATTATGACAGAAATCTGTGAAAGCTGACTTTGTAAGATTACTGTATGTGTACTTAGCAGGATTTACTTTAGCAGGATTTACTAGTATGTTTTAAAATTAATGGGTTTGCTATGAAAAAAGCCTGTGCTAATTCAAGACTACACTTAAGTTAAATCATTTCACTGTAATAGATTTTAATGAAAATATGTCAGATGCATTCATTCATGGTTATTCTATTATCCCATTTGTATGTTTTTGCCTAGTTTCCAATTCTATTTTTTTTGCATGAAAATAAGTACATAATATATAGTATGTATGCACCATTTTGCTAGTTGAAACATGAAACTAGATCGTAAGAAACAATGGTCATTAGACAAAACAACTTCAGAAAACAAAAGGATACAAAAAGAAACAACAAAATGAACAGAATTAAAGCAGACATACTGAAAAATGAAACGTGAATGACAATTCGGTCTTTTCGATTTACAGAGTTATTTCCCATTTATGCAGGTATCTGACATCAATGCATTGTGACATCATCAATTTTGATAGAAACCAGCATGAATTTCAGGGAAACTGGATTACAAATATGACGTTTTCAAAGGAATTTATTGATGTCATAATGCTTTTATGTCGGATACTTGCACAAATCGAACGTACGTGTAGGCCAATAAAATAAAAGACTGAATACATAAACCAGGAGACCAATGTGCACCCAGTGCCGACTTTGGCATCTTGCATGATAGGGAATGTTATGGTCATCTGGATCACATGCTGAGAAACCTTCAACACAGGTTTTCTGAGACGCACAGCTGTCGTTTAACAATAACAACAACAACAAAACTGGGTCACACTCGATGGGCAAGACTTTATACTACAGATTTTCAAAAGTTGGTCAAAGGGTCTTGACACATTGAACACTCGTGAAATATTTCAGCCCTATTAGTTGCCGTTCAGAAGTCATGCCCAATATTGTATTAAGTTTTCCAAGAGTAGGTCCAAGGTCTAGAGGTCACAAATTTTGGTATTAATGGAAAGGTCTTGTCATGAAAATATGAAAGCCCTATCACTCACCATTAAACAGTTTAATGTTCAAGTTTTTGCCACAGACAGACCGAAAACTTTATGCCCCTGAATTTTTCCAGGGCATAAAAAGCCTTCCTACTGTGAGGTGACATCACAAACAGTAAACTGCAGAAGTTCTAGGTAACGCAAGAACTCTGTAATTTAGCATTGAAACTTTGTTGGCTGTATGCCCTACATCAATCAAACATGTATTGGTGATGCATCCGAGGATATCAACTACAATCATGGTATGGATACTGCATCTGACCCATATTTCACGCTTGATGGGACGAACACCTCAATTCCCAGCTAGCATATTATATGCTATACTGTAACAAAGCTCGTATGAGTGATGCATCAGGATGCTTACTGCAATGTACGGATGATGCATCTGACCTATATTTCACCCTTTAGGTACAAGGTTGGGTCAAATGGTACATCTCCTTTCCCAACTTGCATCATCCAAGTTTGGTCGGGTGATGCCAGTGCGTTTCCAGTACTGATGGTGGATCTGAGCTATATTTCACTCTACGATGTTAGGTGAAGCGTAACACCTCCATCATCCATCTGAAGATGTTTTGTGTCGTGTGTGGTCTGGATGCAGGTCATGCTAATGTTGCGTACGAGGCGGGCGCGCTTTGTCGTCTTTGATTTTCTTGGTATTCGATTGCACCTGTTGACAATTTGTAACGTAGAGATTGGTTTACAAACAATATCAATTCTTCTACAGCAAAGGAATATTTCACTGAATTAAAATGTTACAGGTACGATCACAGCCCCCCCCCCCCCCCCCCCGCTCCACACAAGAAATGGGAGAAAAAAAAAACTTCGTTGTACAATTTACAAGAACAGCAGTTTCGAAGACTCTTTTTATCCGCGAAAACACACGCAGCATTCTGGTCCTTGAATTCACTATACGTCTTGTGCATTCTCAATAGATATTGCTAGGACCAATGTCCTTAATCCTGTGAATTGGGATTTATGCATATAACCGTAAAAGAGGTGGTGTAATTATAGTATCGAACTGCTTCGCATCGTTGCATTTGGAATTTAAAAGTATGTAATGAAAGATAAAGAGGCCGCTAAAACTGCAGTATGTGTATGTCACCGATTTTTTTAAACTTTAAAAGACAGGAGACCGGATAATATCTAGAATGCATGTATAAACAAAGACAGCAGTAGGAAAGAGCGAGTGGAAGAATTCGGAGATCTTCACCATGTTCGAAAGTAACTTTTACGAAATGAGCCCAGAGTCAGGTAAGGTCTTATTAAAATGTACCGTGTTTTTGAATATGTATATTTTGGTGCAATCGTACCTTACTTTGACTTTAAACAACCACAAAAATATAATTTAAAAAACGGCGTACACATTTTGTGTTGAAGAACGTCCCTTGTTTTTAAGCAGTGAAATTTAAACATTTTTTCTTAGATCCCCCTAAGAGAAATACTAAGCTTGAGCAATTGATTTGAATACCCTGACCGGGTTTGAACCCCATCCCTTTAGAAAAAAAAAAATGGTTCCGCACATGTTATACATATTCCAATTATCTAGAGCAATAGATAAGCAATTAATGACCTATTTTCAAGGAACCTGCCATAGAGTACACGCAACCAATCAGATTCACGATCCAGTGTACTGACAATGATTGGAAACTTCACCAAATGTTTTCTTCTTTTATTTATCTTCTTTAGGAGGAAGAAGGAAGACTTATCACTGTCGTATTGGGAAGAGAATTATCCTCGCCGCCATGATGATCATCTTCATCCTCGCCTTTGCTGTTACACTATCAGTGCTGATCTATCGGTCAAATCATAGAGGTTGGATTAAAAGTGCAAACATTTAAAAATACACACATTTCATACATTATCCTGAAATTCAGAGTCATTGACTGTAAAATCTTATGAGCAAAAGAAAAAATAATTCTTAAACAAACAACTACAAAAAGACAACTAAAAATGTGAAACAACAACAACAACAAGATGATATCGACGACAACAAACAATACTAGTATAGACGACAAATAACAACTGCATGTCCGAATCTGTACATGCAACAGTTTTATTGCATATAATACATGGTCATCTTTTTTAAAAAATTCTTCTATACGTAAAAACACATTCTTTACCATTTAGCAAGCATTTGCGTAAGCGACACAATCTTGCAATGAATTCAAAGCTGTACGCGATACTAAATGCTATATGATTATTTATTAGTTTTTTTTTTTTGTTTTTGTTTTTATTTTTATTATATGCTGACTTGTATATTTTTTTTATCTTCATTTCAGGTAAAGATTCTGGGACCCAAATAACAGATAAAGGTAGGATTCTTTCAATGAAACATTTTTATGTCCGTGATAGAATGATAATGGTGATAGGTTTGCTTTGTCCTTCCTTCTATCCGACTCTGTCATATTTTTAGTTTCCAGATGATAAGTCAAGAACATCCCATATGCAAACTCAGATGAATACAAAATATATGTGGTGTTTTTTAAGAGAGGAAGACTCTTGTTGATTTTGGTTCTAAAGGTCAAAGAAGAATCAAAATTTTGACATTCAGATGATAATAACAATATAGAAACCAAAGGATGTATTTAAATTACGCGGGAAGGCAGTTAGTGGTTTTGGGGTCAACAGGTCAAAGGACAAGGTCTCTACAAGGAAAATGATTACAATAATTAATATTATGTCAAAGGTCAAGGTCTCTTTTAGGAAAAATTCACTCAATGTATTGGTTTCCAGATTAAATCTGTCGATCCGTTCCTAAATTGTAAAACAAATTTGGACACATGGATACCTATAAAATTGAAAAATGTTAATGGGTCAAAGTCACACTTCCTCTCTTTTTTTCCCTGCGTGTTACAAAATAAGAATATTGATGTGTGTTTTACAAATCATTCTCCATATTCTTTTCACAATTTTTAAAAGATTCAGTGTCAACCAAAACCAATCAGTAATCTGCAATAACTAACTAAGTACTGTCCCTTTAAACTAAATTCATATGATAAACAAATTTCCATTTTATTGTAAAATAATATCTTTTTTTTTTCTTTTAAGTTTTGGAGACCGCTATATTTGAAGTGCAATTTATACTTAACCGTACCTGGCATCCAGACTATGACATTAAATCGTCAAATCGGTACCGTCAGTTCGAATCCAAGCTATTGTCTGAGGTAAAGTATAGACCGATCTAGACCTTTTTTGGGGGGAGGGGGAGGGTGTTCAAGCCTTTGCTTTGAAATAAAACCCCATTTTATTTTGCAAATTTCAGAGGAGGGGGTTGTCATGACCCCATAAAACCCCTCTAGATCCGCGCTTTGGTATTGCAAAATAAAAAAAAAAAAAAAAAAAAATATGTCTAAGTGTTCCGTTTCTTTAAACTCCTTTTTCGAAAATTTTCTCCATTTAAATGAAGTAAAATTAGAAATTAGAATATTTTCATTCTGTTATTAAATTTTTTTTGCAGGTGGAAATTATGTTTAAATCATCGACAAGCTCTGTTGCTGATCAGTACAATTATTCTGTGATAAAGAGTATTAGGTAAAGTTATATTTTTATGTCTCCCCCCCCCAACGGGGAGGAGACATATTGGTTTTGCCTTCGTCGTCCGTCTGTCCGTCTGTCCGTCTGTCACACATCTTGTCCGGGCTATATCTCCTGAACCGTTTGCCCGATCACTTTCATATTTTAGTATGTTGTTGTTTATGACCCGAAGGTTTCACATCACCTTGACCCAAGGTCATGTGACCAAGGTCAAGGTCACTTAGTGCATTTTTAATGAAATTATGCATACATTCCTGTCCGGGCTATATCTCTTGAACCGTTTGCCGGATCACTTTCATATTTTAGTATGTTGTTGCTTATGACCCGAAGGTTTCACATCACCTTGACCCAAGGTCATGTGACCAAGGTCAAGGTCACTTAGTGCATTTTTAATGAAATTATACATACATTCAAGTCCAGGCTATATCTCTTGAACCGTTTGCCGGATCACTTTCATATTTTAGTATGTTGTTGCTTATGACCCGAAGGTTTCACATCACCTTGACCCAAGGTCATGTGACCAAGGTCAAGGTCACTTAGTGCATTTTTAATGAAATTATGCATACATACCTGTCCGGGCTATATCTCTTGAACCGTTTGCCGGATCACTTTCATATTTTAGTATGTTGTTGCTTATGACCCGAAAGTTTCACATCACCTTGACCCAAGGTCATGTCACCAAGGTCAAGGTCACTTAGTGCATTTTTAATGAAATTATGCATACATTCCTGTCCAGGCTATATCTCTTGAACCGTTTGCCGGATCACTTTCATATTTTAGTATGTTGTTGCTTATGACCCGTAGGTTTCACATCACCTTGACCCAAGGTCATGTGACCGAGGTCAAGGTCACTTAGTGCATTTTTAATGAAATTATGCATACATTCCTGTCCGGGCTATATCTCTTGAACCGTTTGCCGGATCACTTTCATATTTTAGTATGTTGTTGCTTTGGTTTTGCCTTCGTCGTCCGTCTGTCCGTCTGTCACACATCTTGTCCGGGCTATATCTCCTGAACCGTTTGCCCGATCACTTTCATATTTTAGTATGTTGTTGCTTATGACCCGAAGGTTTCACATCACCTTGACCCAAGGTCATGTGACCAAGGTCAAGGTCACTTAGTGCATTTTTAATGAAATTATGCATACATTCCTGTCCGGGCTATATCTCTTGAACCCTTTGCCGGATCACTTTCATATTTTAGTATGTTGTTGCTTATGACCCGAAGGTTTCACATCTCCTTGACCCAAGGTCATGTGACCAAGGTCAAGGTCACTTAGTGCATTTTTAATGAAATTATGCATACATTCCTGTCCGGGCTATATCTCTTGAACCGTTTGCCGGATCACTTTCATATTTTAGTATGTTGTTGCTTATGACCCGAAAGTTTCACATCACCTTGACCCAAGGTCATGTCACCAAGGTCAAGGTCACTTAGTGCATTTTTAATGAAATTATGCATACATTCCTGTCCAGGCTATATCTCTTGAACCGTTTGCCGGATCACTTTCATATTTTAGTATGTTGTTGCTTATGACCCGTAGGTTTCACATCACCTTGACCCAAGGTCATGTGACCGAGGTCAAGGTCACTTAGTGCATTTTTAATGAAATTATGCATACATTCCTGTCCGGGCTATATCTCTTGAACCGTTTGCCGGATCACTTTAATATTCTAGTATGTCGTTGCTTTGGTTTTGCCTTCGTCGTCCGTCTGTCCGTCTGTCCGTCTGTCACACATCTTGTCCGGGCTATATCTCCTGAACCGTTTGCCCGATCACTTTCATATTTTAGTATGTTGTTGCTTATGACCCGAAGGTTTCACATCACCTTGACCCAAGGTCATGTGACCAAGGTCAAGGTCACTTATTGCATTTTTAATGAAATTATGCATACATTCCTGTCCGGGCTATATCTCTTGAACCCTTTGCCGGATCACTTTCATATTTTAGTATGTTGTTGCTTATGACCCGAAGGTTTCACATCACCTTGACCCAAGGTCATGTGACCAAGGTCAAGGTCACTTAGTGCATTTTTAATGAAATTATGCATACATTCCTGTCCGGGCTATATCTCTTGAACCGATTGTCGGATCACTTTCATAATTTAGTATGTTGTTGCTTATGACCCGAAGGTTTCACATCACCTTGACCCAAGGTCATGTGACCAAGGTCAAGGTCACTTAGTGCATTTTTAATGAAATTATGCATACATATCTGTCCGGACTACTGTAAAACGAGAATATTTAGCGCAAACATATTTTAGCGCAATGAGGGTTGAAAACCTTTTGGCGCAAACTTATTTTAGCGCATTGAGACCATCTGGTTTATAAAATTAGCGCAGTGACTTGAGGTGTTTGTTTCTCAGACATCGCTGGTAGCAATTTACTGTTGATGAATCGTATTTTTTGTAACACCAGACAAAAATATACCTGTCGTGCCTCATGTTCGGACCATTGTGTTGGTAATACGAAATAAATATCAATTACTAGTATATTAAAAGTGATGAACCTCTATACGACCACAGTTAACGACTGCAGATTTTTTCTGATCAATGGGTTCCGATAAGATATAAGTTCCTCTCACTGTTTCTCTCCGTAACAACAAAACTCACTCTCTCCGTAACAACAAAAACTCTCTTTTTTTTACAAAGAGAGAGAGAGAGAGAGTTTTGTTACTTTGTATTTTGTCTTCCGACTCTGTTTCTTTATATTTCATAATTGTTTGTTACGACACGTAACAATCATGATCCACCAAGTAAATTGATTAATACACTTACATTTAAATTACGGCGCAAGTACTATCATTATCTACCCAGCTAGCGTTCATCCAACCAAGCGTTAATCCAATTATTTCATTAGCTATCAAAACAACAAGCGTTGCTGGATAGACCATGGACATGGTGTAATGCACTTTGATTACACTGTCGAATACTTTATCCTTAAATTTTCTTATTGAAATTTGATATTGCATCTTAAAATTTTAGCGCACAACTTAATTTAGCGCAACCATACCTTTGCGCTAATGGCGCTAAAATAAATCGAGCGCCAAATATTCTCGTTTTACAGTATATCTCTTGAACCGTTTGCCGGATCACTTTCATATTTTAGTATGTTGTTGCTTATGACCCGAAGGTTTCACATCACCTTGACCCAAGGTCATGTGACCAAGGTCAAGGTCACTTAGTGCATTTTTAATGAAATTATGCATACATTCCTGTCCAGGCTATATCTCTTGAACCGTTTGCCGGATCACTTTCATATTTTAAGTATGTTGTTGCTTATGACCCGTAGGTTTCACATCACCTTGACCCAAGGTCATGTGACCGAGGTCAAGGTCACTTAGTGCATTTTTAATGAAATTATGCATACATTCCTGTCCAGGCTATATCTCTTGAACCGTTTGCCGGATCACTTTCATATTTTAGTATGTTGTTGCTTATGACCCGAAGGTTTCACATCACCTTGACCCAAGGTCATGTGACCAAGGTCAAGGTCACTTAGTGCATTTTTAATGAAATTATGCATACATTCCTGTCCGGGCTATATCTCTTGAACCCTTTGCCGGATCACTTTCATATTTTAGTATGTTGTTGCTTATGACCCGAAGGTTTCACATCACCTTGACCCAAGGTCATGTGACCAAGGTCAAGGTCACTTAGTGCATTTTTAATGAAATTATGCATACATTCCTGTCCGGGCTATATCTCTTGAACCGATTGTCGGATCACTTTCATAATTTAGTATGTTGTTGCTTATGACCCGAAGGTTTCACATCACCTTGACCCAAGGTCAAGGTCACTTAGTGCATTTTTAATGAAATTATGCATACATACCTGTCCGGACTATATCTCTTGAACCGTTTGCCGGATCACTTTCATATTTTAGTATGTTGTTGCTTATGACCCGAAGGTTTCACATCACCTTGACCCAAGGTCATGTGACCAAGGTCAAGGTCACTTAGTGCATTTTTAATGAAATTATGCATACATTCCTGTCCAGGCTATATCTCTTGAACCGTTTGCCGGATCACTTTCATATTTAAGTATGTTGTTGCTTATGACCCGTAGGTTTCACATCACCTTGACCCAAGGTCATGTCACCAAGGTCAAGGTCACTTAGTGCATTTTTAATGAAATTATGCATACATTCCTGTCCGGGCTATATCTCTTGAACCGTTTGCCGGATCACTTTCATATTTTAGTATGTTGTTGCTTATGACCCGAAGGTTTCACATCACCTTGACCCAAGGTCATGTGACCAAGGTCAAGGTCACTTAGTGCATTTTTAATGAAATTATGCATACATTCCTGTACGAGCTATACCTCTTGAACCATTTGCTGGATCACTTTCATATCTAAGTATGTTGTTGCTTATGACCCGTAGGTTTCACATCACCTTGACCCAAGGTCATGTGACCAAGGTCAAGGTCATTCAGTGCATTTTTAATGATATTGTACATACATTCTTGTCCGGGCTATATCTCTTGAACCGTTTGCCGGATCACTTTCATATTTTAGTATGTTGTTGCTTATCACGTAAAGGTTTCACATCACGTTGACTCAAGGTCATGTGACCAAAGTCAAGGTCAATTAGCATATTTTAAATGAAATTGTATTTGTTACATGTATTATGTCCAGGCTTAATCTTTTGAACCGTGATCGGATCACGTCATATTTTAGTATGATGGTGCTGATGACCCAAAGGTTTCACACCTCCTTGATCAAAGGTCATATGACTAAGGTCAAGTATTACATTTTTTAATGAAATTGTAAATGCTATTGAGTCTGTGCTATATCTGTGGAATCGTATACTGGATCACTCTTATACTATAGTATGCTGTTGCTCAGGATTGGAGGGTTTCTTATCATATTGACCCAAGGTCATGTGCCCAAGGTCAAGATCATTTAGTTCTTTTTAATGAAATTGTACATACTAATATTGTCTGGGCTGTACAATTTCATTAAAAAGAACTAAATGTTCTTGACCCTTCTTACAATTGTTTTCATATTTTAGTATGTTGTTTCTAAGGACTAAATGTTTCTTATCACATTGTCCCAACGTCACATGGTTAAGGTAGCTTCTTACTTTGGTAATGAAATTGTATATGCTAAGCATGTCCAGGCTGAAATTGTCTATGCTAATAATGTTTAGGCTTTATATTTTGAACCGTGTATCCAATCACTAATTCAGTTTTTTGTTGCTCATGATCCATACAATGTTAAACGTCTTCAAATTCAATAGCATCATTTAAAAGCAGATAAGTTTGCGGCATGGACCAGACATGCATGTTTCGGGTACTTAACCCTCGTCAGTGAGTGTAGGTTTCAGATCACATATATCCAAGGTCATGTGACCAAAGTCAATTTCTTTAAATATGCTTATAATGAAATTGTATATGCCAATCATGTTTGGCCTTTACCTCAAACAATGTAATGAATCACTTTCATGTTTTAGTATGATGTTGCCCAGGACTCAAAGGTTTCACATCATTTTGCATTTTGGCCTAAGGTCAAAGTAACTTAGAGGGAGGGGGGAGACGTCTGTTTTTTTATGAAAAACATTTTGTTTAATTTTTTAGTGAATCAGTGAATCAAATAATTTGAAGAATCATTCGAATGCAATAGAGTTGAATTAACACTTTCTCAAATTTCATAGAGAGAAAATTGAAATACAACACAGATAAAATCTTTTTTGCATCTAGAGTGAAATTATTAATGTAGTGATTCGAAATTCGCTAACTATGGTGGCTGATTTTTGCCATTTCAGTCTTTAGCTTTGTCGATCCGACAAAACAATAAGAACGTAAAAAAGGCAGAATACTACTCGACAAATCGAAAACTATGAGGCGATATTTCGCCAAGCTAATTATCGGACGAATCTTTTTGTCGGGGCGACGGTGTCATCCCGATTGTCCCACATTTATATAAAAAAGGTATAAAAGTCATGTGGGACAATCGGGATATGGTGTGCAGGTTAATTAGGTAATCGCGGCAATTATCTCATTCAGAGATCAAAGGATGAAGGTTAAAGTCTGATTCATGATTTCTTAATTTACGGCATGAATGTTTTGTACTTTCTGGTGTGCTTTTATTTATTTGTTTCTTTTATTAATTTTTTGTTTCGGACAATCCCTCTAAAAAGCATGGATCCGCCCTTGAAATCTACTAAGAGATGTGGTTTGTATACCGATTTTTGTGTCCCTATATTTTGGCAGTTTTTTTTTTTTGCAAAGTACTTGACCATTTTCGGGACACCGAATTTTAAAGCTGTCAATCTATATCAATTTCAGGCAAAAACTGGATTATTTTTGGATATTAAAAATCCTGTACATAGATTAAAAAAGGACGGTTCTTGGCGACTTCCCCCTGTGCGCGACATTGTAGATGGCGCCAGAAAAATTCACATAAATTTTAATATTGACAAATTCAAAGGGGCGAAAGGGGTCAAAAGGCGGTGTGATTAAGCAAGTGCGATGCAACATTTTGAAAATACTTCAAAATTGTCACAGAATTTTCTGCAAATTACTTAAAAAGGAAGACGTCTGTCCGGAAACCGTTATGACACTAGTATAGCTCATTATCATACTACTTTTTGAATCATGACAGTATCAAAACGACGTTTTGCGTGTGATTGTTAAAAATGTGAAAGGATGAAGATGCAATCAATGAGAGTTATGAAATAAGATAAAATCGGATATGAAGGTGTCTGATAATTGTCCGAATTGTCACATTCCTATGAAAACTAAAAAATTAATGGAGTTTTGGAAATAAATGAAATAAATATCCATATTTGTCATACTAATCTATTTGAAAATGAAAATGCATAAATTGTTGCTGGAACGTGTACGTAACGTGACATTAGGATGACTCCTCTTTTCATTGACATAAAGATCTTTTCATCACTATATTGCATACGTTTCGAAACTAATGTCTGTACAGATACAATTCTTAACGTATATGTATATGCTCTTTCAGTTGAAATGTGCAATTTCTGAACTATAATTATAAATCTTGATCAGGTATGAAATCTATGAAATACGACATACGAAACTAATAATTTGAAATCCGTAAGTCTTAGATTGTATTTATCGATAGTAGATTCATATTTATTATTTTCAGTAGTTATCCTATACTCTACAATTAATGGAATTCCTGATGCAAAAAAAAAAGAAAAATAAATAAATAAAACCCTGATTATGATATCCAATAGCTATAAAATGAATTAATAAAGGTGCCAAAAATGAAGATCGTTCATATCTTTGGAGTGAAATATTTTTTTGCAAAAACTAATTATTTTGAGAAAATATTAGGCTTATTTTTGAAAATATAAAGAGTAAAAGTATTTTAATATGAAAGTGTTCGAGAGAGAGAGAGAGAGAGATACATAAGAACATTTGGCCAGAAAAGGGTTAACAAGGGGGGTGTCTCTTATGAGTATTAATAAAGAATGTATCGGTATTTAATCATATTAATATCATTTAATTTCCATCGTCATTTTCAAGAAACGAAGATTCTGATTGGCTGAGAAATTTTGTTGATACATCGATCAACACAATTTTTCACGGAAGTCTATTTATATAACTATTTTTAGAACTGGGGGATCCCTAAAACACGAATGAACTCGTTGCTGAAAATACAATTTGTAGATGTTTGCTTATCATTTCAAGGGTACCATTTCTTTTCTACTTACTCAAAATTTAACAGTGCATGTAGAATTTGCTCAAACTAGTCCTTATTCCAAAGACATAGAGAGACGATCGTTCGCTGTTTGAATCATGGCGGCTGCCATAACTTGTTTTGGCAGACGTATCACTGCAAAACCTTCCGACTTACAAAATATAGTGCGGTGATTGGTTGTTTTTAGATCCAAGAAAACAGTCAGTTTTTCAAAATTAAATGATAAGAAATGAATCTTATATTTTTTCTGTTGATGCAGGTATCACCCGAAAAATTGGACAGAAAACTTTTGCATCAACGCGCTACGCGCATTGATGCAGTTTTCTGTCCAATTTTTCGGGTGATACCTGCATCAACAGAAAAAATATAAGATTCATTTCTTAAATCATTTTCAAAAGTGTAACAAAAACGTACAACAATAAAATAGACTATAACCTTAATGTTTGTATTATCATTATGCATGTGTTTGTTTAAAAATGTAGGACAATCGGGATATGATTTTTTTCCAAATGTGGGACAATCGGGATTAAACCGGGGCGACAAAGCGAAAGAACGAATTGGCAGAAATCAGCCACCATAGAAGTTTTTCTTTTTTACGTTTAGTCCTGGTAGCATAGATTGTACGTTGTACACATACTGGAGAGACACGGACAATGTTCAAGTAAACAAAAAAATAGACGGCGATCTTCTACATAGCACAATGGAAAATGTCATTGCTGCAAATGTGGGTGCCTATGACTTCCTATCCACTATGATACCAACTAGTCTTCAAATATCAAAAGTAGTTTCTGAAGGTAGAGTTACGTTGGTTTGCTTTTTCTAAAAATTCCTAATTTGTGATTTAGACATTTTTACAGTTTTTTATACTTATTTTGTTCTACTTTATAACAGAAAAAATCATCCCAAGGCTTCGTTTTTCTTGTATATGAACATTGTAAAGTAAGACACATGATCCATCAGCCAGTTTAATAAAGGCATTTTATATAGAATTCAATAATTCATGATAAATTTGTACAATTCATGGAATAAATTCAGACGTTTCTTTATTAGATAAAAATTTGAAAAGATGATATGGTTTAAATATATTTATCTAAATTGGCAAAACTAAAATTGTGAGATAGAAGTCTCATCCTCAATTTGATATATAAATATCATTTACAAATGCTACTTCAAAATGCAATGCCGTTCATGTTTTCTTTTCTACTTAAGAAGCAACAACAACAATGACATCAACAACACAAGCACCAACGACACAGGCAGCAACAACAAAAGCCCCAACGACAAAAGCACCAACAACACAAGCACCAACGACACAAGCACCAACAACACAAGCCCCAACGACAAAAGCACCAACAACACAAGCACCAACGACACAAGGACCAACGACACAAGCACCAACAACACAAGCACCAACGACAAAAGCACCAACAACACAAGCACCAACGACACAAGCACCAACGACACCAGCACCAACAACACAAACACCAACGACACAAGCACCAACGACACAAGCACCAACGACAAAAGCACCAACAACACAAGCACCAACGACACAAGCACCAACAACACAAGCACCAACAACACAAGCACCAACAACACAAGCACCAACAACACAAGCACCAACGTCTAAAATACCAACAACTCTAGCACAAACAACCAAGACACCAACAACTCAAACACCAACAACACCGACACCAACAACACAGTCGCCGACGACTCAGACACCAACGACTCGGGTACCAACTACAAAGGCACCAACGACTGAGGCAAAGACTACACAGGCACCAACAACAAAAATAACAACAACACAGACGCCAACAACACAGGCACCGACAAAACATGTTCAAACAACTCAGGTGCCAACAACACAGGTGCCAACAACACAAGCACCGACAACACAGGCACCGACGACTCGGAAACCAACTACAAAGGCAACAACGACTGAGGCACCGACAACACAGCCACCAAAAACAAAAATACCAACAACAGAGATGCCAACAACACAGGCACCAACAACACAGGCACCGACAACACATGTTCAAACAACTCAGGCAACAACAACACAGACGCAAACAACACGAGCACCAACAACACAGGCGCTGATGACTCAGACACCGACGACTCAGGCACCAACGACCCAGGCACCAACTACAAATGCACCAGCGACTGAGGCACCGACTTCACAGGTGCCAACAACACAGTCACCAACAACTCAAACACCAACAACACAGGTATCAACTACACACGCACCGAAGACTCAGGCACCAACCACAGATGCACCAACGACTCAAATTGCACCAACGACTCAGGCACGAACTACACAGGCACCAACAACACGGGCACCTACTACACAGGCACGAACTACACTGGCACAATCAACTCGAGCACAAACAACACAGGCACCAACAACACAGGCACCAATAACTCAAGCTCCAACAACTCAGGCACCAACAACACAGGCCCCAACGACTCAAGCACTTACTACACAGGCACCATCAACACAGGAACCAACAACATTAGCACCATCAACACAAATGCCAACAACACAGACGCCCACAACACAGGCCCAAACAGCACAGGTCTCAACAACACAGGCACCAACAACACAAGCTCCAACAACTCAGGTGCCAACAACTCAAACAGCGTCAGCTCCAGTATCAACGACTCAGGTACCAACGACTCGTACAAATACGACTCAAGCAGCGACAACTCAAGCACGAACAACACAATCACCAACTCATGCACCAACAACTCCAGTATCAACAACTCGGGCACCATCGACACAAACACCAACAACTCAATCACCAACGACCAAGGTACCAATTACTCAGGCACCAACAACGCTATTACCACCGACCCAAGCACCAACAACTCAGGCTCAAACGACTCAGGCACCGACAACACAGAAGCAAAAAACAGAGGCAACAACAACACATACACCAACAACACAGGCACAAACAACACAGGTACCAATAACGACAAAGATTCCAACAACACAGGCACAAACAACACGATCGCCAACTACACAGACACCAACTACACAGATACCGACAACACAGGCACCAACATCACATGTCCCCACACCAAAGGCACCAACAACACAGATGCCAGCAACACAGGCACCAACGACACAGACACCATTGACACAGACACAAGCATCAACAGCACATGTTCCAACTACACAGGCACCAACTACACAGATGCCAACAACACAGGCACCAACGACACATATACCAACAACACAGATGCCAGCAACACAGGCACCAACGACACAGACACCATTGACACAGACACAAGCATCAACAGCACATGTTCCAACTACACAGGCACCAACTACACAGATGCCAACAACACAGGCACCAACGACACAAATACCAACGACACAAATACCAACAACACATATTCCAACAACACAGATGCCAACAACACAGGCACCAACAACACAGGCACCAACGACACAAATACCAACAACACATATACCAACAACACAGGCACCAACAACACAGGCACCGACAACACAGGCACCGACAACACAAGCACCAACTACTCCAAGAGTTATCCGTAAGTATTTACAATGAACTGTATATCTTTGCTTCGTTTTAAATGACTTGCATCTAATTTTTCTCGTAGTACAAGTATATATTGTTTTATTTTTAAGACAACCAAAATACGAAAATGTCTATAATGTTGTTGTTGTTGTTATTATTATAAAATAATAATTATAATTATGATCTTTTATTCGCCAATGTTTTTAACCTTTGATGATTTATTTTAAGCTCCTGAGTGTAACGATGAACCTCTCATTGTCAGCAATGCACTTACCTGCTTTGCTACTCATGTGTATGCACTACAGAATGCCACAACAGTCGAGGAATTTTGCAGGTATGAAAAAAAAACCCACAACACAGCAACAAAACACCTACTACTACTTCTACTACTACTACTACTACAACCATGCCATCACACATAAAACCCCTTTGCCGAATCTGGGATTCGATCCGGGACCTTAGAGGTGATACCACTGTGCTAACCTGCTAATACTAATTCTACTTTGCTGCTACTACTGATAGTAGTACAACAACAACAACAACAACAACAACAACAACAACAACAACAACAACAACAACAACAACAACAACAACAACAACAACAACAACAACAACAACAACAACAACAACAACAACAATTACTACTACTACTACTACTACTTCTACAACTACTAATACTACTACAAGAATTTAAGCTCAGATACGACGTACAATGTACTTTGTTTAATAAGTCAGTCCAAGTTGTATTGTTTATTAGTTGTACAAATAAGCTAAACACTGTGTATAGCCGTACACCGGATATTGGTACTATTTGTAAAAGAGCCTGCATCTTGTTCAATGAAACCAGTTCAATATTACTAAAACAAGGCTAATACGAAAAAGAAAGGGAATTAAATCTACTCCTGATATTTCCAAATCGTGAAAATTAAAATAAATGGAAATAAGACAAAGAGTCATGAAAATTCATATTCACAAAAAGAGCATATTAGAAGGGGTCCCTGTAAAGTGCTACACGTTCCGTTTTTGTTTCATGTCGCACTTTACAGGGACCCTATTAGATCAACCTTTTTTTCTTCCTCCAGGAGAGTGGATGTAATGGGGGACTGCATCATCGCTGGAATACAAGAGAAAACCACAGTTCTGTGCACGGACGAGGACAAAGACAGGCTGTTACGTAGATATGAAACCTATCTGGATTCATTCTTTGTTGCAAATAATATCTTCTTTAGTATAGGATCATGTAAGTAAAATGAAACATCATGTTTGTGATTGGTAATTACATATGTAATAATAGATACAGACGAAAATCTAGAATTGTTTCCAGGAGGGGGATCCCAGCCCGAGTTTGACCAAAAGGAGAGGGGGGATGCCTATATGGATATATTAACATGTAAGACTATACGTAAAAATTGGGAAAATTTATTTTCACAAAATTTAGAGGGAATGATGATCGAGTACGGATCACTCCGACTCCTCTAGATTCGTGCATGAGATGATAGGATATATTTTCATTGTCACGGGTGTTTGGCATTCTAAGATTTTTAGATACATAGCGCACAAAACGGGATATCACTTCCATCCGCTGATACAAAATGACCCATTAAATAGGTAGATCACAAGTTCCATGATTCCTGACACTCAGCACTTGAAAGGAACACAATTACGGTTAGATTGGGGTGAGGGGGTGGGGGTGAGGGGGAGTCGGTCAGTCCATTGTCCTTGACCTTGATCATGATCGATTATGTTCTTCAATCTTTTTTTTTTTGGTTCCAATACACATTGCCTCCATATTGAAAATATATACTAAAGTAAGATCTTCTATGACAGACTTTACTTCTATTTCAGGTTTCTAGGCCGTCTTGGTTCAGTCTCATACATACATACCAGTGTCAGTGTATACCACATCTCAGAGAGAACAGTATTGACTTCAGTTACTATATATTATATGTATTTATTATTATTATTTTTATTGATATTTATGTTTCATTGTTTTCAAATTATATTTTTATAACTTTATATTTATACAATCAATCATTTCATATACATTTTTTGTACATGTGTATATTAAAGTTTCTTTGTGAAAAGAAAATTCGGGAAAAAATCAAATTTATTTTGTATACATCATGCTTCACAAGATACCGAAACACATTATTATGCTGTGTTGGTTTTTATCTCTACATTGCGTAAAAGAGAAAATGGACATCTTTGTATTAAAATAGGTAGAGATGGCCGAGTGGATAAGGCGTTCAACTCTCATGTAGACGACCGGGATTCGAATCCCAGTGTGATCATATTAGAGTTGAAAGTCATATCCGAGTCTCCTGACCGGGGGACTATAAAGGGCCCGGTTGGGTACCCACGTTCATGCTGCAGCAAGAGTATCCAGAAGTGGTGGCACCTTATAAAAGCCGTTGGAAATACGGATCATAATCGTGTAACCCTCCTGCACACATGCATACACCACATACACAAGTGGAGGGTGGGCATTAAATGGGGGTAGTATCCCTCCCCTTAAATAATAGAGGGGGCTATGAGGCATCCCAAAGGGGAACGGCCTGGCGTAAATACTCTGTAACGGGCAGTTGGTCAATGGGATCCCCGCAAAGCAAGATCAATACAGCCAACTGACCCAATAGAGGTGAAGAAACAATACAATGCTTCAAAGAGGAAAGCAGTAAACTGTTTCATGAATAGCAACACACGAGAGAATATGCTCTCTGTACCCTCTCTCTCTCCTCCTCCTCGAGTCCATCTACATTGTCTGTATGGTAACGTCTATTTGAGTTCCCACTAGACATTTTTCATGTTCGCGGACTTCGGAAGATTCGATAGAAATTATCAAGTATTGATTTCAGACGTTAACTACATACAGTAATGTATAACAAAAGATGCTGTGTCAGAACATAATTAAAATTAACACGTTCGGATTGCACCACGATCAAAAACTGCAACACTGCTTTTCCTGAAGACAATGATAGACAATCTTCCTAAACTGGTGTAATCGATAAGTTTGTTTACGATGTTTATTTTTAAAGCTAAATTTAACGCTCAAGAAGTTGCATTATGTTTGCCAATTGGAGCATGGCGTTCAAAACTTCAGTAGATATACTACTTATATTGGGATTTTAAAAGTTCACATTGAACAATGCTGTTCAAATCACATTTAAAAACATACTTTCACACATTGTAAGCCTGTGAAAGTATTGTATGTATGTTTATATTGTGTTCTGAAGAAAAAGATCATGTACACGATGAAGCTAGGAAAATAGAAGATAAATAATTGAAGACTCTCTGGCACAGGATCCGCGATGTATGCTGCAAATACGAGTGGGACAGCCAACAGTATAGGTAAGTTTAAAAATAAAAATCTATTTTCATTCTTTATATAGAACAGCCCTAAAACACAACTAGAAAAATATAATCAATTTTTGTAATTTTCATTCTTTATACTATGAAAGCAAGGGAGGTTGTAACCCCCACCCACCCCACCCCTTTTCCTCATCTTGGTGGTTTAGTGCGTATTTATAGATCTAAAGTTACATGGAAATATCTACATGGTAAAGTAGATGTTACCGGTACATATCTTGTTACATGGGCGGATCTAGAATTTTTTTCCGGGGTGGATGGTTGCGTTCCAAGCCGTCGGGGGAGGGGTTCCAAACTATGGTTTTGAAAAGAATACGCAAATCGAGGAAATCAGCATTTTTGAAAAAAAAATCTAGGGGGGGGGGGATCCTGACACCCAACCCCCTCTAGATCCGCGCTTGTGTCAATATGAGTGGCGATGCATGTTATGCAGATATTCTTTATAGATAATAAAGCATAGGAAATGTAGCAAAAACAATTTATGTATACTCTATATTATGTTTCAACTTATGACGTCTGTGTAAACGGTTTACTTCGATTTCAAATACACTGCCTGATTTAATGGAGAAGCAATAAAATTCTCCACATTATATGCGACTTTTTCATGTCGAATAGCATTTTCAACGGAATGGGTATTGTTTAAATAGACCAAAAATGAGTTAAAGAAGATCCTGACGATAATCTCAACAGCACTCACAATAGAGCACAAAATTAAGCATCGACGGACCCCTAGCAAGCTATAGGTGGGACCAGGTGCCCGGGAGGAGTAAGCATCCCCTGTTGGCTAGCCGCACCCGCCGTCGATGTTTAAGCACGGAAATGAAAAGAAATATAGAAAGTGCTATGGCGACAATGTCAGGGAAATATATTCAAAACACCTACTGTCAAACCCCTCGCGGGGAACTTTTTTACGAGCTCCATAATATTAAAAAGTATCAGATGATTCAAAAGATTCGAAACTGGACAAAATTTCATTGTTTTTAATTTAGAGCTTCCACCTCATTTACCAAAATAATCTTCAAAGTTTTCTGTGAATAATGAGTTCTTACCATTATTGCCATTATTTTTAAATGTTCCAATTTCTAAATGAAAAGATTAATCGAAGGGAATGTTTTTACTTTTATTACTTCTATCAATGAGGAAACGATGCAGTTGAGAAGAAGAGACTTGTATATTCGTTTGCTTTCAACGTCTATTACTTTACTTAGTACCAAAATATTAACTTTTTCTAAAACACTCTGTGATTGGTTCAGATGGCAGAAAGATGGTCCATCGCAGTGCCAATAGGCGTTTGATGATTGGTGCGCTCATCGTCCTCTTCTTGGCTGTGATTGCTGCAATAGCCGGGGTTGTTATCTTCTTAGCAAGTTAGTCTTCTTCTTTTCAATTTGAAAACTGGTCTAAACTTTTATTGAAATTAGCAAAATAATGGGGCAATCTTAATAAAAAAATAATGTCTGGATGTCAATAAAGAGGGGAAAAAACAAAACCATTTTATGATAAAAAAAGATTTGTAATACATGCGCATAATTATATTAATTTTTATAATTCATTTTATTTGTATCATCCCTCTCCTCTTGCAGAAATATTTCAATTAACTGCATAATTTTAAATATATATTTCTTTAAAATTCTGTGAATTTATATTAAAATGAATTTATTTCTGAATGAGATTATTTGTTAATTTTCAGGTAAAGAGGACACGCCTCGGAGCACACCAAGACAGTTCTGTAAGTGTTCTAACTACGTCTGGCCAAAAGAATTGACCGAGGGGGTTTCTTGAGATGTGGCGAATGAAAAACACTAAATGTCCATTAACCTCATGGAGTAGCCAACTTGATGTCCAAAGATTAAAAAGGGTGTTGGTTCTTAGGATTGGGCAAAAGAAAGACACGCTTCGTATCTTAAAACAATTATCCATCAACCTTATATAGAGAAGCCAAATTGATGCTCAAAGAGAAATAGCATTAAAGTTTTAATTTCTGGATCCATATATTCTTGATTCATTACCTAAATTACAGTATGCTTCAATTGTAATACGAAGTAGATATTTTTACAAAATCATTAGAATGGAATTATACTTTTCTTTTCTATGATTCATCTCACTATTAGAATTGATAAAACACCCCCCCCCCCCAAAAAAAAAACACAACACAACAAAACAATAACAAAACGACGACGACAACAACAATAACAACAACAACATGATTAAAATTTTACATGTACATCTATAGATATTGCATTATCAGTTCTTGTTTTTTTTTTTTTTTTTTTTTGCAGCACCCGTCTTTGACATACAATTTTCTATCAATAAAACATGGAATCCGAACTATGGCGATCCAAATTCAGCTGATTTCCAACTGCTTTCTACAAGAATACGAAACGAGGTGATCTGATTCTATTACAACAAATCATATCAGTAATAAAAATTGACTATCTAATATTTTTTACATTATCAGTTCGAGGTATATCGCATTGTCGATTTATCTTGATTTTAGCTTGTTGGAAATTTTAAACATAAGTCATGCTTACATTAAATTAAAGAATATTTTTCATGTTTTTGCTTCTTGAAAGCTGGACTCAATATTCAGGGCTGCGATGAACAATGCTGGGGAACAGTATAACTATACGGAAATAATTTCATTCAGGTAAGTAATATGGATATCATAATAATGTAATCAATCAATATTTCATCCAAAAATAACACATCACAGGAGCAGTGTCATTGATGTCAAAATTTAAGTTGCTCTATAGTTTTATTTCTTGTAAAGATAAGAATAAAATATTTGCTATATTTTGTATATTGATACAAGAAAAGAGTGGCAAAAACTAATTCTGAATACTGATTTCGAAGCTACATGTTCCAATCGTGTGGTCAAGATCCGATGTGACACTATACTCCTTTTAAAGTTATAATCGTCTTGTGTTACTGGCGATAAGTACATGTAGAATGAGATACGAAGATAATTTCAGTCAAAAAAAAAAACCAAAAAAAAACAACAAAATAAAAAAAAAAAAAAACAAACAAACAAACAAACAAAACCCCCCCCAAAAAAACGCTCCATGTAAAAACTATCCCGATTCAATGCACCAGACAAACATGTTTCGGAAATGTTATTATGGATATGATCCTCAGCACTCAGTAGTGATATACAAGGTTAAATTATTTGACAATTCAGAAAAAGTCTGAGGGAATTCAAAGCTATTACTTTTCCAATTTTGCTCCGTGCATTTTGGTGGATTATGTCATAAATGTTGCTTATGATCTGAATTACAGTCAGATATCATAGAAATATGTTGCTGTTTGTTAAAGGTTGACCCTTGCATATACACATACTGTCATTTACGCTCCTCTTGGAGCCAAAAGAAAATTTGGACTCGTTCGCTCTTTAAGCCACAATCGAACCGATGAATTGTAGGTGTCGACACTTTTTGTGTTTTGGCTTAGCACATTATAAGTATCAAATGATGAACGCTTTTAAAAATGCCCTTTTTCAGTAATGGAAGTATTGTTACAAAGTGTACAACATACTGGAAAAGAAACTCTCACACACAGAAAACCAAGGATTCTATTACCATTACACCGATCGATGACGTTTTAATATATCAAACACTTCTTGATGGATCTCAGACGGCAGAGAACGATCCTGTGACATTCCCTTTGTTGTCTAACATTAAGGATGGAAGCATTACTGTCGTGGAAGTGGATACAGATAGTAAGAATGCTTTGATAATACAATATTGGCAACTTTGGGTTAAAGAGGATCCCGACGATAATCTCAACAGTAATCACAATAGAGCACAAAATTGAGCATCGACGGACCCAAGCAAGCTAGAGGTGGGACCAGGTGCCCGGGAGGAGTAAGCATCCCATGCCCGGCTAGCCGTACCAGCCGTCGATGTTCACGCACGAAAATGAAAACAGCATCTAAAATATGTGCACTGTCTGAGGTTATGTCTATACAGAAATTGCTATGTCGACCATGTCGGGGAAAAATATTTAAAACACTTTGGGTAAATTGTCGGGAAAATGTCGACTTTTTGTAACGTCTGTATTTTATTCTGAAACAATGAAATATGATTGAGTTTTTGTATAAATGATTATTTCAAAAGTCTTATGTAAAATTACTTTCCAGCGACTGGTTGAGCGATAATCGCTTTCAACAATTGAACATTTTGGAGATTTTAAATAGTTGTCGTTTTCATTAAAATATACAACTTTATTCGTTTAATCATCGTCGTAAATACAAGTTTCTTTCTCAATCTGTACCACATTCCACATTTGAAGAAGCTTTCAAGGATATTTTATGTTTGTAGGTAACACCACAAGTACCACAAAACCAACAACCTCTCGTGAGTATAATATTAATTTTTAAAAACACTTCTTTTAACCTATATTTTAGAGTCACTCGATACTTTAAATGATCGACGTACAAAAGTGTTATAGTAAATATACAAGATATGATAAACGAATTAATAGTCAGCAAATTTTGCAGAATCTTTCAATAATGTTTGATTTACTTCATCGTCGGAAACCCAAGCTAGGTCACGCAAGCTCGTGAGCGTGGGTTTCCGACGATGGATTTACTTTCGCTCGTAATAATAGAAAAGTGTAAATATTTGCATGATATCTGGCTTATCTGCATTTCAATTAAATGATTAAGAAGCCAAATGTATTATGTATTTTTATTTGCAGAGACTCCAACCACCACTAGCACAACCACAACATGTAAGTTCTTATTCATACAATTGGAAAATAAAAAAAGGAAAATTAAAATCATCGATTGAAAATTCAATGATTGACTAAGGGATTCATCTGTCACTATGTCACTATATTCAACATTGAATTTGAAGACAGTGTCACTGCTGGTGGACCAGGAGTCCCCGAGGGCACATGTAGCCAGGTTCGATCAACTTCGGTGAATCGTTTCTTCAACGCATTCGAAAATTTCTGTTACAATTTTTTTTTTGAAATTTCTAAAACGTGGGTCCTGTAGCATCATGTCCCACCCATCCTGCTACGTCTTTGTTTTGATTGAGGATCACTGACGAGGGTTGAGTACCGGAAACGTGCATGTCTGGTCCATGCTGCAAATTTATCTGTTCTTAAATGATGCTATTGAACCAAACATTATACTTTATATCTTCCAAAATGGAAGTACAAATGTAACCAGATGTGACAATTCTACCGAACTGAAGCAATGGGTGTTGCATGCAAGCAGGAGATGCTGACTATTCCTGGGCACCTTGTCTCACTCCCATATCCGGACTTCGCTTCTTTTCATGTGGTGGAGGTTTTTGTTTGTTTGCTTTGGTGCCTGTTCATCCTAGTTTCTTATGCCTTCGGTGTACGATTTTCCGAATTATCGATTTTGTGCTGTGTATAGGGATATGGTCATTATCCATATTTGTCATTTGAAGACGTTAAACATTAACATTTATCTCTTACATATCCATTGATAAAATAGACAGTAAAAGGCCTCTGAAAAGTAAAAGAAAATATATCTGACGGATTTATTAGAGGGAATACAACTCCCCTTTAGATTTCCAAAGATGATTAATTTTGCCTTATTTTGACGTAGAAACAACTTTCAATTTAAGAGTAAAGAAGTTACAAAGCTTCCGAGAATCCTACCCTTCAATTCCTTTCCTTGATATTTGTCCCTTGATTTTTTTATATCGGTTACCTGAATTCCTATCCTCCAAAACAGTTCATTGATATCAGTCCCATGATATCCTTTCCTTTATAGCAGTCTCTTGAACTCCTCTCCTTGATATCTGTCCCCTAAATTTCTTTTATATCAGTAACCTGAATTACTATCCTCCAAATCAATTCTCTGAATTTTCTTTCTTTATATTTAGATCTCGTGTTATCTTTCGACGATAATGGTCATCTTTGTACTTCAAAATATCACAATATATCAAAAAGTTTGACGACTTAAACTTCAAAATTAAAAAAAAATTCCTTTTCATACCTTCGTCGTCTGCCTATGATGTATTCATTTCTCAATTGATAAGCTAGCTACTCCAACACAAATTCAACTTACGACGTCTTTGTTCAAAACCAAGGAAACTGAAAGAATTACTACTGATGTTTAACGTCTTCAAATTCATTAGCGTCATTTTTGAGCAGATAAATTTACAGCATGGACCAGACATGCACGTTTCGGGTATTTAACCCTCGTCAGTGATCCTCAATCTAAACAATGTAATATGGCCAAAATCTTTGAAAATTGTGTCCGAAATATACCGAGAGACGTAGCAAGATGGCTGGGATATGATGCTACAGGACCCAGATTTTAGAAATTTGAGAAAATTTTGTAAAAAGAAATTTTCAAATTCGTTTGAAGAAACGACCAACCGAAATTGATCGAAGTTGGCTACATGTGCCCTCGGGGACTCATGGTCCCTCAGCAGTGACACACACCAAGGAACCAAGGAATAATTTATAAGCAACTGACTCTGTCACTGCATGGATGTTTTGGGCGATACAATGAAATTATAAAACATTATAACATCTCAGTTGTCCTCCACGTTAAGATATTTTCGGTGAGAGCCATCCAAACACCGAATTTAATATATTCACCGGATACGACTTTTCTGCACGTTCTAAGTGAAGGGTGATGCTAGCAAACAGGATATGCTTACTTTATTTAATCAAGTCGGGTCCACTTACAATGAATTTTGGTAATTTTCTCATACAAAATTCTGATGGTATGATACAACGCGTAAACTTTAAGTAAGTTTAAGGCTTCTTTTTATTCCTACCTCATTATACTGTTGCTTGCATTGTTTGTCTGGTATGATTCATGTGACATTTAAATAAAAATGTTTAACTAATAATTAATACAAGGCATGATTTGGAAAGCGCCATCCACTATTGAGTCCCTTCTTGCACTTGAGACTGTTCATTACTCATAAGTTCATTACTCATAAGTTCATCACTCATAAGTTAATCACTCATAAGATAGTGTTGTCCTTCGTTTTTCTGTGTTGCTGTATTATTGTCTCCGTCAATATCTTTTCTAGTGAGAAAGTTATTTAATTTGGTTCAAGAGTTTTTATGCCTACTGACTCTGATTTTTGCAGTCTTAATTTGGGTTTTGTATCTGCCTTTCATTCACTTGTCCTTAGCAGGTTCTTTGGCAGAAAATTTAGATTAGACTCGCTATTTCACATTATTTGGATTTCCTCTTTTTAGGCCTCGAGCGTCACTGATGATACATAACTTGATGAAATGCGCATATGGTGCACTGTAATGTCATTATAGAACATTTATTTCATTATTGACAATTTATATGAACTCCCAGAATTCTAATTCTTTTCTTTGAAAAATATCTCTCCTTTCCTCGATATAGATCTCCTCAATTACTTTCCTTGATATAATAGATCGGTATCATTTTTTTTTGAAATCAGTCCCATTAGTTCATTTTCTTAATATTTATCCTCTGATTTTTTGAGATTCTTCCTTTCAGGAAGTATCTTACTGTTATGGTAACTGCTCAGAGTATGCAAATTGAGAAACTGCCGCTTTGCACCTCAAAATATAGTGCTGTGTTTAATTCAGGAATTTGCTGTCTACCACATACAAAATGAAAGAACAAGAAAATTCTTTATCTTGAAAAGAGTTTCAATTTCACAAAGAATAAATGCACCACACAATATCAACTAGAATTCTTGTTTTCACAGCACAATGGTGGCGTAGTAATATACTAACTTTGTTTATGACAATGTTTAATGTTTGTGTTGTTTATAGAGATATTATAAGCTTCACATATGCATCCTGTGTTTAAGAAAATAATCATCATTGCCTTACGATAAAATTATTCAACATTTTAATATCTGCTGACAATAAATTTTGTATAGATTTAGAAGTATCTCTTAGGACCTTCAGTCCTTTGATTTTTTTATATCAATCCACTGAATTTGTTTTTGGATATCAATCCCCCCCTAATTATTCCTTTTCCAGACATAAGTACATAGAATGCCTCCCACTTCCTCTACCTACATCAGTTCCTGAATTCCGCTCCTTCAGAAAATTTCTCTAAAGTTCGAGCCCATTTAACCATGAACGTTCTTCTTTTTCTCCTTATATGTAAACATTTTTTAGCTCACCGGGACGAAAAAGTCATGAGAGCTAATTGCTATACCCTCGGCGTCGTCGGCGTCGTCGGCGTCGTTGGCGTCGTTGTCGTCGTTGTCGTCGTCCGTAGACAAAACTTTAACATGGGCTATATCTCTTGAACTATAAGGGATAGGGCTTTGATATTTCACATGTAGATACCTTGTGCCGAGACCTTTCATTTGAGACCATGACCTTTGACCTAGTGACCTTGACCTTTTACTTTGACCTACTTTTCAAAAACTTTAACCTGGTTTCTGACAAAAACCTGTATAGGCGAGCTATGTAATCTTTGATTACCCTATGTTTTCTTGAATCATTAGGACATTTCACAGAAACATGAGAAATGTGCCGAGCTGAATGGATGTTTTAACTTCAACTGAGAAGTAAACGCAAGAAAATATATCGTTATTGATGAATGGAAGGGAATAATTTGTTGCAAAATTTGACGTTATCGTCGCGGAAGATATCATAAACTGCGATGACAAATCGATCAGTTTTAAACACGAATGACATCTTTCTTAATATTTTGCATTTAATAACAACGAGTAAATTATTCCATTAATTATGGGCACAAATAAGCCCCCCCCCCTGAGACTTTTTGATAGATGCATAAGATGTCAGTCAACAGAAAATATGACGTTTGATTTAACAATTGACCTTCCAAAGTCGGCTCCGATTAAACATTGGTTTCCTTCCTTTTAAGTGCTGACTTTCTTGTTTCAGTGTTTTGTGTGCTAAGTTATTCCTTTTGTCTAGGTTGTTTTCACATATCTCACTGTCTCCGGTTGTTTGTTAGTGTACATGTTTGCGTGGTATCTGATGTTTGTTGGTGTACATGTTTGCGTGGTATCTTTTGTTTGTTGGTGTAAATGTTTGCATGGTATCTGTTGTTTGTTGGTGTACATGTTTGCGTGGTACAAAAATGTATTTGTTGTTTGTTGGTGTATATGTTTGCGTGGTATCTGTTGTTTGTTGGTGTAAATGTTTGCGTGGTATTTGTTGTTTGTTGGTGTATATATGTTTGCGTCATATCTGTTGTTTGTTGGTGTAAATGTTTGCGTGGTATCTGTTATTTGTTGGTGTACATGTTTGCGTGGTATCTGTCGTTTGTTGGTGTACAAGTTTTCGTGTTATCTGTTGTTATCTGTTGTTTGTTGGTGTACATGTTTGCGTGGCATTTGTTGTTTGTTGGTGTACATGTTTGGATGGTATCTGTTGTTTGTTGGTGTAAATGTTCGTGTGGTATCTGTTTTTTATTGGAACCTTGTGCGCACATGCTCCGCTTTTATCGCCGCCTCTTGGTCTTCTTTGAGATATTTTTCTCGAGTCTCGAGTTTAGTTACTGTCAATTTTGTTAATGAGCTGTCCGCCATTTCTTTTACAGATTCTACAAAACTGGCCTCGACATCAACCCAAGTAATACAAACAACAAAAACAATGACCACAACACAAACTACTCCAACAACAAGGACTACAGAAACAATGAGATTAACTACTACTACAGCAGAAAGAGGTTGGATAATGTCTATTATTATTTAAACAGTTTTTAATTCTGTTTAGAATTTGAAACACAATTTTCAATTTCGATTGGTCGTTTCTTCAAACGCATTTGAAAATTTCTAATTACAAAATTTTCTCAAATTTCTAAAAACTGGGTCCTGTAGCATCATATCCCAGCCATCTTGCTACGTCTTTCGGTATAATTAGGACATAATTTTCACAGATTTTGGCCATATAACTTTGTTTAGATTAATGATCTCTGACGAGGGTTAAATACCTGAAACATGCATGTCTGGTCCATGCTGTAAATTTATCTGCTCTAAAATGATGCTAATGAATTTGAAGACTTAAAACGTTTGTGCCTTCTCTAACACCAAATTTGATGCATTATTTTCTTACTAAGGGGTATCACACCAAGGGCATAGCTCTGTCCTTATTTGGTTCTTTTGCAACAAAATTAGGGCAAATATCAAGAACCTTGTTGTCTATATATAATTATAAATTCATTGTTTGGATTCCCTCTATTTCGGATTAGAGCATTAATGATAAGACATTACTTGTTGTAATACGCATGAAAGGCACTGCTTTTTTTTCATTAAAGGGCATATATTTTGATAATTTTAAAAGTAGTTGATATACTTACATCTAATGCATCAAAATCGGGGTTAAGCTAGTTATAATCATCATTTTTTAAATTATGCAAATATGTAGCCACAGAAACGGCCGGTCTACGACACTTGGCTATTTGGTTGGTTGGGGTGTGTTTGCCGCAGTGCCTTCTATATGACAAATCCTAGCTTAACAAGGTAAAATATGGTTGCCGATCGTTTAGTTTTGCTTGAGTAGAGTCAGACATAGTCAGTAAACCCCTGGAAAATTGGTCATATCCTAAATTTGGGTCCCGAATTCGTCTTATATTTGGCACTGCGGCATACACAACCCAACCAACCAAATAGCCAAGTGTCGTTTGCCGTTTCTACGGCTAGCAAAAATGTAACAGAAACATATGATATTGATCTTCACCAAATTTAAAGCATCTCCGAAACGCTCACTTTTACAATATCAGTTCTCAAAATATTTAAAAACAATATGAACAAACTGTGGTGATCATGGAAAATGTTTCTACTTTTGATTTCAGTGCAAGGAATAAATATTCCAGATCACAACGTTATGATAAGATACACACTAGATCAAAATCAAGGAATATATTTCTCCGATTTTATGAACATTAGTGTTCGGTTCAGCACATTATATAACCAGGGTTTCCTATTCTGGATAAATGATGAAGCTACCTCAGATTACGTGTCAATGGATATAAACGATTTCGGTATGTTTATCTTTCTATTCTTTTGCACTCCTATTAAAAGAAAAGTGTACTAAACAAACCTCTACTGTCGGCAGCCGCATCACCAGAGTACTTTGCAAGTGGAAGCACTTTCAGTCAGGGGGTTAGGGGATCGCTTTGAGACCCCTTAGTATGGGTTCAGGAAGAAGCCCTTGTGGGGATCCAAATCCCAGAAATACAATCCAATGGATTTCAAAGATTTTCAGGGCAATTTTCTACGTTAAAATGACCCTTTGCACACATTCTTTTATTCTTTTCTTTGCAAAACAATGTGGAAGCATCAGCGTACTTGCGTAGGCCTGGCATTAAAAGTTTTTGTATAAACAAAGCTTCAATTTTTGGTCTTTGAATACCTCTTTCATTCCATTCATTCTTTAAAGGGTGGCATTCATCTGTGTTGGAATGAAAGAACATATGTTTGTTGCAGGTCGTGTGAGGTTTACTGCAAAAGCGAGATATGAGAGGGTTGAAGTAAATTCTGCAAATGTTGGATATTCATACACAGATGGCAAAGAACATACAGTTCGGATGTGGAGAACAGGAAGTGATGCAAACGAACTGCATTTACAGGTTTGAGTATACAATTGCATTTTCATGTTCAATCTACCATTTATTTTATTTTGAAATGGTGTTGAAAAACACTGGAAACCAAGTCCAACAAAACATCCCTAGGAAAAAAAATAGAAACTAAGACCAGACATGGTTAAGATCAGGTCATTGTATTGAACAAAAAAAAAATATATCACACAGTTTGAGTATACCAGATGTAGGGGGGGGGGGGTAATTAAGACTTGCAACCGTCTTGGTTTTCTCTGTTCGTTTTTACTTCCTATGATAACTGAGTAGCGTAGCGTAAACGAAGGAACCAAGAACGGGTACCAGTGTAGGGGTAATTAAGCAATGACAAGCATAACAAAACAATTAGCATAAGTCATACGCGTCGTAACTTTTAATGTTAAAGAGTTGATTTTTTTGGAAAAATTGTCAGTATAGGTAAATCGCAATGTAGAGTCTTTGTATGTAATTTTTACGATGCCTAAAGACGTATGTAAATTAAGCTTATTTATTTCCACAGGTTGACAACGACCAAGAAGCACTTTTAAGTATGACACAACCATCAATTCTCAGCAATGATCCCATACTTACGAAGCCTAAATTTATGTATCTAGGTAAAAATGGTAAGGGTTTTTTTTTCGCAATCACTTTTAAGGGAAAAATTAAGTGATGAATTAAAAAAAAGAAGGAAATTGTCTTCAACATGAATCCATTGCAGCTGTGCACCCAAATGAAATTTTCTCTGTATATAATTCATATGTGCTTAATGGTTTGAGTTAGTTCCGCACGCTTTATCCAGTTAGTCAGGTTTATTTCAATATGAGTTTCAAACAGAATTCAAGTGAGCCAACGAAAAATATATAGCTCATTCTGATATTTTAATTCTCATCAAATTGATGGTAATAAGTGGCCCGAAATAATCATAAAGTCCTATCTTGGTAGCATTGCTGTAGGTAGTTGTAGTATCATTTCTGTAATTTTGCCAGAAACAACCCAGAATGGATTTAAGGGCTGTATATCTCACATTGAGATAGATGGTGTCAATCCTTTGGTAGAAATATATAGAGTTCCCCGTCCCTCATTCATTGATGTCACACCAAACAATACAATTCTTCGAAATGACGTTTGTGGATATGATGACATCACTGTAGATGTTAGTGGTGAGTAAACTTTGCTATGTTGAGATATATGATATTTTTAATTCAAAAGCAGTAAACTTTGTTTTATTGTTTGTTTTATTATTTTTTTTACATAAGAAATCCATTTTTTAATTTTGATTCTTTCATCGTTATATAGAAGAGGTATCATTTTCAAGAGATATTTTTACTTGAGGCGTCATATTATCATAAAGACTGAAATGTCAATAATTGGATAATTAGAGATGTTTCTATTGTTCACTTCTCTAAATTCACTTATTTCAAAATGAAAAACAGAATCATATTTTTCTTTAAATAATTGCTCACTTTGGTACAAGTATACGTCTTTCTGGCTTACCCCAAATTTTTTAACTTTTCGTCCTCTGTTTTCGTGTCATTAACAGATTCAGTATGTCAAAATGAATCACTGTTAGTACAGTTTGCTCTTCCCTGCCTGGCCACAAATCTTGGTAGTGTCTTGGCAGCCCAAAACCAAACCATGTTTTGCAGGTATTGTTAACATTTTGACATTGGTTCCTGTAGTTTACTTCGTTGCAATGGTTCATATCCATGCAAAAGATGAAGTACAATGTGTCGAAAATTTGAAAAAAAAGTTGTATTCATACCTCGCTGTTCAAGTCCACTTTATATATTATATATTTATTTCAATGCTGCAATTTAATCCTGATCATAACTCTTTAACTTTTGTTCGCAGTGCAGCATTTCATCTTGATCTCGAAGAGATTTCTTGAGGTATCCCTTGTACAAATTTCTTATGGTCTTTTTACGTAATGATTTCATCATCTGCATTTATAAAGTATAGTAATAAATATTCCTGATAAGGTACTAGAAACCATAATATATTTTCTGAAAATTGATAATGTCTTGGGTACAGATATAACACTTTCTGGCCTTAAAAAGGGAAGAAACTCTTGTATTACTGCGCTATTTGATACATATTTTATAGTAAATACTTCAAAATGTATTCCCTTTGATCCTCTACCAAGAAAGTCTTACATCTGTAGACATGCATTATTACCTTTCTGAAAATATATAGTTTATAGTACCTACTTAGGCATGAAAAACACCCCATTGCACTTTGGATACACCAAGGACCGATTTTTTCATCATTCATATGAAATATTTGAAGCGTTCTGTTTGTATTCTTGTAGTGTTTTAGAGAATATAGCAGGCTGTATCGTGGATAGAATATATCTTGCCACGTCCGTACAATGTACAGATGACGATAAATATGATGCTGTGAGAAAATTCGAAAGTCAACTCAATATAGTGTTTGCAACATATGGAATAACATACCAAATACAGCCATGTAAGTACTTCGTAAATATAAAGAATGTAAAAGGAAACCAAGTATATATTTTAACACCCTTTAGTAAATGTTATTGCTTTTATATCTTGATATGTTTTGGCATTGGAGTCGATATTTCTTACTGTATTGTTGAAACCTTAGATAAGTTTCAGGTTTAGATAAGTATGAAAAGCACTATGGCTGGCCCAGCATCACTGATGAGAATTTCATACAATGTATTCGAAACTCGTGTCTGATGCATGAAAATTGGTTTGAAATTTTCTTCAAGAAGGTATAGTGTTGGAACACTTCCTTATTATTAATTATTCATAACCTTATAATTACTCTGCTCCTACATGTACCCCAAAGTAGGGATAGATGGTGATTTCATTTGCATGTAGAATTTCTTCATATCTATTTCAGGCTTACCACCATGAGGCTATGATATATTTTCATATGATATCATGAAGTCGGGTTGTGATTTTCTGAAAGGATATATTATTTTAAAAATGACCGGGTTTTCTAAGTAAACTTGAGTGACAAAACCCAAGCTCTATTTCAACATATACTAACAGAACCAATTGCAAAGAACCAAAAACTCATGATGCTCAATTTCTGTGAACAATAGTCAACGAGAGGAAGAGAACAAAAAGTGACTGGTGTTGTGAAACATACTGTCTAAGCTGCTTCGGCTAAGTTCTTTCAGATTTATAAATAATTTATTTGAAAAACAATATGAATTTATTTATATATGAATTGTTTATTTTTACTCTTCTTTTTATTATTAAAACATTTATTCATTGAACTTCTTGGATTCTTGTATTCATATCACTCCAAATGCATTTCTCTTGTTTCTTGTACTGTTTAAGATCTGTTCATGATCCTGAAGTAATCAAACATGTATATAATTTACGGAACTGGAACAATCTACAGTTTTGTATCAGCATTTTTCCCGAGCATACACTGACCGACCGTGAAGAATGTCTCCATAACACCAGATTTCCAGATCTCCTTAGACAAGAACTGTATCAGATTCATATTCCGTATCTGAAAGTGAGTTGGACTTCTTGGGTGATGAAATATGAGCTTGCTGTAGTCGCTAGAGCATGGACTAATTTCGTATGACCGATGCTTTAAATGTCTCTTCACAGAGCCTTGACCCCATCGACGTATCGTTTTATTTCAAAAGCACAAAACAACAAAAAGGCGTTTATTCAAGTGCATTAAATTACTTTCTTTCCAGCTCTGTTTCTTGAAAGAATCTTTGCTTTGGCCCTTTGTCAATTTGACATCATACATTACTTTGCTTTTTTGGAGACTAAATCCCAAATATTATCAAAATTAAAGGAGGTTAAAATCATAGCACCATCCCATTAATGCTTTTTGGCCATAAATTTTATTTAACTGTGCTACTGAATCAACCCTACACAAAATTTGCAGCCGCGTACTCTTTGAAAAGTAAATGTACAAATTTAATTTCAAAAGTAAAATGAGTTAAATTTCTGGAAATTTGACAAAAATTATGATCAATTTCTTTTGAAATTCAGACCCATACAAGCAACAAAGTATATTACTTTAGGTGTTTCACAAAATGCATTTTATGGTGACATAATTAACAAAATAAGAAGGATCAAAGATAGCATAACTATCGGAAATGCGTCAGAGTCATCAAACGCCTTTTATACCGTACACGTATGATCCTAATGTCACCAGACGGACACTAAGCTTGGTACTTGACCAATTTACAGTCTTGTACGAGCGCATTCTTAAAACTTGCACTCTGACTGAGTGTGACGACGGGACTCCATGATTGGCCCTGTCCAAACCTCTTTAGAAAAGACAGGGCCCCGACCACCTGTCCTCTCTGAATGTCAGTCGGACTCCTCGGGTGATAACATATATGAGCTCGCTACAGCCGGCAGAGCACGGACTGTAATACGCACGTCCTCTTTTAATATCCATTTACATATTCATCTGTGTTACTTTGACCCCTGCGTTTCACGGTCTTGTTTGTGTGAAGTCATCTAACAGTGAGGAGGTTGTTTTACACCACAATTGTGCGTTCTTCGGAACCTCTGGAAAATCGGAATAGTGGAAGGGTTGTGCGCACGTAATTCAGGATAACCACACCGTCTGCTGCTTACGTGGTAGATGACTGTCCTAAGTCGGCACCGGTTGCCCATTGGTCTCGTTGGTTTATGTGTGGTCTTTTATGTTTAATGTTTCTATGTTGTGAGTTGGTGTTCCTTGTCCCTTTTGCGTCTCTACCTTTGGGTGTCTGTTCTGTGTTTTTTGCATTGGGTGTCTGGGGTTTTGCTGTGGGTGCTGCAATCTAGTGTTGTTGTAGATCCCTTCCTTTCTTTTAGAGAGGATCCTGACGATAATCTCAACAGCACTCACAATAGAGCACCAAATTGAGCATTGGCGGACTCCTAGCAAGCTAGAGGTGGGACCAGGTGCCCAGGAGGAGTTAGCATCCCCTGTTTGGCTAGCCGCACCCACCGTCGATATTCATGCACAAAATAAAAAAAAAAACAAGATATAAATGAATTAAAGAAGATCCTGGCGATTATCTCAAAAACACTCACAATAGATCACCAAATTGAGCATCAACGGACCTCTAGCAAGGTAGAGGTGGGACCAGGTGTCCGGGAGGAGTAATCATCCCCTGCTGGAATATAAAATACATGCACTGTCTAATTTTATGTCGATAAAGAAAGTGTTATGACTAGAGGACATTACTTAAATTCATCTGACTGTGTCTGAAAATCACTTTGACGTAATTAAAGTACCACTGATGAGGATTAACAGCCCGAAACACGTGTCTGGTACATCAAAATTGGTTTGAAATTCTATTCATGAAGGTATCGAGTTGGAACACTCCAACTTTCTTTAATTCAACGACTGTTTGTATTTTGAGACGTATGTGCAATTGAATACATGGAACATGTTGTACAGATAATGTGCGAACAGACATACCTTTTGTTTTGAATACTAGTAGGTTTGGTTGGTTTATGTGCGGTGTTTGTGTTTGATGTTTCGTTTGTCTCTTGCTGTGTGTGTATTCTCTGTGTTTTCACTTGGGGTGTTTTGGTGTGTTGCTGTTGGTGCTGGAACTGAGTCTTGTCGGATATCCTCTCCTTTCTTAGTAAAGAAGATTACACTCCTATTTCGGCATGGGGTGAGCATTGGTCATTTGTCTTTGACTTATAATCTTAAGTTATCTATTCTTTGTTGTCAACTTTTCAGCCTCACGTCAGAAGGAAGATCTTCATTTTAATCATATCTATTTGGACTAATGTTGACGTAACAGTTTCGAATTAAATTAGCTACTTATAACTACAGAAATCAAATGCAAAAATAAAATCTGAATTATGTGACCATATAAAGACATGCTTTAAAGGTTACATATATCTCTTTATCACTCATCATGAGTGACATTCTGTGTTGTCATTCGTGTTTAAATGTTGTGTGTTTTGTTTCCTTGTTGGTCCAATTTTTCTCATCATATTCGGCTATATGTTGGTATGTATGTCTAACATGGTGATTGCATGTTTTATTTATGTCTTGTCCGTGTATGTTTCCCTCGGTCTTTACGTTGTTGTTTTGTCGGAGATCTTTCAAATTTCAAGAGTCAGATGCAACCTCATCAATCAGTTTGAAGGAATCAGCAATTAAGTCGATAAGAACTTAGGAAGGGTCGAAATAGTGTTGTGAATTTTGTTAAATGTGAAGATAATTATCAGAAAGAAGTTTTTGATTTTTTCTGGGATTTTCAAAATTTCAAAGGTTTTTTGATACAGAAATAACATGCAGATGAAAATCAATAAGACCCATCTCTAAAGTTGCAAGATGTCCATACTCATGAAGTAACTGGCATCATGATTAGTATGGCAATTAAGATTAATTAATCGCAGGGAAAGTAAAATGTTCTTTAACTCTTCTTTAGTTTGTCGAACAAGCTATAATTGAAACTTTGAAATTCAAAACGGAAATATATTCTGTTGCAGTGTATATAGTTTTTAAAAATAAAGAGAAATAATGAAATGGGAATTACTTGACAAAAATAATTGATCGTTATTTGTTAATATTCAGGAATAATCACCACATCATGATAAGAATTCTTTGGCGTATTTGTTTAACATAATAATTGTTGTCCATTCATTTGAGACATGTGAAGTCAAAGTTCTTGAGATATCTGTCATTAAAAAGACCTCTTTGAAAATACATATAATATTCTATATTAATTCAGCCCACCTTTTTCTTCTCAGACTTTTTATGAACCCTTCAAAACTTCAAGCTTAATTAACTGTTCGTTCTTGTTTTGTTGAAAAAAAAGTTTCTGGTTCGTAATTTTGACATTGCATAATACTATGCAAACAAGAGATTCGTTACAAAGGTCATTTAAATAGGGCGAGTATCAGATAGACATTGGCCATGAATTATATTATTTAAATGTGCATGCAGCACGCATGCACCCAAAGTGTCATCACGCTCCATTAACTCGTCTGCATTTGGAAGGTTAAACACCCCTTTATGTCAGTTTGCCAATTTTAACAGGTGATTATGTAAAGTATATACACTGATGCCATAGAAAATGTGGCATCAGTTTACATTGGTCTCGTTGGTTTATGTGCAGTCCTTTGTGTTTGATGTTTCTGTATTGTGCGTTGACGTTCCTTATCTCTTATGCGTCTCTTTCTGTGCTTGTCTGCTTTGTGTTTTTGCATTGGGTGTTTTGCTGTGGGTGCTGCAACCTGGTGTTGTTGGAGATCCCCTCCTTTGTTTTTCATGATTATTTTGTTGATCGATCAGGCTATTATAGAAACTTTGAAATTCAAAAAGGAAATATACTCTGTTGCAGTGTGTATCGTTTTGAAAAATAAAGATTGCAGTGAAAGGGGAACTACTTGACAAAAAATTGATCGTTATTTGTAATGTTCAGGAATAATCAATAACATCAGGAAAAGAAATCTTCGGCGTATTTTTTCAACATATTTTGAATTGTTGTCCATTCATTTGAGATATGCAAAGTCAAAATTCTTAAGATGTTAAACGTCTTCAAATTCATTAGCTTTTTATCTTCATATCTGCCCTTAAATAGACCTATCTGAAAATAATGTAATATTCTTAATTTATTCAGCCCACTTTTTTCTTGTCAGACTTTATATGACCCCTTCAAAACTTCAATCGTATATATACGAGGGCTGAGTGATATGTTTTGAGCCTCGGTTTTCTGGGTTGCAGAAGGTATTCTGATGATAGATTATATCGAAACAATCAATGGCACATATACTATGCTTCTCCTCTGAGACAGTTACGGGTAAATATTAAACTTAAGCGCCGCGGAAAGCTCACTAGCTATATATGTGTTGTTCAATCAGGATAATGCTCCTATTCACATTTCTGTCACTTCCATGGCTGTCATTGATGGTTGTGGCTTTTTAAAATTTGATTGAGCATCCGCCTTATTCACCAGATCTTGCTCCATCAGACTTTCATCTAATCCAAAAACTGAAAGCAGCTATTTCTGGCACTCTCTTTCAGTCCTATGATGACGTCATACTTGCTGTGGATTGCGTTCTGACCAGTTAAGATAAGGAGTTCTTTAAAAGTAGTATTGATGCCCTTAAACGCCCGCGACAAAGGTGTATAGATACTGAAGAGGATTATGCAGAAAAGCTAAATGTCTGACAAAATTAAAATCCTTAAATACGAGGCTCACAACAAATCGATCAACCCTCGTATAAATAACTTTTCGTCCTTGTTTTGTTGAAAAGAAGTTTCTGGTTCGTGATTTTGACATTGCATGAAGATATGGAAACACGATATTCTTTACAAAGGTAATTTAAATAAAGCGATTTTCCGATTGACATTGACCCTGAATTATTTGATATTTATTCTGCATTTAAATGTGCATTCAATATGCATGCACCCAAGGTGCCACCATGCTCCATTAACTCATGTGCATTTAGAAGTTAAAAAACCCTTTATGTCAGTTTGCCAATTCAACGGGTGATTATGCAGACCACATAAAGAAATGCCACAGAAAGTAAGGCATTATTGCGAATCTTGATATATGTACTGAATATAGGTGAATCTTTGAATAGACTTCGAAAACAACTGATCGAATATGGAACTAAAATGACTCATCAAACGAAAGTACCGCCCATTATTGCACAACGAATATTCTTAAAAATAACTCTTCTAAATGAAAAAAAATTCACAAATTCTTTTCTTATGAGCATGACTATTTATCGTTCTATGTATAGTTGTTCTTATATATCAGAGAATGTTCTAAAGTCACATACATAAAATTATGTTTTTGTAGACAAATCGAAATTGTTTGCAGTTTGTAATAGATTAATACGTTTTGTGCATTTCATCAGGATGCTTGCATCATTTCCCATCATATTCGATGGCAACAAAGGTCAGCTCGGGGGCTCATTATGGTTAGGTCAGTAGGCTTTATCTTGTTAGAGATCCAATTTCCTTCATGCTCAGTCGGTGCGCTCGAAAATAAGTGACCTAATTCGGCCTTAAAGTATGACACCAAGTTACCGTTATACTGCGACGTCATTGGCTGAAATAAGTACGAGGCGTGATAATGTAAAGATACTGCGATTCATTGTCCACTGTCGTTTGTTTTGACTTATTTACATTGTTTGTTGCATTAGTTCAGTTGTGGTCCGCTATGGTTAGTTCAAGGTGGTTTGCTGGAAATATAATCCATACTTTTACAAAGAAAATATTCAAGGAACTTGTTTTGTAAATTTATGATTTTTGAACTGTAAGTCCAGTTTACCACCATTGGATCTGAAAAGCCGATGTGTTTTGAGCTTCATGAACTGCTGTATAGAATTTTACAAAGCTAGCCAGAAAGCAAGAAAATTGAAGTGTTCTAACCCGTAACCTCCTTGTACAACGTTTCAAACCAATTATATGCACCAGACACGTGTTTCTGATAGTAAATCCTCATCAGTGGTATTTCAAGCAAAAGTGATTTTCAGACACAGCCAAAATTATTTTTTTTAAAGCTTTCCGGCTGCGATTCAATCCCAAAACTATTCAAAAACAGTAAATTTGAAAATTATCTCAAATATCTTTTTCCTAATTAAATCAGTAACAGAAAGTATTTCTAGCGGAATCAATCATTTGTTCTTTTACATGTATACATTACATAATATTCTTGTATTTATATTTGAATAATCATTCTTATTCCCGGTCGTTTCAACAGGGTTTTGTTGGAGATACCCTCCCTTCTTTCAAATGTCTCTCAAATAGATGTTTTTTTTTGTTCACATGGGCGTGGTATCATAGCTTGGTCAGGTACAAGTATGTATTAAAACCCCCCAAGGGTGGACACTCTCTTTATACACGATCGTTGCTTTCTCCCTTTTTTTCTCTTCCTACAGGATGAACTCACGACCCTGTTGATATGATTATTGGTTTTCTTATCTCAAGATGAATTTATAAAAGATAACAAAATCGAAATTTCTAAAATCTTCCTAAAAGTTGCACCGGTCGAATTCAGATCGCTAAAAGTTGAAGCCACGATCGTGTACAAAAGAGATATGTAGCTATCATATAGGAAGTGTCCTCCCTTCTGGTTTTAATATAGACTTGTAGAGTTTGTGACCACGCTATGATACCTAACCCTTGTGTGTGTTTGAGTGACATTGACCATAAACTGATAAACTGGATCAGCTACTTGTGTTTTTCCAAAGTGTCACCATGCTCCATTTACGCTTTGTACATTATGAAATATTAGAAATAGCGTGAATAAGCTTGACATTGAACCAGCCGCCATGAGAAAGCTACCGGTGCCAACGAAAATGGGTCATCATTCCGCAGTAGGACTTGTGTACTGAGTGTTGACGACCGATTTGATTGACACCGCGATCAATGTATCAAATTTGACATTTTTGTATGTATACAGCTTACATGAAAACTAATGCTTTGTTTGCACAGAATAAATTGTTATGAAGTAAAAAGGAAGTCAAAACATGTTCTATTTTTATAGTTATTACTATTTCAGCATGTAAGTTGCATGATAAAAAAAAATGAAATATTGGAAAGAATTTCATAATATAACAAAACTACTTATAATGAATACGAAGTTAAGCCATAGATTGAGACATTCTACGATGTTATCTCCTATACATAGTAGATGGGGACACTGCCATCTATCTACAAGAAGGGAGGGGATCTCCAACTCGACCCTGTTGCAGCATCACAAGTTTGATCTCTTATACATTATCTGAAAAGGCTCATTAGAAAATGCAAATTACATTTTGTTGCTTTTGTACATTTCGTTATTTCCGGATTTTGTCGTTTATAATACATGAAACCACGTGCATTACACAATGACAACCATAACACAATACACAGCATTTACAAACTTTATTACTTTCAATTTGTAACCCTTTCTTAAAAAAAACCTCATTTTTGCCATTTTCTGCGGAAACCCACAGCCTATTGCCCTAAGATCTTACGAAGTAGAACGGAGAAGATGCCGTGGGTTTCCGACGATGTTTTGCCATATCTTACTTGTGTTTCGAGTGGCAAGTCTTACTGCACCGAACTTTGTTTCTACATACAACGGTGCTCTGTATACTCTTGTTTCTACCACTTCATTTTGAGCAACAAAATGAGGTCGACAAAAACCTAAATGATATCCAGCAATATTACAAGTAACAAAGCAAGTCATAAAATTCAAACAGCTATCACGCAAGTTCTTCAAACTGATTTACATGTAGATAGCTGCCAAAATATGTCAAATGTAATAGAACACCTCAATGGAGGTCTTATTTTAATTGTATTGTGATTGTACATGAAATTTACTCTATTACTTACATTGAATGAGAATTGAAGATGCTTTGAAGTTTTTGTTATTGGTATGAATTATGATAATAGCAGGAGAAATCATATCTAAATTCCTCTATTTCAAAATGCTTAATTGTTTCGTTTATTTTTGTAATAAAGAAATATTATTTTCTATGTCCAAAATGTTCTCCCTTTCTTTCATAAAGGGCTAATCTTTGAATGCTTCTATCTTTTTGTTGACTTATCAGTTATAGCCAAACGGTCTTGGACTTTAAAATTGATGGTCAGGGAAGTCAAACCCAAACCCCGAAATCAGATCCCAAAAAGCACGATCTAAAGGTTTACAAATTCTTGACAAAAAGTATATATCAGAATTTTCTCACGAGAAAAGAAAATAGGACAAACAGACGGATGCAATAACACGGCTTCGAAGAACCTCGAAGGACAACTATCTCCAGAGCACAGTGCAGGTGCAGAATGCTTTGAAGACGTAAAACATTTGTACCACTCGGTGAGTGTCACTGCTGGTGGACTAGGAGTCCCCGATAGCACATGTAACCAATATCGATCATTTTCAGTTGATCGTTTCTTCACGCATTCGAAAACCTCTGCTATCAAAATTTCAAGAATTTTCTAAAACATGGGTCCTGTAGCATCATAGCCCATCTGTCCTGCTACGGCTTTCGGTACACTTTTGGATATAATATTAAACTTTTCACTTTTTGGCCATATTTCATTGTTTAGATTGAGAATCACTGACGAATTTGAAGACGTTTAACATTTGTAGGCGTGTTATCTATTTGACAAGTATCCACTATTCCATGAAAAGGAATTTCTTCCAACTTTTGCCCTTTGAACGGGTTTTATTCCGTTATATTTTGGCATTTATTATGATTTCCTATTGAACTAAAATGCTGAACGATATATTCAATAACATGACATCATCAAGAAATCTAAATCTAGGTAGAATAGAACTTTTAAAAATATCTAACCAAAAAAAAAAAAGGGAAAAACTATGAGCATTTAGATAAAAAATATTTTTTTGAAAATCAAATTTTCAACACGTACAATTTTTAATTTTCTTGATTTATTTGCCAAGAAGACAATTACAAGTATTTTTTTTTAGAAATAAAGCCAAGAACATCTTGGCATATCAAGTGCATTAAATGACACTAGTTAAGGGTAAGCTAAAACATCAAAAAGTTCGTTCTGGGCACAAGGCTATTTACAGATCTAGAACAGAATAGAGTATTTGTGAAATTTGTCATAAGGTTTCGAGACGATAAAAATAGAAGTAACTCCGTCATAAAAGTATTTTTAAAGTTAGAGCCATCTAAAGACATAAAATTTGATACATCCCCCGCCTTGGACCTTGTCTGCACGGCTCACGTAACGGGTGTTTATAGCAAGCAGACATTAATTCCCCTACCTACATGATCCCATCTCTTTTCATTCATCATTTTGCTCCTTTCTAGAATGTTTTATTTGTTTTCTTTTGCATGCGCATTTTTCATGGTTTTATTATGATTTTGTTTTTAATCTTAATTTTTCGGTTTTATGTTATTACTCATTCAGATGCTTATTTCAATCTTAAACACCTTCTTATAATTCATCAGACATGAAAAGCAAATATCAATTGTTTTCAAAAACATACTATTTGCAATGTCATGGGATGCTGAGGTGAACGAGATAGGATGCAGTCTGAATTGGCATCTTTTTGTAACAGTTATATCATTTCGGTTTTTTTTTTTGAGTGGCGCGGCGTTGCATTAAACCATTCTCTCGAAAATATGTCGTGTGAAATTCATTAGAGTGTATTTCTACCTTAAAGTCATTCTGAATCTGATTTCATAAAAATACAAAAAAAAAAAAAAAAAAAAAAAAAGAATCCTATTTGCAATGCCTATACAAATCCAAACCTTATTGCAAAATATCATTATTCTGCAACTTATCGATTATTTGAAGTAACTTTGTTTCCTTGTGAATAATTCATTTTCAATTATACTGAAAATCTAATAAAACAATTTTATGACTGCACACAAAGCTGCCTTTGACTTCGTTCGAATTTGTCCGTAAACTATTTGACTTTTAACATTTTCCAACAAGACCTGGTTACAGCAGCGACAGCATAACATCAAAACACCCCAAGATAAAACACAGAGAAGACAATCACAGCAAGAGGAACAAAAGCGACAAGGAACAGCAAACCTGACATCATTACACATTTTAGTAGAGTCCGTTCGATCAAAGCCTTTGATTTTTCGACACTTTACACTACAATCCCACATTTTAAATTGAAAGAAAGACTCGCAAAAATTATAAGTAATGCGTTTACAAGCAAGAGCGGCAATCGCAAACACAAATTTATTGTTGTTAACTATGACAAAACCTACTTTGTAAAAGAAAAGTCCGATTCGGAAAATAAGTACACTGAAACAGATATTATTCAGATGTTAAACTTTCCGATGAACAACATTTTTGTGGAGTTTGGAGGTAAGATCTTTCAGCAAATTGTGGGAATTCCAATGGGGACCAATTGTGCCCCACTCCTTGCCGACATTTTCCTTTACTCGTACGAAGCTGAATTCATTCACTCTTTGGTCTCTGAAGGAAAAAGATACTTAGCTTCTGACTTTAACTTCAATTACAGATACATAGACGATGTGTTGTCCATCAATAATCCAAAATTCGCGGATTACCTCAGCAGTATTTATCCTTCGGAGTTTGTCAAAGAAACTACAGAGACAAATAATTCAGCATCCAATTTGGACATAATGTTGTCCTACGACACTGATTTTCACATGAACACCTCACTCTATGACAAACGTGACGACTTCAATTTCAGCATTACAAACTTTCCTTTTCTGAGTAGCAACATCCCTTCATCGCCTGCTTATGGCGTGTTCGTATCTCGGTTGACACGCTATGCCAGAGCAAGTACCGAATATACGAATTTTGTTCTGAGAGTTAGGCCTCTTTCAGATAAGCCTTTCAGTCAGGGATATGTTTGTGACCGACTAACATCGTCACTGAGGAAGTTCTACGGTCGATAAGGGGAACTCGTCATACACTATGATGTCCCACTCTCCAGAATGGTGGATGATATTCTGTCATAGACCTTTTGAACCATCAATCCATCCATTCAAATATTGTACTCTATGTCTTCCAAAATGGAAGTAACCGGATGTGACAGTTCGAACGAATTGAAGCGGCGGGTGTTGTATGCAAGCAGGAGATGTTTATTCTTCCTGGGCACCTGGTCTCACTCTCATATCGGGAATTCGCTTCTTTTCATATGGTGGCGGTTTTTGTTTGGTTGCTCTATTTCTTGTCTTAGAGTCCTTAGCTGGTCCTTTCACATTCATTTTATGTCACATTTAGAATTCGCTCTTTGAAATATCTTCATTATTTGGATTTTCTCTTTTTTGGCCCCGGATATCAATGATGAGACATTACTTATAGAAATGAGCACATTTTGCAATTAAATCATAACAACAAATGATGACCAAATACGACATCAAAGCACCAAACACAAAAGACTGCATAGATCAACGAGACCAATCGATAATCGGTACCGGTGTCGGATTTCTTTTATCTTAATTTTTGAAAGAAATAATTGTGCAAATATCAGGTTTTTTAAAAATGTTCAACAGATAATAAATCAGACTTCGAAAATCAAAATTCCAACATTTGTATAAGCATGCTAATGAATAACATGTCATGATTGATTTATAAATAAATCATGCAAACAAAAGATCCTTTCCAATGTTCATTGTAGTATGACGGTTATTCATATGACTTGGACAATAACCTATATGAGGTATTTTGCGTTCAAATGCTGAGGTATTTTTTTTCATAAAGGTCACTACGCTCTTTTGATCGCCGTGTTTTATAAAATACCCAAAGATTAACATTGAAAATAACCTTCATATTTAAATACTTAGGCCATTTATAGTTTTTATTCTGTTTTGCGTCCTTTTGAAATTGAGAAACCTACCAGCCAGCCAGGGAAAAAAAAACAAAAAAGTATATAAAACAAAGTTGCATTTTCATATACTGCGACTATGTGAAATCTGATGGAAACTTGTTTCATTTTATTATTAACAGAGTTTAGTCAACAAACGAATAATAATAGATAAAAGAATGTCTAAAATCCTTGAATTTTTACATAAAATGTAAAAGAAATCAAACTACATGTATTTTAATTTATTCTTATTTTTGAAGAAAACACTTTTAATTTTCAGTAGAATTTATTATTCCAGTTTTGTTTTGTTTTATGACTTTGGGCTCAAAACCTACCAGCACAAGGACACAAAACAGAAAATAACAAAGAAATGGCCTTAGTGTAGAAAATGTAGATATCGATGTCATGAAAAATGTGTCATTATGGTGCGTCAGTATGTGTGACCTAGAGGTTAATGACCACGTACGAGGTCAACTACAAGCGTATTCAAATAACATTCGTATTTAATACATTCAACACATTTATATTTCTTTATTTCTTTAATGTGTAGACATACTTGACAAATATACCCTCTACTAACCAGATCAATGAAATCAAAGAGCCTTTTGTATCCAGTATTTTTTCATGTCAAAGGACGACGATGTGTATGCTAATCAAAGTCAAACAGAGCCTATGCTCTTTCTTGTTCAAAATTCAGGGACTATTTGTCATGTCTCAAGTTCATATTAATATGAGGATAAAAAACTTTATAAAAATGTCATTGTTCTGCTATTATCAAATGTATGTAATTAACCTGTTCAAAGTACCTTGGTTTGGTTGTAAATAATTCATTTATATGAAAAGAAAAAAATCTCATAAAAAGAATCTTCAGACCGTATTAAACATCCCTTTATTTCGTTTCAGTTGACTGCAGACACATTCGATTTTCATCAGTTGTTATACATTTTTCTGACCCATTTCTTTCTTTATGCTAAGGAGTATAGAGCATAGCTAGATCTTCATATAAAATTACGAGCGATGAAGTAGCTTGTTCAACCCAAACGCTTTCATAAGCGCAGCTTGAACTATACATTGTACTTATTTTTGTCATTGATATATTTTGAAACCAAATTTACTTAAAAGTTTTTATTTTACTGAGTAACATACATGGTCGATATGACTCAACATTTCTGAGTATAGAAAATGATCGTGTAGCATATTTTTGCACCATCGAGTTAAATAGAAATTACTTGAAATAAGTTATTCATTTATTTTGTCACTACGGGTAATAAAAACTATGGCAAAGGAACAACAACAACAACAACAACAACAACAACAACAACAACAACAACAACAACAACAACAACAACAACAACAACAACAACAACAACAACAACAACAACAACAACAACAACAACAACAACAACAAAGAAAAAAGAAATAAGAACCAAAAATTTATGAATTGTCTCATATACTAAAACATTCAGCGAAAATGTATCGAATTCAGTGCTTTGAATATATATCTCAACAATTCTTTAATACAATGAGACATTTCATATGATTATTGTATCGTCCTAAAACAATCCCAGTAAGAAAGTCGTCGTTCAAAATTAAACGCTTGGTTAAAGTAATTTTTGTTTCAATTATCCATTGTAGATTGTTGGTGCAACATCTTGGAACAAAAAAAAAAAAAAAAAAAAAGGGAAATCAAAGGTGGACATCATTCCCATCGAAAATGTGTCAGTTTAATCAGTTACCTTATTTACCATGGGTATGATGGTGATATCACAAGGATGACCGTACTTGACCAATCTACAGTCCTGTACAAGGAATATCTGTGACGGCGGGAATCCATGGCTATAATATGAAGACAGATCCTGTCTGAAAGTTGGTTGGATTCCTCGGGAAATTGCATGCATGACCTCGCTCCAACCGACAGTACAGTACAGTACACGGACTGTTTTTCTCACACCCTTATGTTATTGATATCCATTTACATAATTATTTGTTTGTTACTTTGGGCCCCTTTGTTTAGCTATCTTGTTTGTTTAATTATCTTACAATGAGGAGACTGTTATACACAGTAACTGTGTTTTCTTAGATGAAAGGAGGGATCTCCAACAACACTCGATTGTAATACCCAAAACAAAAACCCCAAATTATGCAATGCAAAACACAGAGCAGACATCCACAGAAAGAGACAAGGGAAACCAACTAACAACATGGAAACATGAAACACAAAATACCACACATAAACCAACAAGACCACAGGGTAACCGGGCAAGTGGGAGGGTTGTGAGGATGTAATCTGGATAACGGCACTATTTGCTACTATAGAAACAGATGGCCGTTCCAAGTCGGCACCTATAGTCCATTGGTTTCGATAGTTTATTTTGTGTGTAGTCTTTTGTTTTAAATAGTTTTGAAGTCGTTTTTCTGTTTGTTTTTTCTTGTCCCTATTGCATATGTAGCTGTACTTTTTCTAAATTTTGTTTTCACCTCCTTTCTATTGGCGTAATTTCAATACCAAAATATATTTGTTTCATTCTCTATAGTTACTTTCAAATGTCTAACATTAAAATTTTATGGTCATGTGGATTAGACTCTCGTCATTGAAACACGGCCTCGGTGGATATCTCACCAGCTTTCTCAGAGTGAACAATGGCTACACCGAAGACTTAAAAGATAGGGAGCGAAACAAAGTCTCTAACCATTTGAAAAGTTGTTATCAAAGATCGAATATAGGCATGGATGCCACGCAAAAAGGTGTAATGATTAGCATTATTTTGAGGTACAGTGTTCTTTTTTTATTGAAACAGTTTTATAACTCCATATCATATTGCATGAAATGTGATGGTAGAATCGCTTCAAAGAACTGTGCCCTTTACATGCTGAGTTGATTCTTAATGAGTATCAAAGGTCAGAAAAATAGGTATAAAAATATCAGTCAGTCACCTTGATAGGCCGGGTTTTTAAATGTCTGTTGTCAATTTGAATTCATTGTCTATACCTAGCTTTAAAAACTCGAAATACCCACATAAAGGTATTCAATAATTTGATCCATGCCTCGGTTTGGTATAATTACCAGTTGTTCTATCGAAAGATCTGTCGAGACTGATTCGATCGTCGCTTGCCAACCCCATGCTTTGCTTCATTATGCAGGTATTATGCAGACTGCCTTATGTATGTTGTGGCAGATATCGATAAGATATATGTATTATTTGCAAATAATGCAGTTATGCCCTTGTCAAAAATTCGGATGGCTTTTCTTTATTACTCAGACGTAATGATCACATAATCCCTAATGTACTAAATGATGTACTTAGAATGCATACACTCATTAAGATGTATATGCACAGCCAATGTTATTCCCTAAGATGCATGAAATCGCTCGTAACGCAACAGTGCAACATTCCGCGGCGGCTGTTCTTACCTGCAAACTGAAATCGCGGTGGCCTGAATTTTTATGTCACCTGTTTACCTATAGGAAAACGTGATTATAAAAGAAAAAAAAAACAAAACAAAACCAAGAGTGAAACAGACAACTGTGGTGCATATATATATCTGAATAAATGTCATAATTAATTTTGTGTTTTGTTACGGGTATGCAACACACAGCATTTTGATCGTTTCCTCAACGTATTCTAAATTTTTTGTCATCAAAATTTCTCGGAATTTCTAAAACGTGGGTCCTGTAGCACCATATTCCACCCATTCTGCCACGTCTTTCGGTACATTTTTGGACATAATAATTTTCACACTTTTTTGCCATATTATATTGTTTAGACTGAGGATCACTGACGAGGGTTAAGTACTGAAAAAGGATTCCTGGAAACGGCATTTTTCTCAGTATATTTCCTGTCCTCCGTTATTTCTTAAAATGAGTCGATGAATTATGTTTCTTGTTGCAAATTTTGAAAAAAATTTCGGCCACGGATTAGACCACTTAGATGAAATCGCAGAGCGTCCCTAGCTGCTCTCATGTATTACTTTTGTAAACAGTTAGCAACATGGTGAGTGCGTTTTTCTTCCTTAGTCATGTGTAGATGTTAAATGTCTTCAAGTTCAATAGCATCATTTAAGAACAGATAAATTTTGTAGGTTTCAAATACCTATTTATTCAAGAGTGAGTGTTTCTGATTCCATATTACCTAGCAGGATCTATATAGAAGCTTAATAAGATAACAAACAACTTTGGGTGATTGTGACTAAATTGAACATTTTAACTTCGCTTCCTTGTATGTAATCGGGTGTTTAATACAAAGAACCTAAGATGTAAAAAGAAGGGAGGAGATCTCCAACAAGACCCCGTTGCAGCATCAACAGTAAAACACCAAAACACCCGATGCAAAAACACAAAAGACGAGTACAGCACGAGACGGAAAAGAGACACTCGACATGTAAACATCAAACACAAAAGACTACACATAAACCGACGAGACCAATGGGTAACCGGTGCCGACTTTGGACGGCCATCTGTTACGCAAGTAGCAAATGGTGTGGTTATCCTGGATTACGTGCGCACAACCCTCTCACTTCTCCAATTACCCAGAGGTCTCGAAGAACGTACAATTGTGGTGTAAAACAAAAAAAAAATGCATTATACATTAAAAAAACACCCCGTGAAATCAATGCATTTTCCAATTCTTATTAGAATATAGGGCAAATTAAAAAAAAAATCAGGGTGATAGATATTGCATTGGTTTAAAGCACCAAAAACTTTGCTCTTTGACTTACTTGTTAACATGCATGTAGAGGTCCTTTAAAAGTCGTATTATCCGAACATGCATCGTCAAAAGTAACGTAACCGTAGCAGAATAAAGCAACGAGCTGCACACAATTGTGACCTTTTGTTTTAGAGAGGCTCTTTTTTATTTCTGAAAGGTGGTAAGTGTTTTTTCATACTCTCTTACAATCGCAGTTTTTGTTCTGCATTGAACCAATATATAGATTTTTTTCAGAATTTTCAGAACACTGAAACGTTATCTATGGAGAGAGAGAGAGAGAGAGAGAGAGAGAGAGAGAGAGAGAGAGAGAGAATTTCTTTTCATCATTGTTGATATTATATATGAAATGTCCTACACTTGAATAAGAAGAGTACTGGTATCTTTCAGAATCAGGGCTATTGACAAGGTTTTAGGTGATAACTAAGATTCATTAATTGAGAACTAAGATATCTCACTCAGACCCTTACGGCTTGGATACATATGGAATAATTTTACTTTCAAAGAAATTTCCAAAAAATACTGTGTAAAAATTTTCATTATTGTAAAGGGCCAAAACTCATCAATTAGTTACAACGTACAAATTGTCATTTTTGCCTTGTTTACTCTGTGTTTTCACATGGGGATGTATCGATATTTTGCTGTAGGTTCTACGACTGAGTCCTGTTGGCGATCCCAATTTTTTCTTTGAAAGAGGAACAGTAGTATTCGATTGAGTAATCAGCACAAAATGTTTATACTTGGTTCACGTTTTGGAATCATCTGATATCATTAAACTGTTCTAAAAAAAATACGTGAGACAACCAGAATATGTCTAAGAGAATATGTTTTGTGTTAAGTACCCGATCGAAACGTGCATGTGTGGTCAATGTCGCAAATTTATCTGTATGATGATATTGAATTTGAAAACGTTTAACATGAGTAATTTTTAGATTAACATTAGGCTGTGCAGTCGTACTAGTATTAGTGTGGAAGGTTCCGACATTAATGAAATGATGGGAAGAACTTGAAATTGCATAAAACCCATGCAAACAAATTATCTTTTGAAAAGGTCTTTAAAATAGGTTTCTTAACATTGACATTGACCGTGACCTAGATAAGGCAATTGGGATTTAAATGCTAAGTTATTTTTCTCAAAGAGTCTCTGTTCAAGCATATCTATTTTGAAATTTCAATAGATAGTTTGCGTCAGCGCCCTATTGAAAAATAAACGACCCAGTGAAATAAAAAAAAACTGAGAGCGAAAATGAAACTGTCGATGTCATAGAAACGGGGTCGTTACTGCGAGTTATAGGGCATGCGTACCGAGTGATGACCTGACAACTTAACATTGAGAAAAATACAGCGAATTTTACGCTCTGCCAAGTAGTCTTATGTTACTATACACAGCCAATTGTACCTCACATGAAATTCATATGAAATGAGCATCATGTAAATTTCACATGAAAGCTCATGTAAAATTCATATAAATTTCACATACAATTTATGTGAAAAATATTTCACATGAATTTCACATAAATTTCCTTCACATGAATTTCACATGAATTTTTCTAAGTGATCTTCACAGGAAACTGAATTGACATAACATCCATGTAAAAATCTTCACATGAATTTCATGTGAAAAATTTCATGTAAATTTCATGTTCGTGCTCGTTTCACATCAATTTCATGTGAACTTTCATGTAAAGTTCATGTAAATTTCACATGAATTTCATATGAGGCACAATTGGCTGTGTAGTATTTAACCGATTGCTTTGTTTTCAAGATGGTTTCATTATGGAGTAAAAAAAAGCTAATTTTTTTACACGTCAGAAAATTATTTGTTGGGCGTACACCTGTATCATAATATAAAAAGGAAAACCAGTGGATTGGCTTGACAAATATGGATAATAGATTTGCTTTGAACCAATGAAATACTATATCCAATGCTGTTTTTAAGGCTGTATTTAAACACGCATGTTTGGAAAGACATCCCATGCAATGATTTGTTAAGATATACATATCAAATAAGCCTACCTAATGATTTTGGCCTTGTTTCAATTGACATCCATTTTCTAAGGTTCATACACAAAAATTTACTATGCAACTTTAATTAAACATAATAATATACAATAAAAATTTTATAATTTCTTTTTATTGGTGCTTCAAACTTAGCTTTAGGTTAAAACATATTTCAAGCCCCCTTAATTGAAGATTCGGGGAATATTGTCCTGGTCGTTTGTTTTTCTGTCTGTGTGTCTGTTTGAGAGATATGACTTTCATATTTCACATGTGTATGACAAATATGGACAATGACCATATCCCTGTATACTGCACAAAATCGATAATTCAGAAAATAAGAAACCGAAGGCATACAAAATCAGGATAAAACAGGAACCAAAGCAAAAAAACAAAAACCTCCACCATATGAAAAGAAGCGAGCTCCCGATATGGGTGTGAGACCAGGTGTATTTTGATTTTGAATGGTAAGTAATAGAGATGTCCTATTTCACACGTGAATTCATTGTGACAAGAACCTCTGATTTTGGGTTTTGTGGTTGACTTTTATTCGCTGATTTCTATCAGCACCAAACATTTTTTCCTCGTGATCTAAAATGCAGAGTTTGGATTTTTTTACAGCAAACATTGCTTTAACCGACAAAGACGTAAATGGGGTGTTGGTGTTTTACAAATACATTATTTTCTATTTCGTATGGAATATTACCGTAAAACGCATAATTGAGTCTTTAACCATATTCCAACCCCACACACGCAGAATCGAAAGGCTTACGAATTTTGGAAAAAATAGTACAATACAGGACTTTTCCACTCGAAAAGAAAATAGGACAAACAAACGCAGACAACGACACAAGCCCCACATAATCATTGCACACAAAATGTAGTCCAGGTCAATAGAAAAAAATATGTCAACGATGCAGTTATATTACGACGTATTTAAAAATTGCATATTAGAAATAAGTTGGCACGGCTCTTAGATAATTTGCGGTCTATATTTGTTATGTCTTCTCCTTATCCTAACAATATCTACACGGAAAAGTAATAACAAAATGTCAATATTCTATTATTACAAATCCTTCTCATTTATTTCTTTGCTTTTGAATAATGAAGTTCAAATAACAATAGTTACGTTTCACAAAAAAATTTAGACAGAAAGACTGTCATTTTTCTCTTGACAATTTCTTATTTATTTATCAGCGATTTTCAATCTGTAATATGAATTGATCACCTTTGTCTATAGCTTACATTGTGCTCAGGCGTACACGTATGAAAGTCTGAATTGGCGTAACTACTTCATGAAAATCAGTACAATCATATCACTATCATGTTATAACTTGAACTTTACGTTTATCATTGACACTTTTTTGTGAAATGGATAATAAAAAGTACCGTAGATCAGGCTTTGATGATGTCGGTATCCTGCCTTAAGTATAAAACATAAAGCGCTGCTTTATGTCTATAGATATATTGATAGATTTGAAATATAAAATATCATTGTGAAGCTTAAACTAGTATTACGATACGATGGTGAGGACCTCCCTCATATCTTTCAAGATGTTTAGAAAGCAAATGTGTCTTCAAGAGGAAGGAATGATATAATTGACATACATAGTAATGAAAACTGCTTAAGCAAAGGGCGAATTAAATTTAGTCTAAATACATGGTCGTTTTTACTCTTTACAAATGTGAAGGTGCCAAAAATTTGTTGGTTTTGCTTATTTTTGTTTAGAAAACACTTTCGTCTGGAAAATCACCAGAAACTGCCACTACAACTTCTGATTCAGATCTATCTAAGTAATCTGATGATTGATACAATAACAAGGGTATTTGATGTTTGGTAGTATATAAATGAACTTTTCTTATATCGACAAATTAAAGAAAGTAGGGGATTTCCAACAAGACTAGGTTGCAGTACCAACAGCAAAACATCGAACCGCCCCAAGTGTAAACATAAAGTAGACAAACACAGCAAGAGACACAGAAGGAACACCGTATATGGCATAAATACACCAAACACAAAGGACTACAAATGGACCAATCTAATTCCCAAGGTTTCGTTTCGATTTTTTATATAGGATCGTTCTGGGCTTAATTAAGTGGTTACCATTCATTCTATTCTGCTAAGTATTTTCATTTATGATTAAATTTCACTTCTTACTTCTATTTTTTCAAATTAGCGTTATTTTTTGGTCGTTCAATTCTTCATTCATTACTTAAAAGAACATTGCAAATCGAATTTAAAACGGGTAATGTTGTCTAAATCTTGTTTAAACGACGCAGTATCATTTCAAAATACAATAAAGGGTGCATTGACCTCGATTAAGGTATCCGTTATAAAATAGAGTAACTCTAGATAGCGTTTTAATCATCTTCATTGTAAAGTATGGTGAATCTCTGTATTTTCTGAAAGGTAATGATGCCCTGAGTACAGATATAAGACTCCCATGTCTTCAAAATTAAACGGCAAAAACTCTTGTACAACTTTGTTATTTTGCATATGTTATATAGAGAAAATATACAATTTAAACGCTTCATCAGTTACATGTACTCCCCTTTGTTTTTCTGGTCCTTAAACAATTATTTCTGAGCAGTGGGCATTAAAACTTTTCAGAAAATATGTAGTTCATAGTACCTTACCGGGCATGAAAAAATGCCCTATTGTACATCGGATACCTTAAGAAAAAAATACACCACCACGAGTTTTAAGATAATTGAAGAAGAGAGGAGATCTCCAACAAGACCCCGATGTAGCATCAACAGCAAAACACCAAAACACCCGATGCAAAAACACGAAAGACGAGTACAGCACGAGACGGAAAAGAGACACACTACATGTAAACATCAAACACAAAAGACTACACATAAACCGACGAGACCAATGGGCAACCGTGCCGACTTTGGACGGCCATTTGTCACGCAAGTAGCAAATGGTGTGGTTATCCTGGATTACGTGCGCACAACCCTCTCACTTCTCCAATTACCAAGAGGTCTAGAAGAACGTATAATTGTGGTGAAAAACAACCTCCTCACTGTAAGATGACCTCACACAAACAAGACCGCGAAACGTAGAGGCCCTTGAAACACAAATGAATATGTAAATGGATATAAAAAGAGGGTATGCGTAATACAGTCCGTGCTCTGCCGGCTGTAGCGAGCTCATGTATGTAATCACCCGAGGAGTCCGACTGACATTCAGAGAGGACAGGTGGTCGGGGCCCTGTCTTCTCTAAAGAGGTTTGGATAGGGCCCGTCATGGAGTCCCGTCGTTACAGTCAGAGTGCAAGTCTCAAGGATGCGCTTGTACAAGACTGTAGATTGGTCAAGTACCAAGCCTAGTGTCCGTCTGGTGACATTAGGATCATAATTATCCACGGTATAAAAGGCGTTTGATGATTCTGACGCATTTTCGATTGTTATGCTGCCTACCTTTGATCCTTCTAATTTTTTTTATCATATCACCATTAAAGACAGGTTGTGTAATACCCAAAGTAATGTACTCTGTTGCGTGTATAGATCCGAATTTTAAAAGAAGTTGATTGTAATTTTTGTAAAATTTCCAGAAAGTCTTAACTAGTTTATGAAAGCGGAAACCTTGACCTAAAAGTTTTTTTGGTAATCTGTAAATTTCTACTGTGAAAATCAAAACTATCAGTACATGCTCTAGCGTACCGGATGAGCTGTGCATTTGATATGCCAACAATATCAAAATAAAACCGTAATGGCAGGAAAGCTATTTCTGAATATAAGAAATCATTGTTTTTGCTTGTGAATTATTCAAGCTCAAATTAATCTAAAGAAATGTCACAAAAAAAAAAAAAATCTTTAGACTGTATACTCGCATTTTCCTCTTCCCATCCTGTCAGATATTAAACGTCTTCTAATTCAATAGCATCCTTTAAGAACAGATAAATTAGCAGCATGGACCAGACATGTACGTTTCGGGTACATAACCCTCGTCAGTGATCCTCAATCTAAATACATGTGTAATGTAATATGGTCAAAGAGTGTGAAAGTTATTATGTCCAAAAATGCACCGAAAATTTGATAACAGAAATTTTCGAATGCGTCGAAGAAACGATCAACTCCGAACTTGGCTACATGTGCCTTAATTGGCTACATCACTGGCTATGTTTTCGATATTGACTTGTGCAATTTCGATTGTATCGGCTTTGAATTTTGTTTTTGAATATCTATAAGATTTTTTTCAGGCAAATGTGTATACATTCCTAAAACTACGAAAATCTTATTAACATGTACGGGTTATTTTGTATTTTGCATATGTTATATAGAGAAAATATACAATTTATTATTTATTTTTTGGTCGTTCAATTCTTCATTCATTACTTAAAAGAACATTGCAAATCGAATTTAAAACGGGTAATGTTGTCTAAATCTTGTTTAAACGACGCAGTATCATTTCAAAATACAATAAAGGGTGCATTGACCTCGATTAAGGTATCCGTTATAAAATAGAGTAACTCTACATAGCGTTTTAATCATCTTCATTGTAAAGTATGGTGAATCTCTGTATTTTCTGAAAGGTAATGATGCCCTGAGTACAGATATAAGACTCCCATGTCTTCAAAATCAAACGGCAAAAACTCTTGTACAACTTTGTTATTTTGCATATGTTATATAGAGAAAATATACAATTTAAATGCTTCATCAGTTACATGTACTCCCCTTTGTTTTTCTGGTCCTTAAACAATTATTTCTGAGCAGTGGGCATTAAAACTTTTCAGAAAATATGTAGTTCATAGTACCTTACCGGGCATGAAAAAATGCCCTATTGTACATCGGATACCTTAAGAAAAAAATACACCACCACGAGTTTTAAGATAATTGAAGAAGAGAGGAGATCTCCAACAAGACCCCGATGTAGCATCAACAGCAAAACACCAAAACACCCGATGCAAAAACACAAAAGACGAGTACAGCACGAGACGGAAAAGAGACACACTACATGTAAACATCAAACACAAAAGACTACACATAAACCGACGAGACCAATGGGCAACCGTGCCGACTTTGGACGGCCATTTGTCACGCAAGTAGCAAATGGTGTGGTTATCCTGGATTACGTGCGCACAACCCTCTCACTTCTCCAATTACCAAGAGGTCTAGAAGAACGTATAATTGTGGTGAAAAACAACCTCCTCACTGTAAGATGACCTCACACAAACAAGACCGCGAAACGTAGAGGCCCTTGAAACACAAATGAATATGTAAATGGATATAAAAAGAGGGTATGCGTAATACAGTCCGTGCTCTGCCGGCTGTAGCGAGCTCATGTATGTAATCACCCGAGGAGTCCGACTGACATTCAGAGAGGACAGGTGGTCGGGGCCCTGTCTTCTCTAAAGAGGTTTGGATAGGGCCCGTCATGGAGTCCCGTCGTTACAGTCAGAGTGCAAGTCTCAAGGATGCGCTTGTACAAGACTGTAGATTGGTCAAGTACCAAGCCTAGTGTCCGTCTGGTGACATTAGGATCATAATTATCCACGGTATAAAAGGCGTTTGATGATTCTGACGCATTTTCGATTGTTATGCTGCCTACCTTTGATCCTTCTAATTTTGTTTATCATATCACCATTAAAGACAGGTTGTGTAATACCCAAAGTAATGTACTCTGTTGCGTGTATAGATCCGAATTTTAAAAGAAGTTGATTGTAATTTTTGTAAAATTTCCAGAAAGTCTTAACTAGTTTATGAAAGCGGAAACCTTGACCTAAAAGTTTTTTTGGTAATCTGTAAATTTCTATTGTGAAAATCAAAACTATCAGTACATGCTCTAGCGTACCGGATGAGCTGTGTATTTGATATGCCAACAATATCAAAATAAAACCGTAATGGCAGGAAAGCTATTTCTGAATATAAGAAATCATTGTTTTTGCTTGTGAATTATTCAAGCTCAAATTAATCTAAAGAAATGTCACAAAAAAAAAAAAAATCTTTAGACTGTATACTCGCATTTTCCTCTTCCCATCCTGTCAGATATTAAACGTCTTCTAAGTCAATAGCATCCTTTAAGAACAGATAAATTAGCAGCATGGACCAGACATGTACGTTTCGGGTACATAACCCTCGTCAGTGATCCTCAATCTAAATACATGTGTAATGTAATATGGTCAAAGAGTGTGAAAGTTATTATGTCCAAAAATGCACCGAAAATTTGATAACAGAAATTTTCGAATGCGTCGAAGAAACGATCAACTCCGAACTTGGCTACATGTGCCTTAATTGGCTACATCACTGGCTATGTTTTCGATATTGACTTGTGCAATTTCGATTGTATCGGCTTTGAATTTTGTTTTTGAATATCTATAAGATTTTTTTCAGGCAAATGTGTATACATTCCTAAAACTACGAAAATCTTATTAACATGTACGGGTTATTTTGTATTTTGCATATGTTATATAGAGAAAATATACAATTTAAATGCTTCATCAGTTACATGTACTCCCCTTTGTTTTTCTGGTCCTTAAATAATTATTTCTGAGCAGTGGGCATTAAAACCTTTCAGAAAATATGTAGTTCATAGTACCTTACCGGGCATGAAAAAATGCCCTATTGTACATCGGATACCTTAAGAAAAAATACACCACCACGAGTTTTAAGATAATTGAAGAAGAGAGGAGATCTCCAACAATTTATAAGATTTTTTTCAGGCAAATGTGTATACATCCCTAAAACTACGAAAATCTTATTAACATGTACGGGTTTGTAGGTAAGACCTACTTTCGTGTGAAAACTTGACTGTAAACTTAAAGTTTTACTCTTGTTTATCATTCATATATTTAGTGAAATGGAAAACCAAAGTAACTATTTTGATGATATCACTTTACTGCCTTAAATTAAAATAACATAATTCTGCTGTATACTTCAATTGAATATTGAAAACTGAAATAAAAATATCTTAGCTGAACATATCTTTGTACCATGCTCAAGTATAATAATTCAGTTGAAACTAGATTGAATGACAAAGAACATTTCTAACTTCATACGGTAAAACATTACATTCAACAAGGAAATTTAGATAGTGTCTGGGCTCTCGCGTTAACTAGGCGCAAGTCTTACCCAAGTGTCGAGGACGTTGTCCATTCAGGTAATTTCAGGTAAGGAATAAGCACTATTCGGTGGGTCTATCAATGAAATAAAATAAGTACAAGAAATTCTGTGCCGAAGTAGAAATCTCCTGCAAGACGAATTTACACTGACCACGGAATACAATCATATACATGTAATGGCAACAAAGAATGTGATATGATATATATTCTTTGATTTTAGATTTTGGATACTTGTCTTGCCTTTTAAGAGGAGGAATACATTTGTGATTTCGTATTAAAATGAAGTTTCTTACTGAACCATTTATAATATTTTTACAGTCTTATAATTGTTCATTTTGAGATGTTCTGGATATGATTTTGGGTTTCCTAAGTTGAAAGTTCCGCCGTAAACGTATTATAGCGAGCGAAGCTCGCCCTTATGGTAACGCGTATACACATATCTTATTGAGAAAATATGCTAAATCAAAGAATGAGAATGTACTACTATGCTTTCAAAAACTTTCGTCCCCTCGCAGACAGAGTTACTGCGGTGATGCTTGATATTTCCATTTAAATTTTTTTTCGACTCCAAGTAGACGTATATGTTATACTTAATTTTTGTTAATAAGTTAAATTCATTGAAAATATTTTTCGTAAATCAGGTAACGATAAAGCATCAACAAGGCGGCGTAACCACGGGAAATCCGACATTTCCGGTTTTAAACGAGACGTTTCGCTCTGATTGCTTTTCTCGTCTCGGGTGGTTTCGTACTGTTAGAAGTCGGAATAGATTTGTTTTTTTCTTTTGTTCTTAAATGATTTATTTTCAGCTAGCCTTACAAAATAAAAATGAATTATAAAGAACCATATTTTTAAAGAACCATATTTTAAGCCCCCCCCCCTTAAAATGTTCATCTGCTGGCCTAGATCAATTTTACAAATGCTTCCTTGTTTCCACTCGCCTTATACTATCTTTTTGGGCAATCATCAAACAGAAAGTTTTGTAAGATAAGATAAACCATCACAGTCAAAATAAAAAAAGATCTTTTTTTATTTTATATAATCATATCTATTTTCTCTCCGCTCGCACAAAAAGGCTTTGCCTTGATTCATATTAATATTTTTATGATAAAGCCTAATAAGATGAGATAAGGTTCTAGAGGAGACTATTCTTCTCCTGTTTACTAGCACCACTAGTCACTTCAGCACTACTGAGAACCATTGAACATTTCAATTTATATGTTTTGGACAGTATCTTGCTTACTACCAGAAGAATTTTACTCTCCCGACACACCTGAGCTTATATCCATTGGAGACTCACACTTCTCCCTGGGATATCCATGGACACGCTGGGGGAAAGATATCCTTTTCTTCTCCAGTTTTGCTCGTACCCTGTGAGACAGTCTATGTGAGACACATATATTAAGTTGTCTCAAAGGCTCCAATTGACCAATGATAAAAGATATTCTTATTGTGACGTCACAGTAACGTCGTCAGAAAACATGGCGTTAGATGGCATGAAACGTTGTTTGAATTCCCTTTTTTCTTATATTTGACGGATGAAGAAATAGATTCCATCACTTTCCGCTACGCTACACTCGGGAAAAGACGAAATTTCTGTCACTCGTGTAATTTTTTTAAGTCTCACTCAGTAGATCGTGATAGAACCTATTAGTCTTACCCCTAGGGGTAAGATAACATTTTCAAGTGCCTTTTAACTGTAACGATGTACATGATTGCTGCGTTAGCCGATCAAAACATTTAAGGAATATATAAAATCTCTTTTCTTAGCGCTTTTAGACCGTGAGAGAAAAATAATCCCCAGATGTGATCAGGGACACGGAAATCCAACAACCCTCCTGTCCAGGATTTGCTTTTGTCCACGACTCGGCAAGCCTCGTCGTGGTACAAGCAAATCCTGTACTCTCGGGTGGATACCCTTGTCCCTGATCACATCTGGGGATAGATTCTATCATTCTCCTTTTCACAATATTTTGGTTATTTGGTTTTTATGGGTTTTTTTTTGTTCTGATTGCTAATGAGATTTGAATTGTGCTTGGCGTTTATTTAATTATATAGACATTTTTTTGTGTATTTGACTTTCTCTCGCGAGTTTATTATGTGTTATATGTTTATGGTATCTTCCATATCTCCCAAAAGTTTTTTTTTTCACAGTAGCTTAGACAGTCAGGGGTTTTCTTACAAACATACCCTTTGTTAAGTAGATTCTCAGCAAGTACGCCGTAGAAAAGAGATAAAGAAGATCCTGACGACAATCTCAACAGCACTCACAATAGAGCACCGAATTGAACATCGACGAACCCCTAACAAGCAAGAGGTGGGACCAAGTGTCCGGGAAGAGTAAGCATCCCCTGTTTGGCTAGCCGCACCCGCCGTTGATGTTCACGCACGAAAATGATCTCCTGGTCAATTAGTTCCTAATCCAGAAGGAATTTTACATTAAACACTTCCAGTTTCCTAGGCTTATTACGAGGCTTCTTTTCTTATCGTGCGGCTATCGACACTTAACTTGAAATGTATTTGTAAATTATCCTTCACCAAAAGATAAATTATTTTACTAAGAGTAATCTCTTTTAATGTTACGTCTTCAAATGATAAAGCTTTGTCCTTAGTTGGTTCTTTGGAATAAGATGTACACATTGTAACTTGGTGAGTGTCACTGCTGGTGAAACAGACTCGAGTCCCCGAGCGCACATGTAGCCAAGTTTGATCAACTTCGGTTGATCGTTTCTTCGACGCATTCGAAAATTTCTGTTATCAAATTTTATTGAAAATTCGAAACCGTGGGTCCTGTAGCATCATACCCCTACTATTGTGCTACGTCTATCGATACATTTTTGGACATAAGTTTCACACTTTTTGGCCATATTACATTGTTTAGATTGAGGATCACTGACGAGGGTTAGGTACCCAAAACGTACATGTCTGGTCCATGCTGCTAATGTATCTGTTCTTAAATGATGCTATTGAATTTGAAGACGTTGTACCATCAGAATGGCCTTGACCATGATTATAATTGTTGGGAAATTATTTGTTGAAATTCGCATATGGGTCAATGGACTTATTACAATAGAACATATACATGTATTTCAATATTGATAATTTTTCAATCAATTTTATCCACATATGAAAATCCTCACTTCCTGAAGCAGTCAATTCAGTAGTTCTTTAGATATACAACAAGTTTTAGTGTACTCAATAATTGAATTTTTAAGGGCAAACCCCCATATCGACTCATAATTATATGAATTATATGCCTACATTATCAGCTTGTAACTTGTAAGCTTTAAGGTGTCTTGTATATACCACAAAGCATTTTGAGGAATTGCCAATTTTTATTTCATTGAATCTTTTTTTTCATTCATGTTTTTTTTATTGTATACATTTCCAATTTGCATGGATATTTAAATAAAGTAAGTGTTCGAACTAAATACTTGAATTTTGTCAGAGCAGCAAATGCCATAAAATTTTATTGAATTCTCTGCCAAACCGAAAAGAATGATTACTCTTTTGTTATTAGTTTTGATGAAGCTAAACTTCTTTTCCTTCGAAAACTTAAAAGAACTTTTAATGGAAGAAAAAAAACCCCACCATGTTATGGTATTTTAAAGTCCAAAGGAATATAGATCTTAGTTCAACGAAAAAATACCACATATTGTATGATAATTTAAAATGCCAAAGAAGTTTGACTTTTGCCGATGCTTGCAGTTTAAAGGTTTACTAACCAAAAAGTCGTACATCGTCAAAAGCAATATAACCGTGGCAACATTTATTATTGAAGAGCACACCTACTGATCTCTATTGTTTTCTTTATGGTAAGTTATTATGTCTTTTTTTCTTATTCTACGAACAAGATAAATTTTGCTAGCGTTATAATTAAATTATCAAAGCATTGGTCTTAAACGGAACCATACTGTATTGCTGAGTTAAAGCACAGAGATAGAGGTAGAAAAAAAAGAATTCATTCTTTGAAAATATCTTGAATTAAGTAAGTTAAAAATAGTTCCAAGAACCAATTCGACAGAGAGGAGAGAGAGATTAGATGAAGGACTTTCAAAACACTTAAAATAATGATCAAAATGTGATTGATTTATGCGAATTTGTTTGTAACTGATGTATTATGTCATTCATTTAATGCAATTCTCATTGTGTTCAGAGGTCTTTATGAAGACATTGCTTAAGAACAATAACAAGATAGCTAAATTTTCTTACCTCCTCCGTGGATAAGATTTCTTATTACATTGTATATTGTAGTATTTAGCTGTATCAAGAAGGATAACTCAAAATAAAAACAAAATGTAGAAGAAAAACAGAGCGTGTATGGAGTTACCATAAATAAACATCAAAGAAGTACCTACCGTTATTCAGTCTCAAAGTCGAGAAGGCAAGGCAAAATCGTGAGAATTTCCATCGAAACGGTTGCGAACCCCGGAATGAACAACATTCCGAAGTTGGACCAGGTGCCCGGGGAGAGTCAGCGTCTCCTGATAGATACGTCATAATATTCCTCGTGCCTTTTGTGTTTGTCCGTCTGCATAATAATCTTCAGTGTATATGTTTACGGTAGTTAAAGTCACTTTATTTTTCTTTTGATGACTTTTACATTCCACATGTGAATTTAATGTCATTTTTTTCTTACCAGTTTTAATGAAACAAAAATTATTTTTACAATAATAGAATTTTAGTCATGTAGTGCTGATATTTTCAAAGTCCAAAAGGATATACTGGAAGGGCATATATTATCACCACTTTTTCAACATAAGCTATATAAACTTTATTTCTGTATGAAAATTATATGATATTTGTACACTGCACGGAAGGAGCAAGAACCCTCGGTACATATTACTTCCAATTATCGTGAAAATCTGATGATCGGTTCTTGCGTGATTACCGGTGATTCGTACACGTAACGATTGGATCCAGTATGAAAAGAATGGAAAATACATATTGCTGTTTGAATCTTTCAACTTTCTTCTTTTCATCTGTGAAAATACATACAAAAAATTAAATACAAAAGAGATGTATGAAGTTGTAGTGGCCTACCCTTTAACAGAGGCGGGGAAAATACATTCCGATTTACGGACTTTATGTCTTAAAATTCAGTTTTTGCAGGTTATGAATTTATTTGAAATTTTGGATACCGTTTCATGATTCAAAGATGTAATTATGGCGAGGAAAATTAAAATTCCTACGTCAACAATATGCAGAGATATAAACGAAGTTTCGATAATATGTTTCTGACCAATAGAGCTGATTTGAAAAAGTGAAACTATGAAAACCCAATTGACCTTGACCTTGTAGGAATGACATCAACCTTTCATGGAGTGTGGAATTCATCCAAAAGATAAACGTTAAAAGCAGACGCCTAATACATATTATAATTACAGTTTCAATAATGTGCACATGATTTTTTTTCAGATTTCATCATGCTGTCTCCAAAGCAAATAGGGATAATCATCGCAATTGTTGTCAGTGTAGTTGTCGTCGTAGTTGTCGTAACCGTTGTCGTTGTCGTCACAAGTATGTTACTTTCTTCTTTGTTCTGTTTTTGACCTTTCGTGTTTTTTTTGACATTTTGTTGTTGACAAACACCTGTCGTGCAAGTTTTCATGAGCGGATCTAGGTTTTTTTCAAGCGTGGCTAAGCCGTCAGGGAGGTCCAACTCATGGTTTGAAAGAAGATATACTTAAAGATGGGAAAAATGATTATTTTTGGCAAATTCCAGGGGGAAGGATCCTGATCCTCTGATCCCCTATAGATCAGCGCTTGGATGTCTTCTATGTCGTAACTGCAGTTTAATATAACTTGAAAAAGGAATTGACTTTTTTTTAATACAAATGAGTTCAAGAAGATCCTGACGATAATCTCAACAGCACTCACAATAGAGCACAAAATTAAGCATCGACGGACCCCTAGCAAGCTAGAGGTGGGACCAGGTGCCTGGGAGTAGTAAGCATCCCCTTTTGGCTAGCCGCACCCGCCGTCGATGTTCACGCATGAAAATGAAAATATATAAAATACATGCACTGTCTGAGGTTATCACTATATAGAAAGTGCTATGGCACTTATATTCAAAACACTGTCAAACCCCTCGCGGGGAACTTCTTTTACGAGCTCCACACGGCAAAGGGCATAAGTGTGACACAAATGAGTCAAAGAAGATCCTGACGATAATCTCAACAACACTCACAATAGAGCACAAAATTAAGCATCGACGGACCCCTAGCAAGCTAGAGGTGGGACCTGACCCGGGAGGAGTAAGCTTATAACATTATTCATGCCCTCTCTCTACAATTTTCAACACAATGAAATCAGTGAATGATACTCAAACACAAAAACCAAATCAGATTCCAAAAATAGCAATCGAAAGACGTACAGATCATTGTAAAAAGAATAAAACAGAACTTTCACACACGAAAAGAAAAATAGGACAAACAGAGGGAGAGAATAACATACGTAGCTCAAAAGAAACACGAATGACAACTTTATTTAATGAAAAATCTCCTGGGTCCAATGCAAGTGCGGAATGCACCGTAAGTAGCTTTGCTAAATCGCTTCATGCTTATTTGCAAAGTGTATTCAGATATCACATCAGTCATGGTAAAAATCTAATGCAAGTATAGTATCTTGCGCTTGTTTTAGTTTAAAAAAAAAAAAAAAAAAAAAAAAAAAAAAAAAAAAAAAACAAGGGTGACTTTCGCTCGTTGGCAGCGGTATGAGAACCTAGAACAAGAAAATTACAAAAAAAGGTTGTAAGTACCGCCACTCTGAATAAATTCGCTGAAGAAATGCAATTCCATTGATTTCAAACGCGCGCTAAACATAATATTCCGCCCTTGTGCGAAACGTTAACCACTTCGTACACTGTACACTTAGCACTTTGAACAGTAATGATGAGTTAAAACACAAGGGAGAAGTTTATTATGGTTTTATCTTGTATTTCCTCTCTATGTAACATCATGTACATCATATGGTGCAATGCCTCCAGTGTTGAAGAGGTAAAAGACTGAAAAATACAAAATTACGAATTCTTACAAAATATTCCCAATAATGTCATGCATATATAGTACATACCGTACTTAACTGTTAATTGACCTTGACCTATACAATAGACCTTGACACAAGAAATGTGTACCATACATGCAATATAACAAATTATCATATATCATATCCTGGATGAAATAGTACATATGTCTACTATCGTATTTGTAAATATAGATGATTTTATACAAATAAATGCAAAGTAGCGTTCAAACACATAAATTCTGGAAAATCAGATGCACAAATTGCTTGAATCAAATATTTTGTGTAAGAAAATAATCAAAACTGTGTGAAAAATAAATGGTCTCAGCAAATATGATGTGATATGAGAAACTATGATATATTTACTAACATTATACTGTGCCTGCATGGGTTCGAATCATTATAAACAATGGGGGCAGGCTTGACCAAATTGAGAAGTGTAAAAATCATGAGTAAAAATGGCTTATTTCGCCTGACACTTTTACATGACAAAATATAATGTACAAAAAACTTACACACGGTGCAGGGAGGTAAGGAACCTTATAAAAAGCAATGGAACATTGCGAAAACTGGAAAATTTGCTGAAATTTTCTTGCGTAGGAACTACGAATCTGATTCTAACTAACGAGCCGGAGACGGTCTCAAGAATCCGGATACACCGATAGCTATAATGTAACATTACACTCCCCGCCTGATTTGTCAAAATCAAACAAAAATTCAACAAAAAATTACATGTACAATGAAAAGGTGATACAAAGATACCAAAAGTAGCATTCCTTATCTGAGGAATAAATTTATAATTTTCCCACTTCTGACACCAATCAAAAATTTTGAGTGATCAATACTAAAGGTTAAAAAATGGTATGTTTACAATATAGTTCTCATAAGGACAAATCATATAAGGCACAGTTACTGAAAAATCAGACTCTGCTACAAACATGAATACAGAGCTCATTCACTAGATCCTACCAAAAGAACAACTTGTGTTATAGGTCGAATGTAAGAGCGCTTAGTACCATTCCTAAATGTGGTAATCTCAACTTTACGGACTAAGTCGTCTCTACTTGGAAATATTTGTGATACACGACCGATAGGCCAATTGTTTCTGTGTTGGCCTTCATCCTTAAGAAGGACAATGTCACCGATTTCAATATTAGGCTGTTTATCGGTCCACTTTTTGCGCGGTTGCAAACTCTGCAAATATTGCTTGCGCCATTGGTCCCAGAATCTTTGAGCGAGCACTTGCACGAATTTCCATTGGGAGCTGTATAAGTCGCGAACATCTAGGTTCATCGGAACCTCGCAAACATCCTCAGTCTTTTGTGTCAATAAGATGTTTGGTGTTAACACAAATGGTGACTCGGCGTCACTATCCAGGGCAACCAATGGTCTGTTATTGATTATAGCCGTCACTTCAGCGAAGAAGGTTGTGAGAACCTCATGGGTAAGTTTTGTGTGTCGCACTTCATATAGCATTGCGTCCAAGATACGGCGAGTAACTCCAATTAGCCTTTCCCAGGCACCGCCCATGTTTGACGAGAAAGGTGTATTAAATTTCCAGACAGTTTCTTTGTCGGAAAGAAAGTCCTTGATTGATGGGTCTTCTACATTAATGGCCGGAATTCCGAGTGTGTTGCAGCATCCAACAAAATTGGTTCCTCGGTCCGAAAAGAATTCCTTGACATTTCCGCGTATTGCATAGAATCTTCTAAGAGCGTTGATGAATGACGCTGTTGTCATTTGCTCAAGAATCTCAATATGCACTGCTCTCGAGCACATGCAAGTAAACAATACTGCCCATCTTTTAGACTCGGCACTTCCACCGCGTGTACGTCGAGTACTTACGGTCCAGGGTCCAAAACAGTCTACGCCAACATATGTGAAGGGGGGCGAAGATTTGAGCCGTTCTGGAGGAAGATCCGCCATTTTCTGGGAAAGCAATTTACCCCTTATCCTGCGGCACTGAACACATTTATATATGATCGATGATACAAGGCGCTTCGCACTCGTTATCCAGAAGCCTGCATTTCGTATAGCGCCCTCTGTAAAATGACGTCCCTGGTGATACACAGTGCGATGATAATGCAGAACTAAAAGCTTTGCGATATAATGACTTCCAGGGATAAGAAGAGGGTACTTTTGCACGACATCAATTTCGGCATGTGATAAACGACCGCCAACGCAAAGAAGACCATCAGAGTCTAAATACGGGTTCAAACGAGAAACAGAGCTGTTCTTAGGAAGTGGTTTATCGGTGCGCAAAGCGCTGATTTCCTTTTCGAAGCACTCCCTTTGAGTTTGTCTGATAATGAATTTCTCTGCGTCCTTACGAATAGTTGAAGGGTCTGTGTCTACGGATATATCCTTCCTTCTTCGGATGAAGGACTTCAACATAGCTATGAAGGACACAAGTTTCTTCCATGACGGAAATTTCTCAAAAACAGGTCCCCATAGAAATGTATCGGACGCTTCGGATTTCATTGCCTGAATTTCCTGTTTTACTTCCTTGTCGGATTCCGGGTCGATGAGGTCAAAGGTATCCGTACTGTCCTTTTCTAGATCTGATTCTGAACGAAGCCATGTGAGAGGGCCTGACAACCAAGAGTCGTAGAGAGCTCTGTCATATGTGTGTCTTGTTCCATGATCGGCCGGGTTATGTTCAGACGGTACGTAGTTCCAATGAGGGGCTGGTGCAAAATTAAGAATGCGTTGCACACGGTTACTAACATAGATCAGAAATCGTCTCGAACGATTGTAAATATAGCCTAAGACTATTCTACTGTCAGTGAAGAAGCTGAAATTTTCGTAACTAATGTCTAGCTGGTCTCTGATGATTGTAGCTATCTCAACTCCAAGGACAGCTGCGCATAACTCAAGTCTAGGTATCGAGGTTGCGGGTTTTGGAGCAACTTTTGCCTTGCCCATTATGAAGCCAAGGTTGATGTTTCCAGATTCACTAACATCGTAAAGGTAGGCTACTGAAGCAATAGCAAGTTCGGATGCGTCCGTGAATATAAGTACTCTTTTTTGTTTCAGCTCTGAGAATCCTATAGGTAAGTACGATCTCGGTATCTTCATGGCTTCGAGAAGACTTAAAGATCGAGTCCAGGTAAGCCATCTGCTAAGGTATTCATCGGGTAACGGATCGTCCCAATCTACGCACGGTGTTTGTATCATTTCTCTAAGAAGAAGTTTACCCTTGATAGACACTGGTGAAATGAAGCCTAAAGGGTCGTACAGACTATTAATGCATGATAATACCCCTCTACGAGTAAATGGCTTCTCTTGTAAGTTAACTTTGAATCCAAATGCATCCTCTTGAAGGTCCCAAACAAGACCCAAACTCCTTTGGGAAGGTAAGTTTTCTTTGGTGAGATCCAAGTCAATCAATTCCTTGGCTAAGTCCCTCGCAGGGAAGTTTTCCATCACTTCGTGATCATTTGATGCGATCTTATGTAAACGAAGATTTCCGTTTGCCATTAGGGCTTCCTGTGTACGTTGAATAAGGTCTATCGCATTGCTTGCGGACGGTAAAGATACAAGCGCATCATCAACATAAAAGTTCCTTTCCACGAATTCACGCATATCGGTACCATATATAGGTTCAGCGGTAAGTGCAGCTTGACGAAGTCCGTATGTGGCCACTGCCGGTGATGTAGTATTACCAAAAACATGCACCTTCATGCGGTACTCCATGAGCGGTTTGTTAGTATCATTGTCTGTATACCATAAAAATCTTAGGTAATTGCGGTGTTTTTCGGAAACACCAAAGCAATGGAACATATGTTCTATATCTGCTGTTACGGCGATTTTGTCCATGCGAAACCGCATTAATACGCCGATTAGGCTGTTTGTTAGGTCTGGACCCGTAAGAAGAACAGAATTCAATGATATGTCCTGAAACTTTGCCGATGAATCAAATACCATCCGAATTTTTCCCGGTTTCATTGGGTGATAAATCCCGAAAATTGGAAGATACCAACATTCTTCCTCTGGCCTTAAAGGTGGGGCTGGTTCAGCATGCCCTTTCTCTATGATATTGCGCATAAACTCAACGGCATGATCTCTCTTTGTCGGATCCTTCTTGAGTGAGGCATCTAAGATCACAGCTCTACGAAGAGCTTGCCCGTGGTTATTTGGTAGCCTTGGTCTATTCGGGCGAAATGGCAAAGGAGCAGTCCATTTGCCATCAATATCAGTGTGTAGCTCCTTAGTCATGATATCCAAAAATTCCCTATCCTCTGATGATAGTCCAGGTTTCTCGTCTGACCTAGTAGTATGAAACACATCATGACTATACAAAAGGGTTTCGTCCTTTACTGAAAACTGGGCCTCGCAAGGTTCAAGCAAGGTATTACGGCCATTGCTTAAAAGGTGAGTTTTTCTCACTGTGATGTCCTTTGGCCTATGTGTACCTTTGAGACAAACTTCGCCGATGATTGTCCAGCCTAAATGCAATTTTTGCGCAAAAGGTGAGTTATCTGGCCCCATTCGTTGATCCAAAACGTGATGTGCTTGAATAACGTCCCTTCCGATGAGAAGAAGTATGTCAGCTGATTGGTCTTTTTCAGGTATGAAAGGTGATATGTCTGACATATACGGATATGCTAAGGCAACGTCTGGAGTCGGAATCTCCTGTCTGTTGTTAGGGATACCATCTAGTTCTATGATCCTAGGAATCTGTATTTGTACTTCTCCTGATAAGGGCTCCACTATAAAGTCCTCAGCTGTCCTGCTAGAAAACGTGACGCTACCACTGCATGATGAAAGAGTGAATACCCTAGGATCTCCTTGTAGGTTGAAGATGTCGAAGAATTTAGATGTAGCTAGAGTTTTATTGCTCTGATCATCTATTAGAGCATACATGCGAGTAGCTTTGTTAGGTTGTCCTTTCGGATAGACATTCACTAAGATAACTTTTCCGCACGACCTGCTTCCTGTATCACTTCCGCAAAGTTGTGTACATTTTGTAACCACGTCCTGTTGTGATTGTTCCTCCTTGGGAGTTGTCTCCCCGCCGTCCTTGTTAGGGGGTTCCCCTTCGGGATGCATGCAGGTAATATGGCGATTACTGTTACATGTTTCGCATTTGACCCTCGATCGGCAGTTTTTCGCTCTATGCTTCCCTTTACAGCAGCGAAAACACAGTTCTTTACTCTTTAAGAACTCACGCTTGTTTGATAACGTCATCCCGAGAAACAAACGACACTTTTCTAAAGAGTGTTCCGATTTGTGAATTGGACACCGCTTACTAAAACTTTTCTGCTTCGTTTCGTCCTCTTCAAGCGAGGATTTCCTTACTACGATTCTAACGCCGTCTTTTTTCTTTTCTCCAGTATTACCAAAACTCCTTTGACTTATACGTAATCCTGGGTCATTTTTTAGCTCGCACATTTCCTGCATGAACTGAGTGAAGAATACGAATGGTGGGAAGGGCACTTTATGAGTACGTTTATATTGCGACGCTCGGTTAGCCCACTTTTCTTGTAGCTGATTCGTCAGCTTACTCACTATTGGTAGGACCCCGGAAGAAGTATCGTAGTAACTAAGAAGACCTGAATAACGACTGTCACTCATATTCGAATTGATTTCGTGTAATAGATCCAAGAGATCATAGAGTCTTTCAGGATTTGAATCCGTTACTCTGGGGAAGTCACGCAATTTCGCCTTCAGCGAAGCCTCGACCATCTCTGGTTTGCCGAAGCGATTCTCTAATCGGTTCCAAATCAGAGCTACACCTTGTGTAGGCTGATAAACATTTGCTGCACGAATTGAAATCGCAAACTTCTTGGACTCAGTACCAAGCCATTTGGTGAGTAAGTCAAGTTCTTCGACTGGAGTAGCCTTTAGTTCGTTAATGATACTTTTAAATCCGACCTTCCATGCTGAGTAATTGATCGGGGAGTCGTCGAATTGTGAAAACCTGTGCATAAGCAGGTCCTTTTTTAAGAGGAAATTACTCATGTCCTGTATTGCAGACTGCTGTGGCGGTAAGTTAAACGGTAAATGGGACGGGACATTCGCAAATTCACTGATATTTGTAGGGTTCAAATGATTCACCGGTAGTCCCTGAGTTTGCGTCATAAAATTAGCATGGGTGTCCACGTACTGCTGAGTCCTTTCCCTAGAATTATACGGTTCCCTTTCTAGGAAAGCGTTCCATTTGTGCATATCATCTTCGTATGTTTCTTCCGCTTCGAGCGCTTTAACTTCTGCCATTTGGACAGCTGCCTTTTCCTTTTCCTTCGATAAATTCAATTCGATATCTGCCTTTCGCTTTTCAATCGCGGCTTGTTCCTCCAGATATTTTAGTCGAGCCATTTGTGCTTCGGCTTTCGCGCGTTTACGTTGGGCTTCGGACCCCTGTGATGCTCTCGATGAATGGTGCGATCCAACTTCAAATTTCTCGGAATGGTGTGCTCTGACAGCGAATTTCTCGGAAAGGGCCTCTGCCGCTTCGAGCAATTTGGCATTCACTGAGTCACGAAAAGTATACACAAATTTTGAACGTCTGCAATATTCTTCTGAATGCATGTCCAACAATCTACTAGCCTGTTGTGTGCGTGCCTTTCCTAAGAATGATTGAATATTTTCCGATGAAATTATTAACTTTTTGTTCAAACTGTTCAGGTTTTTCTCCACATCGTGTAAATACTTTCTGTCAGTTTGCTCAGTATCGAAATTCACCATGAGATCTTCCATCTCCTTCCAGATCGTTTTGAATATCTCCTGTAATTTGTTAAATTGTTCATCAAATGCGGATTGTCCCTTTTCCGTAAGGGAACGGACGCGTTGAGGATCAACGTCCCTATCCTCAGTCGCCTGGGTCCCTTCAGCCACCTGGGTTTCTTCTGGTTCTCGATCAGTCATGATGTGGTTCAAAGTCCTCGGTCGTGTTCTTTTACTATTCCGCCCTTGTGCGAAACGTTAACCACTTCGTACACTGTACACTTAGCACTTTGAACAGTAATGATGAGTTAAAACACAAGGGAGAAGTTTATTATGGTTTTATCTTGTATTTCCTCTCTATGTAACATCATGTACATCATATGGTGCAATGCCTCCAGTGTTGAAGAGGTAAAAGACTGAAAAATACAAAATTACGAATTCTTACAAAATATTCTCAATAATGTCATGCATATATAGTACATACCGTACTTAACTGTTAATTGACCTTGACCTATACAATAGACCTTGACACAAGAAATGTGTACCATACATGCAATATAACAAATTATCATATATCATATCCTGGATGAAATAGTACATATGTCTACTATCGTATTTGTAAATATAGATGATTTTATACAAATAAATGCAAAGTAGCGTTCAAACACATAAATTCTGGAAAATCAGATGCACAAATTGCTTGAATCAAATATTTTGTGTAAGAAAATAATCAAAACTGTGTGAAAAATAAATGGTCTCAGCAAATATGATGTGATATGAGAAACTATGATATATTTACTAACATTATACTGTGCCTGCATGGGTTCGAATCATTATAAACAATGGGGGCAGGCTTGACCAAATTGAGAAGTGTAAAAATCATGAGTAAAAATGGCTTATTTCGCCTGACACTTTTACATGACAAAATATAATGTACAAAAAACTTACACACGGTGCAGGGAGGTAAGGAACCTTATAAAAAGCAATGGAACATTGCGAAAACTGGAAAATTTGCTGAAATTTTCTTGCGTAGGAACTACGAATCTGATTCTAACTAACGAGCCGGAGACGGTCTCAAGAATCCGGATACACCGATAGCTATAATGTAACATTACACATAATAATCTCTTTGAAATCAGCAATTGCAAAATACAAACATTGCAGCATGAGAAAATATTTCAGCAACAAATTTTACAATCAAGTTAAACATTCTATTTGTTAAATTTTTTCTCAACTAAATGCAAAATTTCAGACTAATCAGAAGGGAGCTAGATCTATAAGATGTATGTGTCCAGCGCCGGATAAATTAATTTTAACAGCGCCACCTTCAATAAATTTCCATTATTTACAAAAACTTCTATGTAGATTAAATAATGCAATCAACTTAAACATGAAAGAGGAAGCAACGGAGATGAGATCAGGTGCACGGGGAGAGTAAGCATCTCCTGTTTGCTAACAACACCCGTCACTTAAGCCGTGCTAAAAAAAGTCATATTCGGTAAATTTAAAATTCGGTGATTTAAATGTTTCTTACCTAAAGTATCTCCCAGCATGAAGGACTTTACAATTTTTAATATTTTATTATATCGTCCAAAAAAAATGTCCGGTGACAAAGTCAGTCGCCCACTAATGAATCTTTCGTTCAGTTGTTTTCGGTTAGTCTCCTTGTCCTAAGAAGGAATTCGTTGTAGCTTGAGCTTGCTCTGGAGTAGTGTATCAGCTGCGATATGAATACACCGAAGAACGAAAGAATAATACTAATAAAGAAAGGGAAATTTGTAATTTTGAAGTTGAAATCGTCACGTTTGTCATACATTGAAGTATTCAGATGACAATTTCCGTCAACATGTAATAACATAAGATCTAAATTTGAGGCAGAGTCAATGCTATCTGTGGTTTCTTTCACACCTAGTTCATACGGATAGATTATGCTATGGTCAGCAAAATTCGGACAATGAATTGAGAGTACGTCATCGATATATCTGCATATAGAATGGAATTGGAGCGCTAGGTGTTTCTTTACGTAAGAGAGCAAATATATGGATAAAAAATGGGTTCTTGACCGGAAATAATCTGGTACAACCTGCGTTTGTCAAGAAAAATTTCGTAAAGATGTATGAAAGAGTATATAAGGTAGCCTACGACTGCCAAAGGCATTTTTCGCAGTCAGCTTGAGAGGCCGAAACGCATTTTTATATTAGTTGCCATGGCAACAATCTGTTTTCTTTATTTTACCAAATAAATTGAACAATCGGACTACAAAGTACCACATAGTAGTACCTTGTTTGTTCCATCACAATAGCATACTCAGGAGGGCTAGCCTTGTATTATGACAGTCAAATACCAGTAAAAATAGGGTTAAATTTGGGGAAAATACCTCTTTTCATGAACCCCTCGAATGAAGCACAGAATTTTTACAGAATTTTATAACTTCAAAATAACTTGCAAATTTTCTCCTCTTTCAAATGATACAAAATTCATCAGTACATGTACTTCCCAGATTCATTTTCTCAGTAATTAGCGAATTCCAAAATATTTTCTCAAAGTTTGTACTGCAGTACATCATATTTCACCTTTCCTGCTACGTCTTTCGAAACATTTTCGGACATAATGATTTTCATATCTTTGGCCATATTACGTTGTTTATATTAAGGATCACTGATGCGGGTTAAGTACCCGAAAAGTCTGGTCCATGCTGCAAATTTATCAGTTCTGTTGAAAATGATGCTATTGAATTTGAATACTTTTAAAATTTGCACTACAATATCAATGAGATAAGACAAGGTCCATTTGATATTCGGGGGAGGAGCTTGTGTTTATTTTCCGAAAAAAAAAAGTTGCTCTCAATTTTGATGAAAAAAAAATAATTAGCGTATGGTGTGACAGGTTAAAAAATAATCTTGTTCCTATAAGATCATGCATCTTAAATCTTTTATCACAAGATAAGTAATATTTACAGTTTAAACGTCTGTTGCTAACCCTAGGTTTACACTATGTTCCCGGCGACCACGGCAGTCACGGCGGCCAAAAACGTAGCACACTGTATGATTTTTGGCAGTTTTTATCTTGGTATTCAAGTTCTGTTAAGTCTCGTTACGTTTTCGCACGGTCTATCAAGGTATCCTTGACACGCCGCGGCTCCTGAATCCCGGAGACCTGACGGCGCACTACGTTTCAACCTACGGCTTGTTACGGACGTTTGTATACGTTTCCTCACGACCTGTCACGTTCTGATAAGGTCTGTCACAGTTTGTTACGATCCAATCAAGTTGGCCACGACTACCAAGTTCTGTCAAGGCCCACTACGATTAACCGGGAACAGGAGACTCAAAAAGCTGCATAAAAGGGTTTGGTTTGTTATACTTCTTGTGTGACCGTGCGTGCCGTGCCAGGCCGTAGTAGAACTTGAAATAAACCGTAACAAGCCGGGACGTACCGTGACGAAACGGCTAACACTTCCTTAGCTCGCCGTATGAAACCGTAGCTCACCTTGATAAAACGTGCATCTGCCCTAAAGCAGCCGCAGCTAATCGTGGCAGACCGTAACTCAACTTCGCTAGGATCGTAATTTGTTGAGGCATACTTTTGCTTCCCGTTCCGCTACGGACACTGTCCCAAGTTTTGTCACGGTCTGTAACGTTCTGTCACGTTGCGTTGCGTTCGACCCGTTTTGCTACGGTGTTTAAAGTAGGCCATCTGCACCGTGGGCTGCCGTGACAAATGTTTTGACAGTTTAAACATTTGCCCCGTCAGCCCCGGCAACCACGGCTAGTTACGATTGTCGATCCCGTTCCCCTACGTTGTCTCACGGTCACCATGTTTCGTCCACGGTGGCTTGAAACTTGGCCGCCGTGGCCGCCGGGAACATAGTGTAAATGGGGGGTAAAACACAAACATTCGTGTACATTTAGACATTATGTTAGAAAAAAAATAGCTCTTGCTTCAACTTTGACAAGGTATTGTTTCCAATTGTTCGACCCTAATGCCAGTGGAATTTGATATGCTCTCAAAATACAGATCAAAGGAGTAATAAATCGTTGATAACGGATTCTTTTAATATAAGTTACCATCAGAATTAGGGTATACATGTATATAACATTGTTATATTGGCATAGATGAAGACAATGCATTTATGATTATTTCGTCAAGCGCGGATCTTGAAGGGGAAATCGGAGTGGAATTTACCAAAAATGTAGGTTTTCAAAATTGTGTACGTAATTAAGTTTAATGAATTTATAGGCTTGTCCCTTGACTTGACCTCCCTACCTCAAAATATGATATTTCTAGATCCCCAGTGGGTTGTAACTTCGAAGAATATTTCCTCTATTATGATAAATTCTGAGGGGCAAGCGAAGAAAAAAATAGCAAATTGATAATTAGGATTACATTCCAATCTCCATTATAACAACACTGCAGTAATCACAGCGGAACACACACGTATTGCAAAAGAGGAAAGGAACAAACAGACGGACAAACAGACGGACAAACAGACAATGAGAATAATCGTATCTTCGGGTGTTTATCCAATATGTACTCTTACGTTTTCCGACTGACAGGAATTCTTCTTATAATATAGTTCCATCGCTCATCCATTATTTCTTCGATATTGAATAATAACGATTCCAGATGATTTCTCATTATTAGCAAATTTCGCCTGATGCATCATAAATTTGTTTGAAATATTTTTCTAGAGGGTATAGAGTTGGAACACTTCCATATTATTCAATTATTTCTATAATATGTGATGTATAAATATATTTTTTTTTCTTTTCAGGAGATTCTGATGATACCGCCACAGGTAAATATGAAAGCGAAGCAAAGCTCAAGTGAGCGTTTGTTAAAGCGCGCCTTCAGTCGTCCGTACTACGTCCGCCGTAAACTTAAAAAAATCGACATCTCCTCTGCCACCGCTGCACAGAACGCCTTGATACTTCTCAGGTAGCAAGTACTCAAGGTCTTCAACCATATCTATGTTATGGGTGCCGACAAACATGACCACCGAGGGCTCTGATTGGCTTACGCATTTTCGACATCTCTCCTCTGAAGTAGGTCACTAAATTTTCGGACGAAATAAAAAAACAAAGACACCGTTACAAACGGATACTCGGCATGTTAGATTCCTTGTATGGTCCGTGTAACACTTAACATTTCAAATTTCTAAAACGTTTTGAAATTTTAGATTTTTGATATTCTAACCAAAAATCCAAAATTTCAAAGTTTTGAAATCGTTTTGAGTTTTTAGAAGATTAGATTTTTGACTACAATTTCAAAATTCTATTTCATTTTTAACTTTTGAAATTTTAGATTTTTGAGTAAAAACCTAAACTTTCAAATATTCAAAGCCGTTTGAGACATTTCAGTTTTTGTATATTGTTTAAAATACAAAAACGGTCGGTTTTACACTTAACAATTCAAAATTTTAAAAATATTTTTAAATTTTTGATATATGATATTTTAAACAAAAACCTAAAGTATCAAAGTTTTAAAATCGTATAGAGATTTTAAAAGTTTTGATTTTTGACTAAAATATCAAAAATCTGAAACGTTTTGAACTTTTAGAATTTAAGATTTTTGACTAAAAAACTAAACTTCCAAATATCCAAAATCACAACTATCGTTTTAGATTTTTGGAGTCTTAGAATTTTTATGTATTAAGAGTTTACATTCAAAAATTAATAAAGCTTACAAGAGCGCAAGGCCAAGGCAAGAATAAATCTTATAACAATAACAGCCGATAAAGAAGAAACCAAGAAATTCAAAGGGATGGAAAAAATCTTACAAGAACAATAGGAAATGAGAAGAAAAAGCTTCCAAGGACACAGCCACGGAAAAGAGGAAGTTTTCAACGACGCATATCAAAGGTTTAGCTTGAATTGACGCAAAGCCAAGGAAAGATATTAACACGCGCTTACAATGACGCAACGCGAAAGAAAGGAAGAAATAATAAAGCCTGTGTTTGTGAAACACGAATGCCCTCGGTAGCATCTTTGTTAGTATAAACACTATTTTCTGTTAAGTACATGAATGTGAAAGGTCAGGGTCACTTGGCTAAAAAATTTTGGTATCCATGGAAACATCTTGTGACAAGGAATACACATTTGAAATATCAAAGCCCTACCACCTACCATTCAAAAGTTATGCCCAGTGATAAAGTTTTTGAAAAGTAGGTCAAAGGTCAAGGTCACGAGGTCAACAATTTCGGTATCAATAGAATGGTCTTGTCACAAGGAATACACATGTGTAATATGAAAACCCTATCACCACCCGTTCAAAAGTTATGCCCAATGTTAAAGTTTTTGAAAAGTAGGTCAAAGGTCAAGGTCACGAGGTCAAAAATGTTGGTATCTATGGAAAGGTCTTGTCACAAGGAATACAAATGTGAAATATGAAAGCCCTATCATTCACCATTCAAAAGTTATGTCCAATGTTTAAGTTTTTGAAAAGTAGGTCAAAGGTTTAGGTCAAGGTTACGAGGTCAAAAATGTTGGTATCTATGGAAAGGTCTTGTCACAAGGAATACAACTGTGAAATATGAAAGCCCTATCATTCACCATTTAAAAGTTATGCCAAATGTTTGGATTTTTGAAAAGTAGGTCAAAGGTCAAGGTCAAGGTCACGAGGTCAAATATTTTGATATCAATGGAAAGGTCTTGTCACAAAGAATACACATGTGAAATATGAAAGCCCTATCCCATTCAAAAGATATGCCCAATTTTAAAGATTTTGAAAAGTAGGCCAAAGGTCAAGGTCAAGAGGTCAAAAATTTTGGTATCAAAGGAAAGGTCTTGTCACAAGGATTACTCATATGAAATATGAAAGCCCTATCACCTCCCATTTAAAAGTTATGTCCAATGTAAAAGTTTTTCGGACAAACAGACAGACAGACAGACAAACAGACGGACAGGCCAAAAACTATATGCCCCCGAATCTTTGATTCCGGGGGCATAAAAAAGTGAAAAGAATCCTTAAAGCATGTGAATGATCATGATCCTACTGCTCTCACTAACAGTAGGAGTCGCAATCGGTACAGATTCTGAATCAGATATTAACCATAGTCTACCATAGTAAATAGGAATATGGGGAGATAAGTATAAATCCATTATGCCATAGGTCAAGCTTGTTAATCGCAGGAGACCAGTTGACTAATCCTCAACTACTATCTGCCATCCACTATTAATTCCGTATATTTAAGGTGAATTCTTTATAATATCATCATTGAATAATCGTCTTATCATGACATGATGACCCCCCCCCCCGGATCAAATGATCGGGGGCATATTGTTTTTGTCCGATCTGTCTGTTTGTCTGTTGTCAACTTTAACCTTCGCCATAACGTTTGAACCATATGCATTAGTAATAGAGAAGTCATATTTGGATCGCATACTCAATTAATAAAGCCCTTTCAAAGGACACCAAGGTCAATGACCTTGTAACCTTAAACATGACATTTATGCTAAATATAAAAATAGCACTTTCCGACTTTGTTGTCACCGTGGGCACATACACATCTTGTTTTTCTACTTCGTTTCCTTTCGTGGTGTGCTGTATTAAGTGCGATCTTTATGACTAGAACTCTCGAAACCATCTGTTGACTTTTAAGATTTTTGAACGTAAAAACTCTAAAAATCTTAAGTTAAAAAAATCCAAAAACCTAAAACGGTATTTGTAATTTTGGATATTTGGAAGTTCAGGGCCCGGCACCATAAACTGAAGAATTGACTTAAGTCTAAATTCCAATCTTCTTTTGTCTTGTTAAACTATTAATGATGATTTTGAATTATTCGAAGAATTTTTCTATTTTCTGAGTAGAATTGAATGAATGAACTCGATATTTCAAATTTTCACTGATTTGTCATATATCGTATTTTGGAAATTTGACTTAAGTCAATTCTTAGTTTATGGTGCCGAGCCCTGGTTTTTAGTCAAAAATCTATAATTCTAAAAGTTCAAAATATTTTAGTTTATTGATATTTCAGTCAAAAATCTAAACTTCTAAAATTGTTATACGATTTTAAAACTTTGATATTTTAGGATTTTGTTTAGAATATCAAAGATCTAAAATTCTAAAACCTTTTTCTAATTTTGAATTGTTAAGTGTAAAACCGACCGTTTTTATATTTTAAACAATATACAAAAACTGAAATGTCTAAAACGGCTTTGAATATTTGAAAGTTTAGGTTTTTACTCAAAAATCTAAAATTCCAAAAGTTAAAAATGATATAGAATTTTGAAATTGTAGTCAAAAATCTAATCTTCTAAAAACTCAAAACGATTTCAAAACTTTGAAATTTTGGGTTTTTGGTTAAAATATCAAAAATCTAAAATTTCAAAACGTTTTAGAAATTTGAAATGTTAAGTGTTACACGGACCCTTGTATGATTTCTTTCTGTCATACTTCCTACACAAATAGGTGTGAATATGTAGGATTGAGGTCCGTGTACAATAAATGTAACACTTAACCATTCAACATTCCAAAACATTTTAGATCTTTAGATTTTTAATATTGTAACCAAAAAATCTTAAATATCTTTTTTGAGTTTTGGAAGTTTAAATTTTTGACTAAAATGTCAGAAATCTGAAACGTTTTGAACTTTCGGAATTTAGATTTTTAAATGAAAACATAACCTTCAAATATTCAAAACCGTGTTAGATTTTTTTCCTTTTGTACACAATTGTAAGCACTTTTCAATTAAAAAAATGTTTAAAATTTTTGATTTTTGAGTGTTAAGTCAAAAATATAAAGTTCTAAAAGCTCAAAACGTTTTATGTATGTGATATTTTACCGAAAAATCTAAACTTCTAATACTTTAATACTTTTGAAAGGTTTTTGATCAAAATGTCTCATACCTAAAATTCTATTTAGATATGGGATTTGAAATAAAAAAATATCAAATAAACAGAAACCTAAAACATTTTAGAATATAACTTTGAATTGTTAAGTATAAAACAGAGTGCTTTAGAATTCTGAACTGCTTACAAAAACTGAAATGTAAAACGGTTTTGAAAGTTTTAGGTTTTACTTAAAAATCTAAAATTCCAAAGTTCAAAACGTTTTAGATTTTTGAAATTTTAGTCAAATACTGAAAAGTGGTTATCTTCGCTAGGGGAAAATTTCGCGATTATAACATCGAGACGTTTCGCGTGGGGAAATATTTGCAATAAAAATGTCTTGCCCATTGTAAGAATGCAGCGGTGATATTTTTGCGTGGGGAAACTTTCGCGAAATCCCTCGATTCGCAAAAAGAACCCCGCAAAAATTACCCCGAAGCAAAAATTCCTACTTATACAGTATCTTAAAATAATTACTTTGATATTTTAATTTTATTTTAGAATATCAAAAAATCCCCCCCAAGAAAAAATATGATGCATTGTTGAGTGTTACACTGATCGATTGAGGCCGAAGTTCGAATCCCCACACAAATTTCCACACCCACTTTGAGTAGGCAAAATTCTAGGGACAAATCCTTTACAATTATCAAATAAACAGAATGAAGAAAACCATGTAAAGCTTCATTCTGTCGATGAGTTACATCTTTGCATTATTGAATGAAAGTCAAACACAAAACCAGAAACCATAATCCAATAGAGCCTGTGTTTGTGAAACACGAATGCCCCCGGTGGCATCTTTGTTAGTTTAAACACCATTTTCTGTTAAGTACATGTTTGTTACAGGTCAAAGTCAGGGTCACTGGGTTAAAATTTTTTGGTATCGATGGAAAAATCTTGTGACAAGGAATACACATGTGAAATATCAAAGCCCTATCACTTACAAAAGATATTCCAAATGTTAAAGTTATTATAAAGTAGGTCAAAGTCAAAGTAAAAAAATTTGGTATCAATAGAAAGGTCTTAAAATAACGAAAACACATGTGAAATATCAACGCCCTATAACTTACCATTCAAAAGTTATGCCCAATGTTAATGTATTTGGAAAGTAGGTCAAAGGTCAAGGTCACGAGGTCAAAAATTATTTTGGTATCAATGGAAAGGTCTTGTCACAAGGAATACACATGTCAAATATAAAAGCCCTATTACTTACCATTCAAAAGTTATGCTCAATGTTAAAATAAACACAGACAGACAGACAGACAGACAGACAGACAGACAGACAGACAGACAGACAATCAGACAGACAGAAACTATATGCCCCCACACAATGCCCCATATAATGACAACACATTAAAGGAAGGAGAACTATGTGCACCCGGCGCCGACGTTGCACGGCCATCTGCTATTAGCAAATGGTGAAGTTATCCGGATTACATGCGCACAACCCTCCCACTTATCCGGACACAGATGTCTCCATAGACGCACAATTGTTGTATAAACATACAACTACTAATTGTAAAAGAAGGGAGGGGATCTCACAAACAAGATAGTTAAACGTAACGGCCTCTTGTAACACAGATTCTATGTAAATGGATCTAAAAATTCTATGGCATGCGTATAGACTAAGACACAAAGCAGTATACTAATAGAATCTATCATCGAGCGTTATCATTGACAAGGAAATCAAACCCGAGTGTCCGGGATTATTAGTTACCTAGTTATCTAGTGTCCAGCTGGCACGGGATGATTCCAGGTCACCATGTTTCGTACTGGCGAGGCGAAGCCGAATCCGGTATAAAAGCTAGTGAACTGGTATCATTGCGTACCAGAACACTAGATGAATAGGCAACGAATTTACCCCACCGATGACCTATTTTGATTATTTCTATGAAGTGTCTGGACGTCATTGTCTGATCCCTGTACGACGTCAACATGAAGGATATCATTCATACATATACGTCATAAGGGGTCGGGTATAAAATACTAGGGACCCGGTATAAGATACACCACGTCTTCACGTGACCGTAATTAGCAAATCGCTTTCTTGGATTTCCAGGCTAACTAGTCAGAGGTGGGTATATTGCTTGTACCATGACGAGGGTTGTCGAGTTATGGACAAAAGCAAATCCGGACCCGAGGGTTGGATTTCCTTGTCAATGATCACACCCGGTGACTGAACGCCGAAAATGATAATTATTATACACTCTGCAGCCGAGTGTTGTTGAGGATCCGCTCCTTTCTTTCTACCATGTTTCGATACAGTCTTTTATGATGTCTAAATCAACGTCTGCACGTGTAACTTATCATCCATTCCTACCCCTGTGGATGATCGATTTGTCATTTTGTACATTTTATGAGGACAACTCTGTGAATATGGGAGAATTATAGAATCTTTCACCGGGTGAGATCATTGACAGGGAAATCCAACCCGAGTGTCCGGAATTTTGTTATACCATGACGAGGTCTGCTGAGTCATGGACAAAAGCAAATCACGGACGCGAGGGTGGGATTTCCTTGTCAACGATCACATCTAGCGATGGATTATTTTTCTCCCTATGTCTGAGAAACGTCAAAATAATAATTTTCCTATACTTTTCTGTCATCTTTTAATCAAGAATAAAGCGACGCAGCGCGTCAGTCTTTTGTGACGTCATAGCCAACCCCCCTGTGGATGATCGATTTGTTATTTTTAACAAAAATGACTCTGTGAATATGGGAGAATAACGTATCAAATATTAGGATTTTTTTTGCAATAGAATACTCAATATATTTATCATATATGTTTTAGTATAGAAATAAATACATTTGATAGGCTCTTACAAAGTAAAATATACCTTCGTCTTTTTTTCTGCAGGATCAACAACTGGACCATGCCAGAATGACACATATATAGGATCTAAAGCCCTAGCCTGTTTACCTACATATGCAGTGGCTCTTGGCAGTGCAAGCAGTCAGACTGCTTTCTGCAGGTATCAATGTTTTCGTGGGATCTTTGTTTCTATATTGTTAAGAACTAGATGCAATTAGTTTTCTGATCCATACTGGGGTTCCGATGGAGACAATTTTTGAACTGGTTACACTTTTGGACATCTTTTGACCCTATCTCCCCCCTGATCTGGAACTCAACTTTGGTAAGGGGCTTTTTAAATAATAAATATAAAGTGTTATCAAAATCCGTCATGTGACTCCGAAAAAGAAGCTAAAATGTACAAACATTTCCCATTCTTTTTACATTGGAAAAACAAGTTATGAAAATTCAAAAACTTTTTTCACAAAATCATTATCAAAGCATTGAATAATTTCAATGTGACACAAATGCAGTTATTCAAAGATAAGCATTTCTGATGAATTCCAAAAAAGACGTCAAAATTGCGTAATTTTCTATTTGTTGGATCTCAAATTTGGATAAACCCATGTAAAATGTGTATGGGCAATTAGTGTTATGATCCATGTAGCAGTTCCGGAGGTGATTGTTTAAAAGGTGAACACTTTTGAAACCTCTGACTCGCTCTAGATCCACCTATGAACAGATCTCTATCCCAACACAATTTCGAAAGGGACCTTAGTACATCATAATTAAGAAGTTTCATCAAAATCTTTAAAGCAGCTCCGGAGGATATTTCGACAATGTTAAGAAGTGAATGACAGACGAGGACGACGACGGACGGATTATTATGGCAATATATTTCGGGTAAGAACCAATCAAGAACACCATTTGACACATACATTTTATGCTTAGCTAAAGTGACGGGTGTTCAGCAAGAGATGTTAATTTTTCCTGTCTGTTTATCCTGAGGAGATTCTGGTTTTCACCTTTACTTTGCATAATATGATACATGTAATTGTCTAGTTATGTCATACACTATGATGTCCCATTCTCCAGAATGGTGGATGATATTCTGCCATAGACCATTTGAACCATCCTACCAAAAATTGTACTCTATCTCTTCCGAAATTGAAGTAACCGGATGTGACAGTTCTACCGAATTGAAGCGGCGGGTGTTGCATGCAAGCAGGAGATGCTTACTCTTCCTGGGCACCTGGTCTCACTCCCATATCGGGAGTTCGCTTCTTTTCATGTGGTGGAGGTTTTTTGTTTGTTTGCTTTGGTTCCTGTTTTATCCTGATTTTGTATGCCTTCGGTTTCTGATTTTCTGGATTATCGATTTTGTGCTGTATACAGGGATATGGTCATTATCCATATTTGTCGTTCTGTTATGCATGGTTCTGCTATGATTTTGTTAAATTCTGAGTATGGGTTTTATGTTTTTTTTTAAAATAAAGCTTAACCAATAACCAACGGTTGTCAACCAAAGAACTTCGTACCTTCATGTACGAATCAAGACGAAAAATATGTGGGATCCAATCAAAGTGAATGATAATTTGGATTTATAAAATATTCATTCTAGAGTGCTTAAATTGCAAAGAGTTGAAGTTCATATGATCCATGTTCACGTGAATTAAGACTCAATGATCTACTTTCAAATCAAATAATAACAATTTCAACTTATTTTTCATCATGATGTATACGGTCCTCGTGGATGAGGGAGTTTCGTTGGGTTTCGTATGATCGAACATCGTGGAGGAGCAGCCGTTTGTTATTGGTAAAGCTCTAATGAAAAATTGGAACAAACGTGGGGTCACTGAAACACCCAAAATTTAAAATGGAACAATAAAAATACGGAAGTGTTCCAACTCTCTACCCTCTTGAAGAAAATTTCAAACCAATTGTAATGCACCAAACACGTGTTTCGGTCAGTAAATCAACATCAGTGATGCTTCAAGCCAAAGTGATTTCAGACACAGCCAAAATTCATTTCAAAAGCGCCCTCTGTTTTTTTTAATTAAATTTTGCGCATTTACTTTGCAAAGAGTGCGCGGCTCATCGTTAAATAAAATCTATGACCAAAATAACATTGGAAGGATGGTGTTCAGATGTTAAGCTTCTTTAATTTCGATGATATTTTTGGATGGAAGACTACTTTCCGAAATAGCAAAATGATATATATGACGTTTAAATTGATAAAGGGCCATAAAAGCTTCTTTCAGGCGAAAGAGCTGGAAAGAATGGTCAATATTGAAATATATGTTCTATAGTACCAATTTAGTTGTACTAGACATGTGTTTCTGATATTTTGATCCTCATCAGTAGTACTTCATGCCAAACACTTTAAATAAAGCCAAATTGAATCTTTCTGGCGCCATCTACAATATAGAGCTTTAATTTCCTCTTGCCAAAATGAGCGGATCCAAAAAGTAATTATTACACCTAAAACATCAAGTCATGGGGAACAAGTTCAACTGCGCTACAATGCAAAAGGAAATTAATGTTTATAACAATAATTCGGAAGTGTTCCAACTCTTCACATTCTTGAAGAAAATTTCAAACCAATTCTAATTCACCAGACGCATTTTTCGGATAGTAAATCCTCTTCAGTAAAGCTTCAAGTCTAATTAGACAAAATAAAGACACAACCTATAAAAGAGGATAATTTGGAATTCAATTTAAGAATGAAACCAATATTTTATTTTCTGATTCAACAATTAATTTAAATTCACACGAAAGGAAGGGATCTTCAAAGACTCCGTAGCAATAGCAAAACATCGAAACACCCAAATGAGAAAGCACAGAGTAGAAAAGCAAAATAGAGACAGAAAAGCGACAAGGAACACCAAATACGACATAAAACACTAAACATCAAAGAGTCCTCATGAAACAACGAGCCCATTGGATGGAAGGGGTCGGCTTTTGGACTATTATCTGCTACTGTAAACATGGGGATTTTCGCGTGGGGGCTATTTTCGCCTTTTTTGCAAATCGAGATATTTCGCGAAAATTCCACCCACCCGAAAATACCCCCGTTGCATTCTTATTACGGGAAAAAACTTTTTTTTCGCGAATATTTCCCCCATGCGAAACGTCTTGGTGTTATAATCGCCAAATACCGGCTAACCACGTCTACAGTATGTTAGTGGCAAATGGTGTAGTTATGCGGATTATGAGCTCTCCCACTTGTCCGGATATTTTATGATCTCGAAGAACGCATAATTGTTGTATAAGATAAATGATACTACTTCTCAGTACTATTCAGTGCATATTCTTGTATTTTATGCTTTTATTTTTTCCATGTCTGTATTTTCAACGTTTGGTTTACAGTGTGACAGACAATATAGTCACTTGTATAACAGGTGCCATATTAACAGAGACGGGTGCTGTTTGTACAGAGGCCGACAAACGGAACGTGGTAATTAACAATGCAGCTACTATAAATTCGTATACAGGAGGAGTATACGATGCAACACAATGTGAATGCCCAAGTCTTTTTATAACCAATATTTCATTAAAAATAGATAAATAATTCAAATCGTATTTAAAGTTTAGTATGGACAGTTTTTTAGGCCAAAATTCTACGAAATTATGAAAGGATGTGAAATATTTTGAATAATTCTAAAAGGACCACCTATCTTAGAATAAAAAATAGGTAGAAATTATTATTTGATTTTTGTAAATTTGAAAAGTTGCCAAGAAAGGGATGCAGCTTTTCTGCGTAAATGTAAGCCTTTAACTTATACAAACCCCTTTCTTTTAAATACATATTTTCAAAAAAATCTAAATCTAAATATATATTTGTTTTCAATATATTGAAAAAAATAACAAACGCCGTATTAAAACTCAACCGTTTTCATTGGTATCATCATGAGTTTTTTTTAATTCGGCGTTTGTTATTTTTTTCAATATATTGAAACTTGTGGAGAGAATTATTGACTATTGATATTTGTTCTCATATATTTTCAGGTTTATAGCACCTTTACCATCCAAATGAAAGAAAATCGTCTTTCACATAATGTGCCATATCGACCTCAACATTGCAATGCTGCTGAAGCTGTAAATGGACATATTCATACTTTGTCATATGAATTGTACATGCACAGCTAGGTGGACTATATTTTTAAGTCTTTAATCCGTCCAATTTATGTATATGAAAACCCCGTGATTATTATTTATTACTTGAATAAAATGATACTTTATTAATTGACTCATTCCATCTCTTCAGAACAAAACAGTGACTGGAGCGATCACAATTAAATGTTATCACCCAGGATCGCGGTCATTCGTTTGTTATTTGATTTTCCGCTTGAAATTAATATATATATTTTCAAAATTTATCACTAAGATTTTCATAGTGGCAAAATATGAAAGGGCCAAACTACAAAATTTGACGAATTCATTAAGAGATGAAGGGTGCAAAATGTACTTAAATCATAAGGCAATTATATTTTACTAAGGTAACTGCACATTTCGTTTCATTAAAAAATGACCGTAATGAAATAATAACAAACATAATCACGACAACTACGACAAGAGATCTAATCCCTTGCAAATAATGTACAGGACCCACAACACGGCAAACCGTGTCGAAATTATTAGAATCTATTACGACTTTGCCACTGAGACAAGGGATTCTCTCATAAGAGACTGATTTGCCTGCGAAATAAGGTATCAGGAAAAATATTGTCTCACCCTGAAGGGTGAGAGCCCATTCCGGAAGTGCTTTTAACTGTAACGTCATTGTGATGTCAAACATAATTGCTGCGTTTGCCGGTGATAACATGAAAAACAATACATAAAAACCTCATTTTTGAGCTCTTTTAGACAGTGAGAGAAAAATAACCAATCCCAAGATGTGATCAGGGACACGGAAATCCAAGTTGACCCTCGTGTCCAGGATTTGTTTTTGTCCACGACTCGGCAAGCCTCGTCGTGGTACAAGCAAATCCTGGACACTCGGGTTAGATTTCCTTGTCCCTGATCACATCTGGGGATAGATTCTATTAGTCTCATCCGAGAATAAGAGATTTGCAATCCACGACGAGGCTGGCCGAGTCGTGGATGTAGCAAATCTTTTGCACGAGGATGAGATTCCCCTGTTTCAGTCGCAAAGTCATGATAGCTTATTTTTCTCACTCAGCTCATTTTGTTATCACTAAAAGAAGTTTTATGGTCATCAGCCCTGAATCGACACAAAACGTGCATAAATCTAATGATGGCATGACGTTACGTTCTATGACGTCATAGGTGTCACATGCAGTGTGAGACAGGAAAATTTCAAACTGCCCCGTCTACGTTTTTTGTTTTTGTCTCAAGGCGAAAGTGAATGAGAATTGGAAGTCTTTTTCACTAGGATGATATTTTGCTTTTCATGTATTCATTGAAGGTGAAGACGTTAGCATTATTAATTTTTGATTTTCTATATATCGGTCTCGAGTATTTAGGTTCTTGTTAAAATGAACATATGGTGCAGTAAAATTATTACAACAGAATACACATATATTTTATCATCGATAATTATCCTGTCTAAGTCGCAACGCCATGATGTTTTTTTATTCGTTCAATGGACCAATGAATGTTAAGAAATAACATCTACTAAGAAGACGCAGCTTAGGAAAACACCGAATTCAAACACATTTTTAATATATTTTTGAAAAATATTTGAATTTGCTTTGATTCGTTTGGATACAATAAACGCAAAGTGCCAAAGATGCTACCAGAAAGAATCCTCTGAACGAAATTAAGTAATAAATAAATAGATAGATGAATAAATGAATAAAATAGCAATCCACGGAATGCTTGTGTCGCCTGCGAAGCGGCCTATTTTTTAAAAGTTGATCAAATATGTAGGTCAAGGTCACTTGGTTTAATATTTGTACATGTATCAGTGGGAAAGTCTTGTCAAATGAACACACATGTGAAATATTAAACTTCTTACTATATGGTCAATCTATTACTTTCAGAAAAAGTCAATAAACTAGGTGAAGGTCATTAGGTACAGATTTTTGGGAATAAAAGAAAGGCCTCATCATAAGAAATACATGTTTGAAATATTAAAGCCATATCACTTATCAATCAAAAGATATAGCGAATCTTGGTCGACAATGACTCTTCTTTGGCACACTTTCTATTTTGATATTTTATCCAACCTAGTGTAAGTTTTAGACACACATTGAAAAAGTCAAACAATATCCTAGGAAGCTAACAGTCCATCACTTACAAAACAAGCCTAGTGGTAATCCGGATAACCACATCATTTGCTAATAGCGAAGCTGATGACCGTCCTTAGTTGGCACCGACTGTTCATTGGTCTCGTTGGTTTATGTTTAGTCTGTTTTATGATTCGTTGTAGTATGTCTCCTCCCTGTGATTTCGGATCGGGTGTTTTGGTGCTTTGTCAATGGTGTTGCAATCGAGACTGGTTGGAGACAATCTCCTTCCCTTTGAAATGACAAATATTGAATATTGAATTTTATGCTCTTTGATTATTATTTCGGTGCACCACGTTCATATTTCATCACTAAGTTGTTATCACTGTTTCTGTCGGAACCATTCTCTCATAGTGTTGCTTTTTGGAATTAAATAGTGCTCTCGCTTACACTCGGACTCTATTCCTTCAAAAGCTGCACTATGCGAGAATAGAATCAACATAAAGGGCATTTTAAAACAGGTAATCAGTTTTTTTAAATAGGTATATAGGGATATGGCCATTATCCATGTTTGTCATTCCAAGGATATGACAAGCTTTGTGGCAATTTTTTTCTACAATGACTTGACAAGGAGAGGGATGTGCGTAATTATCTGGATAACAACACCAATTGCTACATACACAGGAGATGGCTGTCTAAATGAATCATCAATGCCCATTGATCTTTTTGTTTTATGTGTAGTATGTTTACGTGTTTTGTCGTTTTTGGAATTAACTTGCTCTCATTACAATTGTTAAACGTCTTCAAATTCAAGTAAGCTTCTTGTACAGGGTTATAATACACAACGGATGAAATCATCTTTGAGGAAGTGTTTCGGTCGCTACGGGGATATAATAGAAGCATATCAGACCCCTCCCCCTTTCCAGAATGATAAGTGACATTCTGGATTGCGATTGAATGGTTGTACGTCATCATCATCACCCAACAAGAAATCTTTACCTGATATGTACATCAATATGTACATCGAGACAATCACCGAATTTGACAAGTTTCCATGAGCTGTTGCGACGAGTGTTGCATGCAATCTGGAGACGCTGACTCTCCCCGGGCACCTGGTCTCACTTCGGAATGTTATTCATTCCGAGATTCTCAACCGTTCCAATTCGTGGTAATTCTAATAATTTCACCTTGCCTCCTCGACTTTGAGACTGAATAACTGATGGATACTTCTTTTATGTTTATTCTTGTGTCATTTTTGGTGTATCTTATCGTGCTTTCCTCTCCTTGCTTTCATATTTGGTTGATTCATTGGTTTGATGTTGATGCTGCAACCGGATCTCCTCTTTCCCTTTGAAACAATAATTAGTTTTGAAGGTTGATGTATCTTCCTCATTTATTGATCTGTCCTTCGCTTGTTCTTGGTATAAAGCTTAAGTCATTCTATAAATACTATAAATACTATATTAATAGAATCATTGGAACTTTCTTTTGTGGTTCTGTAATCAAAAGACTGAAGGTCATGTGAGATAATTCTTTTCAACATTTATTATCAGCAGAACCATTTCATTGTAAGGCAATGATAATGATATTTGTTTTCATAGGATGCATATGTGAAGCATATAATATTTATTTCCATATACTAGAAGTGCTCTCTAATCAGCGCAAACAATGTTTATGTATTCTATAAGCGGTATACTTAAAAACACATTTTTTTGTTTTTACTTAAACGTGAGGCAGTGTCTTAACCCATTTGCGTCTCAGAAAGACCATGCATGCATGTTTAAAATTACCTACAATCTACAATTTATTTGATAAAATTTGAGCGGTTTGTTCCAGAGTAATCTTAAGTTTATCATCGTTGGTAATTGCCAAAAAATCCTCATTTTCATTACCATAATCTCTTTCGTTTCGTTTTTCATCATTTTCAGTGTTAAAAATAAGAAAGAGAACTCTTAACTTACATACAACTTTTATGACAATATTAAGAAAGATAGTTCAATTAGCACTGAAAAGTAATATATTTTCACGCCACCAACGTGCAGTATAACAAGAAATATAATCTATTAGTTGATTTTTGGATGCATTTACTTTATCAAAAAATTGAAACTTTTTTCAAGAGGGAGAAGATTCTTGCTCTTGTATATTGCACGTGTCATACAGCAAATTCCTAAACTGGATAAAGCACTATACTAATATTTTGAGGTGTAAAGTGGCATTATTGCGGTACATTTTTGGACCTTATAACTTTCACACTTTTTGGCTATATTACATTGTTAAGATGGAGAATCACTGACGAGGGTAAAGTTCCCGAAACGTGCATGACTGGTCCATGCTGCAAATTCATCTGCACTTCGATGATGCTATTGAATTTGAAGACGTTTAACATCAGCAGTTAGGATGAAAAATTAATCCTTTCGGATGGACAATGATTCGCCAACCCGCTCGTGATTTAATTTAATTCTGCACTGTGAATTTACATGCACAGAGACAAATTTCGCGGTACGAGGCCAAGCGCAATAAAGGGAAGGTTATTACATAGGAAATGATTCTACGTATACAGTAAATGTCTTAATCTGTTAATTTTTTAGGACTGCGATCGTTATGGATGAGTCAGTATTTCTTGACTTGGTGTACTGAAATCTTCCATAGAATATATATTTAAAATTCCTCGCGAATTGTGATATTTGGAACCACTTTACAATAAAAAATTGATATCAAAGGTTTCTTCACAGCGGGAATATTCGTTACTAGAAAGAAAACATATTTTGTGATATATAATAGGCATCCCGGAAACCTTTCATTAAGAAAAGGGTGTAGTACATGAGAAGGGTAGTAATAAGTTTCAGATGAAACAACTTTGACGCAATTTTCTTTTTTTTTTTAATTTCCGGTTCTTCGAAGCTCCCAAATGTATCACACATATCAGCGCTTTACCTTTCTAATTCAATCTATTATCTTTCAACTTTGAAGTAAACTGCCAAGCACTTTTACTTAGAGGACCTTCCAAGGCCGCAGCCATTTCTCCCAAGCTATTTGTATTATTGATACTACTGGTTGCAGTCCCATTTTTAAAATCAAACTCAGAAAGATTCCTTCCACCAAATTGTCCAAGAGCTTCTTCTGGGACGGTATCCCTTTCCGCCGTTCTGGACACGCACCTTGTGCTGGCATTGTTAGTATTATTATTTGGACAATACAGAAATTTAGTGTTCCCACCACAACCATTTCCGCAAGTGGGATGATCGGCGTACTCATAAAAATTCATTAACAAATTTGAATATCCTCTTTGGTTTGTCCAAATGTAGTGATACTGGGAATAGAATATTGGCATCGGATCGCTTCCATTGTGACCTGGATGTTGACCATTTGTTGGGTCCGGATAGTCAATTTCTGGGTTTCGTCCTAATCTAACTAACTTTTGACGAAACCTTTCCCAAAGATAATCGACATATGTATGATGCAGCCAGAAAACCCCGTCTTGGGGTGCAGATAGAATGTCCATCATTACTTCGCCTACCCAAACATGAACACCATTATGCTCGCCCTCAATACTTACCCTATTTCCTCCAACAGTCACGATCTGATTGTGTGAGTTAATACTTTGACTATACATTATTTGATCAGCTATCCATGGTCTCACAAGGGATGCCCTTCGGCCGATATTTCTTCTTAGCGTACCATTCATTCTCGGAACAAACCAATCTCGAAAAGGTCCGTTTATTACCTGTCCCATTCCATTTCCTACTAATTTGTCGGTAAACATAACTGATCTTCTTTGTCCATCTCCAGGAATTAAAAAATCAAGCGTAGAATCCCAATAGCATAAAGGGACAGGTTTTATCCTCATAAGTGCTCGCTCAAAGCTAATAAGAAAAGTAATTGTATAATTTTACTTTCATTACTATGCTTCAGGGCAATACAGTAGGAAAAAATAAGATAGAAGAAATGATACAGGGTGTTAATATTAGATATTTTTCACCGAGACGGACTTCGCACTTCGGACATTGAACATTGAAGAATCATTTGCGTAGCTGCCGTTCATAAACTCATAAACGAAGTCATTTACACTTTGATTAGTATACTCAAAGGAATTGGTATTTTGAACTTCCTGTACTACTGGTGTCGCTTTTTTCGGCAATTTACTTTAACTTTACATCATCATTTAAGTTCGAAGTACGAGGTGCGAAGTTCGTCACGGTGAAAAATGTCCAATAAAAGAAACTTTTGATTTGAGACAGGACAATTTTCTGAATTCACGAAGTATCAACATATTTGATAGTTTTTTTTAGATCATTACTTCTCTATTAAGGTACAAAAAAGTATTATTTAGACAATGGCATGGGTGCATTTGTTTTCCTGAATAATTTAATATATCCATGTGAAAATGGTATTTAAGAGCATACATTGACTTGTTTCAGATTCGTATTACTTTCAGGGAAATTGAATTAGAAATGACGAAATAAATGACCTACGAGACCTACGGGGTCAAATCGCTCACCAGAAAGCCTGTAGTCCAAGTGCATTCTTAGCATAGTGACAAATAACCTATAGGGATATCGATAATTTAAATCAAAGGAGGGGATCTCCGACAACACTAGGCTGCAGCACCCAGAGCAAAACCCCCAAACACCCAATGCAAAAACAGCACCCATGGAAAGAGACGCGAAAGGGAGAAGGAATATCAACAAAGACTAAACACGTAAACCTTCCTAACCTCTTTAATAAGGCAGATCAGAAACACATAGGACAACTTATTTAATGAACCATCTCCACAGTCCAGTGCAAGTTTAGAATGCACCGTAGATGTCGCTTTAAAAGCGACTCCAAGCTAATCAGAATCAGGCCGCGCAGAAAAGAAAGTCATATCCTGTAGTGAAAGTCGGTGTTTTGGATGATTCTCACCTCCTTCCTACATGGAGGACTTCGAAATGTTATCAATTAATGTGTAATATTGGGCTTGACTTTGGGCTACCTTTTTGGTTTTAGAAATGTTTCATGATTCATGTGATATGTGAAAATAATTAGTACGGAGCGTTTTAACAGCGACACTTACAATACATTCTTTAAATTTAAACATTATTTATTTTACAACGTTTAACAAACAAGTTACACAACTTATATTAATGTCTCACGTTCGCTCAGATGATGGCGTGAGGGGGTCCAAGGAGCAGGAGGAAACCGGAATACCCGGAGAAAGCCCCCCTGCAGAGGCCTGGATGGGGAACCTCCCACCCTCCCACATAAGACCCTTCGCCGAATTGGTATTCGAACTCGGGCCCTTAGAGGCGAGAAGCGAGCGCGCTACCATTGCGCTAACTCGGCCTATACATTCTGCATTGCCTTCCACCCTTGCGCTGGAGATAGTTCATTAGATAAGTTGTCCTTCGTGTTTCTGTGGAGCTTTTGTCATTTTCTCCGTCTGTTTGTCCTATTTTCTTTTCGCGTGAGAAAGCTCTATTATACATTTTTTCTACATTCGTAAGCCTTTCAATTGCGGTTCTTGAGTTTGACTTCATTCATAGATTTACATTTTATCCTCATAAACATTTTGTAATGACAAATATTATGCTTACAAATGTACCCGTGGTTCAGAAAAAAACATTCGTTCAGAAAGATTAAAATCTATGCCGGCGGAGATATATTGAAAACTGTGGCGAGCGAATCGAGCCGCAATTTTTCAGGAACATAAGGCTGAATTTTGTTTGAATTCTTCAAATTCATATTATAAACATTGACTCTTTAAAGCAAGATTATCATTTTTCTCACACAATACGCAAATATTTTTTTTCATCAATATTCAGAATAAAATAACTTTTTTTCACCCCCACCAACACCCCCTGCCCCCGACCAGAATATCAAATGGACCGTGCCGCAAAGGCGCATTTAAATATTACCATACAGTTGCCAGATGATTAAGTAATCAATATCTTAATAAAACACAAAGTATTTCCTTGAAGCCTTTCGTAATGTATGACCGTAATATTGGTGAACATTTTTAGCATACTGTATGCGTACTTAATATTTATGCAGAGTTAGCGCTGCTAAGACTGTGCTAATGCAAGAATACGCTAAATCATAACTCTCTCATAGATTAATGTGGAAAATTAGTCAAAACGCTAATTCATGATTACGCTAATATGTCAATTTCCGTTAAAATTTGGTTGCGCTAAAATAAGTACACGTAGAGTATATGTATGTCTCGATATCGTGAGATTGACTGGCGAATGAAATGTGGATTAAAAAAATTTTTTTTAATCTTAATTTTTTAATAGGGAAGGTAGGTCGTATTTTCCCTTGATATCAGTGCTCATATTGATTATTTTCTCTCATCGTTACGTAATCGACGTATTCTTCATGTTCAAAGATCAGTTATAAGAAATATTTACAACTTTAGATGAGAAGAACAAGAAATATTGATATGAATGAATCTAACTCACTAAAAGAGGTAAACTCTATGCCATCCAAGGAAGTTTGGACCACGGTGAATGATGGCTTCAATGCTAGGAATAGCATGATAGTCTGCAAACATATCATACACACGCTGAAATATAAAAAGACTGCATGCATTCATAAGACTTTGTCTTTATTATGATTTATGACAAAGCGACATCAATTGAATTATCTCAAGATAAGATTGTCCTTATATTTGTATGCCATGCTTCGTTACTATATGTATTGACGACACAGAAAATAAGGGCTTTCGGTTCGTGAAAAAATGTTTACCACCATCATTTTGATGGTTTCATAATTCTGAAAGATAAGACAAGCCTTAAGAGGCGGTGCTTAGAAATTACATAGTAAATACTTGAAAACAAACTTTAAATATTCAGTCTTGGTGAATTTTGTTACCAGCTCTACTTTGAAACAAATAATGATCGTGTAAATACCCCCCCCCCCCCCCCCCCAAAAAAAAATCATGTTCTCAAATCAAAAGGGAGAAAATGCTGATTTACCCGTTATTATCTTGATTATGGTATAATATGACGTTCAGTCAATACATTAATGAAATATTCTCTCTTATGATATGGATAACTTACATCAGTGGTATTGAATTTCAAATATCGCATAGAATACCACAAATCATTTCGTTGTTCGTCGCTCAAAGTCCTACATTCCCTTCTCATCCTTTTCTGGAATCTAATTTGCCTTTTGTCTCGTTCTAATGTCTTAAGAACACTAGCTCCTTCTCTTATTAATGATTGAATGTAATTGAATTGACTCTTTGTTAATTTGTTTTCACTTCTTTTCTTAATAGCATGAATGTTGAAGTACTCGAGGCAATTCGGGTCCAAGTCTTCTAGATTTAAGGAATTGGAGTCGGGTAAGGTACAGTTGTGTATGTTGTCGGGAGGGGTAACATAATCCTGCTGTCCTTTGCCCGATTTAAAGATGAAGAGAATTGCCAGCAGTGAAATCACTACCAGCCGATACATCTGAAAATTAAAATGAAAGCATGACAAAATGAATTATTAATTAAAGAACATGTAGCACATTCGTAGATTCCATTAAAGATACATCGATTCCACGCTTTGGGTCCTAAAAGTTTTTGCATCACCATATTACCACCAAAGGATATATCTCCACCAAAGGATATATCACCACCAAAGATAATATCAGCACCAAAGACTGTATCACCACCAAAGATAATATCAGCACCAAAGACTGTATCACCACCTAAGAGAACATCAGCACCAAAGACTGTATCATCACCATAGATAATATCAGCACCAAAGACTGTATCACCACCAAAGATAATATCAGCACCAAAGACTGTATTATCACCAAAGATAATATCAGCACCAAAGACTGTATCACCACCAAAGATAATATCAGCACCAAAGACTGTATCATCACCATAGATAATATCAGCACCAAAGACTGTATCACCACCAAAGATAATATCAGCACCAAAGACTGTATTATCACCAAAGATAATATCAGCACCAAAGACTGTATCACCACCAAAGATAATATCAGCACCAAAGACTGTATCACCACCAAAAGTCATTTCACCGCCAAAGATTATATTACATGTACCATCAAAGGCTGTGTCACCACCAAAGATAATATCACCATCAAAGATAATATCACCATCAAAGATAATATCAGCATCAAAGATAATATCAGCATCAAAGATAATATCAGCATCATAGATAATATCACCATCAAAGGCTGTATCACCACCAAAGATAATATCACCATCAAAGATAATATCAGCATCAAAGATAATATCAGCATCAAAGATAATATCACCATCAAAGGCTGTATCACCACCAAAGATAATATCACCATCAAAGATAATATCACCACCAAAGATAATATCACCATCAAAGATAATATCAGCATCAAAGGCTGTATCACCACCAAAAAGAATATCACCATCAAAGATGATATCACCACCAAAGACTGTATCATCAACAAAAGTCATTTCACCGCCAAAGGATAATATCACTACCAAAGGATATATCACCTACAGATCAGTACTATCAAAAGTTCAAATGATAGACTTAACTTCAGATTAAAAAAGAAAACCTGTGATATCTTTGGATGAAATAATTGCTGATCATAACAATTATAAAATTCTGTCATACTTACGGTGGAATGGAGGTCTGCAGAGAACTGACTGCCAGCTTGAGTTTCTCCTTGTTATACGCAAGTATTTTATTTTCAAATAAATATTACGTGGCAATTTAGGGATGATGTCAGTAAATGAAAATCTCTAAATTTATTTTGATATTTTTATTTGTCAAACCTCATGAACCAGTGATTAAGGGCAAAAATCTATAGTTTCTTTATACATCTGTTGCTTTGTGGATGACTTATGCATCAGATATGTGTCTTATTTTGCGATTTTAATGGGAAGGGAAAATTAAGTTAGCCTTTATAATCAATAAAAATATTTTACTAATATCTGTAAACTTGGATGCATATTAGGGAAGAGCTAGATCTATTTTTGTTATTTTATGCATACAAACCCCTAGAAAAATGAATCTCAATGCAGAAAGAAGTTGGAAGAAATTGCACCAAAATAGTAATTACTAGTAATAAATTTGTATTCTAGGCTTTGGCTTGATACATCTAATATATTCTTTCTCAAAGTCAGCTGTGTAATTTTTGTAAAACTAAGCGGATGCTTTTTTTTTGTGAGTTCGATTATTTTTCACAAAGGCTGTAGAGCTCACTGTTTGATAAGGCCGATCCGTGTCATTTTCGTGAGCCAATGGTAATTGAGGAGCACGGCGTATCAATATCTTGACCTCGCAGAATACTGTCAGGATTCAGAATGTTTTACAAACTGGAGGGGAATGTCCATGAGGGACATCTTGTCTACTATATGGTTCATATAGAAGGATGACCATAATAATACAGAAAATTTGAAAATATCAAATTCTTAATCGCTAAACAATTGATCAGTAAAATTCTAAGTTTCAACATATCTTATTTCCGTAAACGAAATTGGATTGGGCAAAAGTTTAACTTAGTTTTTCTTATAGAATACTACAGGGAAAAACATCCTGATACAGAATAAGAAGGGAATGACCTGAAAGGGGGTGAAAAGACCTCATATAGGCTTCTAGAAGGTCATGGGCAGTGATAATTGCTTTTCAATATGTAAAGAATGGTAATTTTAATAAGACCATATAAATGAAATATTTTGTTTAACGTCCGTGGGCGGATACCAATTATGAAAATTGTGCAGAAACACGTATATTTCCACTCCAAAGATATCAAGAAATTCATTTAAAATCTTTGTCGATGTTCTTGCATACCATAAAATATATACAGACACTATCAATATAGTCTAGGTGCCATTCACGAAACCCAGAAATTTGTTACGCACAAAATTTTTTTGCATGAAAGTGTTGTCAATACCCTCTTATTTGATAATCCGGCTGATGCCACTCTGGCATCCTTGGGCATTTCGAAATTTTGGGGTAAAATGGAATTTTTCGAAGAAAAACCGTTGAAAATAGGAAAAATTCAATTACTTTTTCCATGCTGCAGCTAGATCAACAAAATTGGTACCAAAAGAACGACAATTTTATTGTCTTTAAGTCTAAAGCTCAATTTACCAATTTACTTGTCCATAAAATGGGGAAAACTATGGATTTTCGATGAAAAATCGTTGAAAATTGGGAAAACACCATATCTTTTTTTATTCTGTAGCTAAATAAACAATTTTGGTACCAAACGCACAATAAATTTATTGCCTTTCATTTTAATTAATACAGAAGTCAGATTTGCAAATTGCTGGTACGAAAAATTGGGAAAAACAACTACTCTTTGATGAAAAATCGCTGAAAATTTGCAAAATGCAATGACTTTTTCAAACTGTAGTATGAGGTTCTGCAATTATGGTACCAAAATAAATGTTTTTGTTATTGTCTTTTATTCTGAATACATATTTAGCAACTTGCTCATAAATAAAATGGGAGAAGAAGAATGAGGGAGAAAACTTTGATTTTTGAAGGTTTTTTTCCATACAAAGTTGGGACTTTGAAAAATGCAAAACGTTTAGAGAAAATCTAGAACAAAGAAATGTGTATTCAAGTCAACAGTTTTAAGAAAAACAATTTACTAGTACATGGAGTCTTGTAGCAAGCTTTTGAAAGATGTGGGTGAAATTAGACACATTGTTCAAAAGGAAGCGGCTACTGTCTATGATACATAACGTGCATGTCTTGTCCACGCTGTTAATTAATCTGCTTTTAGATGATGCTAATGAATTTGAAGACGTTTAACATTTGTACCACTTGGTGAGTGTCACTGCTGGCGGACCAGGAGTCCCCGAGGGCACATGTAGTCAAGTTTGATCAATTTCGGTTGGTCGTTTCTTCAAATCGTAATCCAGGATAACCACACCTTCAGCTATTTCCGTGGCAGATGGCCGTCCTAACTCGTCACCGGTTGCTCGTTGGTTTATGTGTAGTCCTTTCTGTTTGATGTTTCTGTGTTGTGTGTTGACGTTCCTTGTCCCTTATGCGTCTCTTTTTGTGCTTGTCTGCTTTGTGTTATTTGCATTGGGGGTTTTGCTAAGGGTGCTGCAATCTGCTATTGTTTGAGATCCCCTCCTTTGTCTCAAACACATTCAAAAAATTTCTGTTTGCAAAATTGTCACAAATTTCTGAAACCTGGGTCCTGTAGCATCATATCCTAGTCATCTTGCCACGTCTTATATTTTGGACATAATTATCACACATTATTGGCCATATTTCATTGTTTGGATTGAGGATCAGTGACGAGGGTTAAATATCCGAAACGTGCATGTCTAGTCCTCGCTGTTAACTAATCTGCTTTTAAATGATGCTAATGAATTTGAAGATGTTTAACATAGATGATTTCTGCCAGGGTTGTGAAGTTGTTTTCAATCATTGAAGTGGATCTTAAAGACCTGCTTAGTGGTGACATTGTTCAATGTAAAAAAGATTACTTCAGTTTTTCAACTTCGAAATATGTTCTTAAAATAAGCTCCAGGTTATCTATTCGACAAGAATGACTAGGAGTTGGTGATCGATTGATGTATGCAGGGCTCTGGTGTATCAACTGACAATTCAATGGCAGAATTGATACCTTGATTGTTTCTGGTCATATAATTCTAAAACTAACTAAACACTTCAGATGTTCAATGGTAAGTGTTCCAGCTATCTACCTTCTTGAAGAAAGTTTTAAACCAATTTTACTGCCCCAGACACGTGTTTCGGATAGAAAAATCCTCATCAGTGATGCTTTCAATTAAAGTGACTTCATGGCACAGCCAAAATCCTCTCCAGCAGCTCCACTGGCCCTATTTTCTGAACTTGAAATTGCTATTACTTTGCAGAGAGCAAATTTAAATGGTATTCAATTGACTCCTACTTACGATCACAATGACATAAAAGATTCAGTCAAGAAAGCTACATCTCATGAAATGAAGTGCAACTGATTGATAATACATGTACTTGCAATCATTTGATCGAGAAAGCAATCCGATTGATTAAGAACTCGCATTCTACACATTATTCTAAAGATGTAGGTATTGCGAACAGATCATGATGATGGATACCATCAACATATGATGGTATAGGAGAGACAAATGTTGTTCTCTGGGAAATCTTTTGAAGTGGTGTTCCGTGTCAAATTTGAGAGAAGTTAATTCAGATATTGAAAAGAATCTAGACAGTATATCTGATGTCAGGTCCAGTGTACGATTGAATGAAATGGGCTATAAGAGAAAGGAGGGGATCTCCAACAACACTAGGTTGCAGCACCCACAGCAAAATCCCAAAACACCCATGCAAAAAAAAACACAGAACAGACACCCACAGAAAGAGACGCAAAAGGGACAAGATCATAGAAACATGAAACATAAAAGACTAAACATTAACCAACGAGACCAATGGACAACGGGTGCCGACTTAGGACGGCCATCTGCCACGTAAATAGCAGACGGTGTGGTTATCATGGATTACGTGCGCACAACCCTCCCACTATTCCGATTTCCCAGAGGTCTCGAAGAACGCACAATTATGGTGTAAAACAACTTCCTCACAGAGTTCAAAACTCTTGGATGACCACTACCACCAACTTTATTAATTGAAGAATTTCGATATAATGTCAAGAAAAACGAAATATTTTTAGCCATGCATAAGGAAACATTCTTAAGATCAAACCTGGATCTGCTGAAAGAACTAAATTTAAAATAAATATTGAGACCTATTGTGATGATATTTTGCCAATTGCGTCTGAACCTCTATCTGTTACTAGTATCCTGTTGATTTGTTGTAGTCGCACATGAAATCTGAGCTGTGTAACAAACAGATGTGACAAATTCTGTGCTCAATTTTCTTTAATTCTGTAAATGTTTTGGAGTAGAAAATTGTCAGAGTACGATGCAAAGGAGGCATTTTGATCAACCATGTAAGAGGGGTTCTTTGTTGTTAGAAGTAGCTGCACACAAGAATTACAATTGCATGTTGATGAAAAAACAAGGCAATAAGAAAGGAGGTGATATCCAACAAAACTGGGTTGCAGCACCAATATCAACACATCAAAACATCTCAAGTAAAAACACAGAGAAGACAAACACAGAATGAGAAACCAAACGGGCAGGGAACAGCAAACACGACATCAAACATCAAATAAGCAATGTATGAATTATGCAATTAAAATGGAACATTCTCTTCGTGAAATGATGCGTGATGTTGTAAGATGATGCTAGGACATTTACACTATTTGGAATGATATATCTAGAGTAGAATAAATGGTTATAAGAGAGTGCAAATCTAAAACTATCAATATGCAATCATTTTGATACGAAAATTGTTGTTTTAGAATTTCTTTAAACCGATTTTTTTTACAATTTAAAACCTGTTTTCAGCAAAAACAAAACAAAACAAGAAGATTCAATTTGCTTGAGTGGAATTCTGAATCTAAAGCAATGAAATCATTTTTTCTTGCTGTTGTTCTAACTACAGCATGGAAAAAACATTGCAATATCCCAATTTTTCAGCGATTTTTCATTCAAAATTCATTCTTTCCCCCATTTTTGTACTTGCAAATTGCTAATCTGATATTCAAAATAAAAGGCAATACATTTATTGTGCGTTTGGTACCAAAATTGTTATTTTATCTAGGGTATGAAAAAAGATATGACATATACCCAATTTTCAACGGTTTTTCATCGAAAATCCATAGTTTTCCCCATTTTATGGACGAGTTAATTGATAAACTGAGCTTGGGACTTAAAGGCAATGGCATTGCTGTTCTTTTGATACCAAATTTGTTGTTCTAGCTACAACATGGACAAAGTAATTGTGTATTTCCAATTTTCAACGGTTTTCGTTGAAAAATTACCTTTTTTCCCAAAAATTTCGAAATGCCCAAGGATGCCAGAGTGGCATCAGCCGGATTATCAAAGTAGAGAGTATTAACATCACTTTCATGCAAAAACATTTTGTGCGTAACATTTTTTTGGGTTCACCCCAAAATAGCCATTTGGCAACTAGACTAATATCGGGAATAATAGCGATGTTTGTCTAATAAAAATGATGTCAAAATTATCAACTTCACTTGAACAAAAGCTTGTTTCCTCTTCCCTACCCCCGACTGAATCAAATCGCTGATTACCGTCAGTCATGACTGACGGTATACTGTAATCATTCGTAACCCCCCGTTTACATTATGTTCCCGGCGGCCACGGAGGCCATGTTTCAAGCCACCGCGGACAAAACATGGTGACCGTGAGACAACGTAGGGGAACGGGATCGACAAACGTAAGTAGCCGTGGTTGCCGGGGCTGACGGGGCAAATGTTTAAACTGTCAAAACATTTGTCACGGCAGCCTACGGTGCAGATGACCTACTTCAGAAACCGTAGCAAAACGGATCGAACGCAACGCAACGTGACAGACCGTAACAAAACTTGGGACAGTGTCCGTAGCGGAACGGGAATCAAAAGTATGACTCGGCAATTTGCGATCCTAGTGAAGTTGAGTTACGGTCTGTCACGTTCATGTGCCGTTTAACTGCAGCTGCTTTAGGGCAGATGCACGTTTTATCAAGGTGTGCCACGATTTCTCACGGCGAGCCAAGGAGTGCGTTAGCCGTTTCGTCACGTTCAGTCACGGTACGTTCCGGCTTGTTACGGTTTATTTCAAGGTCTACTACGGCCTGGCACGGGACGCACGGTCACACAAGAAGTATAACAAGCCAATTTTGAACCCTTTTATGCAGCTTTTTGTGTCTCCTTTTCCCGGCGATCACGGTTAATCGTAGTGGGCCTTGACAGAACTTGGTTTACGTGGCCAACTTGATTGGATCGTAACAAACCTTGACATACCTTATCAGAACGTGGCAGGTCGTGAGGAAACGTACAGAGGTCCGTAACAAGCCGTAGGTTGAAACGTAGTGCGCCGTCAGGTCTCCGGGATTCAGGCACCGCGGCTCATCACGGATACCTTGATAGACCGTGCGAAAACGTAACGAAACCTATTAGAACTTGAATACCAAGATAAAAACTGCCAAAAATCCCACGGCGTGCTACGTTTTGGGCCGCCGTGACTGTCGTGGTCGCCGGGAACATAGTGTAAACCTAGGGTTAACCTACTTGCACAGATAGAATATCTCTTGGTAATATGATTGGATGACAATTGTATAAAATGCAAATATTCATCTAGGTTATTCAGAATCTGTATACATGTATAAGATTCTCTCATTAGGTCGGCTTAAGAGTCTAGATGACCTGACAATGGAAAGTCATATCGCACCAGTGTATTTTCTTCCGAAATATGCATCGAAAAGTCTTTGTACCGGTACGTCCTATACCTATCGCAGGTTTTCGGAAATTTCCGTCACTTTGATAGGATAAAAAATCCCCCGGAAAAGTCCGGAAATGTGCGATTGGTAAATGCATTTTTTCTAACTAGAATTGTACATTGTAAAGTCAGCTAACTGACGGCAAGCTTTTTGTAAAAGCTAATACTTGTATTCATCATGTGTTCGTGTGTTTTCATGTCTGACAGTAGGGTAATTAGTCTAGTTGCCAAATGGCTATTTTGGGGTGAACCCAAAAAAATGTTACGCACAAAATGTTTTTGCATGAAAGTGATGTTAATACTCTCTACTTTGATAATCCGGCTGATGCCACTCTGGCATCCTTGGGCATTTCGAAATTTTTGGGAAAAAAGGTAATTTTTCAACGAAAACCGTTGAAAATTGGAAATACACAATTACTTTGTCCATGTTGTAGCTAGAACAACAAATTTGGTATCAAAAGAACAGCAATGCCATTGCCTTTAAGTCCCAAGCTCAGTTTATCAATTAACTCGTCCATAAAATGGGGAAAACTATGGATTTTCGATGAAAAACCGTTGAAAATTGGGTATATGTCATATCTTTTTTCATACCCTAGATAAAATAACAATTTTGGTACCAAACGCACAATAAATGTATTGCCTTTTATTTTGAATATCAGATTAGCAATTTGCAAGTACAAAAATGGGGGAAAGAATGAATTTTGAATGAAAAATCGCTGAAAATTGGGATATTGCAATGTTTTTTCCATGCTGTAGTTAGAACAACAGCAAGAAAAATGATTTCATTGCTTTAGATTCAGAATTCCACTCAAGCAAATTGAATCTTCTTGTTTTGTTTTGTTTTTGCTGAAAACAGGTTTTAAATTGTAAAAAAAATCGGTTTAAAGAAATTCTAAAACAACAATTTTCGTATCAAAATGATTGCATATTGATAGTTTTAGATTTGCACTCTCTTATAACCATTTATTCTACTCTAGATATATCATTCCAAATAGTGTAAATGTCCTAGCATCATCTTACAACATCACGCATCATTTCACGAAGAGAATGTTCCATTTTAATTGCATAATTCATACATTGCTTATTTGATGTTTGATGTCGTGTTTGCTGTTCCCTGCCCGTTTGGTTTCTCATTCTGTGTTTGTCTTCTCTGTGTTTTTACTTGAGATGTTTTGATGTGTTGATATTGGTGCTGCAACCCAGTTTTGTTGGATATCACCTCCTTTCTTATTGCCTTGTTTTTTCATCAACATGCAATTGTAATTCTTGTGTGCAGCTACTTCTAACAACAAAGAACCCCTCTTACATGGTTGATCAAAATGCCTCCTTTGCATCGTACTCTGACAATTTTCTACTCCAAAACATTTACAGAATTAAAGAAAATTGAGCACAGAATTTGTCACATCTGTTTGTTACACAGCTCAGATTTCATGTGCGACTACAACAAATCAACAGGATACTAGTAACAGATAGAGGTTCAGACGCAATTGGCAAAATATCATCACAATAGGTCTCAACATTTATTTTAAATTTAGTTCTTTCAGCAGATCCAGGTTTGATCTTAAGAATGTTTCCTTATGCATGGCTAAAAATATTTCGTTTTTCTTGACATTATATCGAAATTCTTCAATTAATAAAGTTGGTGGTAGTGGTCATCCAAGAGTTTTGAACTCTGTGAGGAAGTTGTTTTACACCATAATTGTGCGTTCTTCGAGACCTCTGGGAAATCGGAATAGTGGGAGGGTTGTGCGCACGTAATCCATGATAACCACACCGTCTGCTATTTACGTGGCAGATGGCCGTCCTAAGTCGGCACCCGTTGTCCATTGGTCTCGTTGGTTAATGTTTAGTCTTTTATGTTTCATGTTTCTATGATCTTGTCCCTTTTGCGTCTCTTTCTGTGGGTGTCTGTTCTGTGTTTTTTTTTGCATGGGTGTTTTGGGATTTTGCTGTGGGTGCTGCAACCTAGTGTTGTTGGAGATCCCCTCCTTTCTCTTATAGCCCATTTCATTCAATCGTACACTGGACCTGACATCAGATATACTGTCTAGATTCTTTTCAATATCTGAATTAACTTCTCTCAAATTTGACACGGAACACCACTTCAAAAGATTTCCCAGAGAACAACATTTGTCTCTCCTATACCATCATATGTTGATGGTATCCATCATCATGATCTGTTCGCAATACCTACATCTTTAGAATAATGTGTAGAATGCGAGTTCTTAATCAATCGGATTGCTTTCTCGATCAAATGATTGCAAGTACATGTATTATCAATCAGTTGCACTTCATTTCATGAGATGTAGCTTTCTTGACTGAATCTTTTATGTCATTGTGATCGTAAGTAGGAGTCAATTGAATACCATTTAAATTTGCTCTCTGCAAAGTAATAGCAATTTCAAGTTCAGAAAATAGGGCCAGTGGAGCTGCTGGAGAGGATTTTGGCTGTGCCATGAAGTCACTTTAATTGAAAGCATCACTGATGAGGATTTTTCTATCCGAAACACGTGTCTGGGGCAGTAAAATTGGTTTAAAACTTTCTTCAAGAAGGTAGATAGCTGGAACACTTACCATTGAACATCTGAAGTGTTTAGTTAGTTTTAGAATTATATGACCAGAAACAATCAAGGTATCAATTCTGCCATTGAATTGTCAGTTGATACACCAGAGCCCTGCATACATCAATCGATCACCAACTCCTAGTCATTCTTGTCGAATAGATAACCTGGAGCTTATTTTAAGAACATATTTCGAAGTTGAAAAACTGAAGTAATCTTTTTTACATTGAACAATGTCACCACTAAGCAGGTCTTTAAGATCCACTTCAATGATTGAAAACAACTTCACAACCCTGGCAGAAATCATCTATGTTAAACATCTTCAAATTCATTAGCATCATTTAAAAGCAGATTAGTTAACAGCGAGGACTAGACATGCACGTTTCGGATATTTAACCCTCGTCACTGATCCTCAATCCAAACAATGAAATATGGCCAATAATGTGTGATAATTATGTCCAAAATATAAGACGTGGCAAGATGACTAGGATATGATGCTACAGGACCCAGGTTTCAGAAATTTGTGACAATTTTGCAAACAGAAATTTTTTGAATGTGTTTGAGACAAAGGAGGGGATCTCAAACAATAGCAGATTGCAGCACCCTTAGCAAAACCCCCAATGCAAATAACACAAAGCAGACAAGCACAAAAAGAGACGCATAAGGGACAAGGAACGTCAACACACAACACAGAAACATCAAACAGAAAGGACTACACATAAACCAACGAGCAACCGGTGACGAGTTAGGACGGCCATCTGCCACGGAAATAGCTGAAGGTGTGGTTATCCTGGATTACGATTTGAAGAAACGACCAACCGAAATTGATCAAACTTGACTACATGTGCCCTCGGGGACTCCTGGTCCGCCAGCAGTGACACTCACCAAGTGGTACAAATGTTAAACGTCTTCAAATTCATTAGCATCATCTAAAAGCAGATTAATTAACAGCGTGGACAAGACATGCACGTTATGTATCATAGACAGTAGCCGCTTCCTTTTGAACAATGTGTCTAATTTCACCCACATCTTTCAAAAGCTTGCTACAAGACTCCATGTACTAGTAAATTGTTTTTCTTAAAACTGTTGACTTGAATACACATTTCTTTGTTCTAGATTTTCTCTAAACGTTTTGCATTTTTCAAAGTCCCAACTTTGTATGGAAAAAAACCTTCAAAAATCAAAGTTTTCTCCCTCATTCTTCTTCTCCCATTTTATTTATGAGCAAGTTGCTAAATATGTATTCAGAATAAAAGACAATAACAAAAACATTTATTTTGGTACCATAATTGCAGAACCTCATACTACAGTTTGAAAAAGTCATTGCATTTTGCAAATTTTCAGCGATTTTTCATCAAAGAGTAGTTGTTTTTCCCAATTTTTCGTACCAGCAATTTGCAAATCTGACTTCTGTATTAATTAAAATGAAAGGCAATAAATTTATTGTGCGTTTGGTACCAAAATTGTTTATTTAGCTACAGAATAAAAAAAGATATGGTGTTTTCCCAATTTTCAACGATTTTTCATCGAAAATCCATAGTTTTCCCCATTTTATGGACAAGTAAATTGGTAAATTGAGCTTTAGACTTAAAGACAATAAAATTGTCGTTCTTTTGGTACCAATTTTGTTGATCTAGCTGCAGCATGGAAAAAGTAATTGAATTTTTCCTATTTTCAACGGTTTTTCTTCGAAAAATTCCATTTTACCCCAAAATTTCGAAATGCCCAAGGATGCCAGAGTGGCATCAGCCGGATTATCAAATAAGAGGGTATTGACAACACTTTCATGCAAAAACATTTTGTGCGTAACAAATTTCTGGGTTTCGTGAATGGCACCTAGACTAAATGCATTTCTGTTAATTAAAGTTCCGGACGCAAAAACTTGAACTTAAAGTGGAAGGGAAAAATGCTTTTTTATTTTTCAATTTTTCAAACGCATTCAAAATTTTGAATCAAAAACTATTTTTCTCTTTAAAGAAATCGATCAGATTCAGCATAAAAGATGGGAAAGGGCTAATATATTTCACATCGACCTCGGTGATCTTCGCAACTATCCGTGATCGACGTCATATTAACCGAAGGCAAAAATGTAAACAAACAAGCATGCAGTTGATTAATTACTCATTGTAGAGCTTACTTATAGACTTTTTTGTCAGTCAAACAATAAGTCGATACATATAAATCAGGAATTTGCGTTTGCAATATAAGAATTATCTAAATATGAAGGTTAAAGCGTCTTATTTTCTAAAAAATGTCCGATTGACTGTTCGTATATAATCATGACAGTTGAATGCATGAGTAATTGTATACTACACACTTCGCTTATCCAAGCAAGTCCACCTTGAGTTAATCGCAATTTTAATAGGCAATTCATTCATAAAACTAATTATCGAATAATTCGTACACGTCACATAACAGTCCAATGAAATCTTTTGATTTCACTAGGGGCATATCACTCGCGCTCATTGCAAATTTTTTTTTTAAAATTTTGGAAAAATACAGTGTTAAACGCGTGAAGAAAAAGACGCTTAATCATACTTTGATTAGTTAATTTTCATTTTCTTTTGAAAAATTCGAAAAAAAGGCCGTAATTCCGGTCTCCTTTAAATGGAAAGATAAATTTTCTGACAATTTTTTTACGGTAAAAAAAATGCTCTACCAACGTTTAATATTGTACAAATGTCTACTCCGACGGCGTGGCGTCAACGCCATTGTACACGTGGTAAAAAGTGGTAATCCATACAAAATTACGGATCTTGATAACAACGTCTCTGTTTATTGTTCAAATCGTCGAAAAGATCTGCCAAAATGTAAGTGCAAAGAATGAATAAAAAGTTATCATTGTTCATTTCAATTCTCTGTACGATGATTATTTCGCGACAAAGTGCTGTTCGTTTCCCTTTTTCTTATCGTTGAAGTGCTGTTATATTCTTATTCGCTCTGCTCAATCGAATATAAATCATTTAAAATAATAATAAACACAAATATGGAGGAGCGAAGCGCTCAATGAAGGGCATTTATTAATCATCAATAAACATCATCATCATAATCATCACTATATCCACACATTTCACCTCATAATCGTTCTCGTCACTATAGTCATTGAATCATACATATACATTTACACCTCAAAGTCAATCAACCAATATTCCTGAAAAGAGAAAAATAAAGTGATGAAATTATACAAGTATAAACTGTGGGAGGGAGGGGGGGGGAGTTAACGTGTTTACTGCCCGGTATTGAGCCTTCGAATGACCAATACCTTACTACCCCCTATACTCGTATCTAATCATGCAGAAAATCACTTGACCGTATCGATACTTCTCTATTCGAATACTCTCAAAACAAAATATGAAATATTTTATTGGAAACAATTTGTTAATATAAATATGATAAATTCATTTATATTCTTATTCGCTCTGCTCAATCGAATATAAATCATTTGAAATAATAATAAACACAAATATGGAGGAGCGAAGCGCTCAATGAAGCTCGAATATAAAGAAGTCGATCATTTTTGGGAAACATGCTTAAAATCTTATTTATTCATTTTAAATGCCTAAATTTTTGCTTAAAGACAGAATTTCGTCTAAATTTTCATGAACATAACCATCCTTTGCATTTTCGGATTTCCATCTTCCATGTTTCTTGAACAGTCGATCACTTACCCCTGATTCAGCTGCTGCAGTAGCCCCGCCGGACCTTAAGCTATGTATACCAAATTTTGATTTATTCAAACCAATATTTTCTAACTCATTAAGAATTATTTCTCGTGATCTAGAATAGGAAATCGGTTTATCGACAGATCTAAGCTTGTAAGTACCTAATTTCTTGAAATATGTAAGCTGTCTAAAAATGAATTCATTCGAATTTTCGCCAATACCTGCTTTTTTCAAATATCTTTGCAGCATTTCAACAGGACATGTAACAGTTGAGGTTTTTGAAATTTTTACATAACTTCCCTGTTTAAGTGTGTCTGTTTTGCTTTTGGGAAGAAATATTGAAACATAACCTTTAATAAAACACCGCTAAAGACGGTATGGCCGGATTGCAAAGTAAGTTTTTGTCACCAACTGGGTCTAGGTCACTAAGTCAAATATTACAGCATACATTGAGAGGTCTTGTCAGAGGCAACCTACATGTATAATATGAAGTTTCTACTGTATACAGTTCCTTAGATTTTGCTTAAACCAGGAACTTTAACCAAAGTCTTTAACTAGGTCAAAGTCCAAGGTCAAGGTCACTAGGTCCAATGTTACGGCATAAATTGAAAGGTCTCATCATGGGCAACCTAAATGTATAATATAAGGTTTCTACTGCATACAGTTCCTTAGATTTTGCTTAAACCAAGAACTTTAATCAAAATCTTTAACTAGGTCAAAGTTCAAGGTCAAGGTCACTGGGTCAAATGTTACGGCATAAATTGAAAGGTCTCATCATGGGCAACCTACATGTATGATATAAAGTTTCTATTGCATACAGTTCCTTAGATTTTGCTTAAACCAGAAACTTTAACCAAAATCTTTCACTAGGTCAAAGTCCAAGGTCAAAGTCACTAGGTCCAATGTTACGGCATAAATTGAAAGGTCTCATCATGGGCAACCTAAATGTATAATATAAGGTTTCTACTGCATACAGTTCCTTAGATTTTGCTTAAACCAGAAACTTTAACCAAAATATTTAACTAGGTCAAAGTCCAAGGTCAAGGTCTCTAGGTCCAATGTTACGGCATAAATCGAAAGGTCTCGTCATGGGCAATCTAAATGTATAATATAAGGTTTCTACTGCATACAGTTCCTTAGATTTTGCTTAAACCAAGAACTTTAACCAAAATCTTTAACTAGGTCAAAATTCAAGGTCAAGGTCACTGGGTCAAATGTTACGGCATAAATTGAAAGGTCTCATCATGGGCAACCTACATGTATAATATAAAGTTTCTTCTGCATACAGTTCCTTAGATTTTGCTTAAACCAGAAACTTTAACCAAAATCTTTAACTAGGTCAAAGTTCAAGGTCAAGGTCACTGGGTCAAATGTTACGGCATAAATTAAAAGGTCTCATCATGGGCAACCTAAATGTATAATATAAGGTTTCTACTGCATACAGTTCCTTAGATTTTGCTTAAACCAGAAACTTTAACCAAAATCTTTAACTAGGTCAAAGTCCAAGGTCAAGGTCACTAGGTCCAATGTTATGGCATAAATTGAAAGGTCTTGTCATGGGCAACCTATATGTATAATATAAGGTTTCTACTGCGTACAGTTCCTTAGATTTTGCTTAAACCAGGAACTTTAACCAAAATCTTTAACTAGGTCAAAGTCCAAGGTCAAGGTCACTAGGTCAAATGTTACGGCATAAATTGAAAGGTCTTGTCATGGGCAACCTTCATGTATAATATAAAGTTTCTATTGCATACAGTTCCTTAGATTTTGCTTAAACCAAGAACTTTAACCAAAATCTTTCACTAGGTCAAAGTCCAAGGTCAAGGTCACTAGGTCAAATGTTACGGCATAAATTGAAAGGTCTTGTCATGGGCAACCTACATGTATGATATAAAGTTTCTATTGCATACAGTTCCTTAGATTTTGCTTAAACCAGAAACTTTAACCAAAATCTTTCACTAGGTCAAAGTCCAAGGTCAAAGTCACTAGGTCCAATGTTACGGCATAAATTGAAAGGTCTCATCATGGGCAACCTAAATGTATAATATAAGGTTTCTACTGCATACAGTTCCTTAGATTTTGCTTAAACCAGAAACTTTAACCAAAATATTTAACTAGGTCAAAGTCCAAGGTCAAGGTCTCTAGGTCCAATGTTACGGCATAAATCGAAAGGTCTCGTCATGGGCAATCTAAATGTATAATATAAGGTTTCTACTGCATACAGTTCCTTAGATTTTGCTTAAACCAAGAACTTTAACCAAAATCTTTAACTAGGTCAAAGTTCAAGGTCAAGGTCACTGGGTCAAATGTTACGGCATAAATTGAAAGGTCTCATCATGGGCAACCTACATGTATAATATAAAGTTTCTTCTGCATACAGTTCCTTAGATTTTGCTTAAACCAGAAACTTTAACCAAAATCTTTAACTAGGTCAAAGTTCAAGGTCAAGGTCACTGGGTCAAATGTTACGGCATAAATTGAAAGGTCTCATCATGGGCAACCTACATGTATAATATAAAGTTTCTTCTGCATACAGTTCCTTAGATTTTGCTTAAACCAGAAACTTTAACCAAAATCTTTAACTAGGTCAAAGTCCAAGGTCAAGGTCACTAGGTCCAATGTTATGGCATAAATTGAAAGGTCTTGTCATGGGCAACCTATATGTATAATATAAGGTTTCTACTGCGTACAGTTCCTTAGATTTTGCTTAAACCAGGAACTTTAAACAAAATCTTTAACTAGGTCAAAGTCCAAGGTCAAGGTCACTAGGTCAAATGTTACGGCATAAATTGAAAGGTCTTGTCATGGGCAACCTTCATGTATAATATAAAGTTTCTACTGCATATAGTTCCTTAGATTTTGCCTCAACCAGAAACTTTAACCAAAATGTTGACGGCAGACGGACAGACGGACGGACGGACGGACGGACAGACGGACGGACATCGTCAATCTATAGACCGGAATTGCTTTGCAATCCGGCCAAAAAATGTGATGTCATGTCTTCTTATATAAGATAATTCTGAAAACCTGAGAAAACCTGAATAGCCAAGCAGACACATGGTAACAGTTCTCAATTTTGATAAAGAATCGTCCTTAGCTAAATTCTGAACAAGAGAATGCAAATGTTGTGCTTTGATTGGTTCCTTTTTTACTACAGGTTTTGAACAATCTCTGATAGCGCCCTCTTTAACTTGTGTACATAAACTCAATGTAGTAGGGTCCGAAAAACCGGCTAGTTTATGCATCCAAGAAATTGCAAATGAATCCTCTTGAATCTTTGAAACAGAATTAGAAATTTGTGCAATATGTATTAAATACATAGAAACAGTTTTCTCTGTTGCGGGTAGAGGACTTAAATATTGATCGAAAGAAGAACACCACTTAGTGAATTTATCGTATGCATACCTATATTTCTTCCTTGTGTTAGCTGCTTTTGCCTTCAAACAATAATTAGGTAGTTGATCGCCGAGGTCCTGCAGTCGTGGATCCAGGGATGTGCCACTCTCCTGACACCATCTTCCCGTCTCAAAAACATTATGCGCTAAACGTACAAAGAAAAAATGAATATTAAATAACTTAAAAGCATCGTGCAAACTGTCACATTCGAATTATCTTCGTCGTAAACACTCCATCAAATTTCTCATATATATACATTATGCATTTGCGTATATGCTACGTACAACGTAAAATACATCTGCAATGTGCATCCAGCACACCAGGGCCTGTCATATAATAACTAAAAAAAAAGAAGAATCGAACCGAATAGCTAGAACACTAGATGACATGATTTTAGTTCCAAAAATAGAATTTCTGTTCATTCCTTGTTCGAACACTTGATTCGCTTTATGGAATTCTAAAACTTCCAAGATAAAGTGTTTGAAATTTTGCCCACTGAATAACAAAGGCCAAAAATAGGACGAAGGCCACTTTGGAACAATTAAAGTTCCCTTAGCTTTGCATTCTACAATGTAACGTAAACATTTGCCTATAAGAGAAAGAGGCGGAACTAGCCAATTATTTTCCTTTGACCAATCAACACTGAAACAGTCAATATGTTCAGTACCTGGGTTCCAGAACACAGAATTAAATCTGGGAAGTTTCGTATTAATATGGCTAGCAAATCTATCAATGGTAAATGGTCCCCATATAGAACTAATATAAGAATAGAATCCAGGAGTCGTACGCCAGTCTTCATTATCAACCATTTTACTGATGTAATCGGCCTTTTCGTTTTGGCTTCTAGGAATCCATTCTATTTCAAGGGAAATATTGTGGCGTAAGCAAGTTTTAAAGATACTAAATGCCATGTTTTGCAGGTCTATATTAGTGCTACCAGAATTGACAATATTGACACAATTCTTACAATCTGTGTACCATTTCAGTGACTTTCCCTCAAACTTTGAGCAAAATGATTTAAGTGACTGTTCTATCGCTCTAAGTTCCCTCCAAGTGGAACTTCTTGTTCGTTCATGGTCATTCCAAAACATCTGAAAAATACTTTCGTTCAATTCTGATGTAAAAGCTGCGCCTGCTCTGTCACTTGCATCAGAATAAATAACTAAATCTTTTTTGAATTGCAAAGTTAGAGGTCTTACGTTATATTCGTCTAAGTGATTCTGCCAGAAAGACAACTCTACAACGAAAAACTCTATGGTATCTCTTGGCAAAAGTTTGTCCCAGGATAACCTACACTGAATGACTTTGTAACATCTTTTCGTCATTAAATTTACAATATTCCCCAACACGGGTGACATTGATATTATTTTACCTGTGAAACTTGCTAATTGTCTAGCTGATAAGAGTGGCAAAAGGGAGGTAACCTTATTCAAACATGCTTTTGCATCCAATATACGACTTTCTGGAATGCGTAGTGTAAAATCAATTGAATTCCAGCTTAAACCTAGCCATTCCAGTTCTTGAACAGGAGAAAAAACAGATTTTTTATCATTAACGAGAAATCCTGCTGCTAAAAGAGATTTTCTGATAAATTCTGTTTCATTTTGACATGAAATCAAGGACTGAGACATAATGAATCCATCGTCTAGATACAAGACTACCAGTATTTTGTTTTGCCTTCAATATTTTACAAGGGGTCTCAAGCATTTGGTAAATACAAACGGACTTGATGACAAACCAAATGGTAACACAGTGTAACAGAAAAACTTTTTATCCCAAGAAAATCCTAGATAAGTTTGGAAATCAGGATTAATGTCGACATGATGGTACCCACTCTGTAAATCAAATTTTGTCATAAAGCAACCTTGACAGAAAAATTGTAATGCGATCTTCCAATCCTCGTATTTCACCTTTTCCTTTTTAATGAAGAGATTTAAAGGACTAAGATCTAAAATTAAACGTTTTTTCTCTCTATTCTGAGCTACGCTTAAAGGACTAACTATGTAAGGTTTGTATGGAACTTCGATAACCCGTCCTGTTTGGATCAGCTCTTTAATTTCAAGGGAAACAAAATCGGAATTTTGCAAAGCAGAAGTATTGTTTTTAAAATGCATTGGTGGTGGATCTCTTGCGAAAGAGAGACGATAACCTTGAGTAATAATATTTCTAACAAAATCATTGACTTTAATTTCCTCCCAAAAATTTGAGTGATTGAAAAGACTTTTCTTTACTCTGTTTGTATGAGATTTAGCATTATTTTCAATTTTTTGCAAATATTGATTCAAGCTTGACTTATTACACTGAACGTCAAAAGCATACTTATCTAAATGACTACTGTTTGCTGCTGCCAGTCACCCTGGACTGTAGGCTGTGTATTTAGGGGGCAACGATTTTTCCAATGGCCCTGCTGCCAGCACTTGTAGCAGATGTCTGTTGGCTGAGGGGTCCTTCTAGTGACGTTATTGTACGTGTAGCCGCTTTGGGGACGAAAATTACTAGTAGTACCAGCAGAATTATACTCGTGGGACGTTGCTGGTCCCGCGGCCGCCGGATGTTCCTAGTGTATGGTGTACTTCTGTACGAACGGCCTCTCTTGAAAGATCGGAGGGCCCGATTCTCGGCACTACGGATCTTTTTGTCATCGTCGGAATCCGAGGCGTAGTCGTTGCATTCATATTCATGGACTGTTCGCCAGCCTGCCGGACTTGCATCAGCAATGCGTATTAACTTATTGCGGTGAGTGAGCTTGGAGCGAATGGCGCGGACTGCTTTCCTCGTCCCCGGTACGGAACTAACAAGGTCTGCTAGGCCGTCCAAGTCCTCAATTAGGTCCTCGTTGAACTCGTACTGTACACGGTTCCCTTCCCCTTTAAATTTAGTTGTGGACTTTTCCTTCAGTTTTTTGCAGAGGGACTGGGCGTTTACTTTTTGCTCGGAAAGTAGCTGTTTGGATAAAGTACTAAACTGATTGTTTATAGCAGTCTGTAACAGATTTACAGCATCAGAAACGCCAAAATTCTCACCAGCCGTACTGATAGAAACAGTTTGGTCTTGTTCCATGGGCTCCGTAGAGTCCTGAAGTAATTTGTCTGCCTCGTGGTCGGAGTCGGACATCTATGCGAGAGAACGGAGTTAACGTGTTTACTGCCCGGTATTAGAGCAGTTGCATTTAGTTTACTTCACCACTACTTTTACCTCACCTCTACGCTTCAGTGGTCACTGCGGTTAGGGGTTACATAATCTTGGTCTCGAGTATTGACGACTACAGTTAACTTTTAAAGCTGACCTACCCTGACGTTTTGCGGGTACATTTCATATCTTAGACATAAAACTTTCGGGTACATTTTATGTAAATTTCCCCTTTTCGGACGAAGAAACATTAAGCATTGTAATTTTTGCTACATAAATAAATGATCTTTCCGTCTGCATGTCCGTCCGTCTGATGATTATACTTTCACATTTAAATGGTAAAAAAGTGACAGCTCAGCTTTAAAAGGTAACTGTAGTTGGATCGCCTCAGGACAGGTGTGTATTGAACAATGTAAAGCCATGGCTGTGAAATATTCTGTTTAACGTGTGCGGACTGGTACCTTTCGAGACAAAATACCAGATAAAAAGCATACACTCACAATTAATTCGAGATTGCCAAAGGTATCCTGTCATACTGAAAAAAAGTTCCACTACGGCTTTATTACTCGAAATGAAAAACGGCTCAAATTGATCTATTTAAACCAAGACTTAGCTATAATAGCTCACATTCCCGTCTCCCCTGACTTGTACAGTGGATATGTGCCTTATCATAAATAAAATTTCAGAATAATACATGTCATTGACGACAATACAAAAATTGATGTTTGTGTGTTTTCGCCTAACTGGAGGGTGTCTTTTTTTAAAACACCAGGATGGAAAACGAATTTTAAATACCACGGCCTAATCCCTAACCACAGTGACCACTGAAGCGTAGAGGTGAGGTAAAAGTAGAAGTAAAGTAAGAAGTTAACTAAATGCAACTGCTCTATTGAGCCTTCGAATGACCAATACCTTACTACCCCCTATACTCGTATCTAATCATGCAGAAAATCACTTGACCGTATCGATACTTCTCTATTCGAATACTCTCAAAACAAAATATGAAATATTTTATTGGAAACAATTTGTTAATATAAATATGATAAATTCATTTCGTTTCAATATTGATTTCAAGAACTTGCATGTAACTAATTATTGTCAGTATTGAATAAAAAAATGTAACACTAAAAACATGAAGTATCTCAGGATGGCTTTCGGAATTTACTGATTATCTGGTATCTAATCTAGACAAAGAGTTATGTATCTATTTATTTATAATATTTCTTTTTATTTTCTTTTTGTTTTTCAATATATATATTGAAATGGCCCATGATCATTTGAGAACATGATATCCCCCTCTCCCCTCCCCCCGCTAACTTATACGACATATCGAAAATCACTTCGCTTCGCTTAAAACTAGGGCTTGACCATAATTCATATTAAGCATATAGCTACCCCCTGTCGGTGTAACATGGTAATATTCAACACCTAATAGGCAAGATACATTTACTGTAAACGAAATGTTTTATAGGTGGCGCCACTGAAATCAATAAGCTCTACTGTATACTGCACTTGTTCACCGATTTGACAGTTTACAAGAAGCTTTTCCTTGAAACAAAACTTTCGTTAACATGCTGCAACTTCAAAATGCATTATTAGAAATCCGCGAATTTTTCTAGAGATAATACATTGTATCTCTAGAAAAAGTCTAATGAGTTAAAGAAGATCGTGACGAAATCTCGACAGCACTCACAAAAGAGCACCAAATTGAGCATCGACGGACCCCTAGCAAGCTAGAGGTGGGACCAGGTACCCGGGAGGAGTAAGCATTCCCTGTTGGCTAGCCGCACCCGCCGTCGATGTTCATGCACGAAAATGATCACAAAATGTAAAACACATGCACTGTCAGAGGTTATGTCATGCTGAATTAAAACCATGACATTTAAATATCTGTGTACAAAAGATTTCAATATAAAATAACAGAATTGCATCCAGAAATGAGTCTAAATGGTCAGAATGGGGAAATACCATCTTCATAAATCGAGACTCCGCGGAGCCGCGATTTATGAAGATGGTGAAATACATGTATATGGCTCTTAGAAATATGTTCCCAGTTATTTTTTTAAAAAAAAAAGTCGTTATTAATCATTAATCAAATGGAGGAGGATGTTCTTTTTATATATTTATATTTATAAAGTGATAGAATCTGCAAATAAAATGACTTAAAAATCGTTATAGCCATTACACAGCCATATTTCTTGAATGATACAACATTACAAGAAATTTCTTATTCTAGCATAAGAATATAGTTTTACTGAAAAAAAAATCATACAGAAAACAAAACACATTCAAGTGGGCATAACATTTTTAAGTAATTACATGTATTGGAGGACGCATTTAATTTTAGACTGGAATGCAGCCATTTATTTTAATACGTTATGTTGTAGAACTGGATAATTTTTTTTCCTAGATCTGTACATTTGACCTATGTTTAAAACTGAACAGAGACGCATTAATTCTAAATCTAAAAAAAAAAAAAAACAAAAACAAAAAAAAAAAAACAAAAAAAAAAAACCAACCCAACAACAATCGAGAACTAAAAGAAACCACATTGTGCGTCATTAGGCTTTTGGACAAACCCAACTGGTCAATACAATGTCCGATTGATGTAATATTTGGTGACCGTTCATTTGTTTCGACCGCATTCATTTATAAAAAGAAGAATGATTTATATCAAACAAAACGGTAACGAATTTACGACTTAAGTTACAATACATAAATTATGTTTTCTCACATCAAATGGGCACATAAAATGTCTTCGCGTCATTTTATTACCTGTAATATGCAAATAAACATTGACCACTGACCTCAAGCAGGTCAAAGGTAGGATTGTTTCTCTCACTTCTCAATTCAAGGCACATCAACGGCGCTTTCTTTTAGAAGAGCTAAATGGAAAAATATTCAAGTTTTATTTGTTTACTTTTTATTTGCCTTTTGAATATTTCATATACACATTCCCAGGGACAGAGGTCAAGTGGAAACGTTGCATCCTCGGCTAAAGGTGGGTGTGACCATTATCATTTACATATGCAAAATAAAAATACTAGAAGTTTTCAAATTCTATTCTCTTTTCGTTTGACACTTTTGAAATTCAAAGATAATAAAGAATTTTTAATTATTCACGTTTCGAAATATTGCTTCGCATTGTAAAATGCATCTGTGCAAAATGCACATTTGGTGTGAAATAAGAATTTGATATTTTCACTTCGAATTATTGAAATTCATTCTTTTGAGAGGAAGTGTTCTGACAGAGTTATGTTTCTTAGCATACTTGTGAAAAAAACCGATGTTGCTTGACCCAACTTCAGAAGAGAGAGAGAGAGAGAGAGAGAGAGAGAGAGAAAAGATGCATGATAATTAATTTAACACACTGAATAATAAAATGAAACCGTTGTGCTATCAAACTCGCTCATATGACATGTAGTTATTATTCAAAGTACATGCATATGATGTACATTGTATACTTTCCATTGAAATCTAGAGTCTTTGTCAACTGCAAGAGAGAGAGAGCAGACTGCAATTCTTTTTTTTTTCAAAATAACTCTTAGAATAATAGAACAATGATATGATTTAATTGAAATGAAGACAAAAGGCTTCCTTGACCAAGATAAACATGAATGAATTAGATGTACCAAATGTGCATGTCTTAGAAGTATGTGTGTGCGTGTGTGTGAGGGTGTGAGGGTGAGGGTGGGGTGTGTGTGTCTTTTTTTAAAATATGAATTACTTTTCTAACATGAGAATACCTATACTCTGTGGAGGATTTTTTGGTCACTTAATATATACTTTTCACAATCATCTTGTAGAATTAACAAATCCATGCAGAAACTACAAGTCTCTTGGTAAACATGCCATGAAATGTCTCCTTAACCAATACGGTTCTGTCATTTTTGCACAAAGTCAAGACAGCTTCTGCAGGTATGTTTTCTCTGATAATTAAAATTAGAAAATTTAATGTTTTTAAGCCCACCTGAGTGAAGCTCAAGTGAGCTGTTGTCATAGCACGCTGTCCGTCGTCCGTCCGTCCGTCCGTCGTCCACTTTTAACATTTTCGACATCCCCTCTGCAACCGCTGCTCAGAATTTCACGAAACCTTACAGGAAGCAAGTGCTCAAGGTCCTCTACGAAGTTAGTGTTTTTCGTGCCGATCGGTCAACAAATATGGCCACCAAGGGTTCTGATTGTTTGACACATTTTCCATTTCTACTCTGCAACTGCTACACAGAATTTCACTAAACCTTACAGGAAGCAAGTACTCAAAGTCTTCTACTAAAAGTGTTTTTCGTGCCGATCGGTCAACAAATATGCCTGCAAAGGGCTCTGATTGGCTGACGCATTTTCGACTCCTCCTTTGCAACCGCTGCACAGAATTTCACGAAACCGTATAGGAAGCATGCAGGTACTCAAGGTCTTCTACCAAGTCTCTGTTTTTCGTGCCGATCGGTCAACAAAAATTGCCACTGAGGGCTCCGATTTGCTTACGCATTTTTCATTTCTCCTCTGCAACGACTGGACAGAATTTCACAAAACCTAACAGGAAGCAAGTACCCAAGGCCCTCTTCAAAGTTTGTGTTTTTCGTGCCGATCAGTAAACAAATATGGCCGTCAAGGGATCTGAATGGCTTACGCATTTTCCACTCATCCTCTGCAACCGCAGCACGCACAGTATTTCACGAAACCTTACAGAAAGCAAGTACTCAAGGTCCTCTACCAAGTTTTTGTTTTTCATGCCGATCGGTCAACAGATATGGCCACTGTGGGCTCTTAATGGCTGAGGCCATTTTGACTTCTCCTTGGTAGTCAGAATTTGTACAGAATTTCACGAAATCTTACAGGAAGGAAGTACTCAAGGTCCTCTACCAAGTTTATGTTTTGTAGGCGCTGTGGTCTAGCGAATAGGGTGTCGGCCTGTAATTTTAAGATTGTTGGTCCAAGCCTTACTAAGACCATGGATTGGCCGACATAATTATATACTCTTGTCTATGAATTGTTTACATGTCAGTGATGTTTAAAATAAAAATAAAATGAAAAAAAGGTTGTGTTTTTCGTGCCAATCGATCAACAAATATGGTCACCGATGGCTCTGATTGGCTGAAGAATTTTTGCCGTCTCCAAAACTGATGCTCACAATTTCACAAAACCTTAAACGAAGCAAGTACTCAAGGGCTCCACCGAATTGTCCACTACCATTCTTTTGTTTGCAACTCAGGTGAGCGATGTGGCCCACTTGGGCCTCTTGTTTTATATATCATGAGCGGATCTAGGTTTTTTTTCAAGGGTAGGGGGTCTAGCCTGTCACAGGAAGGATGAGGGGAGGGGGTTCCTGCATGTGATTTTGCATAAAGTACACCCCCTCTCCAAAAGAAAAACAACGTAAAAACGGGAAAAAAATAAGAACTTTGACAAATTATTATTTCTCTGGAGATTTTCCTATCATCTTAACCCTTTAGATCAGTCCTTGAATATATAAACAAACATTTATTTTTTAGAAAAATTCAATGTAATTTTTATAAGATCAATGGAAAAATCAGTAAGTATTCTTGAATTACTGCAAACAACAAGTTCCTACGTTCTTTTTTATATCTATATAGCATCCGACAAAAATGTACTGTTCAAGTACTGAAATCTTAATGAAACAAGTTGTTAAAATATAATTAAACAAATCGTAACATACATTATAGGGCAGTGCTCCGTGTTGGTAATTGTATGTCAGACAGCGTCCTGAACGAGACTGGGATACGGTGTGGAGACGCTGACAAACTCGCCATAATTAGTCAGTACCAAGGGACCGTGGACCGGTATCTGAAAGCATTCGGTCTCCGACATGACATCAATATATGTACGTATTTTTATAAAATTGTTTGATATCGAATATTAATTTCATTTCTTATAATTTTTTTTTTCAAAAGACGAAACAAGTTTCATATGTACTCTTTCAAATACAGTAGCAAGGACAGTGCTTGACAGTAAGAATTGAAACTTAAAAAAATCTTGATTTGTTTATTATCTTTTTTTATATCAAATTATTATTCTTTGAAAAAAATTAATTTAGTATAGTAAAATAATTTTACCATCCCCATGAATTTTGGAAAAATGTCTCAGATACGATACCTTCGAGTTTTTGAAATCTTATTTTTATTTTTCCAACAGGTATCCAACAATTTCGACAGCGCATGCGTGGAACAATGGCGGTAGGCTCGTCATCGTCAGGAATTCGTCAGTCATGATGCTTATTTATTTTTTTACTTTGATGTACATAAAGTTTTGCTATGTGAAATAAAATGGTTGAAAAGTATGGAAAGTAGAGTTTTTATTAATTGTTGCATAGGAGGCATTTTAAAGCAGAGCTTCTGACCTGTTTAAAAAGACAGTATCCAAAAGAAATTGGTGTTATAACAAAGCTTTGAGCCTAATGTTTCGAATGCACCTTTAACTACTAATATGCAACGACTCCCTGTAGTACCTCGTCGGAAAAAAACCCCTCAAAATTGTTTATAGGTGGCGCCATGTATTTTGATATTCCTGGTCAAATTTATCGAAATTTCTAACACTCGTAAATTACGATGCATTCGTCGTATGAAATAAAGCAAAATAAGAACTTTAAAAAAAATGCCCATAATCATTGATCTGACGATAATTCAACATTTAGATTGGTAAATGCTGGTAAACGATGGATACATCATTTAAAAAAAAGGCCTATTGTAAATATCATAACAACAATCAATAAATAGTTTTTGATTCTTTATATAAGATCGAATATTAGGCTTGTTCAACCAATCGCTTTTTGATCAATAGTTGTAACAGGCCGTCTTTATTTTTGAAACTAATTAATTTGGCGTCTTTGGACATAAAACACTGGTTTTATGTTAAACTCTTAGACAGAATTAATGGATTTGTAATTTCAAGTGTTACCTTTAAGGCATATGTACATGTACTTTACACTGTATAATTAGATAATACTTGTTGAACTCCGTATTTATCTGGAAGGCGTGTTCTTGAATACATTAACATTTGACCAAGTGAAAAACTATTGTATTTATCGCCAATTAATTAGCATTTGACCACAATAAATTTCGTCATTTACAGATCAGGGGCTGATCCAACTTTCTCATCAGGGGAGGGTGTGTATATTTGTGTGAGGAGGATAGGGATCGCCTAGGTCCATAATGGCTCAGGATGAAACCCTTTTCAATTTATTTCGGGATGCCATCTTTAGTCTCCGGTTTATCAATTCGACTGATAAGAAAAATTGAATCGTACAATTGGAATGGTATGTGGTCATTTTGCCAAATTTGTATTGTTTCGCTACGCTACGCGGTTTTACACAATTTGTGATGCGACAAACCAAAGTTCATACTCCAATAAACTGTCAGAATTGAGCAGTCAATTCTTATATATTACTCGGATATGATTTTTTTTCAAATTGTTCAATGACTTTGAATACATTAGACGTAAGACTGGTAAAAAGTTAAGAATACGCAAGCCCCCCCCCCCCCCCCCCCCCCCAATTTCCTCGGCCTCCCAGATCCGCTACTGCATCCTGAGTTGCGATGATCCCTATTGATACCATGTTTTTTTTTTTCTCACGTCATACATCTTATATTATGAAAATTTGAAAATTGCGCTAGATATAAAAACGATAAAGGAACATTTTAACAATTTATTTCATTTTATTTTGATACATTACCTGAGGGGTGTGGCATTTTCGTCAATTTATTGCTCATTTCTCTAACATTTCCACGTCAAATAATCGCAATAAACAAGAAATCATGTATTGTTAACATAAAAATAAACACTTTATTTTGATCTTGTTTTTGATAGGAAAACATCCTACATTTATACGTAGAGGTCGATCAGCCGCTTATATTTTGAAATCAAGGAATTTTCTATAAATAATAAACATAGTGTAATCAAAGATTACGAAGCTCACCTCGCGGCAGCAAAGTTCAAATTAAACATATCTCTGAGACTACGTACATGACTGTATATTAAGAAAATCACTCAAGTGGAAAAGTAGGTCAAGGTCATTTTATGAAAGTTTGATCAAAGATACATCCAATATGCAAGTTTGGCACATGTAGCACTTATACTTTGCTCAATATTGGCCTTTAAAAGCAAAATCACTCAAGCGGAAAATTAGGTCAAGGTCATTTTCTGAAAGTTTAATCAAAGATACATCCAATATGCAAGTTTGGTACATGTAGCACTTATACCTTGCTCAGTATTGGCCTTTAAAGGCAAAATCACTCAAGTGAAAAAAGTAGGTCAAGGTTATTTTATGAAGTTTGATCAATCTTTCACATATAAATTTTCGATCATAGTTAATGCATGCGGCCATTGCTAATTTAATAGAAATATTGAGTTGTTGCATAAATTTCGCCGAATATGACCTATTTTGGAGTTTTCAAAGGGCTAAAAGGTGTTGATAAAAGCAATTTTTACAAAAAGTAGATTCGTGATTCAGTAGAGAACGTTTCAAAATGTCAAATAACACTTAAAAATTCTATGAAGTACAATGCTCAAAATTTATCGAAATTAGGGCCAATATCGGGCTTCGTGGCCCTACCCCTTTTGATGACAAACCACAAATTGAGGGAGACCAATGTACACGCGGCGTTTCGCGATTAACGGTATCAGCACATGGTCAATAAGAATTATACATCTATGGACACCAAAGTCCCGGTATAGTCCAAAAGGATATAAAGGAATCTGCTCTATCTTTTACTTCTTTGAGCAGAATAAACACGAAAAACCCATTATACTAATGGCACCATTTTTAACGAATTCCACAATGTAAGTATTTTAAGTATGTTTAAAAATGATTATTGTAATAATGCAATATAAACATAATATCTAAATGGATGTGTTTACAAGTCTTTATCCTTTTTTGGTCCGACCTTTCTTAAAAGTGGAAATATGTAGCAGAAAAAAAAAATAATGAATGGTTAGAAGACCATAAAGAATTGAGTCATACATGAAGATGAACTGCTAAAAGACCCTAGTACAAAAAAGTATACAATTTACAAACAAACAGCAATGGATTAATTTATGTTTTGAAAAGTTCCCTATAGTGATAGGTACCAATTATGAGTACAACAGAAAAGTAAGGAAGCGTGATATTTCTGTATGTGTGTTGATTGATAGGGTAGAACTAAATAGACACCATATATTTTGTCTGATACATGCTCTCAATAGGACGAAATAACAAGAAAAAAATCTCGAACATGCATATCAATCATGCTGTACTTTTCAAGGACATCTATTTTTGAGTTGTCCTTGATTAAATGAAATCTATTTGTGTATACTAGCATTCAGAAGGGGATCATTTTTAGAAATTATTTCGGGAGAATCTCTCTCTTGCATATCTTATGAGGAAATAAAGGGAAAAAAAGTTTTTTTTTTTATCTCGCTCACCTGAGGACCTTGCCATATGTACTGGTAGCTAAATTTCACAGATAAAAGAATTTGATTCTGTTTAATGTTACAACCTTATTCCAACCCCCCCCCCAATATATCTGCGATAATGATGATAATATACAATTATGGACTTTTAACTCAGTGTATATGATGTGATATTGACTTACTGTGAAAATATTGACCGAGGCGAGGCGAGTTAAAAGTCCATAATTGTTTTATGATTTCCTGGGTCCGTCGATACTCAATTTGGTGCTCTATTGTGAGTGCTTTTGAATTTGTTGTCAGAATCTTCTTTAAATCATATACGTCTGTCCTCAGCTGGTATTTTGGCATACATTTTAGGTCATGTTTAATATTTCGCTTTAAAATTTCATATATTTATTATTTGGATTTCCTCAATTTCTTACTAGAGTATCACTGATGAGATATTACTTGTTGAAATGCACATATGGTGCACTTAAACGTTTACAATACGAAATAGATTTCAATATTGAGAATAGGACAGGAAAAGAACTACATATACATAAAACAGATAAATACTGAAGAATAAAGAAGAAAATTTCGAGCAAAAAGGAAACTTTTAGAATGGATGCTCTGTATTCTGGAGGTCCGCGTTCTCAAACTTGCCAAGCAGCTGGGTGCAAAAGACCACACAGATATTTCATGACTAAACTGTCTCGGTGACGGCATGAAATAAAGTGTCTGAGAGTTATGATGTACAAGACAAAGTGCACTGAAGAACACCAAAGCTGCGAGAACATGTTTATGAGAATGTATGTTAAACAAGTTGAATAGGTTCATTTTTTTCATACGGTCACCATGGTACCAAATTAGGAATTCATTGTAATTGAGTCATACAAACAGAATAAATCTATATAACAACTTTAATGAAGAAAACATTAAAAGAAATCAGGTAAATCTGAAAAAAGTGAAATTTCAACAATTTTCCAACAAATAGTTCAAAGGAGCAGTTACGGTATGGGCCTAAATCGACCCAACACATTTTCAAAAAATGAAACTCAGTGTTAATTATTGTTGTAGATATGAAAGAACCCTGAAACAACAATGAAATCGATTTTTTTGGGTTGAACAAGGTAAAGAGTTGAATTATTTTTATTTTTTATCATCTGAACCCATTTTCTTTTGTAGCGTGCAGCAGTCAAGCACGCTCCCCGCGATTGAATGTTTATTGGATGTGTATTAATTACATTGTTCAAGCTCTGTCGCCCGGATAATACAGTCTGGCAGAACACGGACTGTATTTCTCACGGCCTTTGTTTTCAGATCCATTTACAAATACATCTGTGTGTTGCTTGGGTCCATTTTTTTGCTATCTTGTTTGTTTTGTCATCTTATAGAAACAAGGTTATTTTTCACGCTCTTCGATACATGTACCTCTGGATAACGAGTGGGAAGGTTGTGCTCAGGTTATCCGTATAACCATATATTTTGCTACATGTACTGGCGTGACAGATGGCCGTCCTTAGTCAGTACCTATTGTCCATTAGTTTTGCTGTTTTATGTGTAGTGTTTTTTATTTTTGATTTTTTATTGTCGTATTTGGTGTTCCTTGTCCCTTTCACAGATCTTGCTGGTTGTGTCCTCTCTGTGTTTTTGCAAAGGGTGTTTTGATGTGGATGTTGCAATCTAAGCGTATTGGAGGTCCGCTCCTTTCTCTTTTTACCAATTTAACATCATATATTTTTGTCTATTTTGGAAACTTGTCATTTCACCTTAATCATCTTAATTAAATGGGGTTAATAGCCAACCACCATTTTGGTCATATATTTATTTAATTATGCTTCTGAATCTACCCTACAGGAAATTTGGAGACGCACATTCTTTGCAAAATAGATACACAAATTTCAAAAATATATAACTAGAGAGCACTACTAAATTAAATTTGGCTGTGTTTGAAAATGACTTGGCTTGAATTACCACTGATGAGGGTTTACTCTCCAAAACACTGCTGTATTAAATTGATTTGAAATGTTGTTGAAGAAAGTAACGAGTTGGATCACTTCCATTTCAAGACAAATGGAGGATATAGAAATGTTAACTCAGCACGGAATGATATATACTTCCTTCCCGGCAGGTTATGTCATGTCATATCAATCCACTTCCCTTGACACACAAGGTGTTAAGTGTATGATGTCATAAATCACCTTAGTCTTAAAGGTCAGACGACATCATGACGTCATACTGTTGAATTAAAGAAATCACGAAAAAGTGCACTTCTTATTTGTCTTTGCCTCCCTTTCTTGTAACTGATAACATTCCTGACTTAGACACCTTCTTGAAATGAGATTTTCATATCATTCCTATTTTAGCATTATGATATTTATCACAAAACAAATAATGATTTGTTGATGAAAGAAAATATGTCGAGATGAGTAGTCGCATTAACTTGTAGGCGAAAAACATTGAAAATGCCCTGATCGAATCGAACATATTCACTTTTAAGGATACCTTCACTTGCATATCTAGTCCATGCTGCAAATTTATCTGTTCTTTTAAAATGATGCTTTAGATTTGAAGACATGTAACATTTGGTAAATCTTCAAATCTTTCAAATTGGAAAAAAATAAACATGATTGATTTATACTTTGAAATAACAGGGAATACCAAAGTATCGGATATAATGTTCTATGTTACTTATGGTATGCCGAAGTTGTCTTCAGTGTGAAGGGTGTTCCTAGCAAACAGAAGATGCTTACTATCCGTGGTCACATGATTTCTTCTTCTTCAGTGATTCACCTCTGCAAGTTTGCAGAGTGTTTAGTTTGTTTTGTTTGTCTTTTTTCTGTATTCCTGTTCATTATGTTTTTAGATTCTGATTTTTAATTTTGTGTTTGTCTTTCAATCATTTCGAGTTGTTGTTGAGAAACTACAGCTGTATATCTTATTTTGATACAATTATATTTTCTGTCTGTAATTTTATAGATACTTGCTTTTTTACATTCCAATGAGATTAAAACTGATTTAAAATATATCTGAAAATATAGGCAAAGTTCTGATACCTATAGGCAAACTTGTGATATAAGCAGGTGGCGGTCTGTGTTAATGGTCTTATCATTCTGACACTGATCAATATTGAAATGAATATTCTATAATAAAAGTTACAGTGCACCATATGCACACTTCAACAAGTAATGTATCATCAGTTATACTCTAGGCCGAAATAGATGGTCATCAAGTCATATTTAGAATTTCGTTCTACGTATTTTACGTATTTGAATAAATACGTAAAATACGTAGAACGAAATTCTAAATATGACTTAAAAGTTATGCCAAAGACCCAGCTAGGGATTGAGCTATGCCTTGGGGAGATATCTGTACATTTACACTATTTAACGTATACATTATACTTTTCTTCAAATCAATTTCTGTTTGTTTCGTTTATGTAAAACATATGACGTCCGAACTTAATATAAAAGGTCTGAGGACACATGCAAACAGGGGCGTCACTTGTCAAATCATTTTTTTACGACGCAAGTATGCATGTTTTTGTGTATTTATAGTAGATAAGAAAGAAATTACCATTGTGATGCTGAAATAGAATTCTACTTCTTTTTAATGAAATCTCTCGAAGAAAGCGAAATCTTTTCAGTGGAAATTTTGGATTTAGATTTTTTCTGTCTTATATTCCTAAATATACAAATATAGAAATAGGTAAACACGAATGCTGAGCAAAAACACACAGAGAAGAATAGAAATGAATGCAAATGAAATAACTAAAAACCCCTAACTCCCTACATAAATCTTAATATTTCATCCAATTATGAAGGGGTAGATTGTAAATTTTTCTAGAATGTAAAGTGGAATACAATCCCGCAAGTGGTCTCAGTACCATGACCTACCTCTTTTTATTTCTTAAGGCCAGTCGGTGTGAGTCAATGAGTGCGAAAAAGACTAATAAATTCTGTAAGGCAATTAATTACAAGAATGTATAAACTTGATATAAATTAAAACAGTCAGCGTTCAAGGGGGTCGTTTTGTTGGGATACTTGTCACAATATACATGAAATCTGCATCTCAAATAGGAACTTATTATTTATAAACGGGACGAAAGTTGTTAAAAATTTATGTCTCAAAATTATTATTCAGTCCACAGATCTGTTCTCACCGTCAGGTCGGTATAGGTGATGACAACTGTATCTTTTTATAATCACTCACAGCTTAAATGCATATGTTCTTGACAATCTGTAAAGAAATGAACAGATTCGATTAACAGTGTTAGATCTTTATAATTTTGGAATATGTGCATTCGCATGATAACAATGAGAAAGTTGTCCTCTGTGAAAATGAATTGTAGGTAATAAGTTACAAATTAATTGGCTTAAATAGCTTCGTAATTGAGAATATTATTCAAAATAATTTGTAATAACATTGGAAATTCATCAATCAATTGAGTCATTGGAACCATTGGATCGTGACTAAAATTGCATAAAGGAAAAGTCTGAAGGAAACATCTACATTGCCTTCAACAAAAAGACCGAGAAAATGGATATATTATGAAACATTGAAGATAAGATATATGAAGACTGTCCATCTTGCACTAAAGAAGATGACAAAATAGGAAAGGATGTGATATTCATTTTACAAATGTGAATCTGGTGGAATATATAGAAATTGCTGGAAGCAACAACGTAAAGGTGAACATCCAAGATTTCAAGTTATGGATCATAAGTCCGGAAACAGTGCTGAAAACAATCTCGAATATCCTAGACCATGTCCCTACCCAGTGAAAGTAAAGAATGAACCATCAAATGAAACGAAACCTAACGAAAGAAATCGGACGGAAAATAATACGTCAGTTGAAAAGAATGAAGATTTGGAATATCCAAGAAAATGTCCTTATCCTCCGAAAAAGTCAAACATCAAGCCAGAGAAAGGAACAGAGAAGAAACCTGGATCGAAACCAAGCATAGGTAAAAACGAAAAGACACAAAAAATTGATACTAGTACGTATCAAGTATTCAAAGGACAAGATATAGGTAAAGATATCTCTCAAAAGAATGACAAAATTGATGAACCAGAGACTTTACAACCAATCAATGCAACGTTAGAAAAGGAAAAGAATAATTCTAAATATCAAAGAGAATGTCCATATCCACCGAAGTTCAAAAAGAAAAATGACGTAAAGAAGAGCACCAATCAATCAGCTACGCTTGTAAATAAAAGCAATGGACCTCTTAACGCCCCTTCCAATGATGTATCAAACAATCCGGAAGAAAATGGATTTTTAGAGTTGCCAAATTATATGAAGGGAAAGGATGTGAAGGAATCAAAGCGTAAGTATCCACCCGTTTGCCCCTACCCGATAAAGGTTCCTCGTGAGGACAAGCAAGACATTTCTGCAATTGTGGAACAATCAAACTGGGAACCTAAAGACATGGCTGACCAGAACAAAACAAATGTGAATAGTTTAGACATAAAACCGGATGGGGCAATGGCATATCCAAGACCTTGTCCATATCCGGATAAGCCCATCCGTAACAATGACAGTCAAAACTCAACTGCACCGTTTGACATGCAAAAATGTGTTGTTCAGAAACCAGATCAAGAGGAAGAATTATTCCTGTTTTTCCAAGACGAAATGACAGTTGATGATAATGAAAATGTGGATGAAGAAGTGGAAGGTTCGAAGAAAGCAACTTCTTCAATAAGTGAACACAATTATGACGGATTTGCAGGTGTACATAAACCGAAATGGATGGAACTTTTAGACATGAGATTGGGATTATGGGGTGGGGATATATCACCTACAGAAACGTTGGAAACAACAGATAGTGTCAAGGACGATAAGGTGACCATACCTGACGAAGAAACCGTCAGCCAAGATTTTCTCAAGGTATCAATTATAATGTATTCTTCAAATAGCTGAAGGGTTTGAATTTTTTTCGCCTTTTTCTCGCTATTTATGAGTGCTTAATTCAATCAAGAGAAACATGTAGCCACAAGTGAAAATGATAGATGTTTTTTTTTCAGAACAATCAATATTTATTTGTCCTCTCCCTTACTAGTTTACAATAATGAGATAAAATAAAAAACACAATCTCAAAATTTCAGAATTTCAAAATCATAATCAGTGGGCATAAAAAAGCATGAAAAAAGCAGAATAAGTTTTAAAACATCCCCGAAGACACATGTAGGCAAGCTCGATCAACTTCGGTTAATAGATTTTTTTCAACGCATTCGAGAAAAATCTAAAACATCGGTCCTGTAGCATCATATCCCACCCATCCTGCTACGTCTTTTGGTACATTTTTGGATATAATGCTTTTCACATTCTTAGGTCATTGTTTACATTGAGGATAACTGACGAGGGTTAAGTAGCCGAAACGTTCAAGTCTGGTCAATGCTACAAATTAAATGTTCTTAAATGATACTATTGAATTTGAAGACGTTTAACATCCTACATCATTCTGCAAAGGGGCAAAAGTGAAATTCCCAAGGGAGATAACTTTAGACAGCCGGGAGAGTAAGAATCTATATAGATAACAAATTAGATTCAAATAGCCAGGTGCAAAACACAACACATCTGAAAATGAAAATCACATGAACTTTTGAAAAACGCTTGAAATCTACTTGTGACAAAAGTAAAATACGGAAATAAAAAAGAAATACCGATAGGTACATTAGAATAAAAATACCATAATTTTGATGGATAAATGTACACAAAGATGAATTCTTGATCTAAAAAAATGTTACATGACTTATTTTTCTATTATTAAGTTCCTTTAAGACAAAGTGTCTCTCTTTTGACGAAGCATATGCAAAAGAAATCTTGTCTGATGCATCATATTACTGACGTTACAAAATAAAATCGATCGATATAAGCTCTTTTTGTTCCTTAGTACACCAACTTTTAACCTTCATTTCATGTTTTGTCGTGCTGAATGATAAATTCGAAAGACCTTTAAAATTAATTGTAAAAGGAGTTTCTTTGACGAATTGTCATTTCGGTTTCTCGACTGACGGACAGATCTTTCATACTTCATTTCATTTAATGGTTACAAAATTTGTCAAAATAATGTTTATTTCAGCATTTTTGCATATTTTTAAATATTTTTCTCTGAATTTTTTTCTCATGCATAGGGAATACTTATTCATTTACACTCACGTTTCGCAAAAGCAAAAGAGGTTTTTTTTTCAAATATGGTGCGCATGTCAAGTTTGAATTCTGCAGGTATTGCACTTCGGCTGCATTATTTCATGAAAGAAATACATTTATAATTAAGCTCAATTTTCACGATACTTAGGACCACATTACCAAAAAAAAAAAAAAAAAACCATATGTAGAAAAAGTGACAAAATGTTATTATTCTGTTTATTGTGGGAAATTATTTAATAAACCGAAATGTTTTGGTTTTATTAAAGCAAATTGTGTTGAGAATTGATGAAAGCCACAAAAGGGTTACCAAAACTACAACGAAGACGTCAATGCACAAAAGTCAAGTTATAAATCAGAAAGGTGCAAGCGAAATCTGAAAACAAGTCATGTCTTAATGAATATTTATTGTGCACATAAATTTTTCTTCCCTTTGATTTCCATTTCTAAATGATAATTAGTGGTAAACCTTACTAGAACATTTGTTAGAAGAATAAAAATTATGAGACCATGAAACTTAAAGTCACACGAACCACATTCATTTCAATGCAAGGATGAAGATGGAAAATAATTGGAAATAAGTCTGAAAATAAAGACACATTCAGAAATAGAAGTACAAATGTATGAATAAGGAGATAGCATATTTGTATTTGAAAGAAAGGAGTGATATTGTATGATTTTGATTTGGCCAATTAACTTTTATAGGCAAGCATTAACAGAGTGCTAATTCGGACATTTTTACATAAATTTCTGGTCATATTTCGAATTTCGCTTTCCATATTATTAATTATTTGGATATCCACTGTTTTGACCATATGATGAGATATTTCTTGCTGAAATGCGCATATGGTGCAATGAAAAGAACATACATTTATGAAAAAATATTGATAAGTTCAACCAAAAGGCAGGTACCTCTGCTGGAGGACTGTAAGTCCCCGAGGATACCGTTTATCTAGTTTTACATTGTTTCGACACCAAAATAGCATTGGTTGGATGTTAACTTCCTATAATTTCGATATTTTTGGATGAGATGACAAGTTAAAAAGTTTCAGAAATAGCAAAATAATTTTTTGATAAATTGATAAAGGGTAAAAACAAAGCTTCTAAAATAAGACAGAGCTGGAAAGAAATAATTATTTCGCTTTAAACATTCAATTACGGGGAACGAGTTTAACTGCTACACACTGTAAAAGAAAATAAGTGATAAAAATAAGATAGAAGTGTTCCAACTCGTTACCTTCTTGAACAAAAATTAGTAACAATTCAAAAAAGTGGAAATAGTGGAAACATATAAAAGTTATACGTTAACATGTAGTGCATTTTTTGTTATGACAAGGAAATCTCTGAAGTCGCCGTCATATTAGCAATTAACGAAAGTGCTACGATTACAGACAGCAGTGCATATGCCCGCAGCAAAACACTGAAACAAACTATGCAAACACACAAAACGGACAAGCACAGACAAAAAACTCAATAGGGACAATGGACATCAAATACGACATCGAAATACCAAACACAGAAGACTACACATAAACCAACGAGACAAATGGGCAATATGTGTTGACATAGGACGGCAATCTGCCACGTTAGTAGCAAATGGTGTGGCTATCCGGATTACGTGCAAATATCCCTCCCATTTGTCAATTTAACGGACAGTTGTGGTGTATAAAAGTGCCTCACTGTAAAATGACCATATGAACCAGACAGCAAAACGCAATTGTCCAAGTAACACATAGATGAATATGTAAATGAATATGAAAAATCGGGGTACGAAAATCAGTTCGTGATCTGCGGCTGGAGCGAGCTCATGCATGCAATCACCTGCGGAGTCCGAAATAACAAATTCCCTTCCTGGAGGATAAGAGAAAAATATCTTACAAAACCATGTACTGACTTGAGCAAATTTCATTTTTGTTTTAAGTTTTTTCTTTACATTAAACATATTTTGATTGATGAATGAGAACTGATATATAAACTTTATGTTTCAGCCCGCCATACGATACAACAGTACTCCATGGTGGTTACCAGGACTTCTTGGTGCCAAAGAAATATCCGACATAGGAAAATATTCACGGTTTTCTTCTTTTTCGTCACTGGGATCATCTTCTACGGGCACCAGTACAACTACTACCAAAATAAAGGAGCCTTTCGATGAAAATCTCAAAAGAAGAAATGCCATTGTCCTTGTTCTAATGATTATCGCCATTTTGGCAGCCATAGCTGTAGCTCTTGGAATCCTTATGTATTTCTTGTATCATAAAGGTATGCATCATTAATCATTTTAAAATGACATATTTTGGGTATTTGAGTACAATTTGCAATATGTGACCGTGTCTGACGTTAAGAAATTGACGTCAACAATTAAACTGATACCGTCCCAAAGGTCACATGTATTTTGGTACAAATGGATAGTTTCCTATGAGTTGCTATACGATATATTATGGTGATTAAAAAAAAAATTTCTGAAAGAAATGTAACAACGTAAAAGGACCATAAATGCCTTGTTTAATCATAAACATTTTTTTATAAAAATATTTATGTTTGAAATGATAATTTACACCTACTAGTATCATGATTATAAAACTTAAAGTGTATTCTATATGAATATATTGCTTGATATAAAGATAATTTGATTGTCTATTTTTTTAGCTATTTTACGTGCTCACATTACCTTGACGATTGATAATGTGAACTTCACATCTGCAATGACCAACAAGTCGTCTACAGACTTCAAAGATATTTCAGTCCCACTATGCGAAGAGGTACGGTATCAGAATTATCAGAGATCTAGGAAAACAAAAACAATACAGAATATAATTATGCGAACGTAAGGCTAACATAGCTCAATTAATGTCATATAATAATTTTTTTAACAAAATACAGATGTTCATTTTGTAGTAATTCATGGTAATGAATTATGAAATTTTATTTGACCTTGTTTATATTTCATTCACCTTTTCGAAAAAAAAAAAAATGAAATGCTTGATTTAGATTAAAAAATCCTTTATTTACATAGATGTTAAATAGTATATACTATTTGCTTGACAGATGGACAGGTTTTTCCACACGAGTGAATTCATGGGTTATTATATGCAGTGTAAAACGAAATTCTTGAGGTAAATAGACCGTTAAATACTTCAAAGGCAATGGATGACCTTTATAATTATATGCAGAATTGATTCTTAATCAATTGAATTAATGCCATGTCTAACAATATCTGAACTGATTGATACATGTAATAGAGTATTATTTAACTGCAGCTTCTTTACCTGTCAGATTTCCATTTACTGAATTTTCGAAATTTATTCGAAATTTATTTGGACATTTTTAAGTTCAATTTCGATGTCACTTTTGTTGTTGATTTTTTGCATGTTTTAGTTTTTTTACCAACAGTCAGAACATTTTAATATTTTAATGAAGTTGCTCTGATATATAAAGAAAGTCTCTGACCATAACCACCTTGAGCAAAATTATTTCAATGAGCAAACAGACTTACTATTAGACGTAATAGTATTTCATTTATACATTTACATATTTTATAACATTTTTCAATTCTTTATCAATCTCAATCTATAATGACAAAGAGAGAATTTTACAAAAATAACACAAAACAACATAATATACATAAATAAATAACATGAAGTACCGATATTCAATTTTATTGGTTTTTTTTGTCATTTTGACCATTTGATGACATGATATATATTTTTCCTTTAATGAAGAGGTCATGCATTTTAATATGAATACAATTAACCCATATTTCTTTCAAAATTTAAGAAAATTTTCTGTCGTAAAGGCTTCTACTTGAAATAGAGATGACGAGCTTCATCTGTGTATGAAGACGATTTGAAAAGGTTCTAATAACTAAAATGGGTTTCGAATATTGTAAAAGACAACTCTTACATCTTCATAAAATATGATCTTATAAAGAAGAATATCATTCTTTTGTAGCGACGATATGGGGAAAGTAGGAGTGTATTTCACTCTTGATTATGTGGATAATATTTTCACAAAAGATGTTAAGAGGATCGAAAACATAATAACTACCAAAGCCGGACGTATGGTGAAGGATAGAAAGTTGTTCTTAGTTATACGAGATTTCTTGGTGTATATTAAGAGTTTACGAATAAGACTGGAGACCATACCCGTTCATGGTGATATTCCAAAATTCCCGATCCCAAACTACTCGGGTGAGTTCATGTTTAGTTTAAATATATTTATTACGAATCAAGTGATCATACAACACTAAACGAAACATGACAATTGAGATGGGGAGATTTCTACTTCATGTTTACATACTGTTGAATGAATAATGAATATTATAAACAAATAGCAGAATTACAATACTCGATGGACATGGACTAAACATACTCACATATATTTAATATTTTCTCGAGCTCGAGGAAAGAAATGAATTATTTGTAAACTGAAAAGCCACTGAGAGTATTTTTTGAATGAGTCGAAAAGGTACAGAACTAGGTACAGAACTAGCAATTTTCTATAAGGAACTGAGCTGTTTCAATTGTAATTAAAATCGTGTCGCAGCAATTTTATTGGAAAACGTACTTTGCGGCATGCATCCGGGGCATAACAGAAGGATCCGGGAATAAAAAGGTGAGTAGATTTTGAGGAATACATCACAGAGAAATTAATTTTGGTGTCATGCATTTTCTTCTTCCCTTATCTTTGTTTAGTCATATGAGTGTATGATTTTTCTGTGCTTGATTTGCCGATTTTGAGATACTTTTTTGTAAATAGGCTATGAAGATAAGTATTTTTGCACAAATCAAGATATCTTCAAAATGTATAGTTAAATGTGAAAATCGAAAGCAGGTCGTGTCAGGGCAGCCCCTCTCCTCTAGATGTACAATTGGGACAGTTCAGTTTCTCAATGTCCGTACGAAAAGTAAAGAAAAATATCAATTTTCATTTACAGGAAACGAATCAGCCACAGTCCCTTCTAAAAGTGATATGAACGAAATCCTTTCAACAATATTTGCTCAACTTAGAAATCATCTACGAATGATGAATCTGAAATCCAGTTCATACGAGAAAGAAAGCTTTACTTCAACTACAAATCAAAATGAAGAAATCGAGACATTATCATTTTCTAGTAAAGCCGTCCCGTCTACGAAAATTCTACATGCATCATTTCATGATAAGATTGACATCTATCTTTCATCAAAGATGTTTTCACAAGACAGTCTCATAGAATATGTGACAATAAGCCCGAACACCGAGATTTATTCGAATTTTTTGAATGAACATTTTACGAACAATGGTTTTGGAAACCACCAGGAATTTAATGATATGCATACATCTTACAGTACAAGCCGTGACTTTAATTCCTATATAGGAAATGAGTTCATAACTCCAGTACCAACGTCAAATCATCTCACATCCTTACGTTCATCATTTCCAACGAACTTAGAATCAAGCTTAGAATTCACAACAGCGAGTGCATATGGTATAATTAGTTCAGGTAGATTGCTAAGCATTGATGAAATTTTAAAATACAATACCAGCGTGATAAACACCGATAGTATCGAATCTGTAACACTTTTTAGCACACCCATTACTCGGTCAGTATCCTTCATACTTCCCAGGAGCTGGAACCATGAGAAAAATCTACAATATATGAGAAGAATACTACCAACAACAATTGACAAATTAAGCATAGAAGTAAAATCATCCATCACTATAGCACATTCTGGACAAGAATCTAGGAATATGTCATACATGACACCGATTCCCGGTCATGTTGTCGAACCTAGGTCCCTCATTGCTTCCTCTTTGCAGTATCGCAACAATGTAACAATGTCTTCATTGCCTTTGCTACTGCAGGTAACAGACATAGACAGTCCTTTAATTACAGCAAACCAAACGGTTTCTCAAACTTTGTCAATCTCTGATAAAATAGACGCAGAAATATCTCAGTTCGAACAAATGCGCGGAGCCAGTCAAACTTCTATTCTGCAAAGTCATGAAAGTTTAGCGTCATCGCATCTGGAGATAGCTAGCATTCATAACTCAACGGCGATAATAAATAAAGAAAAGTTACCATCGATTGTACAAAACTACATGTACATTAATACTAACCTTTCCTCATCATTGAATATATCGAGTAATGGAAGTTCGACTATGCATACAGACGATCGTTTATTGATTACGATACCAAATGCAGTTGATTTTAGAACAAAAATATATCCATCGAAAACTGTTCACAGTAATATGCTACCTAATTTGACTTCCAGTGTTGTCCCCTCAATGAGATTTAACACATCACACGTTCAAAGTTTCATTCAGACTAGTAATTTTGCGACGTCCTTAAAACCGTCGTCAAGCGATCTTTATCTGCCTTTGGATTTAACCTCTGATATCTTATTAGAGGCTGATATTTTTTCTAATTTACCGATAAAAGAAATTATAACAAAACCTTCAATAGGCTTTTCAACTGAATTGTCGCCAAAGTTTTTACTCGCTTTAAGGGATATGAGTTTATACACTGAAACTTCGATTATTGATAACACCGAAAATATACTTTCAACAAATAGTCATAGCTCAAAATCATACTTTTCAAATTTGTCTCGACCTCCTGAGGTATATTCCTCCTTGCCATTCTCAATGAATGCAATACTGCTACAAGAAGAAGTAGATTCAAAGCAATATAACTTCAGTTCGAAATATATCACAGCATCAAGTAATTATTCAAGTTCGGAAGCTTCAACAGTCTTTGAAGATGAAACAACCACATACAACAATGTGCATTACGGAAGTATGATAAGTTCTTTCACAAAAGAAGATTCGGTGATAATTACTATGCAGACGTCACTAAGCACTGAAGAAGCAGTTTCTTCAAGGATGGAATTATTATCGCCAAGCATACATCGAAGTGGATGGATAGGGCGTCTATCGGCAGATATTGAAACTAATTTGAATAGTCTGTCTTCATCCAAAATAGTTCCATTGTCGGAGTTACCGCAAATATCATCAAGGCCATCCATAGATCAAAGCGTCTTATTCCCAACAGAAACCATGTCTGATAATCGAAGCTCGTATGTTGAAGAAGAGGGCACATTCGGCATAACTAACACGTACCACTTTGAGAGTAACACTATAACTTCTGTTCTATCTTCAGTCGATATTATAACAGATGATCCAGACGATTATGAATTTGTCCCTCCTACAGTTACTACTCCTCCACTGCCTCGCCCATGGTTTGCAGATTCCAATCCGTTTTTCTTTAATAAATTCGCTTTCGTTTCTCATACAACCGAAGGGCGGATAAATGAAGAAGAGGAAATAACTAAACAACCCAACACTGAAAAACCAAAATGGGAAAGAAGATCTACAACAGAAGTTATTACATTTAAACCAAATGGTTCAACCGCTAAAACAAAAACGACGACTACCGAAAATGAAACCATTCTTGTTGATACAACAACGGAAAGTAAAATTTACAGAACGAGTGAGGAACCAAAACACACCACCTCTCCTCTTCCCCCGCCATGGTTTAAGGATTCAAATCCGTTTTTTGCGAACATACCATGGTATTTTTCTCGAGTTACGGAGACACCATTTGCTAAAGAAACAGAGTCTACGTCACATACAACTTCTGACAAAACATCAAATTCATCGAACGAAAATACAAGTGAAACGACAACGTCTCAGAATCTTGCGAAAGATAAAATGGTAGATGTAAACGCGATAACATTTATTAAAAGTGAAGAAAATTCTTTGCATCCAGGTACGTGGAACTTTTTATTTTGTGCAAGCTTGGACATTAGTTTCTCACTTCAACTGATTGGTGATCACTTAGATTGCACAAAACTCACGCATGTAAATGAGAAAACAACTCACCTTCTACACTTATGTACCTTTTCTGTAGTATAAATTTTTCTATTGATGGTGATTCCTTTCTATTAGAATAATAAAATAAGCAGGAAGCAGACGACAATATTGTTTAATTATTGTAGATAGTCAGCAGTCTGCAGGTAAGACTAAGCATGTTGAGCTGCCGTTCTTACGTACATGTATCAACGATTCCTTTTCTTCATGCATGCACATTGCAAATCATGATCTCATGTACAGAGCTCATTTGGAGCAGAAAAATAAGAATGTTGTTCGAATGTATTCTCGTGGCTTCTCAGTTTGCAGATATACATCAAGGCATGTCGATTTGAAGAAATATACTTTATTGATTGTTGTCAAAATCATTGAAAGATAAACAGAATGTTGCATTGTTGTTACAATGGAATGAATATGTATCTGTTTGAATGATATTGATGAGGTCAAATATGCATGTCATGCATGCTATACTTGAGTATGTGATAAAGATTATACAACAGCTTCGATTGATATGCATATGTTGAATATGCTTGTTGTTTGATATCATGTTGCAAGTTGTTACTTTAGAATTCATAGTACATCTATTCAAAGAATTAATTGTATTGAGTTCAATCTTGCCTACTTGAAAAGTTATTGAAACTGCGTCAACTGATATCCCATCATGCATTGGAATTTTTTCACCTTAGAAATGAAAGGAGATCGATTTTATGAATTATCTATGATTCATTCTTGAAATATATAAATGGGATATCTTCATAATAAACTTATACAAAATAAATTAGGAAGCATTCGAAGATTTCTGTTATCAAAATTAATTTTCTTGAAATTTCTAAAACATGGGTCCTGTAGCAGCATATCTCACACATACTGCTTCGTCTTTCGCTACATGTTTTGACATAATAGCTTTCACACTCTATTACCAAATTACATTGTTTAAATTGATGATCACTGACGAGGGTAAAGTACACGAAACGTGCATGCCTTGTCCATGCTGCAAATTTATCTGTTCTTAAATGATTCTATTAATTTAGAACACGTTTAACTTATACATGTTATAGGCGGCTGATTTTATTCCCTTATTTTCAATCGAAGCATACAACCATTCTATGTTTATTATACAACCATTAACGTTAACATTCATTTATTTGGTAGTTCTCTCTTGACTTTTATACCTTCAACATTGGTAGACCAAATAAAATCTGAATGACTTATTTTAAAAACAGTTGTTTCTATCCATTCATATTCTTTCTAATAATTTCACCACATATCATACAGGCATGTAAAAAGTCGAAAGTGAACGACTTTACATACACACATACCAAAGGGGGTTATCAAACGAAATACTCAATTCTGTGATATGCATTTAATTGAATTAGATTATCCAGGCAGAATATCTCAAAGTATAAAAGATGGATGTCACTGAAGAAGTTGTATGGTTGCTATGAAGGACTTATTGCACATTCGACTTTTGCCTAACAAGAATGATTTAGGACATTCATGAGTACGATCTTTCTCATTGACGGTATTTTACCTATTTGGACGTTACCAGATTAGACATGTTTATATCAGCATTCGCGACGGGTGTCGCATGCAGTCAGGGGACGCTTACTCCTCCCGGGCACCTGGTACTGCCTCCATTCGGGGGTTCCCGATTGCCTTGTTAATGGAAACTTACACAATGATGTCACATTTCCCTGGATCTTTCACTCCTGAACTATGATTGGTACTTCTTCATTGTATTACTTCCCATCTATCTCCTCAGAGCGAAGTCTTCTGGGCATATATTTCAATTTTTTTCATCGGGCATGCAAGGTTTGGATAAAAAGCCTTATCGTTGCAGCCAACATAATTCAAAGACACACAGATTATTTATTGCGTTCATCTTTTATTTCTAAATTTCAGCACAAATAATAATGATTGTGTATATTTACAGAAAATGTCAATTGAATATTACAGGAACATTCATTGTTAATGAAATTATTACTTTTCTTGATTGCATCAACTTGTATAAAATTATTTAGAAAAAAACATAGATACTGTAACATATCATCAACGCCTGTGCCAAAGTACTTTACCTACAGAAGAAGGACTATGTTTTAAGCTCAGTTTGATTACATAAAGCCTGATAGACCATTTTTCGATCTTGTAAGAAAGCACAAAATGGCCGAGTGAACATCTTTTGGCGTTATTTTACATTATGACGTCGCTGGTTAAAGAGGCAATTCAATTGTTACCGAACAATGACAAAGTTCGCAAAAATTACCTACCTCGGACATTTTTCGTCATTTTGTCAGCCATTACAAATTTCAGCAAGTGGCCTATTGGCAATACGAATGTGCTCTTTTGCATCTTTCTCTGTATGCATGTACTGCATGGTAATGCTCATTTCTCCTTTTTGAGTTTCTGAGAATTTAAAAAATAATCACATAGTGCATGAGTTTAAATTGAAATCAAAGATGTATGTACGAAAGCTAATACATTGTTGGATGAACTCATGTCTGGCTATAATTGGATCAATTGTTACATATATGTTAAAAATTTGAATCATATAACAAAAACGAATGATAGAGTATACTAAATGTAGAATATAATTGGAATGACAATATATTATTATTACAGATATTGACAAATGCTTAGATGCCCCTTGTCTTAACGGTGGTACGTGTACGTCAACTGGACATAGGACCTACGTCTGTACTTGTAAAGAGGGATGGACCGGAAAAGACTGTGAAAACGGTAGTTCAAATACATAGCATTTTTCTCACTTCTCACTCTATGATGTTGAACATTTTATATTACAGTTACATACATTCCTTTTTTCCAAATTGATTTTCTATCATGCCTGCTATACCGAAGCGTAGCATTAAATTTCGATTTATGCAAAAAAGGATACAGGTATCAAAGTAAAGATGTACTTTTGAAAATCAAATAAGATTTAGCCTCTCAAAATTTATATTTTTGTTATCTCATTGACTTTTCAGGTAAAAAAATGTTCTGGACTCGAACATAACTGATGAGACATAATTTGTTGAAATGCACGTATGGTGCAGTGACATTTTTATGATAAAATATATACAGTCAAACCTGTCTTAAAGTGACCCTCTTTTTGGCTACTTCCTGCTTTATGTGACCTTTTTTATTCCTCTCGAGCAATTTTCCTATCAAATTAACCTGTATATAGCGACAACCTGTCTAACGCGACAACGACCGAGATTTTTGTGTCCCGTACCGAATTCCGAACCTGTATATTACGACTTTTAGTGTTGCAAAGGACCCCAACTACATAATATTTTACATAAAATCTCTTCAAAAGTGTTTTTCATAATTAAATCTTCTCTGATAAATTAAATGTAATGTGATTTTTTATGTGTAATAAGTTTAATCAATAAATACACGAATTGATATATGCAGTGATTCATTTAATAGTATTGCTCTTACATTACGCAAATTTTGTTTGTCAAAGTCAGATCAGCTTGAACCTGTATTCAGTGATCACCTGTCTTATGTGACCTATTTTCTGTCGGCCCTTGCAAAGTCACATAAGACAGGTTTGACTGTATTTCAATATTGACAATTTAAACATGGCTTATAAATATTTGCTCGTAATCTCGAACTATAAATTCTCTGAAAAGAAAGGGCACAGTCTTTGTAATATACATGCATACCTAATACTAGTATAATAGTTACCATATATAAACAGATACATTTGGAAGATAATGACTAATCTTTTGAATGTAGATATCAACGAATGCTCAGATCAGCCATGTCTAAACAATGCTACATGTGTGAATACTGAAGGCTCATTCACATGTAATTGTGAGGATGGATGGACTGAAGACAACTGCGGAAAAGGTATGAAAAAAGAAAACAACACGGAACTAATTATAAAAGAAATGGTTAGAGCATTAAATTGATATCAAACGACAATCAGTTCGGGTCTTTTCAAAATTTAGTGTTTCTTCCAATTTTATCTGACATTCATTTTCGAAAGTTACATGGACTTAAAGAAATCTCTGTAAAAAAGACATTTTATTATATCACAATGCTCATTATATCACCATACCATTGCAACATACTTCTTTAAAATCTTGAAAAATGAATGGAGAAAAAAATTAGAATTTCTTTAATTCAAACATAATTTTTTATATTAGAAATATAATATTTTGCTTTTGATAAACATGTTTGTAGACTAAAATTGACAATGTTCAATCAACGACTGCAAATGTCCGAAAGTGCGCATGTATGTTTGTCCAAACTTATTTAGATTTGAATGATTCAGTCCAAGTTAAATAATTTGATTAAGATGCTTTTTTTAAATTTTGACAAGATATTGATGAATGTTCGAGAATACAGTTGTGTGAGCATGAAGGTGTATGCCTTAATACCAATGGATCATATCAGTGTAATTGTACAGAAGGCTGGGAGGGCAACCACTGTGAAACAGGTATTGTGAATTCTAATTACATGTAAAATAAATTGTCTCCGCAGAATATTAAACATGGTTTTTTAAAGTTGTCTATGTTTTACAAATATTTCACTAAGTTACATTTCTAGGAAAATAACTAAAAGGTGCCATTATAAAAGCAGAACCATATACATAAAACATCAAGTTACTTCGTTGATACTTTTACCTCAAGTTTCAAGAAAAGGGGAAGGCTCTCTAGCAAGTCCACCCTGCAAACACCCATGGAAACGAACCCACAAGAAAGTGACAAATAAATGACATCAGACAAAATTATTAACCGCAAAAAAGACGCTCGAACATCGAAGTAACCGGATGTGACAGTTCTACCGAATCGAAGCGGTGGGTGCTGCATGCAAGCAGGAGATGCTTACTCTTCATGGGCACATGGTCTCACTCCCATATTGGGAGTTCGCTTCTTTTCATATGGTTGAGGATTTTTGTTTGTTTGCTGTTTTACCCTGATTTTGTATGCCTTCGGTTTCTAGTTTTCTGAATTATCTTTTTTGTGCTGTATACAGGGAAATGGTCATTATCCATATTTGTCATCATACAAAGCAATCGAAACAGACGTACAGAAACATCAAACATTAATGACAACACATAAAAGGAAGGAGACTTATGTGCACCCGGCACCGCCTTTGGACGGCCATCTGCTATAAGCTAATGGTTTGGTTATCCGGATTACATGCGCACAACCCTTAGTATCCTTAGCAGGTTCTTTGACAGATATGTTAGGTCGACTTTTGACTTTTGCACTTCATGATTTCACATTATTTGGCTTTCCTCTTTTTCGGCATCGAGCAATACTGATGAGACAAAATATTTTGAATTGCGCATATGGTGTAATAAAATCTTAAAACACAAGATATATTTCAATATTGAAAATTTCAAGTATCAATAGTTGTTCAATCTGAAAAAAAGAGTACTTAAGCTATGTTCATGTAACCTTAAGATCCCCCCCACCAATTACTTCAAATGCAATAATACAATGAACTGCATATTCTGTAAAAGTTTTGAGACCTTAAAATCAATTTTCGAGGATCATATTGTTATATTAGGTATGAATGTATGGGAATCGTATGAAGCAAAAAATATTCTTCTCTTTTAAACGTTTCAGTTTCAAAAGGGTTAGCAGACATGGTATGATTTCAGCGAAGTCACATACATAGCTAATTTCGTCGGTTGCTTTTGCATTTTTGACTGTCTAATTGGCCATCTATATTTTCGTGAATAGTCTACCTTTGCTTTTGTCCTACATCATGAATCTTTGCTTGTTCACAGATATAGATGAATGTAAGCATTATCCATGTGACAACAATGGGACCTGCATTAATACAGAGGGATCATATGAATGTGTGTGTACAGACGGATGGACGGATAAAGACTGTAAAACAGGTTGGTCTAAGAAATAGTATCTCAATATTTATCAGTTCATTTAATCATTAACGATTTATAACATTGTATACTGCATGTACCGACTGACATATTTTTATTTATTACATTAATGATATGGAGGAATGATATTTTGTATGAAAATCTATATATAACTAATATAATTAACCATTTAATATGATTGTATTTGCATGTTTGGATTTCCTTTCGAATGATTGAACTACAAATATCACTGTACTGATTAATGAATTTAGGAAATTTATTAAATATGGATATTCATTATTTACATGTACAAAATGTAAATGTGAACTAGCTTCAAAATTTCTGTATGAAGAATAGTTTTAATGATACAAAAGCAGTGCAGTTTTCTGTATTCGAAACGATTTCTAATACCTACGAAATAATTCATAACCATAAAAATTGTAGATATCGACGAGTGCATGTCATATCCGTGTGAAAATAACTCTACATGTATCAACGTCGATGGTTCATTTAAATGTTCGTGTTCGAATGGGATGACGGGTGAAATATGTAATACTGACATAAATGAATGCTCTAATTCTCCGTGTATGAATAATGGAACATGTACTAACACTTTTGGTTCCTATAGTTGCTCATGTGAAAACGGTTGGACAGGTAAAATTTGCGATGAAGACATAAATGAATGTACAGACAATTTTTCCTGTGAAAACAATGGGACTTGTACAAACATACAAGGTTCGTATCGATGCGAATGTCTGCTAGGTTGGACGAATCAATCTTGTTCAGAAGACATAAATGAGTGTATTTCACATCCATGTTTGAACAATGGAACTTGTCTTAATACCGAAGGATCTTATCGTTGTTCATGTAATGAGGGATGGGAGGGTGACATTTGCGATGTGGATATAAATGAATGTACGTCCATGCCATGCAGTAACAACGGAACCTGTATAAATCAACCGGGTGCTTTTGCCTGTAATTGTACTAGTGGGTGGACAGGTGTAACGTGCAACGACGACGCGAATGAGTGTGAGCAGTCCCCATGTCTTAATAATGGTCAATGTATCAATACTCAGGGAAGTTTTTATTGTAATTGTACCGAAGGATGGCTTGGGAAGATATGCGATCAGGATATCGATGAATGTGAGATTTTTTCGCCATGCCAAAATAATGGTACGTGTAATAATACTCAGGGATCTTACTCATGTACCTGTGTGGATGGTTGGTTTGGTAAACATTGTGAAGACGATACCGATGAGTGTTCGATAGGCCAGCCATGCCAAAATAATGGAACGTGTATAAATGGAATAGGTTCATACTTCTGCGCTTGTACGGATGGATGGACTGGACAAATCTGTGATCAAGGTAATTAGAATTTGATTCTTAAATGAAAATTGTTTAGGAAAAAACTCTAAAATTCTTAAGTTTTTTATCTACTAATTATCTTTCCTCTCGAAAAAAAAAAGATATGTTATAAAAATGTTTTACTTAATTTAGATATCAATGAATGCAGTCAAGAGATATGCAGAAACAATGCCACTTGTACTAATTTTAACGGATCATATACATGTAGTTGTGAAGAAGGTTGGACTGGAATCAACTGTGAAAATGATATAAATGAATGTATGGAGTCAAAATGCGAAAATAATGGAACATGTTACAATACAAATGGAACATATAATTGTGAATGTACAAAAGGTTGGAGAGGTAAAAACTGTGATATTGATGTTAATGAGTGTGACGGAAATCCATGTCTGAATAATGGCACTTGTGAGAACATTGAGGGGTCATACATATGTAGATGCGAAACTGGTTGGAATGGACAAAATTGCGAAACCGACATTAACGAATGTGATGTGTTACCATGTCAAAACAATGGAACATGCAATAATACAAAAGGGTCATACGACTGCATCTGTCCTGTGGGATGGAATGGTTTAAACTGCACAGAAGATATTGATGAATGTTCTGAATTTCAACCATGTCAAAATAATGGAACTTGTAATAACACTCAGGGATCATACTCATGTATTTGTAATGCCGGTTGGTTTGGCAAACATTGCGAAGATGATAGCGACGAATGTGTGATGAGCCAACCGTGCCAAAATAATGGAACATGTATAAATGGTATTGGATCATACTCCTGCATTTGTCCAGATAGCTGGACTGGGCAAAATTGCGAAAATGGTAAGTTTTTTGTCTTTGCTTTTGGTTTTACAATGTTTAGATTGGTTTTCGCATTTCTTAACTCCAGTTTTGGTTAATCATTGACGAATCTTATTATTCTTCGCAGATGTAGATGAATGTGAAAGAGGGGTATGTAAAAATAATGCAACATGTGAAAATTTCATTGGAACTTATAAATGCAGTTGTGACGAAGGATGGACTGGAATCAACTGTGAAAATGATATCAATGAATGTCTGAAGTCGATATGCCAAAATAATGGAACATGTCACAATTTGAATGGAACATATAATTGTGAATGTACAAATAGATGGAGGGGTCGAAACTGCGCTATTGATGTTGACGAATGTGAAGAAAACCCATGTCTGAATAATGGCACTTGTGAGAACATTGAGGGGTCATACATATGTAGATGCGAAACTGGTTGGAATGGACAAAATTGCGAAACCGACATGAATGAATGCGCTTTGTTACCATGTCAGAACAATGGAACATGCAATAATACAAAAGGGTCATATGACTGCATTTGTCCTGTGGGATGGAGTGGTTTTAACTGCACGGACGATATTGACGAATGTACTGAATTTCAACCATGTCAAAATAATGGAACTTGTATAAATACAGAGGGATCCTTCAGATGTAATTGTTCTATAGGATGGACCGGTTTCACATGTATGGACGATTTTGATGAATGCATGAATTCTCCTTGTCTCAATGCAGGCCAGTGTGTCAATACTCAGGGATCATTTTCATGTAATTGTACCGAGGGATGGACAGGGCAGGTATGCGAGAAGGATGTCAATGAATGCGATATTACTTCACCTTGCCAAAATAATGGTACTTGTAATAACACTCTGGGATCTTACTCGTGTATTTGTAATGCCGGTTGGTTTGGCAAACATTGCGAAGATGATAGCGACGAATGTGTGATAAGCCAACCATGCCAAAATAATGGAACATGCATAAATGGAATTGGTTCATACTCATGTATTTGCACTGATAGCTGGACAGGAGAAAATTGTGAAAATGGTAAGTTCTTCGTCTTGCTTTTGGTTTTCAATTTTTAGGAGCAAGTTTATATTCGCATTTCTTTATTCCACTTTTGGTTAATTACCGAAGAATCTATTTACTCTTTACAGATGTAGATGAATGTACGAGAGGAGTATGTAAAAATAATGCAACATGTGAAAACTTCATTGGAACCTATAAATGCAGCTGTGACGAAGGATGGACTGGAATCAACTGCGAAAATGATATCAACGAATGTCTGAAGTCGAAGTGCCAAAATAATGGAACATGTCACAATTTAAATGGAACTTACAAATGTGTTTGTAATGAGGGATGGACTGGATTCAACTGTGAAATTGACATTAACGAATGTAACGAAAGTCCATGCGTTAATAATGGTACTTGTGTGAACATAAATGGATCATATATATGTGAATGTGATGCTGGTTGGACAGGACTAAACTGCGAAGTGGACGTAAACGAATGTTTTGATTTACCTTGTAAAAACAATGGTTCGTGTTATAATACTGGGGGATCTTATAGCTGCAGATGCTCGGAAGGATGGAGGGGTAAAAACTGTACAGAGGATGATGATGAATGTACTGAAGTTAAACCCTGTCAAAATAATGGAACATGCTTCAACACTCTTGGCTCGTTCCAATGCAGTTGCTTGGAAGGATGGACTGGCCCTATATGTATGGATGATGTAGACGAATGTTTGCTATCACCTTGTCATAACAACGGGACGTGTCTTAATACAAATGGGTCTTTTGAATGTAACTGTAGTTCTGGCTGGACGGGTTCAAATTGTTCCTTTGACATCGATGAATGTTTAAGTACCGATAGTTGCTTAAACAATGGAACATGTGTTAATGAAGCAGGGTCATATCGCTGTATCTGTGATAGTGGATGGGAGGGTGAGACATGTAGTTTGGACATTAACGAATGCATTCAAGAACCACCTTGTGATAATAATGGCACATGCACAAATACAAACGGATCATATTTGTGCTCCTGTAGTCCTGGTTGGGAGGGAATTAACTGTTCAAGTGATATCAACGAATGTGAAATTGGTGATATATGCAAAAATAATGGCTCGTGTATTAATACTGATGGTTCTTATATTTGCAATTGCACCGAAGGCTGGATTGGAAGTAACTGCGATGTTGATGTGAATGAATGTCTTTTGTCTCCTTGTGCCAACAACGGATCCTGTATTAATAACAACGGATCCTTTTCATGCACATGTCTTGTTGGATGGACTGGAAAATTATGCGACGAAGGTAAGTTTTGCCTTGAGAATGACTGATTCCTAATCTTCGACAATACTTCTCATTACTACTGTTTTATGATTATTTTGCAATTTTTGGGCAATTGGTTACCACGTTGAGCACTGAGTTCAAACTATTCTGTCGTTTAGTAGATGGCTTGTAAATCTTTATAAACCTTTTGAATGATCAATCGCTTGTATGACTTGCACTTATTAGATAATGAAGGAATACTCCATGGCTATTCGGGGAACAGCAAAAATGTCCCTTGGTAGTAGAGGAGGCATGGGAAATTTTTGCCCTCGGTCCTTCATTGTGTAACAGGTGCTGTGGTTTCCGAAATTTCCTCAGTTCAATTGTTAGACTACGCCTCAAGTAGAGTGAAAAAAACCCCTCAATACTATGAACATGTTGATTTCTCTAACGAATGTGTTAGGTCATGAGACATATTAGAAATGTAAGTATGCAGGATTACATTTTATTTTCCAGATGTAAACGAATGCTTGGAGTCACCCTGTATGAACGAAGGTGTCTGCGAAAACAATAATGGTAGTTTCTCATGCATCTGTACTGAAAACTGGCAAGGTGACATATGTACTGAAGATGTGGATGAGTGCCTTAACGAACCTTGTATGAATAATGGCACTTGTGAAAATACACAAGGTTCATATTCATGTATGTGCACTCCTGGATGGGTGGGGAGACATTGCAGTGAGGACGAAGATGAATGTACAAAACTGCATTGTGAAAATAACGGCACTTGTGTCAATGCAGAGGGATCATATCATTGCAATTGTCAAAGCGGTTGGAAAGGTGAACATTGTGAAGAAGATGTCAACGAATGCAATGGAAACCCTTGCTTCAATAATGGAACATGTATAAACACTATTGGATCTTTTAAATGTAATTGTACCGATGGTTGGTCGGGCGAAGTATGTCTAAGCGACATTAATGAATGTTTAGAAGTACCATGCTTGAACAACGGGACCTGTACAAACTCGGAGGGGTCATATCAATGCAAATGCGAGAATGGTTGGACAGGGACAACTTGCGATGATGATATTAACGAATGTCTCTTGTCACCATGTTTCGGGAATTCTACTTGCCTAAACACAGAAGGATCTTACAAATGTCTTTGTGGTCCGGGTTGGAGGGGACACGACTGCGACGAGGATATCGATGAATGCCTAATGAGTCCATGCCTCAATAATGCAACTTGTATAAATAAATTCGGGAGCTATGCATGCCAATGCAATGAAGGATGGACAGGGCATAACTGTGAAACAGATAAAAATGAATGTCTTTTAGATCCGTGTTTCAACAATGGGACCTGTATAAATAATAATGGCTCCTTTGATTGTGTATGTAATAAGGAATGGACCGGTTTAATATGTGATGAAGGTAAGTATAATATGTTTGTTTTCTATCTTGTACCAAAGAGACTCTCGATTAGAGAACTTTACTGTATCAAATATATCTTTTTCTACCTTTTATCCTTTACACAGCAGACCCTCTATAACAGAATTGACAGTATTGATCTTACCAATGTCAGATGATTTATCAATCTATGACTTCCTGCTTTTCTACTTTCCTCATCGACAAATTTCATAAATCCAGATTTTTTTTAAGGAAATAGCTATAAGTCGAAAATTTTAATTCAGGTATCCAAAAAATAGAGTTTAAACCAACGGTTTACAAACTACTACAGTAATAATATCTATGGTTTCTTTGCTCTTATATTCCTACTACGGTATATGTAGTTATATTTTAAAGCATGTCTAACTTGGTGAGGGTTAAAGCATGGTGTCCACTAATATTTTCATAAAATGTATAAATTTCCGAACTTAAATCATAGTAAACAAACATGTTTACAAATTATTTTATCATATGCAAATGATTTTTGTTATTAATATTCAAAGTGCGTAAATGAAATGCACTATAACTTTCAGATGTTGATGAATGTACATTTGTGCCATGTTTGAATAATGGAACGTGCACTAATTATAACGGCTCATATTCATGCAACTGTACTAAAGGTTGGCAAAACATCAATTGTCAAGAAGGTAGGAATGCTATGAAAACATGCTATTCAAAAAAAAAACAAAAAAAAAAAAAAAAAAAAAAACCCTAAAACCCCAAAATGATAGCACACACAGAATGGAACGGGTATTTAAGTATATTTTTCAAAGTAAATTAATCGCATGTTATTAGCCGTATAAAGAAATATGTGTTTTCGATTATATATTTTGTACTTTCAAAACGGATTAAACAATCCTTAGAGAAAAGCAAAATTAAAATAATTAAAACTTAGTCCTTGGTTGGTTTATTACCGTCAGTCATGACTGACGGTATACTGTAGTCATTCGTAACCTACTTCCACGGATAGAATGCCTCTTGGCAATATGATTGGTTGACAATTGCATAAAATGCAAATATCCGTCTAGGTTATTCAGAACCTGTGTTTAAGATTCTTTCACCAGGTCGGCTTAAGAGTCTAGATGACCTGAAATTCATATCGCATCTGTGTATTTTCTTCCGAAATATGCATCGAAAAGTCTCTGAACCGATACGTCCTATAACAATCGCAGATTTTCGGAAATTTTGTCACTTGAATCGGAAAAAACGCGGAAAAGCCCGGAAATGTGCGATAGATAAATGCATTTTCTAACTAGAATTTTACAACATTAACAGTCAGCTTATTGACGGCAAGCTTTTTGTAAAAGCTAATATTTGTTCTATAAGCTCTCAGAATCTGAAATATCAAAAAATACAAAAAAATAGGGAGAACCGCGACTGAATACTGCAGAAAAATCAAAAAGAAAAAAAAACATAAGATAAAATGACAGGAGTTAAGTGAACACGCAACAACAACCACACAAAATGGTCAAACAAACAAAGCGGGCACATCACAACATGAATGACAACACTGTTAAATGAAAGAAGACCGATGATCAAATGATCACTTGGCACCGACTTAACACCAATATTAAGGTTATCCAGATGAAAGAATAAAAAAATCAATGGTTCACGCTTGAATCAAGAGGAACTAAACACCGAGCATTTGTTTATGATCCATTTCGAGCAAACTCGAAATAAGATGCAGGAAGTATAATAATTAATATCGGATGAATTTCAATTAGATGTTTATACCAAAATACGATGATCGATTGGAGATGTATATGTAAGAGAAATTCGCATGAAAATAATAGTACAATATATAAGAGTCGTGAAACTTCCATTCTGATGAAGGGTTGTTTAAGTTAGGCTGTGAATAATATTTTACTGAACAAATATTTATAAGGAAAAAAGTTACTGGGGCAAAGCAATGATTGGAAAGTCCATGCAGTAAAGACAACCTGGCACAGATACCCCTAAAATACGAATAGCATAACTTCATACCAATGTTAAGATTATGTCCTATATGATCAAGACAGTCAGTCAGTGAAGGAGCATTTTTATGTAAATTTTTCGGCATTGTAGATTTTTTTTACATTTATAGATGTCAATGAATGTACGTTTGATCCATGCCTAAACAACGGAACATGTATTAACAACAACGGTTCATACTGGTGTAACTGTACGGAGGGTTGGCAAGACATGAATTGTAATGAAGGTCAGTGAAATTGTTGAATTGAAGGACATCACATCATTTTATTATTCAAATTGATTTGTTATAAAATTGAAGCATTTTTAAGACCAAAAAGTGAAGTATAATTAGCATAAAAAACTTCATAAAAATAATCATCACCTTTCGATTAGAAAATGTATGAAAAAGCGTCCTAAAATTAAGCTATCATCATGTCTTATCAGTGTTAGGCAATTATTCCCTCTCCCTACATATATAATCGAACAAGAGAATAATTGCCTAACACTGATAAGATACAGTTATTCGAAAATTCTCTTGTTCGATTTCTATGAAACAGAAAAACGCTTCTAAAAGATGAGAAAAAAATAAATATTTCAATATTCAATCTTTTTATTTCAATTCCAAAAGAACACTAATAAATAAACATCGAAGTAGTACCAATCAGTTATTTTAGTGTCAGAGTCGAGAAGACTAGGCAAAATTATTAGAATTTCCATTGGAACAGTTGCGAGTCCCGGAATAATTAGTATTCCGTAGTGAGGCGATTAAAAATCAGAAAAAACTGAATCGATCTGTTTTTAGATATCATTAAAACAACTATTCTGCACACAGCGATATTTTCAGTTCAGGTGTGACTTCATCTTGAAAAGTATCTTTGCCGTCAACCGAACTGCTTTTCGTGTTATTCATTCCGAGGTTCGCAACCTATGGAAATTCTATTGATTTTGTCTTGCCTTCTCGACTTTGAGACTGGATAACTAATTATAAGTACTTCTTTAATGTTTAGTTCTGCAAGACTCTTGCAATAACTTTCAGATATGATGATACATCAATAAAGAGACTCTTTTTAGATTCTCTCTTCTAGAAAAAAACCCCAACTAATTTGCAAATTGTTTCAGAGAAGATAAAAAATATGAAGCCATTAAATCTTTCGTAATATTTCTTGTAGCGAACACACATATCTTACTTAAACAGGCATTTTCAGTGCAATAGACACCGTAACGGCCTTTTGATACGTAGTGCTTCTATGACGTCATAGACTAAAGTCCGCATAGGAGAATTATGCTCTGCTTGCCTCGTTTGTTTCCTTGTGTGCGCGAAGGATTGCTAACAAGAAGAAGTTACAGTGATCATAGCCGGACACAAAGGCATGCGACAGGAAAAAATGGAACATTATATGAAACTACCGCGTAAACAAACATTTTTTAAACGTAACGTTTCATCGAATTAATTGTAATGTCAGTTGAAACAATGATTATTTGATTTTAGATGTGAATGAATGTGATTTCGAACCTTGTCTGAACAATGGTACCTGTATCAATAACAACGGTTCATACTCATGCAACTGTACGGAAGGCTGGCAAGACAAGAATTGCAATATCGGTATGGAATGTGTTTTCATTTTTTTTCAATTCCAACTTTTTATTTTTTTTTTCTCAAAATTTTCATTTTGGATTTTAAGAAATGTTATAAAGAAGAAATAGATATGGCAACTTAAATAGAATATGAAAATTTACGTCATTGTATATAAAAACGAATGTTCCTGGTTACGTTGTGAAAAGAATGATAGTTTTATTATAATGATTTGTTCATAGTCAAAGTAGGATCCAAAACAAAAAAAAAAAAAAAAAAAAAAAAAAAAAAAACAAAACAAAACAAATTAGGTCCGACCTTACGCTTTGGCCAAATCCTTATCCTCCGGACATGATCCACCATTATATCCTTCTAAGAAAATTGAAGTTTTCCAACTCATTACCTTCTTGAATTATATTTCAAACCTTTTTAATGTATAATTTCTTTTTAAAACATGTCAAAGTTTTCTTGTGTTATGTCCCACTTTCGCCTCTTGTTTCAATTGTCGTCTTAATGAAATAATATATATAACAATAGTGACATTCATAAATGTGAACATAATACTCATGATCTAAGTCAAAACAATAGCACAGGTATAAGCAATCCCATTTTTCTTTTGTAGCTGTATGCAGGGTGTAAAAAAACTTTTCGTATAGCAGTCATACAATACTTGTACCTGTTCAAATTATTTTTAAATGCGAAAAGAAACAGAATTTAATGCATGTAGAAATATATACATGTCTACCAAAATTAAAATCTAATACGATCACAGACAGAATGAGCATATTCTCTTTCTTGTAGATGTTGACGAATGTTCATTTTACCCCTGTGAAAACAACGGTACTTGTATAAATAATAATGGTTCATACTCATGTAACTGTACGGAGGGATGGCAGGACGACAAGAATTGCAAGATAGGTATAAAAAAATATTACTTTATATATAAAGAGGTTTCTTTGTGAATAATTAAATAAAGGAATATTTCGCCAATTATTCTTGCTTTACAGACCCAGTGTTATAAACTTAAACATTCTATTTCGGAATAATAGGTGAAATAGAATGGAACAATCCTATTTTTCATATCCATGATAACATTTATAACAAAATTCACTTCACTGCAGATGTAGACGAATGTTCATGGAATCCCTGTGAAAACAACGGTACCTGTATAAACAATAATGGTTCATACTCATGTAACTGTTCGGAGGGTTGGCAAGACAAGAATTGCAATATAGGTATAGGAAATATAACTTTTATTTCGATCATTAGCCTTTCTTTACACGCAATATGATTAAGTAACAATTTCAATTTGAACAAAAAAAAAGCAAAAAGAAAAACAAATTGGTAAAATCAACAAATGATAACTGAATGTACTTCATTTTAGATATAGACGAATGCTCTCGATATCCTTGTGAAAACAACGGTACTTGTATAAATAACAACGGTTCATACACATGTAACTGTACGGAGGGCTGGCAAGACAAGAATTGCAAAATCGGTATGATTAAGTCTTAATAATCTTATGGCACTTTGGGAAGCTCAGGTGTCCAAGATAAGAGAAAAGACCATCTTATACTTTAGTCTAGAGAGGAGGGTACATTATATATTCATTGCCCAGTTTGGAGAAAGACATGAAGATTTGTTCAACACATATCATGATATTTCTGGGTTGAGCAAATCTTCATGTTTCCCTTCAAACTGGACAATGAATTGTTCATTGTACCGAAAACTGATGAAGGCTATTCACGCTGCCTGCAGTAGTCACCGTAACAAGAGAGGCAACTCTCACTCAACGTGAAATGTTCAGAAGCGAGCTTGACCTTTTCCGTATGTTAACTCTGATCTCAACTTTATTCTTGAATAATTTTGTTTAAACCAACTTAGATTATGGGGACAGGATATGATACCGTGAAAAATTACGTCTCTGAAGGGTGCTTTTCTGGAGGGAGACATTAAGTTTTGTCGTCCATCCATGTGACCGTATGAGGTATAATGAAAACGTTATTTTTTTTCGGATTATTACATAAAATAAAGTGAAAATGTCAAGTATGAATATAACGAAAATACATGTAACAGAAGCTATTTCAGCCAGACGGCTTGCAAGTAAGCTATTTGTTCAGGGTTATATCACACAACGGCTGAAATCATCATTGCGGAAGTTCTTCGGTCGCTACGGGGATATTATGAAAGCATATCAGATCCCCCTTTCCAGAATGTCCAGTGACATTCTACATTGTGATTGAATGGCTGTCGTCATCACCAAACATGACATACTTACCTGATCTGTTTATTAAAGTGTACATCTAGACAATCACCGAATTTGACAGGTTTCCATGGAGCTGTTGCGACGGGTGTTGCATGCAATCAGGAAACGCTGACTCTCCCCGGGCACCTTTTCTTAATCAAGCGCGGATCTAGAGGGGGGGGGGGGGTCGGGGGTCCGGACCCCCCCTGGAATTTTCGAAGCATAGTTTGATAACGCTTATAAATATACATATTTCATAAGATTAAGTTCCGATTCCCCTTTTTTGTTATAACATTTGAAAAATAACATGAATTTGTATCTAAAATCTTTCATTTTTGTTCATTTTTTGGTCCACATTTCAAAATTTTCCCGGGCTCGCCTACGCTCGCCAGATTTTATTGCATATACATATCAATTTCAAATGATGCTTACCTTTGCAACCCTTATACATTGTACATCTTCGTCAATAAACAAGTACAATTGTCTGAATGAATACAGTAATAGAGGATGCAAATAATATTATTGTCTGTCCGTTTTATTCCAACTCTGACAAATTTTCGCTGGCTCGCTACCGCTCGCCAGAAGACTATTTTACATATAATTTGATTATTAATCAAGAACAGCGCGGTGGAAATTCAAGATTTTCTCCTTGTTTGTTTTTTTCTTGGTTTTTTTTTTTTGCTTTTCAAAAAATTTAGGACCAATGAATTTTAGGACCCCTCCTGGAAAAAAATCCTGGATCCGCCCATGTTAATTCGGAATCTTGTTCATTCCTTGGTTTCGCAACCGTTCCGATGGGAATTCTCATGATTTTATCTTGCCCTCTCGACTTTGAGACTGAATAACTGTTGAGTACTTCTTTGATGTTTATTGTAGATGTAGACGAATGTTCTTGGATCCCCTGTGAAAACAACGGTACTTGTATAAACAATAATGGTTCATATTCCTGTAACTGTACGGAAGGCTGGCAAGACAAGAATTGCAACATAGGTATGGAAACGTCTATTCATGCTCTTGAAGAGGTGTTCTTAACAAAGATTGAGGAAAGAAATACTTCGAACATTATTTTATATGCCTATATCATGGTTTATAATAAAAACTATGGAAGTGTTCCAACTCTATACCTTCCCGAAGAAATTTCAAACCAATTTATTACGCGCCAGACACATGTTTCGGATATTAAATATCCTCATCAGTGATGCTTCCACCCAAACACGACCAAAATTCATTTTAGTCCTCTGGTTATAGTTCTGAAATTAAATTTGTGCAATTTGCAAAGAGTGCGCAATTCCAAATTTCCCGTAGTGTCGATTCAGTAGCATATCCAAATAAAATCTATTTTCAAAATAGCATTGAAGGGATAGTGCTAAGATATTAACCTCCTTTAATTTCGGTGACAATTTTGAATAAAATGACAAGTTTCCGAAATAGCAAAATAATATTTATGCCGTCAAATTGATAAAGGGCCAAAACAAAGCTTCTTTCAGGCGACAGAGCTGGAAAGAAGTAATTGATTTTCTTAAAACATCCAAAGTTACAACTTCTATTGAAAGAAAAAAATGGTTATGGTATGACATTATGAATAACAACAGAATTTGCTTCCTTTTAGATATAGACGAATGTTCGCGGTATCCCTGTGAGAACAACGGTACTTGCATAAACAACAACGGTTCATACACATGTAACTGTACGGAGGGTTGGCAAGACAAGAATTGCAAAATCGGTATGATTCAATCATAATAATTTTATTGAATTTTGAAAAGATCAAGCATCCAAGATAAATGACTAATTTACCCATAAGTGTAGCTTGACATACCCCAAGTACATTAACGAAAGAGGGAATATAAAAATATCTTTTTCTGATTATAAGATAAAATAAAGTATAACAAAGTACGTATTATGATAACGGGAATAACAAAACTTCTTCATAGATATAGACGAATGTCTGTGGTATCCTTGTGAGAACAATGGTACGTGTGTAAACAGCAATGGTTCATACACATGTAACTGTACGGAGGGTTGGCAAGACAAGAATTGCAAAATCGGTATGATTCAATCATAAAAATTTCATTGAATTTTGAAAAGCTCAAGCATCTTAGATAAAAGAACGGACTATTTTACACATAAGCGTAGCTTTACAGACTTTAAAGAAAGAGGGGATATAAAGTTAAATTATCTTTTTCTTATTATAAGATAAAATTAAGTGTATAACAAAGTATGTAACGGGAATAACAAAGCTACTTCTTTGTAGATGTAGACGAATGTTCTTGGATCCCTTGTGAAAACAACGGCACATGTATAAACAATAATGGTTCATATTCATGTAACTGTACGGAGGGCTGGCAAGACAAGAATTGCAAAATCGGTAAGTAACAAAATTGATAATTTCTGGGATTTCAGAAAGTATAAATAAAGGAATACTTTTAGTGGCAGCCAATAGCCTTACATTCCAAGTTAAGCTTAGGAGATCAAAATCACTTTATCAAAATTGATAAAAAAGCAGAAAGAATATTGTAGATGTATAAGATGGCAATGATAAAAGAAAGGGAGGTTTAAATCATTCATCTTGCCTTACAGGGACAATTTTGTAAACTTACATTTTTCTAATTTGTTGTATTAGATGATATAAAGTGTAAACAAAATCCGATATCTTTTTTTGGCAATATTACATTGTTTAGATTGAGGATCACTGACGAGGGTTAAGTACCCGAAACTTAAATTATGCTATTGAATTTGAAGATGTTTAACATTAGAGGAATAACACAATATACTTCATTGTAGATGTAGACGAATGTTCTTGGATCCCTTGTGAAAACAACGGTACCTGCATAAACAATAATGGTTCATATTCCTGTAACTGTACGGAGGGCTGGCAAGACAAAAATTGCAATGACGGCAAGTAAACCACGTTACTCTTAAATTTGCAATAATACATGAATCATGATCAATGCAATACATGCAACTATACATATTTTCAATTGAAAGTTTTAATTCAAATTAGAATTGATGAAACCAATCTTGAATAACTTTCTTTTCTCCATTGTAGACATTGACGAATGTTCTTGGTATCCATGTGAGAACAACGGAACTTGCATAAACAACAACGGATCTTACTCTTGTAATTGTACAGCCGGTTGGAAAAGTCATGACTGTATCGATGGTAGGTAATAGAAGATTATTAAACTTCAGGAAATGCATACTCTTTCTGGACACCTGATCTCATTTCTGTTTCGGACTCACTTTTACACTTTGTAGAATGTTTTGGTTGTTACCATTGATTTTGCATTAAGTATGCACACTAATTTTTTTTTTTCGAAAATATTTTTTTTTGTTCGGATAACACACTTTCTTTCATTGTAGACATTGACGAATGTTCATGGTACCCATGTGAGAACAACGGAACTTGCATAAACAACAACGGATCTTACTCTTGTAATTGTACAGCCGGTTGGAAAGGTCATGACTGTATCGATGGTAGGTAAAATAGGATGATATAACTACAGGAGATGCTTACTCTTTTCGGACACCTGGCCTAATTTATGTTAGGGATTTACTTTTTCGCTTTGTAGAATATTTTAAGAGGTTCCTTTGATTTGATTTTGCATTATGTATGCACAACGATTTCTTTCGAAATTCTTCTTTGTTTTTTTTGTTCGAATAACACACTTTTCTTCATTGTAGACATTGACGAATGTTCATTGTACCCATGTGAGAACAACGGAACTTGCATAAACAACAACGGATCGTACTCTTGTAATTGTACAGCCGGTTGGAAAGGTCATGACTGTATCGATGGTAGGTAATAAACGATGATGTAACTACAGGAGATGCTTACTCTTTCCGGACACCTGATCTTATTTATATTGGGAATTAAATTTACGCTTTGTAGAATGTTTTGGACGTTACCTTTAATTTTGCACACTGATTTCTTTTCTTAATTATCAATTGGAGTTTGTGTTTGAACAACTTGCTTTCCTTCTTTGTAGATGTTAACGAATGTTCTTTGTACCCATGTGAGAATAACGGAACTTGCATAAACAACAACGGATCTTACTCGTGTAATTGTACAGCTGGTTGGAAAGGGCATGACTGCATAGATGGTAGGTAACTGTATGTTTGAGCCATGTTTTAACAATGGTACATGTATAAATAACAGTATCTATGTAACTGCACCGAAGGTTGGCAAGACAAGAATTGTAACCGAGGTAAATTGATATACTTTTATGTCGAATCTAGTGAATAAATTTCTTTCAAATTTTGTTTGGGATATTTTCAAAACTTGTGATTGCAACATAAAGATGTCAATTTTTCGAAACTTTTTATCGTTGGTAGTGAAAATCATATATTTTCATTTAAAGAGTTTCTAAAGACTAGAAAACTTTCGTCTTTCCGTCCGTCTGTTTCTCTTTTTCTCGACTTTTGCAGTAATGTTCCGCTGTTTTCAATCATGTTTGGAGACGTCTTCATTATCTTATTTCAGATGTGGATGAATGTTCGAAATACCACCCATGTGAAAACAATGGAACCTGCATAAATAACAACGGATCGTATATATGTAATTGTACATCGGGTTGGGATGGTTATGATTGTGAAAAAGGTATGGTCAATTTTCTATTATATTTATCAATGGATTTGTAGAAAACATGTCGCATCTTTGACAATCCTAATGTTCAAAACATAATATCTAATGACTATCGAAAGTGTTAAGATTTTTATTTTGCAATATAAGCAGTGTCGTCATTCAAAGTTTATTTGGAATCGAATCCGGTAATACCATCTTCAGTTAAATAAAAGAAATGCAATTTTGTTTTTACATACTTTTTAGATGTCAATGAATGTGATTATCTACCTTGTTCAAATAACGGGACATGTTTAAACAACAACGGGTCGTATGCTTGCGAGTGTTCCGATGGATGGCAGGGGAAGCATTGTGACATAGGTAAAACATGTTCTCTTTTCATTTCATGAGATATTTGAATAATGTTTAAACTGTAGTAATTAGCACAGTACCGCTTTTGGAGCGTCACCTACAATGCATTCCGTACTTAAATCGAAATTAAAGGAGGTTAAAATCCTAGCACTATCCCTCCCATGCTGTTTTGGTCATATATTTTATTTAGCTATGTTACTGAATCGACCCTACAGAAAATTTGAAGCGACGCTCTTTGCTTAGTAGATTGACAAAATAAAAAGATCAAAGTATAGATCGCAACTGAAATGAACTTTGGCTGTGTCTATAAATCATTTTGGCTGGAAGCATTACTGATGAGGATGTATTATCCGAATATACAACACGTGTCTGGTGCATTAAGATTGGTTTCCACAACTTAAAGAGTTGGAAAACTTCCTGCTACACTGGACTCTAGTAATTGTTCATTGGATTAAGTTCGTCTTTCTATGAACCGGTTTTGTTGTCTCCGTCTGTTTGTTGTATTTTCTATTTTCCCGAGAGAAAGTTCTGTTTTAAAATTTCTCAAGAATTTAGATTGTAAATTTTGGAATCTGATTTCGGGTTTTGTGTTTGACTTTCATTCACTGATTTGAAATATACATTCTGGAGGTATTTCAGCTTCTTCACTGTCAAACGTGCTTTGTTGTCAGGATCTTCAGGGTATCTCATTGAAGTGTGAATGTGACATTGATAAATTCAACGGTGTATGTTTTGTAAATATCTTTTTTTTCATTTTCGAGCATGAACATCTACGGCGGGTACGGCCAGCCAAACAGGGGATGCTTACTCCCCCGGGCACCTGGTCCTACTTCTAGCTTGCTAGGGATCCGTGAATGCTCAGTTTGGCACTCCATTTTGAGTACTGTTGAGATTGTCGTCAGGGTATTCTTTATCTCATTTATTTACAGATGTTGATGAATGTCAGTATTCCCCATGTGCAAACAACGCATCGTGTATCAACAATAATGGTTCCTTTAGATGTGATTGCTCAGAAGGATGGCAAGGATTCTACTGTAAAGAAGGTAAATAAATCAGAGATAAAAAGGATAAACTCTATGAATTGATTTATGAAAGAAAGTATCTTCAACAATACTCGATTGTAGTACTCAGAGCAAAACCCCAAAATAACACAAAACAAAGAGTAGACAAGCACCGACAGAGACGCTTAAATGACAAGGAATACCAACACAAAACATAGAAACAATAAACACAAATGACTGCACATAAACCAAAGAAACCAATAGGCAACTAGTGCCGACTTACGTCAGTGGCCAATTGTGTGGTTATCCAGATTACGTGCGCACAACCCTTGCACTTTTCTGGTTACCGAAGGTGTCGAGGAACTCACAAATTTGGTATAGAATAACCTCACTGTAAGATAACTATATAAACAAGACAACATAACACAAGAACCTATGCAACAAAAATTGATATGTATATGGATATCAAAATAGAGGGCATACGAAATAAGGTCCGTGCTCTGCCGGCTATAGCGAGCTCATACATGTTATCACCTGAGGAGTCCAACCGACATTCTGAGAAGACAGGTTGTAGGGGCCCTGTCATCTCACGAGGATTTGACAGGACACATAACCACACCATTTGCTACTTGCGTTGCAGATGTCCGCCCTAAGTCGGCACCGATTTACCATTGGTCATGTTGGATTATGTATAGTTACGTCTCTTGCCGTGCTTGTCTTCTCTGTGTTTTCCCATCAGGTGTTTTTGTGTTTTTCTGTGGGCACTGCGACCGAGTCTGTCTGGTTGGAGATCCCCTCCTTTCTTTCACATATCAACCACATGATCTACTTTCGCAGTATTTTGATTATACTCAAATTGCTATATTTTTTTTCGTTAATATGAATCTCCGTTAGGCATAGATTTTAAATTTTTAAAAGGACTATTATCTTTGAGCAGACTATTTGAATTTTCAACATAGATGCACATAGGTTTAATTTCTTAAGTTTTTATTACTCTAGAAATTATTACATGTATTTATTACAATAATACCGAAATATGTATGAAGCTATTCTAATGGTATCAAAAACATATGTAACATCACTTCTGTTGATTTAACTTTATAAGGAAAATTGGTTCATTGTTAAATCGTTATAATTTTGTTAAGACACTGAACAATTTTCAAACAACAATTTCAGATGTAAACGAATGCCGTAAAGTACCATGTGAAAATAACGGAACATGTGTGAATAACAATGGGTCTTACATTTGCAACTGTCAGGAGGGATGGCAAGGCTTTGTTTGTCATGAAGGTAAAATAAGTTATGTTTATCTTTACGAAAATGGATTTTTAGATATTTCTCAAACAAAAACTCTGTTCTTTGAAATAATTACAGGACCTTGAACCAGAATATTAATAAAAAGTAATCCGAAAGCATGTTGAACCTTTAAGCATAAAAATGATTTTTTTGAAAACTGTGGGTCTTTTATTGTTTGAAGATATCAACGAATGCGATATGAATCCTTGCGACAATAATGGAACATGCATAAATAATAACGGGTCTTACAGTTGTAATTGTACGGAAGGTTGGCAGGGACATGACTGTATTGAAGGTAAGAAATTATATGAAGAGTCGGCAAATCTAAGAATTGATGATTTAGGCAGAAATGGGAGACAGAAGATTTTATAACTTAAAGATAAAAAACTTATAATTTTAAGCATAACGCAGGTGACATACTTAAACTTGCTTTTGAAGAATATACAATAGTTAACGATATTTGGGTTAATGATGTCTGTTTATTTACTGTCTATATGCTGTCATGTTAATGAATTTTAATCCAAAAAGTGAACATTTTGCAGATGTTAATGAATGTGACCTGGCTCCATGTGAAAATAATGGAACGTGTATTAATACCAATGGATCTTACATTTGTAATTGTACGGAGGGCTGGCAGAGTCATAATTGTCTTGATGGTAATATAAAAATCATAATTACGAAGTAAACGTATATATGGAAAATTTGAATTCAATGATAATGTTTCAAGCATAACGAAAGTTTTTATGTAAGAAAATAGATCGGAAAAAATGCATCTGATCAATAGCACAACCATATAAACAATTAAATAAGAGAGGTTTAGAAAAGTTTAGATTCGCGTTGTGGGTCGTTTTGAAGAAAAAATCGTTTCCATATAAAAAAAAGTATTATTGTATGTTCATATAAAGATATGATCACCAATGATACGATTGCATAACTCGAAACTTTTGCGTACCTTAGTTATTCATTTAGTTTAAATACTTTTTTCATGAATATTTGACGTGTAGTTTATCGTAAAATTAAATATACAAGTATGAGGAATTGAAAACATCATAAGCTGATAAAAAGTAATTATTCCTAATGACAGCTGTCTTACAATTTTATTCTATTTTCTTATAATTAAGAAAATGTCCAAACATTTTTATAAATTCTCTATCTGGGACAAAAGACTTTTCAAAATTAATTTTCTTTAATACTTATTAGATATCATATATTTTTTAATCAGGGGTCATTTTTACATTTTTTCAGATGTTGATGAGTGTGATTTTATGCCATGCGAACATAATGGTACTTGTGTAAATAACAACGGATCTTACAGTTGTAATTGTACGGATGGCTGGAAGGGATATAACTGTTTTGAGGGTGAGAAATTTTTGCTGAGAATGTTTTGCTGATTTTTTCCCGTTTTTCCTATTTTTATGTCCATATTGTAATAAACAATCAAAAGCGTAGTTTCGTTATCTGGAAGTTTCTGTTTTTGCATGATAAATACTCCTGCTTCCCTGTAATGCTACATCAATTCATCTTAAACTTTTATTGGCAGATGTAAATGAGTGTGATTTATTCCCATGTGAGAACAATGGTACATGCTACAACAATAATGGGTCGTATAAATGTGATTGCACGGAAGGCTGGCAGGGCCATAATTGCATTAAAGGTATTTAAAAGTGTGCAATATTATATCTTTAGTTTTCTATTATTTTTCATATGGTTGATATAAAAAGAACTATTCTTTATGTCAATGGTTAAAGAGTAAGGTTTTTATGTGAAAAGATTTATTCTACCAAAATCTTCTGAAAATATATTGAATTGAATGTCCTTGATGGTTGGAAAATTCAATTAATTCAATTTTAAAGTTGATTGCTACAATGAATGACTGAAATAACCTAATCGTGGTATGGAAGTTATTTCCATGGAAATTATATTCAAAAATTGATGATCTGTATGGATAAAAGGAAAACGGAGTAGATCATTTCAAATAACGATAGCATTTGAAATCAATGAATACATTCCCGCCAAGTCCGTTGACCTTGCGTTAAACAAATATCATATAAACCCTTTGAATTTAATTGTCGTTCATTCAATCAGACGTCAATGAATGCAACTTCATCCCATGTGAAAACAACGGAACATGCATAAATAATAACGGATCATACAGCTGTAATTGTACGGAGGGCTGGCAGGGACATGATTGTTATGAAGATAATCAGTTTTGTTGTGTGGAAAAATATTTTCATAATCTATACAAAAATGTATGAAATGGTTTCTTTGGGTAGAACATTTGTTATTTAGAATAAGACTAAAATTATAGATAATTGAAAGAAATTGTGTTCACTAAAAACATTCCATTTTTATAGATGTGATTGAGTGTGATTACTCTCCTTGTGGTAACAACGGCACCTGTATCAATACGAATGGATCCTTCAGTTGTAATTGTACGGAGGGCTGGCAGGGATATCTGTGTCTAGAAGGTAAACTGTTAAATTCAGTAAGGAAACACGACAAAGAGGCAAATGTATTCGTCGTTTACAAAGTAAAGCTTTGAAACTGATGACAAAGAAACTTACTGACTTCTTAGTACGGCTGTTAGTTCTATTGTATGATAGACATATTTCAGTTATCAATGCCGTTGTTTAGTTACTTCTGTCAAGTCGATAAGCACTCACACTCATATTCACTTCCCACTTTTTAATGATTTCTAAAAGATATTTGCTTCTCTTATTTCTGTATACTTTCATATTTACAGATGTAAACGAATGTGACATTTTCCCATGTGATAATAACGGAACATGTCTGAACAATAATGGGTCTTACAGTTGTAATTGTACGGAAGGCTGGCAGGGACATAATTGTAACAAAGGTTAATTATTTTATGAATATTTGAAATGCAAGGTTGTAAATTTCACAAATGACATTATAATTGCATAAATAATGTCAACTTTTCAAAATCATTACTTCATCCTAAAGAAATATTACAATAACAATTAATGAAGTTATATTTTTTTTCGACATTTCATTTCTAGATATTGATGAATGCCTTTTTGATCCCTGCATTAATAATGGAACATGCATAAATAATAATGGATCATATACATGTAACTGTACATCTGGTTGGCAAGCACACGATTGTCAAGAAGGTAGGTTTAGAAAATATAAAGATGAAGGTTATTTTGTAAGTGATATACAACAAACATCTATCTTATGCCCCAGATCTGAAAATAGAATTAGAAACATAACAATATCAATTCAATCATTAATATAATGCTATGCTAAATCAACATTTTTTCACGTATCTTAATGGTAAAAATTAAAGTATGATTTAGATTGTATGTTGACATCCCTGACAAGAAGCTAATGAACGGGATATAAATCCTAGTGAATACAATTGAACATGCTTTCATATTAATAGTTCGTAACTCTGAATTTGTCGAAATATCAAACAAAGAACATATATAACAAAATCACAAATAAGAAGAGCATGAGAATTATAGGAAGAGAACCATCAAAAGCAAGAGCTTTTTTCTTATGCATGTTGAGAAAAGAGGCGAATTTGGGATTCGTCAAACCTTTCGCATTATATGATTATGATAAAAAAATGCATACTAATGAAATAATGTCGAAGGGTTCCAACTCTCTACCTTCTTGAAGAAAATTCCAAATCAATTTACATGCACCAGACACGTGTTTCGAATATTAAATTCTCATCAGTGATGCTTTCAGCGGCGCCACCATAAATAGTTTCAGAAGCGCCCTCTTTAATTTTTGAAGTCAGATTTTTTACATTTACATTACAGAGAGCGCGCGGCTCCAAATTTCCTGTAGGGTCGATTCAGTAGCATATCCAAATAAAATCTATGTTCAAAATAGCATTGGAGGGATGGTGCTAAGATGTTAAACTCCTTTAATTTCGATGATATTTATCGGTGAAATGGCTTGTATCCGAAATAGCAAAAAAAGTAATCGACATAATATTGTACACAGTAATACGTTGTTATTTATATGTACAAAATAATGGACAGAAAAGTCACAAGATAGAAAAAAGTATCCTTATGTGAGCTTTTATTCTACTTAGAATTTTTTCATATTGTAAGCTTTTTCTTTTAATTAGACGTCAATGAATGTGACATGATGCCATGTGTAAATAACGGAACGTGCATTAACAATAATGGATCGTATACTTGCAATTGTACTGAAGGCTGGCAGGGACATGATTGTTATGAAGGTGAAACCTCTTTTTAATCGCTTAAAGAATTAAACAAAATAGTCCTTAAAACTTATATTGGTACACAAATATATAATAAAATTGAATGAATAAGTAAATTTAACTACGATAAAACAAAGCCTTAGCCAACGAACTGCCTAAGAGGGAAGTATCATTAGGGAAGATCAGAATTTCTTAATTTGGTACGTCTAGGATAATGCACAATTGTTCTGTGATAATACCAGAAATAACTTCATTAGACAAAACAAAAACCCTGTTTTATTACTGAAAGTACATAAGGAATGACGATTTGACATATTTTGAAGCAAAACGTAGAGCCTGAGTACACATTAATTATTTGAATATGATGTACACGTCTAAACTGATGGATATACTATATGAAACAACTAATCTATTAATAGATGTGATTGAGTGTGATTACTCTCCATGTGATAACAACGGTACGTGTATCAATACCAACGGATCCTTCACTTGTAATTGTACGGAGGGCTGGCAAGGTCATCTCTGTGGAGAGGGTAAACTATCTCAATAGTCTCTTTTTTGTCTCTTCAATAAAGAGCAAATGGAAAGCAAACATCATTCTATAAGAGCTTCCTGTCTTTACATAAATGATTATTTACTAGAATTTTTAGAATAGTGTTGAACGTTGCTAACAATTTGATACACTTATAACAATACCTTTATTATAAATTCTTGACCTTGAAATATTTCTCACATTTTATCACTTTTATTCAGATTTTATTTTGCAATGTTGAATAGCATTTTGATAATCTTTCGCATCTAGAAATTTTGGAAAAACTGAATTAAATTTTCTTCATTGAACTTTTTCATGCACTAGTACATTGTGTCTCTTTGTTTTTGTTTTGTTTGACGAATTTAATTCACTGATTTTTTTACGTACAGACGTAAATGAATGCAGTGTACTTCCTTGTGAGAACAACGGGACTTGTATCAATAATAACGGATCTTACTTCTGCAATTGTACAGACGGATGGCAGGAACATAATTGTATAAGAGGTAAATTAGAAACAAAAATCTGAACAATTTGTTAATTAATGGTTTTTGTATGAAACATAAATATAACCAAGAAGCAAAAGTAAGAAAGCATAAATTGAATGAAAATTCCTCTTCAAGAACTGAAATCGTTTCCGTTTTTGAGAAATATGCTGAGCTATTTGAATTTTATTTAAAAGTGTAAGATTTATATGAGAGGAAGTAAAGTCTAATCTTCAAAAAGAGAAATTATATTACCAATTTTGGATAATTTGAAAGGGTAATACCTAAGAAAGCGCTGAAAGCTAACTTTTCAATAGTCGAACTAGTAGCGTTTTCATCTTTCATAGAATCAATTACAGCCTATAAATTATTTTCAGAAAAATAAATTCAAATCTGTGTATATTTGACTTTTATTAGATAAAAATAGAATGATTTGTCTTTCCTTTTCTTATAGATGTAGATGAATGCATAAGTGACCCTTGTCTAAACAACGGAACTTGCATAAATAATAATGGATCATATTCGTGTAATTGTACCGCGGGTTGGCAAGGGCATGACTGTATCGATGGTGAGTTCATCTCATTTTCAATGATTATTAATAAACATATTGCTTTTTGTATTTATAGTTATTTCTTCAACGCATTCGAAAACTTCTAGTATCAAAATTTCTTGACAATTCCAAAACGTCGGTCCTGTAGCATCATATCCCACCCATCATGCTACGTCTTTCGGTACATTTTTGGACAAAATAACTGTCACACGTTTTGGCCATATTATATTCTTTAGATTGAGGATCATTGACGAGGTTTAAGTACCCGAAACGCGTATGTCTGGCACATGCTGCAAATGTATCTGGTCTTAAATAATGCTATTGAATTTGAAGACGTTTAACATTCAATTATCATCACGTTACAAAATTTCTCATGTCATTAAACGTGTAGTGTTAAATAGGTGTAATGCCATTGATTGTTACTTATGCTTTGGAATTTGTGACTGAAAGTCACATAGAAAACCTGAAATCAGATTAAGCATTTTTATACCCCCGTAATCGAAGATTTGGGGGCATATAGTTTCTGGTCTGTCCGTCTGTCTTTAACCTTGACCATAACTTTTGAATGGTAAGTGACAGGGCTTTCATATTTCACATGTGTATTCTTTGTGACAAGACCTTTCTATGGATACCAAAATATTTGACCTTGTGACCTTGACCTTGACCTACTTTTGAAAAACTTTCACCTTAAGCATAACTTTTGAATGATTAGTGAGAGGGCTTTCATATTTCAAATGTGTATTCCTTGTGACAAGACCTTTCAATGGATACGAATATTTTTGACCTTGTGACATTGACCTTGGAGTTTGACCTAATATCCAAAATTTAAACATTAGCCATAACTTTTGAATGGTAAGTGATAGGGCGTTCATATTTCACATAAGAATTCCATGTGGCAATACTTTTTCCTGATTACTTATTATTGATCTTGTGACCTTGACCTCAAATGTGAAACTACTTTTTATCTGTTTTACTGACAAAGATGCCAACGGGGGCATTCGTGTTTCACAAACACAGGTTTTATTTATTCACCTAACTGCGGTCCAGTTGTTTTGGACGGCAAATTAAGTACCTTTCCCACAAAATGACGCCAAAGAAATTAGTTTTTCACTGTGACGTAATAAGAGTAAGTATTTGCCGTCTACAAAATACTAGTAACGCAGTAACGTGAAAAATGCTTATTAAAAATCCTTATCCGTGGGTATAGAAAATGATAGAAAATGCAAAACAAAAATCATTCTACAGAGGAACAATAGTGAATCAGGTACTCAGGGAGAGGAAGGTAAATTATTTTGTGTTGCCTGAAACTTAAAAACACAAAAAGGGATTACTTTTTGGTCATATATTTCATTAGGATTAATGTCGATTTATTTGCTAGAACAGAATAAATATCCGTTTATTTGGAGAATAGAAGAAGAGCCAAGTATCATGTCTTGAGTTACGTTAATGCATTATAGAGACAAAGATAACTTCGATATTACCTTCCAAAACGTCATAATAAATTCGAAGCTTCGTCATTGTTTTATATCCTTTTTAATTCAATGCTGCTTTACATAATCGAATAACATTTGTAAATTTGAGAAATGATATCTTACCTTTTTAACAGATGTTAACGAATGTGACCGAATGCCATGTGAGAATAACGGAACATGTATCAACAATAATGGGTCGTACAATTGTGATTGCACAGAGGGTTGGCACGGACATGACTGCAAAAATGGTAATACTTTTTTATCGCCTATAGACATAATTTTATTTGAATGCGGTCAATGGTATTTCATTTTATGTTTTTCCGCTTATTATACAATTTTGCGAAGTATATTCTTTCTCCTTAAGTAATAAGTATTGTGAAGTTTATAGTGCTCCAAACGAAGCTTTCGTTTTAAAAGAGTTCAAACAGAACAACAGTGTATCAGTTATCGCTTCATAAGAGTCGAATCGAACTATAGAATTTTCTCCCTCATGCGCTGACGAGACGTGCAAGTCTGGTCCATGCTGCAAATAGAACTGTTCTTAAATAAACATAAAAGAAGTACCTATCAGTTATTCAGTCTCAAAGTTAAGCAGGCAAGGCAAAACCAACAGAATATCCATTGGAACGGTTGCGAACCTCAGAATGAATAACATTACGAAGTGAGGGGGTGACCACGGAATGCCAGCGTCTCCTGATTAAATTCAAGAAAGGAGGGGATCTCCAACAAGACTCGGTTGCAGCACCAACAGCAACACACCAAACATCCCAAGTGAAAACACAGGGAAGACACACACAGCGAGAGACAAGGAGCAGCAAACGAGGCACCAAACATCGAACATAAAAGGCAACACATAAACCAACTAGACCCATGGGAAATCAGTGCCGACTTAGGACGGCAATCTGCCACGTTAGTATCAGATGGTGTGGTTATCCTGGATTACGTGCGCACAATTTTCCCACTTTTCCGGTTACCCAAAAGTCTCGAAGAACGCATAATTGTTGTGTAAAATAATGCATCACCCGTCGCAACAGCTCAAACTTGTCAAATTCGGTGATTGTCTCCATGTACATATTGATGTACAAATCAGGTAAAGATGTCTTGTTTGGTGATGATGAAAGCCATTCAGTCGCAATCCAGAATGTCATTGATCATTCTGGAAAAGGGAATCTGATCAGATATATAAAGGGGATCTGATAAGCATTTATTAATGAAGACGTTTAACATTTAATTCAAATTTTGAATTTATTACTTTTACATTCGAAGAGCGTCTTGATTTTTTCCTGCTATCAATATACTTTATTTAATGCACTATCCTTGAAATATTTGCATACTTTCACTTTATTCTTTCCATTTGTATTTCATTAAAGATGTGAATGAATGTGTCTACAGTCCCTGTGAAAACAATGGAACTTGTATCAATAACAATGGATCTTACATGTGCAACTGCACCATTGGCTGGCAAGGATTCACTTGCTACGAAGGTTCGTTCAAAAGCTTGAATGTACAAGAGAAAAAAAATAAATCTTTGAATTGAATACTTTATTAATATTGTTACAAAAAAAAATAGATTAAGAAATATTTAGGAAATATTTTTTTCAGATACAAATGAATGTGACAGATTCCCATGTGACAATAATGGAACATGCATCAATACCAACGGATCCTATTCGTGTAATTGTACAGATGGTTGGCAAGGACATGACTGTATCGAAGGTTTGAAGATATGAATACATGTACATTCAATGAAGTTTTAACACTAAGGTGGAGAAATAAATTTCATTTTATTTGTTGAAAAGGAAATGTTTCCTGTTGGTTGCGCATATGGTGCAATTAAATTTTATAATAGAATTAATTAGACTTAATTCTAACATCATTTTTTTGCGTGGAATGAGGATGAAAACGAAATATAAGAGATATAATTGTAGACAACGAAATTCATCAGATGAATTATTTTCTCATCGACAGACGTAAACGAGTGTTCGTTTAGTCCCTGTGAACACAACGGAACCTGTTCGAATAACAACGGCTCCTACTCTTGCAACTGCACGGAAGGATGGCAAGGACATGACTGTGAAGAGGGTAAGCTTTGGCACATTCATTACATACTTCATTCACTTTTCAAAATACGATATAAGAATAGAAATTTGATCATTCAAATGGATTAAAATACTTTTTTTCTTTTTCATTGTTTATTAGATGTCGATGAGTGTAAATTCCAACAACCTTGTGATCATGACGGGGCTTGCACAAATTTAAACGGATCGTATGTTTGCAACTGTACCGATGGATGGAATGGAACAAACTGTAAGGAAGGTAAGTATATGAACTTTCTGTTATGTATGTAAACGTCTTCAAATTGAATAGCATCATTTAAGAACAGATAAATTTTAACTAAAAAATGTTTAGAAAATACAAGACTGATTTGGTAAACCTTTACGGAACATATGACTTTGAAATGGGAATGCTGACTTTATTCGGGAACTGGTAAAGGTGAATCAGCAACCTTATAATATCTTTCCTACGTGAAATGTTTTACTACTGTGCTTATTTGTTTCCAAGAATTAACGTCTTTCCATTTTTTCTAGATATCAATGAGTGTCAGATGGCTCCGTGTCAGAATAATGGGACCTGTGTCAACACAGAAGGGTCTTTTTACTGCAATTGCACAGATGGCTGGTCTGGGAAAATCTGTGATGACGGTATGTAAAAAAAATCTAGTATTACAAATGAACGATCTTTATATTTACTATGGAAAATAATTGAATTATGTCTGACAAAAGGAAATCTTTAACATTAAAATGTTAGAATGTTTAGAATAAGTTCTTGAAAGATTTAAAAATGGCGATGCAGTTAAATAATCATTTCACAGCAAATTTGATTTTTGACAGATAATGATGAATGCTTGGAGCACCCATGTTTGAATAATGGGACCTGTGTCAATGAAGTTGGTGATTACAGATGCCAATGCTTCATTGGATGGACTGGTAGAAACTGCGAAACAGGTACATTGGTCTTTTTTAAACTGAAAGAGAAATTTCAACAAAGAATCGTTACTTTCATCATTCTTTCATAGAACTTTCTTATTATTAAAGTTTCAATGAACGTCATAAATGAAAGTCATGTATAGATATGAACAAATACTGATTGTGCAGTTCAAAAGCGGAAAAATTTAATCACAACATTTTCACTGTAGATGTCGATGAATGTCAACAATTTCCATGCCAACATAATGGAACATGTGAAAATAGTATGGGTTCGTACAGTTGTAACTGTACCGAGGGTTGGCAGAACAAAGATTGTTTAGATGGTATGTACTATTATGAACGGAAAAGATCTGCTCATGTCACAATTGCGCGAGAAAAAGCAAGACATCACATAAAACATAAAAATTAGAAAAATAAGTAATGAAGATCTACGAATTCGAATTGGGACGGATTTAATTTTTAGCTCGCCGATACGAAAAAGTCCCGAGAGCTAATGATTTACCCTCGGCGTCGTCGTCGTTTTCGTCGGCATTGTCGTTCGTAGACAAAACCTTTACCTGGGCTATATCTCTTGAACAATAAGGGGTAGGGTTTTGATATTTCACATGTAGAGAACTTGTGACTAGACCTTTCATTTCAGACTATGACTTTTGACTTAGTGACCTTGGACTTTGATCTACTTTTAAAAAAACATTAACCTACTTTGTATCCCTTGAACTATAAGGGGCAGGGTTTTGATATTTCAAATGTAGATACCTTGTGACGAGACCTTTCATTTGAGACCATGATCTTTGCCCCAGTGACTTAGACCTTGAATGACAAATATGGATAATGACCATATCCCTGTATACAGCACAAAATCGATAATTCAGAAAATCAGAAACCGAAGGCATACACAATCAGGATAAAACAGGAACCAAAGCAAACAAACAAAAACCTCCACCATATGAAAAGAAGCGAACTCCCGATATGGGAGTGAGACCAGGTGCCCAGGAACAATGATCTACTTTTCAAAACCTTTAACCTGGGCAATATCTCTTGAACTATAAGGGTTAGGACTGTGATATTTCACATGTAGATTTTTTTGTGACCATGTGCTTTGACCAATTGACTTACGTTTTAAAAACTTTAACCTGGGCTATACGTCTTCTACTATAAGAGGTAGGGCTTTGATATACCTTACGTTTGAGACCATATGCGTTGACCTAGTGACCTACTATTGAAAAAAATAGTTTGGTATCCATCTCTTTAACTAGGGAAAGTATTTTTATATTTCGTGCGTGTATTTATTATTACCAAGACCTTTCATTTTAACGAAGTGACCTTGATCTTAACAATTAGGCTATTTTTATTACTTATACTTAAGCTGTATCTTTAGCATTCTAAGGAATAAGACTAGTATAAGATGCATGGTCTCTTCATGACAATGGATTTTTGTATTTAAGAAGTTATTTGATTTTTGGCAAAAACCTGCTACGGTGAGCTATGTAATATTTGATTATCCTATGTTTATAAAATCTGGACATGTATATTTTTGGGAAATTTTAGTACTTAATCGTACATTTCTTTAGATGGGTATTATCTTTGACCAAAGTTATAATATGTCTTTACATTTTTTTCAGATGTAAACGAATGTGATCAATCGCCGTGTATGCATAATGGAACATGTATCAACAATGAAGGTTCCTATGTGTGTAACTGCACAGGGGGCTGGCAAGGACAAGATTGTGTCAAAGGTTGGAACAATATTCCTTGTCTTTATAAGTCATCTAGGTTCTTGTTCTAGACTAAAGACAATGTAAAGATATTCAACATTGAACCTGCTTTTTTTCTCCTTGATGACGTATACGTATTTGTAAAGCACAGGAAAATGATACGATATGTTTGCTTTAAACGCAAGATTCAAATTTTGGTGGATGTTTTTTTTCTGAATATTCTACTTTCTTCGTTGAAGATGTCGATGAATGTGAACGAGTGCCTTGCATGCATAATGGTACATGTATCAACAATATAGGATCTTACTCGTGTAATTGTACAGAAGGTTGGACCTCACATGATTGTGAAGAAGGTAATATGAAGTTCTGTCCAATATAAAGTATCAGCATGTGAATTTTTATTACAGAAGAGAACATAATGTAATCGTATTTTAAAGTGTTCGATTTTCAATTTTCATTTAGTCATACATCTTTCAGATAAGTTTCGAAAACAGAGTGAAATATCTTTTCTCTCATCCCCCTGCTGCGTCTTCTTTATTCGATTTCTGTGTTATAATGTAGAAAAATGAATGTACATGTACCATATTTTATTAAATAGACGTAAATGAGTGTGAAAAGTTCTTACCCTGCGACAACAATGGCACTTGCATCAACAACAATGGATCATACCTATGCAATTGTACGGAAGGCTGGGACGGACACGACTGTGAAAAGGGTATGAATGTCTTGTAATTGAATAGTTGTAATTGAAAAATGAACTTCCGAAATTAAAAAATAAAAGTCCGAAGATGACATATTTATATGTCTAATATTTCTTCCTTAGTAAATATATGCATTTATACATGTATGAACCTAAAACGTTCATATTGAATATCGAGATTTTGTGGCGTCGCAGTCACAAATGGATTGCTTGATTAAGCTTCAAGACTTAAAAAAAAAACCGACATTTAACTCTGTTGTGGCATTATCTGCTTTGCTAATAACATTATAGTGCATTTAATCTACCACATAACTGCTTACATCAGGTACCTCCAATACATAGCTTTGACAGCTTTGCCCTTAGCTGGTTCTTTTGGATACATTTTAGGTCATGTTTAGAATTTCGTTATTCGCTATTTGAATTTTTTCTTTCGACCTGAGCATTACTGATGAGGTATTATTTATTGAAATGCACATATGGTGCAAAATAGTATTAAGCTAGAATATATATTTCAATATCAATGAATTCCTCATCAAATTTGCATTGTTATAACACTAATGCTCATGGATAATGCCGAAGAAAGCAGCTTTCTTAGTACATTGATGTAATTTCCTCTTTCAAGACGTGGATGAGTGTGAATGGGCACCGTGTTTGAACAATGGAACTTGCCTAAATAACAACGGCTCATACATATGTAATTGTACTGATGGTTGGACGGATAGAAATTGTTTCAAAGGTAAAACAATTTCTATTCAAAGATATGATATATTACGAATCGATCTTCTTTTAAATACCTATTACATTTCTGTATGAACAGATGTTACATATGAATATTTCTTAGAGAAACAAAGACGATTCAAAGGTGAATAGATAAAAACTTTGAGAATTGACGAAACAAGAGAAAAAAGCGAAAAGATGTAATTTAAAACTAATGAGTTGCGTAATTGAATTATTTTAAGACGTACCTATCTACCATCCGAACCATTCATTTCTGGTATACTATATTTCTGGAAGACTGCTGTCTGACAGACAGAAAAGTTGGAAATGTAAGGTGCAATTTGTTATTTCAGATATCAACGAATGTGATGATTTACCTTGTATGAATTCCGGTGACTGTATCAATACCAATGGATCGTTTATCTGTAATTGTACATCCGGTTGGCAAGGCAAAATCTGTAAAGAGGGTAAGTATATCGTCTCGTCTATTTCGGCATCTAAAAGATTTCATTAAAACCTATATATTCTTGAAAAAAAGCCCGAAAAGCTTGAATTTTCATTAAAACAGACAGAACAGAACTAATGATTATGTTACTAAAACAATAATTCGAGAAGAGATCTCTCTCCTTATCTTTCAAGAACGGGATTAATTTTCCAACTAATGATTGGAAGCTAAACTCAAGGACTACGCTACATGATGATCACCAAAGTTACAATGTCCGAATGAATGCTATTCTAATTCTACTCAATAATCGAATTTTCATAAAAAGACAATTTTTTTGAAAAATTAAATGTGACAAATGTTTAAAAACGTATAAACAATTGCCGGCAGTCAGAGTTCGATTCAAGAAAACATTTTGGTATAGACATCAAAAGCTCTTACGGCTTACCTGCATGTAATGTTTTTATATGTTAAATGTATGTATATCTTTGATAAATGCAGAAAGATTAAGTGTCAATCAGAAATATACAATTTTCTTGTAGATGTCAATGAGTGCCTGGCATTTCCATGCGAGAATAATGGCACATGCATAAACAATAATGGTTCATACCACTGTAATTGTTCATCTGGTTGGCAAGGTCAACATTGTACGGATGGTAAGGTTCGAAATATAAGAAAATTAGAAATAAAAGGGTGTAAAGCTCTGCTCTCAGAGATCAGCTTTCTTCCACAAACACTTGACGCTTGACATACATTTTCTTTCCATACAGAAAGAAAAATGAGTAAGTCAGTAAATGAAAGTCAAACGCAAAATCCGAAACCATACCGGAATTCCAAAAACAACGATCGAAGGGCTTACGGATTTTTGATAAAAATACCATACAAAACTTTCTCAGAAAAGTCAAGCCAAAGGTCATGATAACAAATTACTTATTTTCTCATAGATGTGAACGAGTGTGAGGTCCAAACACCTTGTGAACATGAAGGAGAATGTATAAACAACAATGGATCGTTTAGCTGTAACTGCTCGTCAGGATGGACCGGATCAGTCTGTCAAGAGGGTAAGTCATTTAGTCATTTCTATAGGAAAAAAATGCCAACTCGTTTAAAGAATTCAATCTTAATTACTAGTTAATTTTTTAAAGAAATAAAAAAGAATATTTTATAAAATAGTAGAATTGACTCTTAACATGCATAATAAAAGTACCTTCATTTAACAGTATCAATTATAAGATAATAATATTGGTATCGTTGATCGTTAGCGTTGAAAGCAATGGCCAGTGTTTTGCTTTTAATATTAACCGAAAAGTTATAATTCTAATATGATGTTTAACATTTAGATGTCAACGAATGCAACAACTTTCCATGTGAAAACAATGGTACATGCATAAACAACCAGGGATCATATACTTGTAATTGCACTGACAACTGGCAAGGGCATGATTGTATCGAAGGTAATATATCCAGATATGTTTTCTAGTCAGATTAAATATCCAATTTGATGAAAACTAAGCTCTCCTTATGTGTTTCCTGCATAGCGATCTGACAATAATCCGTAAGAGAACATGACTGGGGTCGAACTTGGCAGTTTATAGCACTGATCATTGCAATAAACATTTAGCTTTGCTGCAGCGTCATTTCATTGGTTGAGTAGATTTTGATTCAGAATTGACCTCTTACAGACAATTGTCAAATTTCAGTGCTGGTTACACATGGTGAGAGCAAAAACTGTGCTTGCAATTCTTGAGACCTAAATGTCATAGTTTGCATTATATTTTCATTCAGATGTTGATGAATGTACAGTAAGCTCTACGAGTCCCTGTGAAAATAATGGAACATGTGTCAACAGCAACGGTTCATTTACATGTGAATGTACCGCAGGTTATACAGGAGGAGTTTGTAAGGAAGGTAAAGGGCCCTATATCTATTTTGATAAAACTTAAGGGTACTGTCGGGTTAAATATCTTTTTTTGTATCTCCATTGATAAGAGATTTCCAATTCTACAGTAATACTCATGTATATCAAAAGATGCCTGAAATTCAAAGAAAATGTATCATACGATCGGGACGGGTAGGAATTGACTTTAACTTGTAATTCTTTGCTAGCATTTGTTTCTTTATGAAAAGTTTTTAATATACATGTAATTAAACTATCTATTGTTATATTTTAAGAATGTCATGATTTTGCAAAAACAAAATAATCCTTGAATGTCGTCCTTGTGCATACGTGACTTCAAAAATAATTCATATTGATACGATTTTGGGCAAATTAGACTTCCTTTCGTATCAAATTAATGACATGAATGATTTTGTAGATGTTAATGAATGTGATATGTTCCCTTGCGTTCATGGAGATTGTATCAACACCAATGGTTCCTACCATTGTGATTGTTGGGAGGGATGGCAAGGAAAGCATTGCATGGAAGGTATGAAAATTATGAATGAAAAGTGTGTCTTCAAACCGGATCTTTTTCTTCGCTGTTGGATATATTACGAAGAAGATTTGAAACAATATCAATATCTTCAATCGGATAAATGATTCATATGATGGAGGTTTTTGTTTTTGTTTGCTTTGGTTCCTGTTTTATCCTGATTTTGTATGCCTTCGGTTTCTGATTTTCTGAATTATCGATTTTGAACTGTAGACAGGGATATGGTCATTATCCATATTTGTCATTGCTACAAGCTAATTCTTCTTTCCTTTTTTAATCGATTAAATTATTAATTGAAAAGTTAAAACTGTTCCCTATCCTTTTAGATATTGATGAATGTAACGTAACGATGCCTTGTCAAAATAATGCAACTTGCGTGAACAATGAGGGCTCATTCACATGTACATGCGACGCTGGATGGACCGGACAGTTATGTCAAGACGGTGTGTTACTGTCTATTTTATTGAGTATTTGCTACGTGACCCTTTAGGTATCACTAATGATTTAAGCGTTTTAGAAAAATATTCTCTGATTTAAATTATTTTATCTCTGAACATTTTTCATATGTTGGTGAAAGCAAATTGCAATGAGTCCTTTTACATCATCTACGATACTATATTTATCCGTCATCTTAATTCAGATATTAATGAATGTGATCAAATACCATGCGAAAACAACGGTACGTGTATCAACACAAATGGGTCTTTTAGTTGTATTTGTGAGGACGGCTGGACCGGTTTTACGTGTAATGAAGGTAACTTTTTATTAAAAAAGGAATAAATGGGTTATAATTTATTCAAATTAATACGACAAAAAGAGAATATCCGCTGATCCTTTAATAAATATATCGTAATGATGCCTCGTAAATAAATTACACAAGATTTCCTTTTATTTCGATTATGTTATTTTGTTTGAAAAGGTACATAATTTCCAAATTAGAAGATTCTACATAAAATAAATACATGAAACAGGCAATGACCCATTTGACGAAAAATGATACACAAATTGAGATATTCCAGATCATTTTACAATAAAAATAAACGTATATCGGTGGTCATTGTTATGAAAACAAAATCAACAAACACAACAAGAAATGAAGATCAATCAATATTTTTCTTCAGATATTGATGAGTGCTCAGTGCTAGATGATTCAGTTCAACCTCCATGTGACCATAACGGTACATGTATTAACAACAACGGATCATTCACATGTGTGTGTAAAGATGGATGGGCAGGCAAAATTTGTAAAGAGGGTATGTTTTCACCTTCAACAATTTACTGAAAGAAAAAAAAGAAGTCGAAAATATGATTATGTCTATAAATTGAGGTATCAATATTGTACTTCAGAGAGTACGAAAATGATATATTATTTCTTCAAACTCTAGATGTAAACGAATGTGATTACTCCCCATGTGACAACAACGGCACATGCCTTAACACAAATGGCTCATACGCATGTAACTGTTCAGATGGTTGGCAAGGCCACGATTGTGAAAAAGGTGAGTTGAATACCTTGGTATAAGAAAATCTGAATTTTTCCTCTCTCATTTTATGAATCAAAATTAATGATAAATGATGCTGTTTATCAACATATATTTGCACTGTATGCCTTCTTTTAGATATAAATGAATGTGATTCATCCCCATGCTTAAACCTTGGAGAATGTATAAACAACAACGGGTCCTTTCACTGTAACTGTAGCCTTGGCTGGACGAGTTTTCTATGCGATGAAGGTTGGTTATTTCTATGCGATGAAGGTTGATTATTACGTACTAATAAAATTTTGTTTTAATTAAGTTTAAGTAATGAGATACATCGATGAATATGTCACAAATAGATATAGATGTATTCCCTCAAGGCAATTTATAGATTTCAGTGATCGATTGATGTTATAATAAATGAATTAATTTAAAAAAGAATTCTGATGGAAAATAAATCTAATTTCTAAAATAGAGGGAAGTTAATGACTATTTATAATTATTTCATTATAGATGTCAATGAGTGTGACAATCATCCTTGCGAAAACAATGGAACATGTATGAATACAGACGGTTCTTATTACTGCAATTGTACTGAAGCTTGGACGGCAAAACATTGCCAAGAAGGTTTTTATTCTTATAGTAGCAGTTCTTTAGATTCGCGTAATAAACTTCCATAATCCTCCAACTTCATTATTGTATATACTACTGCGAAATATAAACTATCAATATGATGCCACTATTTAAATGATGGAAATTGGATTTTATGAAGGTATAGGCAGGTATAAAAATATCAGAAAGAACTTGAGTAACAGAAGATTCGGTATGATCAAATTCTCTTTAATTACTGTTACAAGTCGCAATTAGCAAATCTAAGCAACATCTAATGTAGATTGAATTTCTATTCAAATGTCTGCGAACTGTTTCAGATGTAAACGAATGCACCAGTAGCCCTTGCCTTAACAAAGGAAAATGCGAAAATGAGAATGGTACATTCAATTGTGATTGCATGCCTGGTTGGACAGGAAAAGTCTGTGACACTGGTAAGGAAATTAATTTGAGGATAATTATCTCTTTTTTTTTGGGGGGGGGGGGGACACCAAACATCATAAAATTTGGCGATATTTTCAGTGTAACGTCACAGTAGACACCATGACAACGCATAAAGTCAGTGCGATTAAATATGACGTCTCATTAAAAACTGTTGCCAAATGATGTGATGTCTGGTGACTATGCATATAAAATGGGAAATGGACTATTCTTGCAGACTTAAGGTAAGGGTTGCGACTACAGGGAGATAACTCTATTTTCATATCACATAATATTTGAAACCAACATAAATGATACATAGTATAAGCTCAGATTGTTACATCATTTTAGAAAAAAATAATAATACTTGAAACTTTCATTGCTGAATGGATATTTTTGGGAAAAATGCATATTTTTCAATGAAAAATCGCCGAAAATAGGAAAAATTGTCATTTTGCATGAGTTCTGCTACCAAAGATTCAAACATCAGAATATTTACTATCCGTTATACTCGTCAAAAGTGATATAATTAGAAATTCGAACTTCAAGTTAAACTATATGTTTTTGGGTCAAAATGTGGATTTTTTTTGCATAAATTATTCTGCTACGTCTTTCGGTACGCTTTTTCGACATAGTAACTTTCATACTTTTTTGGCATATTACATTGTTTAGATTTGAGGATCACTGACGAGGGTTGAGTACCCGAAACGTGCATGTCTGGTCCATGTTGCCAATTTATCTGTTCTTAAATGATGCTATTTAATTTGAAGACGTTTACATTGTGCTATTTATAGAAACAGTCATTTTGCTCAAAAACTAATTCGGGTACATATTGATTTGACTGCTTTAGGATAAAGCAATACCATAGATATAGAAAAAAAATTGTGTAGCTGGCGACCTTCTAGCTATTAATAAAAATAATGAGTTGTTGCCATGGCAACCAGCAACATAGTTTTTATAAGAAAATACTCTCCTTAGAACTGATTATTTTATCAGAATTTCTCAAAATAGCCTTTAATTCATCCACAAGCTATAAGAATCTTGAAAAATAAGGATAAATATGAATTTTTGAAATTTCATGCATTTCAGAGGTATGTAAAGTTATGATGTGGTATTCTCTAAACTGACAAAAATGTTAAAATAGGCCAAAAATGGACGTTTATAGCCAAAAAACGAGACGGGCAAATTTTGACTTTTTGGTCTGAATAGTTCGAGGAGATGTTCCTCTACATATAAACCTGTTCTTTTTTCTTCTACCTCATTTCTATTAGAAGTCGCCACCCTGACCTCAAGGCAAATCAAATGATTTTGCAGCACAATTAAAGAAAGTATTGATTCTGTATTATACCTGATGATTTTTTTTTACATTTCAGATATCAACGAATGTAACACATTTCCATGTGAAAACAATGGAACTTGTATAAACAACAATGGTTCATATAGCTGTAATTGTTCAGATGGTTGGATTGGTCACGACTGCGAAAATGGTAAGCATGGAGAGGAAGCGTCGTAACTCTGGACAAAAATGTCTAAATGTGCATCAAATATTTATACATGTATTTGATTACGAATCCTAGTCAGTTTTGCTACATGTCAAACTAAATTAAAAAGCAAAACATATGAAGCGTGGCGCCCCTAATGTATGTTAATGTTATACGTTTTCAAATTCGTCTTCAAATGTTATACGTCTTCAAATTCGTCTTCAAATGTTAAATCTTCAAATCAGAAGGTTAACACCAAGTTAAAGATTGACTTAGTCTTAAGTTTGTAGAAATCGATTTAATATTGATGTTCCTTGTAGTATAGAAATAATATTCATGTTGTCGTCAAGTTTAATGACATACAGAATGTATTGTTTGATGTTCTACTCTTATTTTTTTTTATTTATAGATTTGAACGAATGCGACATGCAGCCTTGTGAAAATGAAGGCATTTGTATCAATAATAATGGCTCGTATGCTTGCAACTGCACTGAAGGATGGACGGGACATATTTGTGATAAAGGTATTTGATCGTCAAATTATAGCAAAAAAAGTTGAGTCATCGAACATCTTACATGCACGAATTTTTTTTTCAACTTTCCTTATTTTCTTATTTTTTTTAGATGTCTTCATGTTTTGGATTGGATAATATATGAACCCTTATATATCAAACGATAATTATGGTACTTTCTTATGTCCATTTCAGATATTAATGAATGTGAAATTGCTCCATGTAAAAATAACGGGACGTGCATAAACAGTCCTGGATCATACTCTTGTAATTGTACTGCTGGATGGAAAGACCATGATTGCGATCAAGGTATATCATTATGTTAAAATGATAATTTCAACTTTTCATATTCAGTAAAATTATCAAATGGCACACCAACTAGCCCAAACTTGACATATATTAACATACCGATTCAAATGTAAAATCAAAACGCATGGGCATCACTTTTAGATAACTCATAGAAAACAATCATGTGTTTTTATTCACGCCAAAACGAATTAAAGCAACTGAACATGATAATTGATTGTTATATTTTGATTTTGTTTATCATTTATAAGAGATTAATAAAATAAATTTATATATAATTTGAAACTTAATAGGCACGATGAGCTGATGTTGATATGATTATAGAATAAAGCGTAATGATCAAAACTTCACATATTATATCTCTGTATGGAGAATCAGGAAGCAAAGATAAAGTAAATGAGAAATTGAAAGCATAGGAATTTAACTCTGTGTAGAGATAAAGTATATCTGTACATTTCGCAATGTTCATTCTATTTTCATCTCTAGATGTAAATGAGTGCGACGAAAGTCCATGCCAACATAATGGAACGTGTATTAACAACATGGGATCGTTTGACTGCAATTGTTCTTCAGGATGGCTGGGACAAGTTTGTGAAGAAGGTATGGAATGATGTAATACATGCCTTTGTATATAGTACAAAATTCAGTATATGATGTTTTCATGAAATTTAACGTCACGCTTATTGAAGGTGATGGCAACGATTTTTTTTTAATATGGAATAATTTGAAGTCAATATGATTTAAAAATGATTGCATGCTTATTCCTAATCACCTACTACAAATTTGGATTTCTCTTTCCTTTTTGGTTTTGGTTTTCCTCCGATTCCATAGACTTGGATGAGTGTGAGAAAAGTCCTTGTGAGAATAATGGTACCTGTATAAACAATCCCGGATCATTTAGCTGCAACTGCTCTGTTGGCTGGGATGGTCATCTTTGTGACGAAGGTGAAGACATTACCGAATTCCTGACACAAAATCGCTTTAAACAACACGATATTTTCTTTTCTTAGTTTTTATTTTAGTTGTTTAATTTTTTCTTAAAAAGGAACTGTGGACATTTGGTAAAAATTAAGTTAGTGAGGATGAGATATGCTCTCTCGTTTTTTAATCATTCCCACCTTCTCTGTAGATATATGTCTGCAGTACCTTTTTATTGAATGGATATGAAATATGATAACAGATCTATCTTCATTTACCTTTTAGACATTGACGAATGCTTGGATTCTCCATGTGAACACGAAGGTCAATGTGTGAACAACAATGGTTCCTATGTATGTAATTGTACTGACGGATGGGTAGGACAAAATTGTGTGGAAGGTAAGATTAAAAGAATCTATTCCCAGATGTGATCAGGACATCCAACCCGAGTCAAGGATTTGCTTGTATCACGACGAGGCTTGTCTTGGATTTGCGTGTACCTGATCACATCTGGGGATTGATTATTCATTCTCCCACTGCCTAAAAGCGCTCAAAAATGAGATTTTATGAATTCTTTTTTCATATTTTGATCGGTAAACGCACAATTGACGCTACAGCCAAAAGGCACGTGAAAATGTTATCTTACCCCATAGGGGTAAGAAAACGATAACTTCTCCCAGAATTTCCATGGATATCCCACTCCAAGTTAGGGGAAATTATACACAAAATTGGAAGATCAAAGCATGTTGGACTAATGCCAAAGCTTCCATATTTTTATCAGTGCACTTGCACTACTCTGCTACAGTGAAACAACTCATCAATGGAGTTACAAACAATACATGACACAAATACAAAATCAAACAAGTTAATTATCAATGAAACCTCAAATTCTAAAACCTTCTTAGATAAAAGCTTCTTTTACATATTTGATTTCACATATTTTTATCGCTGCAGAGTTTGATGAGGTGAGATCTTATAAAAAAGAAAAAAATATACATTTATATTTTGTATTTCCTATCTTAAGATGTGGACGAGTGCTTACGAATTCCATGTGACAATAATGGCACCTGCATTAACAACATGGGATCATACTCGTGTAACTGTTCTAATGGGTGGCAAGGACCAAACTGTAAACAAGGTATTTCTTCGTACACGTGTATTAATTTGTCGAATGTAATATATTGTTTATGATACCGAATCTGTTTTTATGCCCCCGGAATCAAAGTTTGGGGGCATATAGTTTTTGGCCTGTCCGTCTGTTTCTCTGTCTGTCTGTTTGTCCGAGAAAATATTTAACGTTGGGTAAAACTTTCGAATTGGAGGTGATAGAGCTTTCATATTTCACATGTGTATTCCTTGTGACGAGACCTTTCATGATACCAACTTTTTTGACTTCGTATTTCACATGTGTATTCCTTGTGACAAAATCTCTCCATTGATACCAAAATTATTTACCTCGTGACCTTGACCTTTGACCTACTTTTCAAAATCTTTAACATTAGGTATAATTTTAAAATGGTAATTGATAGGACTTTCATATTTAACATGTGTATTTGTTGTGACAAGACCTTCCTATTGATACCATTGTTTTGTACCTTGACTTTGACCTACGTTTCAAAAACTTAAATATTGGGCATAACTTTTGAAAAGTAAGTGATAGGGCTGTGATAGTCCTGCTTACAAGACTCCGGTATACTGCTAACGCCCGCCCGCCATTTTGGTAAGTAGTTCTTTACGCATCGCATGTTAGCGGAAACCCGAATAAGGAGATTACGATGATTTTAGCATTGACAGCGAGTAAGATTACATTGAAAGGATGGATGATGACAAATATGGATAATGACCATATCCCTATATACAGCACAAAATCGATAATTCAGAAAATCAAAAACCGAAGACAATATATTAAATAATTTTTGACTCATCTTAAAAAAGTTTTATGTAGTCCAACACTTAGTGTAATCCTGTCATTATCTGATCACATTGGATTCACCCGTGGAATTTAGCGATACGAAAAACACGAACCCGAGTTTTCATTAGGACCATTAGATATTACAAATTTGATCATCGAATAAATCACAATAATAATAATAATTATAATTCAATTTGACAAGACAAAGGTAAAAAACGATGTTTGTTTAAAATAAAGGCGAAATAAATATGTTTTATGCTAGGCGAAATCTCTCTTTGCAATTTAAGAGATGACATATATAACCTCGCGTCTCGCAGCGAGGTTATATGTTATAGAACTAGGGATGTGATAGTCACATGTGTATTCCTTGTCACAAGATTTTTCCATTGATACCAATATTGTTAACCCAGTGACCCTGACCTTGACCTTTCACATACTTAACAGAAAATGGTGTTTATATTAACAAAGATGCTACCGGGAACATTCGTGTTTCACAAACACAGGCTTTGTTAACGTACGACTCCAAAATGGCAAAGTTTCTGCCTTTATTTTCGAAAGAGGAACCATTTTCATTTATTTGTCTCTTCACTTCGGACTTTCTATTTATGGGTGTATAAGGGTGTATGAGAGAAAGAAAAACAAAAACAGCCGAATGGGGAAATGATGTGTTCAGAAAAACTACAATTGTTACATGCCCGACTTAGCTGATCAGATTTAGCATAATGGGGAAATTATGAGATTATGATTAAGAGATTCTTGTATGAATATACATTAAGTCTTTGAGTAAGATATTGATGTACAAATACATGTACTACATAGAGTATACTTATTTCTCCTTCTACAGATGTTGATGAGTGTCAGAACGATCCTTGCCAAAATAATGGGACATGTGCAAATACGATAGGATCATTTTACTGCAACTGTACGGATGGTTGGACGGATAATGTGTGTCATAAAGGTAAGAAACCATTAGTCGTGACATAATATTGAATTGAAAAGAATACGTTTAGCTATTTAACTTGGTATTTTTTCTTTATTAATCTTGACCAAACAAGAAATATTTACCTGATATGTACATCAATATGTACATCGAGGCAATCACCGAATTTGACAAGTTCCATGGAGCTGTTGCGACGGGTGTTGCATGCAATCTTTAATCAATTTGCATGCAATCAGGACTCGCTGACTCTCCCCGGGCACCTGGTGTAACTTCGGTTTGTTATTTATTCCGAGGTAAGCAACCGTTTCAATGGAAATTCTAATAAGTTTGTTCTGCCTTCTCGACTATGAGACTGAATAACTGATAGATACTTTTATGTTCATTATGAATCGTTTGCTTTAAAATAGATGTCAACGAGTGCATAGAATTCAGTCCTTGTGAGAATGGCGCCGAGTGCGAAAACAAAGAAGGCACCTACTTTTGTAATTGCACAAAGGGATGGACAGACAAGAATTGTGACAAAGGTTCTATTGCAATTCAATTTTAAATACATTATGTCAAATATTCTACAATCGAAAAACACTTTTGCATTATATATTTAAAAAGCAAATTCCATATAACTTTAAACTATTATATATTCAATTGAAGATGAAGACTTGTCGAATTTTTCACTGAATATTTGAAAGGAAAAACCAATGTACATTTTGTGTTAAGTAATCACTGTTGTTTGTCGTTTTGGAACTTGTCGTTTTGGTACATTTCGATATCGTCAAAGTGCATCTATATATTTACCTTTCTTACAGATATCAATGAATGTAATGAACAACCTTGTCAAAACAATGGTACATGCATCAATAATGAAGGTTCCTACTCCTGTAATTGTACGGAAGGCTGGCAGGGACAGAACTGTGATCAAGGTATTCCGATTATTTACAATGACAAATATGGATAATGACCATATCCCTGTATACAGCACAAAATCGATAATTCAGAAAATCAGAAACCGAAGGCATACAAAATCAGGACAAAACAGGAACCAAAGCAAGCAAACAAAATCCTCCACCACATGAAAAGAAACGAACTCCTGATATGGGAGTGAGACCAGGTGCCCAGGAAGAGTAAGCATCTCCTGCTTGCATGCAACACCCGCCGCTTCAATTCGGTAGAATTGTCACATCCGGTTACTTCCATTTCGGAAGACATAGAGTACAATCTTTGGTTGGATGGTTCAAATGGTCAGACATTTTAAAGATATAGAAATATTATTCCTGAGTTTGTGACTATTCTGGTTTAGGTATGCATTAATTAATGACGGAAGATGTGAAAATAAATGAAATAAATAATCTCTCCATGAAAATAGGCTTGTCTATACTGTCTCAACTTCTATAAACTTATTTGTGAACAGATGTCAACGAATGTGCAGTGATAAAGCCATGCAAAAATGAAGGAAGCTGTGAGAACACGAAAGGTTCATATACATGCAAATGTACAGATGGTTGGGATGGTCACGATTGTGAAAAAGGTAAAAACAATTTCAAAAATTGCATCTGATTCAAACGGATCTTTTACACCCATTTACTTTTCCAAATCTTACGTATGTGTTATGAACATGAATTTTAAAAACTGTGGAAGCATACTCAGTAAAACTTCAAACTGAATTGGATAAATTTCTCATTGCTATACTAATTCTGTTTTGATTAAGATATACATGTACAATTTACTCAAAATTGACTTTTCATGTGATCATCTATTTTAGCATTTATACTATCAATCAATGTTTTAATTTCAGATGTAGACGAATGTGAGTGGTTCCCATGTTTGAATAACGGTACTTGTGTCAATTCCCCCGGATCCTACAAATGTGACTGTACGGAAGGCTGGCAGGGACAGGATTGTTACGAAGGTAATATCAGTTACAGTACTTTTTTGTCACTCAATATACTCTACGGTACCATATCACATGATACGCAAATGGTATGTTCCACGGGAATCGTCTTTGATTAAACCGGGTAAATACTGTCTTAATCTACTTTATATGACTTAACTTTAGGCTTACCATATGACCACCATTATCAGTTATGTGATGGTAATCTATTTGGGTCAAGAATAGACGTATATTTATAGAACACTTAAACAGATAATTTTGTATCTGTCCGTTTACCATATCATAACATATGGTGAGCAATGAAAATGTTTTGCTGAAATGTTCTTTGAATATAACTCCATTCTTGATCAGAATAGATTACCTGTTCCTGATCACATCTGGTGATTGAATACTTTTCCGCCACTGTCGAAAAGCGCTCATAAATGAGATTTTATGTATTCTTTTTCATATTTTGATCGGCTACCGATCAATGGACGGTACAGATAAAATGCACTGCACGTGAATTTGTTATCTTGCCTTATAGGAGTAAGACAATGATGACTGAACTGGAAGAAAAAACATCTCTTGCATTTACTGCAAAATCAAACTAAAGGTTGCTATTTTGTGAATTCTACATGCAGTCGCACTGATAAGAGATTCATATTGCAAATTCTATAAAATGGAAGCTCCGTATTAATTTCAAGCATGTTTTGTCCCTATTTAGAATGTTGTCTTGCAGAATGTTATTGAGTGAAAAAAATATTTGAAAAATAAATTTATTTTGGGGTACAGTTCATTATTCAACCCTTTTTTCAAATATGTACACGTTTGTCCGTATCCCGTCCTGTTCTGCCTGTTCTTTGGTAGCACAGTTTGGGCACCCCACTTGTCTTACCAACTTATTTATTCTTTCTTATTCAGATGTGAACGAATGTTTGTCATCCCCATGCGAGAATAATGGAACATGCATTAACAACGAAGGATCGTATAAATGTAACTGCTTACCAGGCTGGACTGGATTCAATTGTAAACAAGGTAGTACTGCTGTTCTAAATTGTTTCATTCATATCTAGATTGTCGAATGAATAAAACATAGAAGAATCTTTTAAAATAATATTAATACATGTAATGTTATTCTTTCTGTTCAATAGTTTTCTTCTCGTTGAATATTTAGCAATTTATCTAAGAAAAAAACAATTTTCAGACATCAACGAGTGTAACGATAGCCCTTGTGAGAATAACGGAACGTGTACAAACACTGCTGGGTCGTACTCTTGCTCATGCAAAGAAGGTTGGACAGAGCAAAACTGTCAAACAGGTATTAAAGAAATTTCTTGTCATTCCATTTTTCTAACAAACTAAACAATTATAAAGACTTGATATCAATTTTCTTAGCTGAGAAATTTGATAAATAGTGCATTTTTGGTCCCAAATGTAGTGAAAGTTATGAATAATAAGAAAACTGTAATTCAGAGAGCTCAATTCTTATGCTTATTTTTGTTTTATGTATATTTAACATTTTCATTGGAGTAGAATACTAGACACACATAGATCACAACGTTTGACGATGCTCTTCATCTGTTGAATACAATAACTGACGAAGCTTTTATTTTTTTTATTTTCAGATGTCAATGAGTGTGATAGCGATCCATGTAAAAATGGAGGCCAATGTATAAACAACCAAGGATCATTTACCTGTAACTGTAGTGAAGGATGGACTTCTGATCTATGCGAAAAAGGTATGTCTGAATCGTTATATAATGAAAGAACACTAGCGTTAAAGCAGAGTAGCTAGCTAATTTTTGGTCAAATAAAGGGGCATATGCGTCGTTGAGGTATTTCGATTAAATAAATCATTCATCATTGATAATTTGGCGCATCTCATTCCAATGATGACACGTCGGCAAGAATACTAAGATCGGACGTCAAAAACTTTTCTTTTAATCATTCAATATTTGCCAATTTAGTAAGAGGAATCATTAACATTACAATCGATTTTATCCTTGTGTCCGTAAAAATGCGTCCAATTGTATATTCTATATATTTCAGTCATCTGTAACAGGTGTCATATAGGAAATATTATAAGAATAATGAAAAATTATGATTATGTAAAATTCCTTCAATTTATTGAATACCCCAAAAAATGATATCCTAAGATTAGCTTGAGTTTGTAATCATCTTTCAGATGTTGACGAATGTACGAAAGATCCGTGTGAAAATAATGGTACATGTACTAACAGTCCCGGCTCGTACAAATGCTCCTGTGTAACAGGATGGGAAAGCCAAAACTGTGAGAAGGGTAAGAGCACTTTTTAAATGTCTTTTTTGTCACAGTGTGCAATGAGAAGGTTGTAATTAGTCATTATTATCGACAATACTTAACTCAAAATAAGCACAATTTATTTCTGAATGAGCTAAATATGATAAAAATTATTTACTTTTCATTGTAAGTTTCTGACTTTTGAATCAATTGTTTTACACTTGCGAGCAGACATAAATGAATGTGATAAGAGCCCCTGCGAAAACGGCGGTTCCTGTGTCAATACGGACGGTTCCTTTAAATGCAACTGTGGGAAAGGCTGGACCGGAAACGTTTGTGAAACAGGTACAATTATAAATTAATTACTCAATGAGAATTATTTACAAACTGATTCACTTAAGTGTGAACTAAATAAATAAATATATGCATGAGTTATACTGTAATCTAAAAGCCGAGTCTTTTTAAAAGTCTCAAAGTGATGACAAAATAAAGAATAGAAAATGAATCAAAAATTGCTTCTTTGTAGCTAATTTTTCATATGTATGACTTTTTTCGGACCTGCATATAATGTATGATAATTTCGTAGTTAATGAGTATGTTATCTATATATGAAAGTTGCGTTTAACACGAAAAGAAACAAATAAATCTACAGTAATGAGCAAGATTTAAATTGGCCTCCTTTCATTATCGTTTTGAATTGTCTACAGATAAAAACGAATGTCTAACCTCACCTTGCAAGAACAATGCCAGCTGTGTGAATAATCCCGGGTCATACAAATGCGACTGTATTCCAGGATGGACCTCGCAGCACTGTGACAAAGGTAACCAAAAGAAATCTTCTAATGGGTATAGCATTGACATTCTAAACTTGTATTTTAATTTCATTTTGGAGTGATTTGAAAGAAATTTCAAATCTGACTACATTACTATGATTTGCATTAATACTAAAAGGGGACTGTATTTGCGTTCGATTATGTAACATACACGTTATAAAATACTATGTCGTGAAACGCAATTAAATATACTTTAACATCAACGTTTTGCAAGAATCACAAGATGTTTGTTTGTGTAGATGAACATCAATCCGTACAGCTGATTCGCCCAACGTTCGGTCATCGTTCTTAGATAAGTTTTATCGTTTTTCTTTTTTTTAGTGATTAATCTTACCTTACTTTTCCTTCTTTACACATGAAAAGGGTTTCGTGCGTGATTTACCTGACTTTTGTGAGGCAAACGAAAAGTGTAATCGTGGAAAATATTGAATACAGCTTAGATTAAGCGATAATATATGTGTTATACGTTGAATATATACTTAAAGTGGACATTGTGGATAAGCAAACTTGTTGTATTATTTTTTTGTCACTGAAGGAATATTATTAACTATCAAAGAAGACACAATCGATCATATACATGAATTATCAGTGTCAAATTTTTACAAAGAAAACAAAAATTAACGGATAGATTTTCGAGAGGGGTAGGGGCAAAATCTGCCGTTTTAGGCCCCATTGTTTGCTATTTTCAAAAATTGTTTTCTTACCGTTTTTATCTTTCAAATAAGGGTAGATATATTGTTGGTTATTGAAATTGAATCGAAAATAGATATTATCAATTAATAGGAGCATTAATTACCCTCTACTACCGAAATTAGTAGTAAAATGATAGCAACCAAATTGCAACAAAATAGTTTATAGTATATATAGAGCAAGCGCATGTAACAAAGTTATACGTTTCATTTACATTCAGAATATATAAAAAAAAATATCCCATATTAGTTCGAACCTGTTCCATGCCCTTGCTCTGGAGCTTACATCTGTAGGTATGTTTGTCCGTTACCGCAAATCTGAATTTCTAACGTGATATAGAGCTCAAGATCCAATCATTTTGCCATAAAAGATGGGGTTTTCGAGAATTCACATAAAATTTGTCCTTTTTTAGTTTAGAAGACGCATAATGAATAAGAAAATATAACCGTTCTAATATTTTGATTTGGTCACATTTTTAACAAAGGGGTAGGTCAAAAGAATTGACAGTCCATTCTTCAAAGAATGTATAGTTAGTTGAGTTCGAGAGATTAAAAACAGGTAACTCTCAGCGACAATTGTACAATATTCATATGAAAGTATTGAAAGAATAAAAGAGTGACACCATGTGATTACTTTAACGTTTTGTAAAAGCTATAGCTAGAAAGGCTATCTATTAAGGAAATCTTGAATTTGAACCCATCTGGTCACATTTCTAGCCATACGGAGACTTACAAAGAATTACCAGATTTTTTCGAATTGTATTGTAATTTTGAGTGTTTTATATGTCTCTTTCAGATATAAATGAGTGTGATAAAAATCCTTGTAAAAATGGTGCAACCTGCATCAATTCAGACGGTTCTTATTCGTGTAGATGTCGAGCAGGTTGGAAAGGAAAGAATTGTGAGGAAGGTAAAGTTAAAAGTTTGCACATTCGGATATTATCAAAGGATTTTTTTCCTCAACTGAAGCCAAACTAACAAATGGTACGATGATATCAAAGAATATTTTTCAAACCTCATTATAAACCATGTCAGTAAAGCCATGCATTCGGTTATATGCAATCTGTTTAAAAAATAACTTTAGATATCAATGAATGTGACGACCAGCCTTGCAGTAACGGTGGAGTATGTGTGAACAACCCTGGATCATATAAATGTAACTGTAAAGCTGGATGGACCGGGCAAAATTGTGAAACAGGTATGATTCGATTCTTTTCGTTTTCCATGGGAAATACATGCAAGATGAAACTACAAAAGACCGTCTCGCGATAATGTTCACTCGGATCTCTTTTGTCTCATTGTGCTGTATTTTATCCACTCAAAACAATGAAATGACGTCAGGGTGAGCGAAAAGACAAAAGTGATTCGAGTTCACCTTATCGCGAAAGGGTCTAATAATAACTAGATGACTGACTATTTAGTTTGTTCGAAGATTCGCATTTACTGCCTGTTTTTTTTATAATCGCCTTCTTCATTGTATATCATGTCGTCGAATTTCAAATTATTTTCAATATAAGTCGGTAAAGTAAAAGCTATGATGTGAATAAAAAGATTCATGTGATGAATAATTGGTGCTTTATGTAATAGTGTTTTGTTTATTTCCATTAAGTTTGACATTTACTATGCATCTATGCCTGTCTTCCTCTAATTCAATGGCATTCTAAAGATCATTGCATAATTACATGTGACATTCACTTTCACATGTGACATTCACTTTGAACAGACATAGATGAATGTCAGAAATCGCCATGTGAACACAAAGGGACTTGCGTGAACACTCCTGGATCATACCGCTGTGAATGTACTGATAGCTGGCAAGGAGATAAATGTCAAACAGGTGAGCTACAGTACAATACAAAATATTATAAAAGCAATCCATATATTTGCTTTGTTTGGAATAAAATTCGACTCATATAAACTTTGTTTTACAAAACAAGATACAACTACATGTACACTTTTCCTCTGCTGAATCAATAGAAATATTTGTCGTAGATTTTACTTCACATTTCCATAAACATATTCTTTTCCACAGAAATGGGTTCGTTTTGTTTTCAAGTTTCAAGGTCAATGTCGTTTCAGATGTAAATGAATGTCTTAGAGACAAACCGTGCGCACATGGCGGATCGTGTAATAACACAGTGGGGTCTTACAACTGTATATGTACCTCAGGATGGAAAGGCAAAAACTGTGAAGTTGGTAAGAGAAACAAAATATATGAATATATTATTTGTGATTCCTATTCCCATATAAGAAATCTACCGTAAAATGGATTATTTAAAATAAGATTGATGGTGCATGTAAAATTATAACTTAACTGACATTGGTTACTCCGATTCCATGATTCAAATATGGATTCAAATGCAACCCTATAGCAATAATTTCAATTATGAAAACTTAAGTATCATTATCATATCACAATATCGCATTATTTAATTGCACAAACGATCATCAGATAGGAGCATTCTGTCCTGAACCAAATCATTTCATTTAACTTTTTTCAAAATGTTGACATGTGCATTTAATAACTTCCAATCATTCGAAAAAAAAAGCTATGTATGAAGCATTAAAGGAATTCTAAGAAAACGTTTTTTCTCCAAGACGAGAATGAGTGTGAAAAGAGTCCATGCAAGAATGGGGGACATTGTGTGAATAATCCAGGCTCATATAGATGTAAATGTATGAAAGGCTGGAGGGGCAAACATTGTGAAAACGGTGAGTTCACTGAGTTGTATTGTACGAAAGCCTATTGAGCTCAAGTGGTAGCTGAGAAATTTATATTTTCGCGAAACTTACGCGTTATAACGCGATACTTTCGCGTTATATCGCGAAACTTTCGCGTTAATACGCGAAATTTACGCGTTTTTACGCGAAACTTTCGCGTTAATACGCGAAACTTTCGCGTTATTACGCGAAACTTTCGCGTTATAACGCGAAAATTTGTATGTATGCAGTATGTAAAAGATTTCAAATCGGAGCCCTTGTAGGAGCTTCAGGATACCCCCAGCCCAGAGTAGTTTCATAGCAATAACAACATATAAGATTATTATGAAATACATGTACATATATATATATACGACGAAATTTCAATCAGAAAACAAGAGTAGATTTTTCAAGAAAATGTCAAGATTTACTTGAAATACTGTCTTGCCATTTCCAGGAACTACATGTTATGAATGATCGATATAGGCATTACACGAAATCCCTTAATTTTGGGAAGTACGTAAAATTCCTTATTATACTTATTCACTGTAACATATACACATAATATCACGAAATCCTATTAATATAAATGTATATATTATAGTGAATAAATGTAATCAGAGATTTTACGCGATTCCTAAAATTAAGGGATTTCGTGTAATGCCTGTATCGATCGGTCATTACATGGAACTCCTGAAGTTGGCCAGGCGTTCCATGTATTTCCTAACCGTTATTTTTAGTCTTCTTTTGACATTTGAAATCATAGCTTTTTCTGTCCTTTGGTGCTGAATATCCTCTCTGACAAGCAGAAAGGAATGTTTATGTCAAATGAATAGAAATATTCAAGCTAGAGTTTAGGTAATATCCATCAAATTATTGCTCAAATTAAGGGTTCAATTTATTATTTTTATGCAGATTGAACATAAAACCAAAGTATCAATCAAGAACTTATCTAACATGATTGATGATTGAAGTATTTTTAAACATAAACCGAAAGTAGAAGAAACATTAGTATTCTTAAGAACATTTAGTTTTCTCGATAAGGCTTAATAAATGCCTTAAATGTGTTGATTTCCAACTACCTTTCATGTGATACATATGTATCTGAATCTGATATAATGTATATAAAAGTGATGAACGAACGCCCTGCCAGACAAATCAGTATGAAATGTAATTTTAATACGTCAATCATTGCTGTCTCCCAGTAAGCACTTTTAAATACTAAGATTTTTAATTGCGACAAGATTTTGGGACGAATCGAACATCATTGCACTTTGGTACGAAAGCTTATATTGAGTTCCATGGTCCAAGCAAGATTCACCTCGACGTAGAAGAGGGAGGGGGAGGGGGGGGGGGGGTTTGCGGCAATGGTGTCCGCACTCAAGAAAATGGGACCTATATTTCACGCTTGAGCAACCAGGTTAAGTGAAACAGGACATGTCCTTTATCAGCATATCTTTTAAAAGTCCTAACTCAACCAAACTTGTATGTGTGATGCATCTGCTCTAGTAAGGATGCATATTGTAATGTACGGTACGTATGCTGCATTAGACCTATATTGCATGCCTGAAAAACCAGTTTAAGTAAAATTGGACAGGTCAATTTCCAGTCTATTAAAAGTCCTAGATCATTCAAATTTGTGTGAATGATGAATCTGAGGATCCTTCCTGCAATGCATGGTAGGGAAGCTGAATTTGACCTATATTTTACACTTGATCGACAATATTAAGTAAAACAGGACAGATCCAGCTTATCACGAGTCTTAGATCAACCAAACTTGTATGTATCCGAGGATGGCATGCTTACTGCAATTCTGGTGTGGATGATCTGAATCATACTTTATACTCTAGTGACCAGGTCAGATAACTCCAAAATACTTTAACCATGTTTACCATACTTTTAAATTGCACTCAGTCTGACATTATACAATTATTGACTGGGAATGAGGGCAATATATGATTTGTTGGACCTGAAGATAAAATATTGCCCGAGGCCGAAGGCCGAGGGCTATATTTTGTCTGAAGGTCCAACAAATCATATATTGCCCGAATTTCCAGTCAATAATTGTTTTGTTATACCTTATATCAATACTGCAGCAACGAACCGATTAGCCCGGCTTGTTTACGTTCATTTACTTCTACAAGTGAAAGAGCCCGGAAAAATAGGTAGAGCTAATAGCGTCATCAATGACGTGACGTCACAAACGATGTACCGTTTATCGGTCAATATTTTTTGAAATATTGCCCTAGGGCCAACATTGATGTAAATATTGACCGCTTGGTCAAATATTCGAATTTATAGGCATTTTTCCTATGGGGTTTTTATATAGAGATACTGACAAGGGTATAACAATAACTTTTGGCCTATATTTCATTTAAAGTCGAGAAAATTGAACGCAGATAAATTTTATACTATCAATGGAAGGGCATTTATATTTCATACATATATTCATCGTACATAACATGCTTATTGGTTTCGCGATATAACGCGAAAGTTTCGCGTTATAACGCGTAAAATTCGCGTTATTACGCGTAAAGTTCGCGTTACAACGCGTAAAGTTCGCGTAATAACGCGTAAGTTTCGCGTTATAACGCAAAAGTTTCGCGTATAACGCGTAAGTTTCGCGTTATAACGCGTAAAGTTCGTGTAATAACGAGTAAGTTTCGCTTTATAACGCGAAAGTTTCGCGATATAACGCGTAAGTTTCGCGTAAAGTTCGCGTTATAACGCGAAAGTTTCGCGATATAACGCGTTAGTTTCGCGTTATAACGCGAAAGTTTCGCGATAAAATGCGTAAAATTCGCGTTATTACGCGTAAAGTTCGCGTTATAACGCGTTAAGTTCGCGTAATAACGCGTAAGTTTCGCGTTATAACGCGTAAGTTTCGCGTTATTACGCGAAAGTTTCGCGTTTAAACGCGAAAGTTTCGCGTTATAACGCGTAAAGTTCGCGTAATATCGCGAAGTTTCGCGATATCACGCGAAAGCTTCTGCACGTTTATTTTCGCGATATAACGCGAAAGTTTCGCGATATAACGCGTAAAGTTCGCGTTATAACGCGAAACTTTCGCGTTATATCGCGAAAGTTTTGCATTATAACGCGTTAGTTTCGCGTTATAACGCGTAAGTTTCGCAATATAACGCGAAAGTTTCGCGTTATAACGCGAAAAAATAATTTTCTCAGCTACCATTTGAGCTCAATAGGCTTTCGTAGTATTGACTGTAAAATGTAATATTCGGTATTTTCATTATACAGAGTTATGAGGTAAAAGTATTGTTATCTAATTCTATGGAAAGCAACGTTAGATTCAGGGAAAGTACACTACAAATCCGATGTTTCTATAGAATTTTTATTACGTCATAATGCTTTTACGTCCCAAAACGAACACAAGAATGCACCAACGAAATGTTCTAAATTTCTTTTTCTTAATGACTTTAAATTCAAAATGAATATCGCTAATTATTTACAATATTGCCTAATGCAGATGTTAATGAATGTAGACGAAAGCCATGTGTCAACGGTGGAACATGTACAAATACCATAGGATCTTATAGATGTACATGCGTACCTCCATGGGTGGGAAAGAACTGCCAGAGCGGTTAGCATCATGTCACAAAATGTGTTGTTACAAAAATGCACTGTCAGCAATTGGCGTCTTAGTAGAGCTAGAACTAGATAGATTTTGATTGTTATGACTGGCTCAAACTGTGCACTGCCTCCGTTTTGCTGTTTTACTGTTTTGTTTTCATCTGTCTCATTATGAATATTGTTTTTGCTGTTTTTACTTGTACTGTGTTTTTGTATTTGTTTTGAAATAAATACTCATGTCTTGTTATATGATTTTATGTTTAGCATGAGTGTTTGGTTTTGTATTTATGTTGTTTGCAACTGTTTACTTCTGTTAGTTTAATAAGTGGAGCTACTGTTAATGTTTGCAGTTTGTATTCGTGCTATTGTATTCTACAGATGGAAAGAGGTAATGTTAAAAAATCTTCTTTTGCTTGCTGAAGCATTATTTTCAAGAACTGAAAAAAATCGATCTGAGGAAATTTTTGAAGTTTTAAGAAGATGATCTTTTCTCAAAACTTTAAAAATATCTTATTTACATTCTGTTATTTATCTAGTTTAAGAAAACAAAACAGAAAAGATCAATATTAGATATGTAACAAAGCAAAAAGAGATTAGTTTTGTTAGAATAAGATTTCTAATAACTTTGCTTGAATCTAAACTATTCTATATTTTATAACTCTAGGTTTATTCATCGAAGGATTCAGTGCAATGATAGGAACAAAGGGGCTTACTGCAAAATGTTTCATCGAAAAGTTCGAAAATTGGGGCTTCTTACAGATTATCCGCAACAAAAATGCAGTCATACGGCTATCAGATAAGTCAAAGATCAATTCCCGTTTATACAAAAAAGCGGTGTCGTCTGTAGCAACGATGAGGGACGAGTATGCTGAGTTAGCCTTCACCTTTACCACTCTGAGATGTAAAGATAAAGGAGAATGGAGTTGTAATTTAGATGGCAAACATCAGGCTACTGCAAATATTACAGTGACCAGTAAGTAAAAGCAATGACATACATGCTATTTGTTAAAGGTTCAAATTTAGTCTTTTGGTACATTTTTTGGACATAATAATTTTCATACTTTTTGGCCATATTACATTGTTTAGACTTAGGATCACTGACGAGGGTTTAGTACCCGAAACGTGAATGTCTGGTCCATGCTGTAAATTTACCAGGTCTTAAATGATGCTATCGAATTTGAAGACGTTTAACATTGTAGCATGGTTGTTATATATTATTTGGATTATGACACATAAAAAATCATGAATAATCAAAATACATGTTCTATTGTTATAAAGCTGGATTTAAACGATGGCGTAAAATTAAGAATACTAAGTCAGTCGAGTTTCGTTCATTTATTACAGCAAAACCGAAGGGCACACCAGTAATAAGTAAAATTGAAGAACTGTTTGGAGAAAACAATAAGCTCTTCAACTGTTCTGGAAAACCAGGATATCCATTCGGAGACATGAAATTCAAAGTTAAATTCAACGGTGATGCTGACTTCCAGGACTATGAATTTCATAATGTAAATCGCACCAATAAGGATATTCATCCCAAGTGTGTGAGAAATCAGGTCGTACACGTCAAATACTTATTCAGTATGAAATGGAACATGGCCGTTATACGATGTCAGGCAGATGGATCCGACAAGTATGATGACACCAACATTTATCTCATAAAACGTAAGTATTCGTTTCTGTTTATTTCATTTAGTACGTGATTGCTTTAAATGTTCTCTAAATATGATTCTAATGACAAATATGGATAATGACCATATCCCAATAAACAGGACAAAATTGATAATTCAGAAAATCATAAACCGAGGCATACAAAATCAGGATAAAACAGAAACCAAAGCAAACAAAGAAAAACCTCCGCCATATGAAAAGAAGCGAACTCCCAATATTGGAGTGAGATCAGGTGCCCAGGAAGAGTCAGTATATCTTGCTTGCATACAACACCCGTCGCTTCAATACGGTAGAATTGTCACAACTTGAACAGAATAGATTCCCATCAAATAAATGATAATAATTGTATGAAATGCCTAAAATAAAACTATATTAAGTAGATTTAGACAGTATATACCTTGTTTTATCGATGAGAGTTCCTGTTGAACAAACCATTTGTGTATAATGTGATACTCAACCGTGAGATATACACAACCACTGTAATTCTCTGAAGCTATTGAAAGGAACATGTTGCATTTCGCATGAAACCGTCAGTAACGTCACATTGCATATGCACTACAGAACTGCTCTAACCTAAAAACTGAACCCGCGGTAATCTACAAACTTTAAAGTGTCTTTTTACCTGGAAACTGACAATTGTGGTGCATATATATAGAATAAATGCATTAATTTGTATTTTTTTACGGATATGCAACACCCAGCAAGTGCATTTTTCGTATGTAGTTCGCAAACGCGTATTACATGTACAAAAAATAAACTTGCTGTGTGTTGCATACCCGTGACTAATCACCGATTATGACACTTACTCCATAGATAAAATCAACCACTTGGTGAGTGTCACTGCTGGTGGACCAGGAGTCCCCGAGGGCACATGTAGCCAAGTTCGATCAATTTTGGTTGATCGATTCTTCAACGCTTTCAACGCATTCTAAATTTCTGCTATCAAAATTTCTTGAAATTTCTAAAAAGTGGGTCCTGTAGCATCATATCCCACCTATCATGCTACGTCTTTCGGTACACTTTTTCGACAAAGTAACTTTCATACTTTCATACTTTGGCATATTACATTGTTTAGATTTAGGATCACTGATGAGGGTTAAGTACCCGAAACGTGCATGTCTGGTCCACGTTGCCAATTTATCTGTTCTTAAATGATGCTATTCAATATGAAGACGTTTACATCGAAGATAGCGAACCAAAAAGCATACACACCAGGAACAAAAACAAAGGAACAGAAAAAAAAAACCAATATAGAAGCATTTAATTTCAATTGGTAACACCGATAGGCATTCTGAGCCGTTTTCGGAACTGCTTCCTAGTTTTACATCCAAAGCAAATGGTGTGGTTATCTGAATTACATCTATAAAACTGCGCTAGATTTGCTATATCCAATAACATGTTGAAAAAGACATGATTTATATCATTTCAGCTACAATATGTGATGGCCAATCGGAAAATACGAAGCTTGAACACCCTTACACGAGGCATAAGTACATTATATGCACGAGGGAAGCTCCTCAGGCCCAGTTCTGTCCTACAGGCACGTGTTTTGATATCCGAACGAGGCAATGTGGATTCTGCTAGGCTAAGAATCTGAGGAAAACTTTTTAGAGCAACCCAAGCTCTTGAGTATAGGTCTTACTAGGAAAGGCATCGGAATGTATTACGAAAGTAATAGACTATTGGAGAGATTTCTTTATCAAATCTCAGGCTGGTTGAAGTATAAGATGCTCTTTTATGGGCTGCATTGAACGAACAGAATGAAAGTTAGAACGTTTAGAGATGAGAGGGGATTTTCCACGTGAAATACAATATATACTGCTTTTTGTACTTAGCTTGTAACATAAAGACTGATTTAAAGTATAATTGCAATCTCGCTCAAAGATAATTCTTATTTCTGTAATCGATTAGAGTTGTCCTTCCAAGCATTTTTATTGTGTACATTAAAAAAGAAAGAGAATATATTTCAGAGTTCAAAGATCATTTAAATACCTTGTTACATGATTAAGAGCTTTTCATTGCTTGATTTTAAACATGAAGCAAATTGTTTCAAAAGAAGATTTATAATACATTTAATTTTTGCTTTTTAAAAAGAGAAATTGTGTATAGCATTTTATTTATGGTATCATATTTATACAAGCTCATGGAGAAATAAAGATATACAAAAATTAAATATTGGCAAGAATTATGTTTTCCCTAAGGACTTGGAGGAAAAGCATGGGCCATTTTGGTGAGTTGAGGTGAAGTCCGAGATTTTACTCTTATAGCCGGAAGAACCACTTAGTTCATGGTAGATGTTTTGATTCTAGTCAGAGATTGAATCCAAGCTATATTCTTACAACAAAACGCTCCATAAACTGAGATAGACGTCTATTACTTTTAAGGAAAAGCAGTTCTACCTCTTTGCCATGGGGGCAGCTCTGGACATAAAACCCACATTCTGTGCACTAAACATGAATATTTCGGATAATGAATTATTCTCAATGGTACTTCATGTAAAAATGATTTAGAAAAGTCAAAACAATTTAGTGCCGCTCTCTCTCTCTATTTTTATTATTTGCCAACTGGAGCGTGTTCAACTACTCAAAAGCGCTGCGTGGACAAATACAGTTGGAAGGATGGTGCAAGAATTTTAACATGTTATAATTTGATGCTACTTAATGTAATGTTTGTCAACTCTCTGTGTTTCGGTATTTTGTAGTGGATGCTCCAAAGAAGTCATATTAAATAATCCCTCCAATCTTTAAAAAAATATCTAGAAACAAATGAGGGGAATCATTTTTTTATTTGATTGATTTGCAGTCAATTTGTTTGATATTATCGTCTCAAAAGGAAAAACAGGTAATTGCAACTATATAAATAGTCAATATTGAAATATATGCTCTAAAGTACCGATTTTATTGTCCGTCGATGCTCACTTTGGTGCTCTATTGTGAGTGCTATTAAGATTATCGTCAGGATCTTCTTTAACTCATATGTTTCGGATATTGAATCCTCGTCAGTAGTACTTCATATCAAACAGTTTCAATAAAGCCAAAGTGAATTTTCCTGGCGCCATCATCAATACAGAATTTTAATTTCCTCTTGCCAAAATAAGCGGCTCCAAATTTTGTGTAGGGTTTATAAAGAAGAGTATTTAAGTGAAAAATATGGCCAAAAATCGTTCGAGTGTAGGCGTAAGGAACTTAATTCTAAACATAACTATGCCGAAATCCCAGCTAAGGACAGAGCTATGCAATGAGGGAAAATCATATAATGAGTGACTGCATATCATTCAAATAAAATTATGCTATCTCATTCATATCTAATTCTTTGATGTCAACACGCCCATGAGGTCATTATCAATTAGATTTTACAGCAGCAGATTCTTTTCCTTGCCTTTAATTTCAGTCTGAAAAAATCTTTTATCTAAAGAAAAAATAATGTAAATCAAATTATTCAGATTATCTATTCTTAATGAGTACAAGTAAAAAAAGTGTATGAACTTCATTTATAGAATATCAATGCATTGAATTGGTAAATCAGCAATTTTGAAAATCTAATGCCTGATTTTAAATTAAACTTCTCAGCTTTACATTTAATCATTTTTGTGGCGCCATCTACAACTGATGCCAAAGATGATAAATATGGATAATGACTATATCCCTATAAACATTACAAAACGATAATTCAGAAAATCTTAAACCGAAGGCATAAAAAATCGGGAAAAAACAAGAACCAAATCAAACAGACAAAAACCACCACCACATGAAAAGAAGCGAACTCCCGATATGGGAGTAAGACCAGGTGCCCAGGAAGAGTCAGAATCTTCTACTTGCATGCAACACCCGTCGTTTCAATTCGGTAAAATTGTCACATCCGGTTACTTCCATTTTGGAAGATTTAAAGTATAATCTTTGGTTGGATGGTACAAATAAGAATGCTCTGCCCATATGCATTATTCAATCAATCAAACCGCGTACAAGCAGTGATTGGTGTCAACCTGTGTTCGTCATGAAATGAACGTCAAAACCCTGTAGGCGTTAAACATGGGAAATATGTAAATATAATTCATTTAAAAAAATTGTGCAATTCTACACAAATGCCATATACACTCTCAGTACTTGGTTGAAAGCCATTGCATGATAAAAACGGCCATAATGTAACACGTCTTAATATTCATAACATCATTTAAGAACAGATCAATTTGCAGCATGGACCAGACATGCACGTTTCGGATACTGAACCCTCGTCATTGATCCTCATTCCAAACAATGAAATAGACCAAAGAAAGTCAAAGAAGGGAGGAGATCTCCAACAAGACCCCGTTGCAGCATCAACAGCAAAACACCAAAACACCCGATGCAAAGTTGTGTTTACATAAAACCGAAAGACGAAAGAGGATGGGTAGGATATGGCGCTACAGGGCCCCTTTTAAGAAATTTCAAGAACATTTTGTAAAAAGAAATTTTCGAATGCGTTTGAAGATACAATCAACCAAAGTTGTTCGGACTTGGCAACATGTGCCCTCGGGGACTCCTGGTTCACCAGCAGTGACAATCAACAAATGGTACAAATGTTACACGTTTTCACACTCATAGCATCATTTAAGAAGAGATAAATTTGCGGCATGGACCAAACATAAAATACTTGATAAATATAAATAAAATACCACATAAAACACTTAAACACAGTATTTTTACTGTTGCCAAAGATTTGTTAGGTTGGAAGATCATCAACTTTATCACATACAGCAATAAACACAGATAAGAAACATGAAGATACTATTATAATTGTTAAACTGCACATTGAATATATATGGTCGACAAATCATGAAGCTTTAGTTATGAACAAAAAAAAAGCTTTCAGAATTAAGAATAAAATGATGATTGATATAATCAACAAAGGAGGGGATCTCCAACAACACCAGGTTGCAGTACCCACAGCAAAGCCCCAAAACACTCAATGCAAAAACACAAAACAGACAAGCACAGAAAGAGACGCATAAGGGACAAGGAACGTCAACGCACAACACAGAAACGTTAAACACAAAGTACCACACATAAACCAACGAGACCAATAATCTAATCAAAGCCACAATAAAATGAAATGTTTAGGTATCGAAGCAATGGAATGCCGTCTAGATCGTTTTTCATAAATTCTGGATATTTTTCTGTTATGTTATTCTGAATGTCAGTCGGACTCCTCGGTTGATAACATATATGAGCTCGCTACAGCCGGCAGAGCACGGACTGTATTACTTACGCCCTCTTTTGATATCCTGATTTTGTTTTATCCTGATTTTGAATGCCTTCGGTTTCTGATTTTCTGAATTATCGATTCTGTGCTGTAAACAGGGATATGGTCATTATCCATATTTGTCATCCATTTACATATTCATCTGTGTTGTTTGGGCCCCTGGGTTTTGCGTTCTTGTTTGTGTGTGGTCATCTGACAGTGAGGAGGTTGTTTTACACCACAATTGTACGTTCTTGGAGACCTCTGGGTAATCGGAAAAATTGGGAGGGTTGTGCGCGCGTAATCCAAGATAACTACAACTTCTGCTATTTCCGTGGCAGATGGCCGTCCTAAGTCGGCATCGGTTGCCCATTGGTCTCGTTGGTTTACATGTACGTATAGTCCTTTGTGTTTGATGTTTCTGTGTTGCGCGTTGACGTTCCTTGTCCCTTATTCGTCTCTTTCTGTGCTTGTCTCCTTTGTGTTTTTGCAGTGGGTGTTTTGGGGTTTTGCTGTGGGTGCTGGAACCTGGTGTTGTTTGAGATCCCCTCTTTTGTTGTATAATATCACATTTAAGTTTTCATTTATTTCAAGTCTTCATGGATGAAATTGGACATGCATTGAAAGATGACGATAAAATGAAGCGTCTTATTTATGTATGAATTCAAAGAATAATTGGATTGCAGTACTACATGTATTTGATACAGTAAAAAGACTTACGTATGCATGATTAAAGTAGACTCAAAACGAAGTATTGAAATGTATTTATGAGGAAGTCTGTTACAGTTATTCTGACGTACTACTATGAATAAATATCCAACAGAGGTACATGTGTTATAGTTTCAGTTATACATATTTGCACTTTCTCGAGAATTAGCTATTTAATGCTATTTACGGGTGCAATAGTGTCTTCAACGTAAATTCAATTTCAGTCAGATATATCATAGTTTCGATCATACATATTACATAATATGTATTTTATCCATTTTTAGTTAAGGTATGCACTTTACGGCTGCAGTGACCGGCATGCTAAAAATACTCCCTTCAACGTAAGTGTTCCATCCTGTATGGAAGCACTGGTACATATTCTCTGTCCCGCGTTCACAATACACTGAATTTATCATGTTCTTACGACCTCTCATACTGTGAGGATCAACCTTTATGTATTTTGGAATTCCATTGCTGGAACAGAAAAAAAATTGAATGTAAAATGTTTTGTACACTTCAATTTATGTATTAAGCAGTATAAATGAATGAAATCATTTTTTGTTTGGAATGAATTCTAAAACTAAATCCGTTTACATATGTTGTTTTTAATTTTGTAGGTGTTTCATTACAGAAATTATTAGAATAGAATTTCTTCTATCCCATAGGAAATGTCCCATGAGGGTGGAAATGTATAATAAAACATTTCAGGCATGATATTTTTAATCTTTTCTTACATGTATCCCAACGATCTGCAGAACGCTCTTGCATGAATTTCATCCCAAAGGGTAGCAATAACAATGTACTCCTCGTCGTCTTTAGCAAAAATAACCTCACCTTCATGAGTCTGATTAAGTGTGTTTTGTATTTCAAATGCTGAAAAATTAAAAATACATGTACAAATGATAATTAAATCAAGCGTCAATATAATAGAGAGGTTTATATTTCTCTGCGTGTAACTTGCGCGGGAACGTCTTATGTACAAGTTGAACTACACGTTACTGTTGTTGAGATTTCTTTTCAAAGACAACCACTGGTACTTGTGATTACTTAGTGAACTTGAGATGCCTTTTGGATAGGTGCAAAAAGGGAACGCTAAGGTCCATAAAATCTATGTTCAGATAGATAACATTCTGAATTCGTTGCCATACTTTTCATATTATCTTAAAATAAAACGGATGAATACTATCTTGAAATAACCTTGCCTTATATTTTAGCTCGAGAGGAAATACCTGCGTAGTGCGTACCCGGGTAAAATTTCCTAAAAGAGGACAGGTCGGGATCACCTTAACCTCTATCAGAAGACAGTTAGCCAAATGTGGGACTTAACCCTGGTAACTCAAACATGAGAAACAAGCTTAAGAATACAGCCACTTCGCCAACCTTAACACGAATCGCAGCGGTCAGCTCCATGTAGAGCCGAGTGTTTGGACGACTATCATGACGACTATCATAACGACTAACATTTGCTATTGTTTGGTATCGGAAAATGCCACATATAGTGAACCAGGCAGTTTCATTTCGGATATTTAACTTCCATCGGTGCTGCTTCCAAAAAAAAAAAAAAAATATTAGCTCTGCCAAAAAGGGAAGCTATATATCATTCTGTTAAGTCGGCAAGTGGCGAAAACAAATTCTTTTAGAAACAGAACTCGGTTGCAGAACCCAGAACAAAGCATAGAAACTCACAAATACAAAAACACAGAGTGGATGAGCACAACAACACAAACGAGATAAGGTGAATCAAACACCAAATACATAATTTAAATACTAAATATAATAATGTCGAAAGGTTCCAACTCTCTACCTTCTAGAAGAAAATTCCAAACCAATTAACATGCACCAGACACGTGTTTCGAATATTAAATTCTCATCAGTGATGCTTTCAGTGGAACCACCAAAAATAATTTCAGTAGCTCCCTCTTTAATTTTTTGAAATAAGATTTTTACATTTACATTACAGAGAGCGCGCGGCTCCAAATTTCCTGTAGGGTCGATTCAATAGCATATCCAAATAAAATCTATGTTCAAAATAGCATTGGAGAGATGGTGCTAAGATGTTGAACTCCTTTAATTTCGATGATATTTATCGGTAAAATGGCTGGTTTCCGAAATAGCAAAAAAATATATATGATGTCACATTTATAGAAGGCAAAAAACAAAGCTTCTTTCAGGCGACAGAGCTGGAAAGAAGTAATTGATACACTTGAAAAACATCAGGCCACGGGGAACGATTTTAACTGCTCCACACTGCAACGTGAAATAAGTGTCTATATTAATAATGTCGAAGGGTTCCAACTCTTCCTTCTAGAAGAAAATTCCAAACCAATTTACATGCACCAGACACGTGTTTCGAATATTAAGAGTCATTCTCTGTAAGCATCAAAATATTATAGTGGGGGTTGGAAATCGCATGTCTCAGATTTTCATAATTTTCATCGTCATAGGCAAGTTTGACCCCCTGACCATGAAAATGGTAAATGTTTTGGAATTTTACCAGCTGTTGCCATGGTAACCATGCATCTTGTTTTTGGCCAGAAATGGAGCTTGAAATAGTGTAAAATTTGCCATATTCAGGTATTATTTAAATAGTAAAAATCTGGAATTTGCAAAATTGTTAAGATATTATGACAAACAATGTACCTAGATCTTTTATGAAAAATATAAACTTTTCTACAATTTTTGAGGGAAACCACATATTTCAGAAGATAAAGTTACCATATTTTGACCTTTTACAGAAATTCAAAAATTCACATATTTTGGTAAAACATAGAAAAAAATCCCAACACAGGAACAATGTGAAAACTAAGTCTCATGAATCAATAATCATTCATTGTCAAAATATAAAAAAATCCAGAATAATTGTGTTTTTTGTTTAAAAAAAATAGATTAAGTTTGAAAATGGTCACCATAGCAACATCACACTTTTTCGTTATTCGTTATTTCTATTTTGCCACAAGAATCTTTAATCATACTAGACGAAACCAAGCAAATATGGTACTAGATAAAAGAATGCAATCTCTGAACAATTTAAATGCCCAAAAGGTCAGTGTAACAATAAGCCTAAAAAAAACAGTATTTTAAGCAATTTTTCGTAAGTTTTAGAATTTCAGGATGATATAAATTGCCTTTAAGGGTTATTTACTGAATATCTCTTAACCAGTAAAGCAATTTGTATAACTTCACCAATTTGTATAACTTCAACACTTGTTATTTGTTTTATTGCAAAAAAAAAAACTTATTCAATTCTCCATAGCAACGGACCTTTACAGCACTACAAATGGATGAACAAAACACGAAAATGAAATATTTCTCAATTGTTTTCTCAATTTTCTTAGTGAAGCTTAACACACTCTCTATATTTTGATGACAAAGAAATAGTTTGTTTTAAAAGAAGTCGGTATTTTGTTTGTGGTTGTCATGGCAACGATGGTATCTTCAGAAGCTAGAATAACGTAATTCAAGTACTTTTTCATCATATTTAGTGCTTTTGTTGATATAAATTGACTTTGAGAGATGTGTACATGTACTCAGTATTCATTAGCCAGCTAAGCAATTTCTTCAAAATTTCCTCAAAATAATTCATTTTCTTGAGAAAAGCCTAAAAAATTTTCCTAAGCAACGGATAATTGCATCAATTTATCTGCAAAAAAACCCCTCAAAATTATAAGATATTTCTTTTTTTTTTCTTCTAAAGTTTTTCTACAAAGTTTAATACACTTTCTTTTTTCAATTAAAAATCGAATTATCCTGCAAAAGAAAGCAGTGTTTGTTCTGCAGTTGCCATGACAACGGTATATATGGAAGCTAGAATAACATTATACAAGGAATTTTCATCATTTCCAGTGTTTCAAATTAGTATAAATTGAGTTTTATATTAGGGATATTCATTGAATAAATCTGAGCCAGCTAGGCAATTTCTTCAAATTTCTGTGAAATTGATTTATTTTTGACTGGTTTTCTTGAAAAGCCGTAGAAATTCTCCGTAGCAATGATATATTGTAACACTACACCTAGGAAAACTCCAAAATATAAGATATTTCTCAATTGTTTTGCTTATGAAGAAGCTTAGCACACTTTCTTTTCTCTATTCAAAGGAAAACATAAATTGTGGTTAAAAAAGGAGGCAGTATTTGATTCTTGATTGCCATGACAACTATATATCATGAATATCATGAAGATAGAATAACATTATTTCAGCAAATTTAATCGTTTCTTAAGTTTTATGCTGATATGTTTAAGTTTTACGAAATATTATTTTATCTTAATTTCCAAGCAACATTCAAAAGAACTCAACGCTGATTTTTTTTTTTTTGAAAAACCGTATGTAGGGACAAATGTAAAAAAGAAATTCGACCAAAATTGTATTTCTAGGTCATCTGGTTACCATTGCAAAATTGAGCTTATTTGAAGCTCTATAATTTGGTCTATATACGACATTAATGGTAGATTTTTGTATGCATCCTAAATATTTGGACATAAAAGATAAGCTCACTAGTAGTGTCTGATATTGTACAAAAGGCTTGTTACCATGACAACTTAATTAGCTAATTTTGATATATTGATTTCAAAATTCTGTTAGTATTTTCCAATTGCACTTCTCTCTTAATGGGTATATGATAAGAAAATGGGACTTATTTAAAAAAAAAATGAGCAAATTTAAGATAAACCCACTTGTTGCTATGTACATAAATTACCTTGGCAACGGTTACTATGATCTATAATATTACCAATTTTGCAACTTAAGATTTATCTAAAAAAATTGCATCATGATGAACAGATAAAAATTGTTGGATCATATCAAACACAAAGAGCTCTTTCAAAAATATATCTTACCATGGTAACCATAATTCAAATCATTTTTATTAAACAGAAATTTTCAATCCCGGGAAGTTCAAATTCAATATCAATAAAGATCAAGTAAGCCTCTATCAAAATACAAGAAAAAACTTTCAAATAATTAATGGTTGCTTTAATAATTTGGCCATACATTCTAAAAATAAGTATTTTTGTTGCTTTTCGAAGCCTTTTCCTAAAATAAAAACCAAACATGCTTAAACAACCTTTTTTACATATATGATAAAGCAAAGTCTGAAATTTATATTAGATTTTTAAAAAAATCAGATTACTTAACTTTTGATGCCCATATCCAAGGACTCAAAGTGGGCCTATGTGCAGTTTTAAACAATCGTTCCCATAGCAACGGGCTATTTCCTGAATATTCTAATAAAACTATCTTTTATGTAATGAAAGATCTACTTGAATACATTAAGTATCATCATTTTGAATTAAAATTCAATCATCTAGAAAACAAAGGACTCTAAATATTGTTTAAAATTGCTTTCATTTTTGCGATTTGAGGTCATGTTGCCATAGAAACGAACACAATGTTAAACGTCTTTAAATTCAATAGCATCATTTAAGAACAGATAAATTTACAGCATGGACCAGACATGCACGTTTCGAGAAATCAACCCTCGTCAGTGATACTCAGTCAGACAAAGAATGTGAAAGTTATTATGTCCAAAAATGTACCGAAAAACGTAGCAGGATGGGTGGGATATTATGCTACAGGACCCACTATTGTAATATTGCCAAAGAGTGTGAAAGTGACAAATATGGATAATGACCATATCCCAATACACAGTACAAAATCGATAATTCAGAAAATCATAAACCAAAGGCATACACAATCAGAATAAAACAAGAACCAAAGCGAACAAAGAAAAACGTTATTATGTCCAAAAATGTACCGAAAAACGTAGCAGGATCGGTGGGATATGATGCTATAGGACCCTTGTGTGAAGCTACCATGTGTGTTTTTATACCAACTTGTCAACAAATTTGGTCACCAAGAGCTCTTATTGAGTGACTCATCTACAACCATTACACATAATTGAATGCAACCTTATAGGAGGCAAGTACTCAAGGTTCTTTACCAAAGTTTGTGTTTTTGTGATGGTTCTTAGGGCACTGATTGTCTGACTCGTTTCCGACATCTCAATTTTTTAAATTATGCAGCACTGCTGGAGATGAAAACTTTAGGAGAGGGGTAGCATTAGAAAATCATCTGATTCAGGAATCACTCCTGAAAGGATTGGACCTAAATGAATAAACATTGGTACCCTATGCATACCAATTTTTATCAAAAACCTCTAAGCGGTTTTTAGAGGAGAAGTAAGATATGTCAAGAGTTAACGGACTGACGGACAATGAGGTGTGACAAAACTTCTTTTGAGCCTTTGGTTCAGAGGAGCTAAAAGAAATTACATAAAGATTTGTTTACAAAAGTAAGAAAACAATTTAGAAATACATGTATATCATTTTCCTTGAAATTTTCCAGATTTAAATATAAAGTGTTGCTTTCAACTGTTCAAATTCAGGATTTGAAGTGGTGTTGGAAGATGCAATAAACATTTAGTAAAAAATTAAAAATCGACAAGAGACCTTGAAATAATGATGACAAATTGCTAAATGCATATGACTTTATCTTCATATTATATGGTTACCAAAGCAACCTTTTGCCAACAGTTGACCACTTGCACGTCATTCTATTGTTTTATTTTATGAAAAAGAGAGATTATTTGTAGTAATGTTAAGAAATAAATCAAAGTCATTGATAATAAATTATCAAGTGTTTCATTTCATTCTATATCATGATCTGTTGCGATGGAGAATTCTTTTAGGTTTCTCATTTGAACCGGTTCAAAAATGATTAATTTGAAATAATTGCACATCTGATGAACAAGCTACGATGAACTTCCCTGAAAGAGAATACGAATTTATGTAAAACCCTTATAATGATGAACAAAATGCTCAGGATATGAAACTTTTGCTTTTATTAAATGAATAAAAAAAAGATGGTTGTTAAAGTAACCCGTTACAAAATATTAACATTTTCTGGATCCTACTTATGTTTTAATATGAAAAATGTTCAAACTGTGTTACAGTACATCATTTTTTGACAAAACTGAAAGTAAAATTGACAAATACATCAAATTCTTTGATAGTTTTGATAAAAAAAGTGTTGCTATCCTCCGTTGCTATAGAAAATTCTATAAGATGCTTCAATACAACAAATTCAGTAATGAACTCATTTAAAGGCATTGCTTCGCTGGTAAAGTAAGGTAAAAAAATCTTAAGTGAATTTATATAAGTATTAAACTCTAAAAACGATGAAAAACGCTACAGAGATGTTTCTCTATCTTCCAGATATATAGTTGTCATGGCAACCACAGACAAATATTGACTTCTTTCGTACCGCAATTGGGGAGGGGGGGGGGGGGTTAAATAAAAAGGAAAGTGTGCTCAGCTTCATAGACAAAATTAAAGAAAATCTAGAAATATCTCATGATTTTGAGGTTTTTTTCTCTGGATATATTAATGTAATAATCCGTTGCTAAGGAGAATTTATAAGGCTTTTCTCAAGAAAATGAATCAGAAATGAATCATTTTGAGGAAATTTTGAAGAAATTGCTTAGCTGGTTAAGATATAGTAAATAAATATCCCTCAAAGTCAATTTATATCAGCAAAAAACGAAATTTAATGAAAAAATGCTTAAATTTTGATATTCTAGTCTCTGGATATACCAATGTTGCCATGACAACCACAAACAAAGTACTGACTACTTTTAATACAAACTATTTCTTGTCATTGAATTCGAGAGTGTGTTAAGCTTCACCAAGAAAATTGAGAAAACCATTGAGAAACATCTCATTTTCGTGTTTTGTTCTTTTAGTTGTAGTGCAGGAAAGGTCCGTTGCTATGGAGAATTTTGTAAGTTTTTTGCAATAAAACAAATCACAAGTGTTGAAGTTATACAAATTGATCAGCTGGTTGAGAGATATTCAGTAAATATCCGTAAAAGGCAATTTATATCATCATGTAATTCTAAAAATTCCGAAAAATGGCTTAAAATACTGGTTTTTAGATGCCTATTGTTTGGTTACCATGGCAACCAATTACTTAATACCGACCTTTTGGGCATTTAAATAGTTCAGAAATTGCACTCTTCTATCCAGTACCATATTTGCTTGGTTTCGTCATGTATGATGCCAGATTCTTGCGACAAAATAGAAATAACGAAAAACTGTGATGTTGCTATGGTAACCATTTTCAAACTTGATTTATTTTCTTTTAACATAAAACATAATTCTGGATTTTTTATATTTTGACTATGAATGATCACTGATTGATTTGACTTAGTTTTCACATTATTCCTATGTTGGGATTTTTTTCTATGCTATACCAAAATATGTGAATTTTTGAATTTCTGTAAAAGGTCAAAATATGGTAACTTTATCTTCTGAAATATGTGGTTTCCCCCCAAAATTGAAGAAAAGTTTATATATTTTATAAAAGATCTAGGTACATGAAATGTAAACAATTTTGCCAATTCCAGGTTTTTACTATTTAAATAATACCTGAATATGGCAAATTTTACACTACTTCAAGCTTCATTTCTAGCCAAAAACAAGATGCCTGGTTACCATGGCAACGGCTGGTAAAATTCCAAAACGATTATCATTTTCATGGCCGGGGGGTCAAACTTGACTATGACGATGAAAATTATGAAAATCTGAGACATGCGATTTCCAACATATTTTGATGCTTATAGAGAATGGCTCTTAAATTCTCATCAGTGATGCTTTCAGCGGAGCCACCAAAAATAATTCAGTAGAACCCTCTTTAATTTTTTGAAGTAAATACTATTAATAAATAAACCATCAAAATCAATTGGGGCAACCAGTGCAAACTTAGGAAGGATATGCCATTGTTAAGGCCCTGTGGCACTACAGCGTTTGACAGCAGTGTGTAAGGTCGCTGGCTAACACGCTGGATGATCGTCATACACGCTCTGGGGACGTTATGCGGACGTTGCGAGGACGCTCTCACACGGAGCTAGAAGCTGTCGAACGCTACTGACTTCGAAAAATTTTGTACCTTCACAAAATCGACAGTATGTGTCGAACGTATTAGTTACAAGCTCCGCGACCGTTAGTCAAGCGCAATGCGACACGTTGCACGAACGTTACTCACACGTTGATACACGCTCCGAACACGCTCGTAAAATTAGCTTGACGATAGTCTAGCGTTCGCGCTGCTTGTTTATAACGTGCACGGAGCGTGTCTCTAACAATTGCCTGGGGTTCTGAGCGTGTACGAAACGTTCGAGTAGCGACCAAATAACTGCCAATAGACAAATCGATACTAAAAAATGTTTTTGAAATTCAAGTTGAGTCACATAAAAGGAAAAGAAACTTTTAATTGATTATCAATTTAGGTATTGTTTATATTTTTTTTACAAATTGTTAAAGCTTCGTCACAAAAAGTACAAGAAAGTTTTATCATGATAAACTGAAATCTCTGTGTAGTGACATCATGATAATTTCTAGTGAATTGATATGATATATGTAATAACATAAAGACAACAGAAGCGACGAGGAATGAGAAAAAGGTACAGAAACCATGCAAGGCCATGGATTGGACATCTAATGTTCTTCTTTTTCTTCCCCTAGCATGCATTACAAACATTACAAACTTTCCTTTTCTGAGTAGCAAAACCCTTCATTGCCAGCTTATGGCGTGTTCATATCTCAGTTGATACGCTATGACAGAGCAAGTACCAAATATACGGATTTTGTTCTGAGAGCAAGGCGTCTTTCAGATAAGCTTCTCAGTCAGGAATTTGTTTGTGACCGACTAACATCGTCACTGAGGAAGTTCTACGGTCGATATAGGGAACTCGTCATACACTATGATGTCCCACTCTCCAGAATGGTGGATGATATTCTGTCATATACCATTTGAACCATCCAACCAAAGATTGTACTCTATGTTTTCCGAAATGGAAGTAACCGGATGTGACAGTTCTACGGAATTGAAGCTGCGGGTTTTGCATGCAAGCAGGGGATGCTTACTCTTCCTGTGCACCTGGTCTCACTCCCATATCGGGGGTTCGCTTCTTTTCACGTGGTGGAGGTTTTTGTTTGTTTGCTTTGGTTCCTGTTTTATCCTGATTTTGTACATTATGCCAGCGGTTTCTGATTTTCTCAATTATCGATTTTGTGCTGTATACAGGGATATGGTCGTTATCCATACTTGTTATGGAGTTTCCTCGTATAAACAATTGTTAACCACTTCAGCGCAAAGTAACTGAAAATTCTCATACAACGCTCCAACACGCAATCAAAATGCTATACGAACGTTGCGCGATCGTTGGGCTCACGTTCCGCGTACGTCAAGATAACTGGAAATGCGTTGGAAGCACGTTATCGTACGCTGACATACGTTACAAACACGTTACACACACGCTAAGTAATCGTTCTGCAGTCGCTGTCACACGTTAGTCGTGCGTAAGACAAACGCTCAGAATGTGGCTTTCTTTTGATCTTTTATAACCGACCTCAGCGTTCGGCAGCGTGTTGTTAAAAAAAATCACACGCTGTCCAGAACGCTGTAGTGTGACGTGATAAGGCCTTAAGTAGCAAATCGTATAGTTATCTGGATTACGTGCATACAAATCTCCGAATCCAGTTTGATCTATCGTTAACAAGGGGACCTACAAGATATGTCAGGTTATGAACAAACATGTCGACCATTTGAAATTGAAAAAAAAACTTGTCTAATGCGCACGCTTTTCATTTTCCACATAACAGCGTATTCCCATCGGTTGCCCATTCATAGGCCAGCCTGGTAACCACTGCAATCCTTCACATTGTCCGAGGTTCTCTTCTTTGCCTGTACATCCCGTACTGCCGTACAATGACTCTGTTACTTTGCAAATACCATTTATACAGGTGTTGTTCTTGTACATTTCACCTCCCGACCTTCAATTTTATAAAATGCAATCAGAATATCCTAATTTAAGTAGTCATATTACCGTCAAAAAAAAAAGGATATAGATAATGATTTTAGATTACGCGAAGGATATTAAAGAACATCTAGAAAATAGGTTTTATCAATTTATTAAGAATATGACTGTTCCTTACAAAGTTGACTGAATAAATTTTTTTCTTGATAAATTCATAATCAAATATTATTACTTTAAAATATTCTTTCTATCAGACATATCTTAGCAAAACCCAGTCAAATATGGTGAATTTGACAATGCTTCAATTAAACTGATCTCTTAGCAATGCATTAATAACCATTCTATGAAAAAGAAACGCAAAAACCTGACAGACAGATCGATGCAGGCGCGTAGCCAGAGTATTTTTAAGAAGCACTTTCCGTGAGGGAATCGCTTTAATTGATGACCCTAATGGTCCAGAGAAAACCCTTTGTAAGTATTCAAGGGGTAAAACTCCGGATTCTAATTGATTTTGCACATTTCTACGTTCAAATGACAGTTTGTGTACTTTCTTTAATTCTTTGTTTTGCCGAACGAAGTGGACGCATGTGCGTACTTGCGTATGCCTGGCTACGCGCCTAAGATGAACAATATCTTTATGATGAGTGTATATGTTGAACGTCTTCAATTTCAATAGCATAATTTAAGAATATATAAATATGCAGCATGGACCAAACATGCACGTTGCGGATACTTAACCCTCGTCAGTGATCCTCAGTCTAAACAATGTAATATGGCCAAAGAGTGTGAAATTTATTATGCCAAAAAATGTAACAAAAGACGCAGCAGGATGGATGGGATATGATGCTACAGGACCGACGTTTTAGAATTTTCAAGAAATTTTGATAATTTTGAAACTATACTTCCATATAGCAGTATTCAGGACAGACATTTCTTAATGGGGTACCCCGACCACCATGTTTCTAATAATGAGTCCTAATCAGTACTACTCTAGCAAAAAGGATTCATGATTTAGTGAGGCGACCTCTTGATTAATTCCAACAATTCAGGTATCTTACTTGTTGAGTGAAATTCCCCGTAGTTTCTCATCAGCAATTACAATAAAAAATGCGACTGTGACAAAAATTACAAATTATAAATCACAGGGATGGTACAAGGATGTTCAAATGTCAAAACGTATCAATCTCCAAAATGCATTTTGTAACAATTATTGTAAATAGATGTATATCTATTATATCTACACATTTATGCCATTTTCAAATGTACCTGTATCCAAGTTGCCGACATACCACCGATGCAAGTTTAGGGTCTCCGGAATAAGAAGGAACAATTAGCCAACTTTTGTTATGATAGACCTCCAGTAGTCCGCTGTTTGCATTAGAACCCTTGAGTCTTACTGGAATATCTAGAAAAAAAGGAATATTCTAGACGGTATCCATTATAATGTATATATTGTTCAAAAAATTTCAGAGAGCTTCGAGTTTGTTTTACGATGTATAACCTATTTTATGTTGCATTTATTAGTTTGTTTGGATCTTGTGAGGCAAACTAAGCTTATTACGTCTTATCTCATTACATGTATGTAATTTAAAACATGCCAATTACTCTGCATGCGCGGAAACAGATTTTCCCGAAGGTGGGGGGGTTGAAGGAGTTAACTAATTATTAATACGAAACAAAAGCTGAAAAAATTCTGGGGGAGGGTCATGACCGACATCACTTTTGATAAATCAGCGTATTGCGCTTTGTTTAAGATGACATCATCCATCTGACGATATGTATCAATAAAGGAAAGCAAAACTTATAATGATCGCGCACAGGGTGTTAGTTGACGTCACCAAAGAATGAGAGGAAATTTATAAATCAATGAAGTTCGAAAACGTGTTGCATTGATCCAATTAGAAACAACAGTTACTCATTTTTCCTTATTGGTCATTCCTCAGCAGCCAGGTCCATATTATTACCTTGAATTATACGATTCGGGACTTTTTAAAAAATCTATGTTTACCTTCAGAAGACCTATCAATTGTTACTATGAATACCTTGCGGTTTCACTGGTTTCTTATTGCAAGAAATACTAATATCCCTCCTGTGATCACTGTATAAATAGCATCTCGATCGATGGTCGTGCGAAGTGTAATTTCTGAACGGACACTGAGAGATATCTGTGGCATTTATTGGACAGTCCAGGTACTTTAAAATAATTGGTCCAAGTCCTCGGTAAGACCATTTTTTCTTATATTTCATGACCAATTTTCCACCATGCCTGCCAAAAATATTGAAGCTGTATCATGAAACAGTCTGATACATTTGTTCGAATCTAAAAAAAGAACATATTGAAGAATTCTGTGCAAAATAATACATAGGCATTATAGGAAAAAAGATAATCAAACATTCTATATTATTCGAAACTATTTTCGGGAATTTGATGTCTTATTCGATTTCAAGAAGAATATCAGTTGCTGTTGTTGATTCTTCGCGCGAAGCCGTTCTATAGATCTTGCACTGAGCTGAACTAAGAAGGGGACATAACCAATTTTATCATGATCTATCTCATATACATTTTTATCTCAAAGAAGGAAAAGAGGTACAGTCGCCGATAATTTTAGTACTCCACCAGCTTATACAACTCATAAATGCAAGATATATTCATGTAAATATTGGGGCTCTTCATGAACACTGCAGATATTTGAATAACCTGCACTCTAACCCTCCAGTTTTATTCAGACATGCAGATATGATATACAAATAAAGATACAAAGCAATTATCATGCACATGCATGCTCTTTATGTCAATGAGTTAAAAGAAGATCCTGACGATATCTCAACAGTACTCACAATAGAGTACCAAACTGAGCATCGACGGACCCCTAGCAAGATAGAGGTGGGATCAGGTGCACGGGAGGTTAAAGCATCCCCTGTTAGTTAGCCGCACCCGCCGTCGATGTCCATGCATGAAAATGAAAACAATATATATATATAACATGCACGCCACTGTCTGAGGTTATGTCTATATAGAAAGTGCTATGGCGACCATGTCAGGGAAAATATTCAAAACACACTAAGGATCCAGCTGCATCTTACTTGAATCCCATCATGGAGCAAATCATATTGGCTTCCGGATAACCAATATAGGCACCGCACACTGTCCCCCATAAACCGTCTTTATAATACTGCAGTCTCTTCACTCCCTCAAAATTCCTTCTTTTTCGAAATGGTATTGTTGGAACTGTCGATAAATGGTTTATAATCGTACTTTTTTATTTCAAATAATCAAAATAACAAAGAAGTTTTTTTTCACATCACAATTGAAAAACCATACAGATATATACACAAGACTTTTATCCAAAGCATTTGAAAACTCTATTTTTAATGAAGATGATAAACGGTCATTATCCATATTTGCCATGTATATATTAAAACATAAAAATCTGAATTACATTAAACTTTGATGAATATGCAAAATTGAACATTTTATAGTAAAACCAAGGCCATTTCGTCTTGCCTTTCAATGGCTCTTTCCTACAAACAATGCCTCCGCCACGTGCGTTACCGGACATTTTGGCTCCTGATCTGTACTTCACTGAGCAATTACTTATTGTAACAGCATCGTAAGGACAAGTTATAAACTCAATTAAGACAGTCCCAACAGTTGGTGGGACTTTCTGCTTCAAAATAGGTTCGCCACCATGTCTATAAAAAACAGCAAATAGACATGTCCGTTATTTTTTATTACAAGAAGAGTTGTGATGGTTGGACAAGGCTCTTTACAACATTTCACGTCCTTCTATCTCCACAGATATTATGTATATCAAAGCCTCTAACAAGATTGCATTAGCCTCTAAGAATCACAGCGTGCATTAATTGTAATAATGAACACTTTCTTCCTTTGTGGTTTCTTAAATTTAGCCATTTCTTATTTACATTATCTCAAATGGTCCACCTTAATTGGTTCTCTATCCATTTTATATGAACCGGAATATTCCGATGTTAAGTGGATGAAAAACGACACATATTTTCCGTGCAATGGCATTATATCCAGAATACAATTTGAAACATGAGTGAAACAAAGAGCTTGCAATCTTCATAAATAACAGATTCGATACATGCTTTTCCATCACGATTAACTTATTGATGAAATTGACAAGGGGATATTCTCTTTGAATTTCATAATTACAATTCTATACGTAGATGGTTACCTGTATCCCAACATTTTACAGAACATGTTAGCCTCAGGGAACTGTAGCCAGTAAGGATTCATTAGTATCCAACTTCCATTAAGCATAAGTTCCACGCGACCTTTATCATTTCGGCCATATCCAGATAGCCGAATTCTCCGATTTTCCTCTTAAAACATAATAATAGATTATATAAACATGATAAACACACATACATGTATATGAACTAATTGTACTTATAATTTTTAGAAGTGTTTAAAGATATATATTAGTTTTATGTTTTCGATCAAAGTTATGATATGCTTTGGAAATTCAATGAATGAATCGAAAATTTGAGGAATAACCAACACAAAGAAAAATGGATAGTTCAAAATGTGTTTAAAACATAATACGCAGACATAATGAGTCCTTGTCAATGGCACCTCAAGAAAAAGTGAATCAGAAAAGCAAAGATAACTTCACCGAATCTGCACCCATCCTTCTACGTCTTTAGGTACATTTTGGACATAATAACTTTGACATTCTTTGGTCACATTACATTGTTTAATTGAGAATCACTGGCGAGTGTTAAGTACCCGAAACGTGAATGCCTGGTCTATGGTGCATATTTTTCTGTCCTTAAATGATGCTGTTGAATTTGAAGACGTTAACATTCGTAGAGTCCCATCGGTTAATTTCTGCATTTCAATTAATCATTCAGTCTAGAGTTAAGTGAGAAGCTTCATATGTTAACAAGGGTCTACTCGGAACCCTTTGAATGAAATATTTGGTTGAAACAACATTAAAGGGATCCAATTTTCAAGAAAAAGTGATTCAGAGAAGCAAAGATAATTTCGCAGAGGTCCCTCGTTTAATTTAACCTCTGCTTTTTAAATAATCATTCAGTCAAGGGTTTAGTAAGAGGCTTCAAATGTTAACAAGGATTAACTCCGAAGCACTTTAAATGAAAGATTTGGTTAAAAAAGCATTAGAGGAATTCAATTTTAAAATTCTACAAATTACTTTTTTTCTTTAAAATCGTAAAAGTTATGATATTATAACGTAATGGCTTACTTACCCTCGACAGGTCCATCGTGACACCTTATGGCCAGATCATGACTGTGATTACAACCGCAACAAAGATTGCCAAAACCATTATGAGAGCACAAACTAAAGTCGGTCGCATTAGGTGGGCATTGTAAACCAGTAACCATGACTGGTCCTACGTCTGTTTGACCGAAGTGAAATTTATCCCATGCATTGTGCATAATTCCCCCGAATCTGCAAAAATGAAATAAATGTATAGCTCAACCAGGAAATTCGAAATCTCCGAAATGTCTATCATAAAGTAAGTTAAGATCATTGCATTTATGAAGATTGAGTTTATATTGTGAAAAACGCATATGACATGAGAAAAAATAGGAATTAAGAAAACAAACAAATGATTTATCACCGTTCAATTGCTAATAGCGAACAAAATAGCTATAATAAAAACTGAAAAGGCAGTCCAGCGATACGAGACAATCGTATGAGGCCCCAAAGAACTCTTTTGTTTTCTATTCAATACGCTGTTCAAATAGTGTAGCCGAAATGGAGAAAATCAAATCAAATACTGAATAGTTGAGGGGTGCAATTCTTGATAAGACCGGAAATATGTGCCAAAAGAGAAGTGTTAGGCGGTTCATGAGGGAGGAATATGTAAGTTAGTGAGAAAATTGAAACAGCATCGATACTTGTCCTTCTCTTGCTCTCCTTGCAAATACCAATCGTAAGTATTTGAGCAAATGTTTAGATATTTTTTAAAAGAAAACGTACAAAAAATAACAACAAAAGTTCTTTTACCTGAATCCAAACGTATTACAGATGGTCGATATTTCATTGTCCGTTAGTCCGTTTAAACAGACAGTTCCCCAATATCCGTTCCCGTATACTTCTATCCTGCCCTCTATGAGCGAGGTTGCAGCAAAACGTATCACTTTATCTGGAACTAGTGAAATCTAATAACTTAATGCAATTCATTTATTTTTTGAGATATGTAAATTGATTTTTCACTGAAAGAGGAGATGAAGGAAAATTTGGATATAAAAAAATGAGGTCAAAATCTAAATGATGCCAAAATTTCTGTTTTCATATTCGCTTATACTAATGCATTTGTGTTATTTGATGCAAATAATGAACCTAGCTGCATACACAAAAAGGTTGTTGTATAATTTTTCGATGGATTGATGCAAATTTCATCTTTCAATGTTTGTTCCCTTCGGTTTCTCTTTTTTACCTCTTTATCCAATACCACGTGATCATAAAAATAACCAATCAGAAGACATACTATTAACTGGTGTTCTTCTGCAAGTGACTCCGGCAGGATAAATATAACTATGTTTGTATATATCCCAACCAGAGCAGTCTTGTAGTCTTGTGCTGTTCATGGGACAGTCAAGCTTGATTAAAGGTGAATATATACGCCTTCTCCCTCGGTAACTGTATTCACGAAATGAATTTCCGTCATTGATCAAGAACCGAGGTTCCCCTCCGTCTCTAAAAGTAAGAAAACAAGACAACACGGACCTGGTAAGAAATAAAGGTTTCAGTACTTCTAAGCCGTAAGACATATTTATCATTGATTGAATAGTAATGGAAGAAAACTGATTCCCTACATCGGCAATATAAACAAACAATGCTTGTAAAGATCATACAATTTTCCTCCATTTCCCTGTGTTTTTAAGATATGTTTTTATCAATTTATCAAGCACGAAAATGTTCACTCGACTAAAAACTATATCAGATAGACAAAGCGATAAATGCCTAACCCTTCATTTTTTTGTTTTTGTTTTTGTAAATTATTTTTGTTTGCGACAATGCTCTTTCTCAAAATAATCTATATTACCCGATTCGATTATTTTCCATTCATACGGATACAAACGTAGCATCAAAATGAAAAATGAGCGAAGTATTATCGTGGCAAACTAACCTGACTGGGCGAAGCTTATTTTGACCAAGTCATCAGAATAGTTTACTTCTGACCAGGTGATATAAGCTATCAAAACTACAGGTAATGGGTATTTACTCTAGTAATTAATACATTAATCCATAACTTATCTATCCTTATATAATTATTGACTTTTGATGAGGTCTACTCGTGACTATACAGACCTGGTCAGGTATTGATTGAACGAGGCCGAAGGCCGAGGTTAACCAATGCCTGACCAGGTCTGTATAGTCACGAGTAGACCGAAATCAAAAGTCAATAGCTGCTTTATCAAACTATCAGGATTTTATTAACATTTGCATTGCAATGATACGCGATGTCAAAGATCAAACACTACAAAAGTCAACACACGCGCTAATCCCGAGTAGACCGCTTTGGAGCGTTAGCGGTCAACTCACTCTTAGGTACACTCTATCAAACAGTGTCTCCACCAATCAGAAATAAGCAAAATCGGCAATAATTCCTGATCATTTAATAAAAATTGTAATTGGCTCGTCTCATTGGCTTGATTGAATTGGATCCGCCTGGTCAGGTGACTTTGCCACGACAATCAGTGTGTATAGATACAATAACCTCATAAACCGGGTCTTGGTTGGGATCCTCTGCTTACGTTTAAAAACAACACATACTTATATCAAAGACCCAAAGATAACATGCTGTCTTAAGCGGTGGTCACAACCCACTTTACGTGCACGTACGTTCTGTCAACGTGCAAAAAACGTAGGTAAACCTTGGGTACCGGTACGGTGCCCAAGCCTTGTCAGTACGTGTCCCGTACGGCCTCCTTGTGGATTTGGGAACACGCTGACAGGACGTAGCAGTTTTAGTGCATACATAAGTTTCGCTGCGTCCTATCTGCGTGCTGTCTATGAATTCAATAAGAAGTAAGACACGCACGTTGTGAGTACATTGCAAGTACGTGTAACGCACCTTCGACACAAGGAAGTGAGGACAATGTGCATTAGCAGTACGTGTAGGTTCGACATCCCTACAATAACGTAGAAGACATACGAAGAAAGTACGTTGTATGCAAGTTGCACGCAAGTCGTACATGTAAGAACGTACAACGCTCTTAATTTTTTTGCGTAACATATGATGCATGTAACCACCCATATAACTTTGCGTGCGACGTGCCTTGACGCACTCCTTCCCTACGCTTGCCACTTGCTTCCTTGTGACTTCGGAAACACGTAGCACACGTATTCTCCACATACACGCACGTCCAAAAAGCACGCAAGGCGGGTTGTGACCAGGGTAGATGTAGTTCTGCAATAACCGTGTCTGATTATGATGTATTTGAAATAGCCGCGTTAGATTTGATGTTAAATGTTCAAATTCAATAGCATCATTTAAGGACGGATAAATTTGCAGCATGGACCAGAAATGCACGTTTCCCTAGTCAGTGATCCTTACTCTAAACAATGTAATATGGCCAAAAAGTGTAAACGTTATTATGTCTAAACATGTAGATCTACCGAAAGACGTAATACGATGGGTGCAATACATGTATGATGCTACAGGACCAACATTTACAAATTTCAAGAAATATTGGTAACAGAAAAGTTGGAACGTGTTGAAGAAACGATCAACGGAAGTTGAAATAAGTCAAAAATTTATTTAACATCGTATACATTTTAGATGTACACATGTATTTCTTCTTTTGAACTGAAGGAATATTGTCTTAGCTCTCTCAACATGTAAAATTGACAAAAAGTACCTGTAGCCTAATAGTCTACAAATCAAACTGGCTTCAGGAGATTCCCATGTGAGCATCTTAACTCGGTTCCAGGTTTTATTGTAGTAGATCTCTACACGTCCTTCGCCGATATTCCCTCTCGTAGAATCAACTAAGCGAACAGGTGGTATGGATAATTCTACGATCAAAGCATGAAATGAAACCAAAATCAGACAACATTTTCTTTTGTCAAAGGAAAAGACATAAGAAATTTTGTCAATTACAATGTGTGAAAACAATCTTTGCCTTGTATTTGATTTTGCAAAAGAAAAAAACCCCTTTATTCTTGGTCTGCGACTATCAAATAAATCGCATGTTGAATATATGCAAAGTGCTAAACTCACAGGGCTTAGGAATCGTAGCGTAGTATATAAAACCCTAAAGGATTTCTAGCAATCTGGATTCGACCGGTGCAACTTTTAGGAAGAATTTCTGATTTTGAAGTCTTTATTATTTTGAATTCTTTATTCAAACATAATTGTACAGCCAAACGAAAATCCGTATCAATTAGGTCGTGGTAAAGGGATCAGTCTGTTGGAAGGTACGCTAGAAAGCCATCCTTGGGTTTTTATAACAGACTTGTAAGTTTGTGCAGAGTTAAGGATTTGTAACTTATCATCATGTCCCACTTGTAACTTAGCATCATCTCCCACTCATCCTGCTACGTCTTTCGGTACATTTTAGACATACTAAATTTCACATTATTTGGTCATAGTACATGGTCTAGATTTAGGATCACTGACGAGGGTTAAGTACCCGAAACGTGCATGTCTGGTCTATGCTGAAATTGTATCTGTACTTAAATGATACTATTGAATTTGAAGACGTTAAACATTAGCTATGATAACTCTACCCTGTGGCTAATCGTATGTTTTTGTCATCAATAAAAGTACGAATGTATCAAAGGTTTGTCTCACGTTCTTGTCATTCGCATAACACGTTTTAAATCGTCTGGAGTAAAAATGTATGCACTGCATATCAAATAAAAATCTGATTTTGAAAACAGATTGAACAAAACACTTTATTTGATTTTTAAATAATATCTTACCATTGAACGTAACTTTTGTAAATTGAGTAATGTTTCTGGAACCAAATGAAACAACACACATGTAAGACCCGGAGTCATTCAGTGTAGGCTTTTCAAATATTAGTTTCGAAACATGCCTCCTCTGTCGGATATGTGACCTTGACCTATCTTCCAAGCAAAACAATCCCTCAGCTGTCCGAAACTGTGTATGTCTCATGGAACATGGGGTATTTTCCAATGCCTTTTTGTACCACTGAGTAATAAAAATATGCAGATAGAGAAATCTCGTCAAAAAGCATTTCAATGGAAAATATGTAAACATTTCTACATGTATCTCATTTTAAGGGATGGTCGTCAAAGAGGACAAATATGGATAATGACCATATCCCTGTATATAGCACAAAATCGATAATTCAGAAAATCAGAAACCGAAGGCATACAAAATCAGGATAAAACAGGAACCAAAAGCAAACAAACAAAAACCTTCACCACATGAAAAGAAGCGAACTCCCGATATGAGAGTGAGACCAGGTGCCCAGGAAGAGTAAGCATCTTCTGCTGATATGTGATATAAGTCACCACAATAGTCCAATTAGAAACAAACTGCCAACTATTCCACTTGCTTGGCAGATGGCCATCGTAAGTCGGCACTGGTTGCCCATTGGTTTATGTGTGGTCTTCTGTGTTTTGTGTTTCTATGGTTTTTATTTGTGTGCCTTGTCCCTTTTGTGTCTCTTTATGTGCGTGTTACAATGTAGCTTTGTATTTTTGCATTGGGGTTTTTGGATTTTGCTGTGGGTGCTGCAACCGAGTGTTCTTGCAGATCCCCTCCTTTCTTTTACCCAAAATCAGATTATGTCCCTTACCTGAAGTACGCTAATTACAAAAGAAATAAGATCTTCAACCTTTGCAAAATATTTGTATAGAAGAGGGAGGGTGTCCGTTGCTCGAAACATTCATTTCAATTGAAGAGAATATTTTCCTTTCGCTGTTCAGTCTAGGCATGACTTTTTAGATAGATTCCAAAGCAAATTGAAAAAAAAAAGCTGCTGAGAATAATATAATCTTACACCACCATGAGGGAGGGATGGCGATTTCTCAACCCGAGTGTACAAATTTTGCAAGTCCATGACGAGGCTTGCCGAGTCATGGACAAGCAAAATTTTTACACGAGGGTTAAGAATTAGCCATCCCTCCCTCATGGTGGTGTTTGATTGTTTTTCTCCCACGTAATCGACTATCTAGAGTGTCTGTTATAATCGCCAGTTTGCCTTACTTCCATAACGTCGCTTTGGTAGCGATGACGTCAGAGGATGAGATCGATGACGTCAGAGGGTGAGATCGATTTATCTCACCCCAGGGACATTTGAGAGTTCTCAGTCTCAAGTGGGAGAAGTATATGTCTTATATGTGATATTTCTCTGATGTTGCAATGACAAATGTCGAGATAGAAAATATTTTGTACAATTTCATGTTGATGATAGAATGTAATACCTTTTCTTATGTTATATCGTAATTATTTCAAATAACTTACATTTATTTCTGGAGCTTCATCAGTCTTAACTCTGCATCTTAAGATGGTCCTTTCTCCCACTGTTCCTCCATATGCATTAACAACAGGATACAAAAGTTCAGCTAACCCATTATATCTGTATTGATTATCTAATGACAAAAAAGGACTCATTAATTATCTCTTGAATCTAAACCAATGCAAAACAAGTGAATCTACTGAATTATTAGCTTAAATAATAATACGGAAGTGGTGCTCCAACTCTTTGCTTTCTTCAAGAAAAGGGGTAGGTTCACTAACTGCCAAAATCGGCCCTAAATTTTTGCGAAAAATAATTTTAGGAAAATTATGATTCAGTATCTCTAACATTTATCTCAAATACCTGCCGATATAGAAAGTAAATATTTTTCATTGTCAAAACGTCACGTGCGTTAGTTATGACGTTACATTTTGACGTCATTTACCCTGCAGACGGAAAATGAAGGAAAATCGCCATATTTTTTGCATAAATCTTTAAAATTAGTAAAGGCGCCAACCCTCACCCAACATAAATTTTATGTTGATCGAAAGATAGATTGCAAATCTAACTTTTTATTTAAAAATTATTTTGGGTTAGGGCTGGCGCCCTACTTATTTTCATAAATTTTGACCAAAATTATGCCAATTTGTTGCGATTTTTCAGCCTTTTACGACTTTAAGCCATCTTTGAAGCCATATCTTTCGGCGTATTGCACGTAAATTGAAATATTTATTTGGTATTTAAACAACCACACATTTAACTTCCTTGATACGAAATACAATCGAAATCTAAAACATTCTAAAATTAGGGCCGATTTTCCATGTTCCCGAACCTGCTCCTTTCAGATCAATTTTAATGCATCGGACGCGTGTTTCGGATAGTAAATCCTAAGTAATGGTACTTATTAAATGCCGAAGTTATTTTCTGACACAGCAAACTATTTACCTATTAATGCCCGTTTGTGTGGGCACTATTTACCTATCAATGCCCGTTTGTGTGGGTACTATTTACCTATTAATGCCCGTTTGTGTGGGTACTATTTACCTATTAATGCCCGTTTGTGTGGGTACTATTTACCTATCAATGCCCGTTTGTGTGGGTACAATTTACCTATCAATGCCCGTTTGTGTGGGTACTATTTACCTATTAATGCCCGTTTATGTGGGTACTATTTACCTATCAATGCCCGTTTGTGTGGGTACTATTTACCTATTAATGCCCGTTTGTGTGGGTACTATTTACCTATCAATGCCCGTTTGTGTGGGTACTATTTACCTATCAATGCCCGTTTGTGTGGGTACTATTTACCTATCAATGCCCGTTTTAGTGGGTACTATTTACCTATCAATGCCCGTTTGTGTGGGTACTATTTACCTATCAATGCCCGTTTGTGTGGGTACTATTTACCTATCAATGCCCGTTTGTGCGGGTACTATTTACCTATTAATGCCCGTTTGTGTGGGTACTATTTACCTATTAATGCCCGTTTGTGTGGGTACTATTTACCTATTAATGCCCGTTTGTGTGGGTACTATTTACCTATTAATGCCCGTTTGTGTGGGTACTATTTACCTATTAATGCCCGTTTGTGTGGGTACTATTCTCTCATAGTGTTGCTTTTGGAAGGAATAGTGCCCGAGCGTCAGCGAGGGCACTATTTACCTTCTAAAAGCAACACTATGAGAGAATAGTACCCACACAAACGGGTATTAATTGGTTTAGAGCATCACATGACTGTAGAATCAATTAATTAATTAATTAATTAATTAATTAATCAATTGCAATTTAGGCGAGATATCAAAGAAAAGTGTTCTTTATTTCCCCCTACTTCGCTTATTGCTATTTACATTCATGCATTGTTCATGACGTCATAATACTTCCCAAGGGACGTTACTCTGTAAAGCAAAAAGCAATAGTGCCCGGGTGCTGGGCACTATCCTCTCATAGTCCCCGCGTGCTTAACCAATGAAATTCCGAGGATTTATCATGTGATGCACTAAATTTCAGTAGTACTCTCTGGTTTATTTTTTGTGCAATTGATTTGCAGAGAACGTGTGGCTCCAAATTTTGTTTTGGGTCGATTCAGTAGCATAGTTAAAGGCCCAAACTCTAAGCCCCGCCTTTGACCGTTTCGGGCATTTTCTAACTCACGGACTTGTGACCGGTCAACTGTGTGATAAACCAAGCGTAAAGACGTGTACGATCGGTTGTTCAGAAGTATCATGGCTTTGGTATTAGCTTCATACATCAATCTACAGATATTTCATGGCTATTTGAATTTGATGAGAATTATTGCTATATTCAAAAAGATACTGTTTATATATTTTTTTTATGAAGAAAAATTACATGTTAATTAATACGTTAATGTTTATAGGATAAAAAAATTCTCATATTAGATAATTAGCAAATTATTGAGATCAGAGGAAAAACGTCATTTTAAAATTGGTTATGACAAACTATCTGTGGCCACCAACGACGAACTTCAGCGAACACCGGAAATAAGCATTTTCACAGTCAAAACAAACCAGCCTTTGTCGAAAAAAAGTTTTGTTCTCTCTCTCTCTCTCTCTGGACGCAAAAATATACGAGTACATATTGGCAAAAGATTTTTATTGTCCCGCGAGAGCGAGAAAGTCGAATGACACAATTTCGATCAGTTGACTCTTTTGAATATAACATTTCCCACTAATTTAGATAGAAAATTATTCTATAAAATGTTCCTGTGTTAATTAATCAGTTTCCTTTTTTCCAATTCTTTTACAAGCTTTTTTTCTTTCAAACAAACAAACTAACGAAATGTAGTCTAAAGTAAAGTCTCAACATTTTAATAAAAATATATAACTCCTTTCCTGGCTCCTGAAACTATAAATATGGCTTCTTGCATAGTATCTTGCTTATGATGTAGTGTGATAGGAAAAATAATTATAGTTATTTACGATTAGATTTTCAGAAAAACAATATGTGAGAAAACCAAAGACATCCGATAATGCAAAGAAAAAAATGCTAGTTCCTGTTCTGGTACTTCAAACGGTTCCAAACAAGTCCTTAAAAATGATTTATCAATGAATCATGTAAAAAGGCATTTATTAAGAATTGGAATAAAACGGTTAGACTATAATGCCGTTTATATCTTTTTCAGTTTCAATACTCTTAGTGACCTTGGTGTTGATTGACCATGGTGTACATATGGGCTGTATAGGAAAGCTAGATCTGTCGAAAAGAACGTAATAACTATGTAAGAAGCGGAAGCGAGCCAGAGAAAATGTTTAAATTGCTGACGGCAAAATATTATCAACACTAGTACTTCCAATATAAATTCAAGTTAAAATTTTCAAATATTATGGCAACAAAAGGGAAATTGGGTCATATTCTTATGAAATATGTACATTTATACATAATTTCTTTTGAAAAATTCCAGGGGTGATACGGACCCCCCCCCCCCCCTCTTGATCCGCGCCTCCAAAGAAAAACAAACAAACAAACAAACAAAACAAGAAACAACAACTTCATGGCTTTTATGAGGATAGCCTAATAATAAAGCAAATGTAACAAATAAACACTTACTCCCCTCCCCCTGAATTCCAAAAGTAAACCGGTGAATGCCAAACTCAATGCCAAATCTACAAACAATGCCTCACAAGTTATTCACACCTTTTTCAGTTATCCTGCGCTTCTACATGTATAACAATCATCCCCTGTGCGGGGAGATGCGATGTCTTCACACCCTGTAAGACCGGATACATAGACTGTGTAATACGCCCATATAAGGTCACGTGACTATATCCGTACGATGTAAAACCTTCCCCTTTACATGAAATCTATGACCAAAATAGCATTGGAGGGATGGTGCTAAAATGTTAACCTCCTTTAATTTCAATGAATTATTAGCTTCAAGTAACATTTTGGACTTCCTATCCGAAATATGTATGACTTTTTTTTTGTATGTCTACAGGACAGTTTATGGCTAACTTTAGACGGGGCATATTACGATGTATAGTAGAATATGGAGGTTTTCCAACTATTTACAATGTAACTTCCCGAAGAAATCACAAATATGGATATTGACCATATCCCTGTAAATAGCACAAAATCGATAGTTCAGAATATCGGAACTCGAAGGCGTATAAAATCAGAGTAAAACAGGAACCACAACAAACAAGCAAAAACCTCCACCATATGAAAAGAAGCGAACTCCTGATACGGGAGTGAGATCAGGTGTCCAGGAATTTAAGCATCTCCTGCTTGCATGCAACAACCACCGCTTCAATTCGGTAGAACTGTCACATCCGTTTACTTTAATTTCGGAAGACATAGAGTACAATCTTTGGTTGGATGGTTCAAATGGTCTTAATAGAATGTTTAACGTCTAAAAATTCATTAGCATCATTTTAGAGCAGATAAATTTACAGCATGGACCAGACATGCACGTTTCGGGTAATAAATCCTCGTCAGTGATCCTCAATCTAAACAATGTAATATGACCAAATCTGTGAAAATATAGAATATCATCCACCATTCTGGAGAGTGGGACATCCTAGTGTATTACGAGTTCTCCATATCGACCGTAGAACTTCCTCAGTGACGATGTGAGTCGGTCACAAACATATCCCTGACTGAGAAGGTTATCTGAAAGACGCCTAGCTCTCAGAACAAACTCCGTATATTTGGTACTTGCTCTGGCATAGCGTATCAACTGAGATATGAACACGCCATAAGCAGGCGATGAAGGGATGTTGCTACTCAGAAAAGGAAGGTTTGTAATGTTGCAATTTAAGTCGTCACGTTTGTCATAGAGTGAGGTGTTCATGTGAACATCAGTGTCGTAGGATAACATTATGTCCAAATAGGATGCTGAATTCATAAAACGGAAGTGTTCCATCTATATACCTTCTTTAAGAGAATTTTCAAACCAATTCCCATGCACCAGATAAAAACAAAACGCGAAGTATGGCTTGTAAGCCCGCATCGGCTTACAAAAGTCTTTGATTGGTTTATGTCGTTTGCATTTTTGTTATGTAATAAATTTGTTTTCACATTGTGACTCTATGGATATTATTTATAAATGTATCATTATCACTTATGTTTTAATAAAGCTATTTGCTATTTTCGAAAACCAGAGTTACTTCCCATTTGAGACGGTATCTGACGTAGACTGATTATGACGCCATCAAATTCTATGCTTACAGTCCTAAAAGTCTGGGAAATGACGTTTTGAAATCGAGGTTATCATACCATTTTCATGACGTTACAATGGTTTTACGTCAGATACCGTATGTAAGGGGAAAAACTCTGTATTCCGCAAAGACCCAATATTATTGTTCTTGTTGTTCCCCTTTCTCGAATGTGCCACAACGTCGTCATTTTGGGGATATTTTGCTTAGTATCTTTATTAAAAAATCTGTATGTTCATTCCTTTTACAGATTTCTTTTTTTTTATTGGTTTAAGTGTGTGCTTTGCATTTCCTCAATTATTCGGTTTTCAACAGTTGTGTTGTTTAACATGTTTTCTCTTTAACGTTTTTTAAAGATTGATAATAAATTATTCATACAAGTAAAGGAAAATGATAGCGTTATTCCTGATTTCATTTTATGTGAAATTGGAATAAAATGACCAACACAAATAATACATATCTATAGAGTATTTGCGTTTAGAAATCATACAAATGTATTTCATTAGCTCAATCAAATCAAATAAATGCTTTTTGAAATGGGTTTTCTCACCTGGAAGCCTATATGGTTTATATCCGTTCGTCATGGTTAAATAAATCATTAAAAGAAAATAACTTGTCTTAATCGGAAACATGGCGCCTGTACCTTCTGAATAAGGTTTTGTTTCTTTACATTTGCACTTACTTTCGCATTGAGAAACGAGACCGGAAGTACTAACGTAAGCAAAAATTCGCCTATTTAAATGGCCTTTGAAGGCCATTACTCATTTCAATTGTTTCGATTCAGTTGGTTCACAGGAAAAATGCAATCAGGTTGTGGTTTTAAGACCGAACTTCACTCCACATCTTAATGACATTGTATTTTATAAGTGGTCTAGATTTTATGACCAATTGCCCACTTAACCAAGTATTTAGGTCAGAATTGACTTGTAACGTATTTCGCCTTCATTAGTTAGATATTTGTGTACATTTTTATCTAAGGTTTAAGCTCATTCCATAGTAATTCGTTTAAATCTTATTGAAACTACAATTATCATGAACAAATGCAAATAGTATGTTATTCTTTAACATCAACATACTGCTAACATACCAAAAACAATATACGAAATGTATCCAGGACTAAAAATTACCACATAACCACCATATTACGATACCATGAATCCCAAACAAGAACGAATTTTTCAAAATTACAATTCTTATCTTACATATAACCTGGAGTCTGGACTCGGGCCAAACATATGTCAACAGGGTCACAAGGAAGTCGAATGGATAGTTTTTATCTGGAACCCTACTCTAGAGTAGGGTTGCAATTCCTGTTTTCAATTGACCCCGTTGCTCGACGTGGACCAATAATACGTTCTGTTATAAATTGACCTAAATATTGAAGGTTGCGCATCATAACGAGGGACGATATCTTCTAAATCTTGTTTCTGGTGGAGTCGAGACTCCAGTTACTTAAGTTTTATCGCAGCTCAATGCCGACTCTCTGGAAGCAAGAAACACCATCCTTATAATGCGCATGCTTAAAAGATTTATGTCAATCTGTTGGTCAACAACTATAAACGGTAGAGAGGGAATTGAACACTTGATTAGCGACTCTTCAAAAGAATGTAGTTCTAGATAAAAACGCAAAGAGAAGATCACCAACAAGACCAGACTACAGCGAGTACAACTGAACATACACATGAAACCCGAGATGTTAGATCATTGTGTGTAATGTTTAATACCAATTCTCTGTAAGGACCAAAATTGGCTGGCCACGGCATGTCATGGGTTAAAATATCTTATGGCGTTATTAACGATATATTCGAATTTCATCCTGTACTATGTAGACATTGGTTGCCTTCCTTTTAATATGTTGCATTTCATTTCTCAATTGTCTATTACTTGAAGAAAACGCGTACGAATCATCAAACGATTTTTCATACCATGAATATGATCCTACTGTCACCATACGGACACCCTGCATGATACTTGACCAATCTACAGCCTTGTACCAGCGCATTGTTAAGACTTGCACTCTAATTAACTGTGCCGACGGGACATCATGATATGACGAAAATTCAAAAAATTCAAAACGCCATGAAAAGTCTTCAGAGAAGACAGGACAACGACCACCTGTCGTTTCTGAATGTCCGTCGTACTCCGCAGGATAACATGAAAGAGCTCGCTGCAGCCGGCAGAGCACGGCATATATTTCGCCTCCTTCTCAATATCCATTTACATATCACCTTTTTTTGCTTACGCCTGCATTTTATTGTCTTGTTTGTGTGGTCATCTTACTGTAATGACATTATTTTACACTACGATTATGCGTTCTTCGTGACGTGTGGGTAACCGGAAAAGTTAAAGGGTTGTGTGTGCGTATTCTTCTTCAGTTTTGCTCGTACCCTGTGAGACAGCCTATGTGAGAAACATAAGTTATCTCAAAGGCTACATCATCCAATCATTAAACGTCATATACCAATCAGCTGTTCTAAACGACCAATCAAAGATATCGTACTAAAGACGCGTGCGGCTTTTGAAAGTTCTTCCGGTAACTGGCAATGAAATGTTAACGAAGCTTGAGTTTGACGTCAGAGGACTATCATGTGATGTTGCAGACGTGGAACAAACTATTGTGAAATTCCAAGTATCAGTAAGAAAAGCACGATTGTTTCTAGTCCAACACTGTTCTCTACCGGTTAGCATTTTGTCTCGACAATGCGTAGTAACCGTTGTCAAGGAGTAACGACAAGATCGTAGCTACTTAGAAATAAAGAAGAAATAGATTCTTTCACTTTCTACTGAGTGAGACATAGAAAGGGCAAGGGGTAAGGGCAAAAATCAGCCCAATTTCAAAAGTGGGACAGACGTTGAACATTGAAAATACAGGATTTACAGAGTATAAATCAATTTAACTTTCGAGAATCGGACATCCCGTTGCGATTCTACACTTACGTGAAGACAGGATGGTAAGCTATATTTTAGACTGATTTTGACGTCATATGACGTAACGATTATATTGTAATGTAACATTATCTGTAGTTAATTTACTGCTATATTCTAATACTATTTAGGCTATTAATATATTGTGTTGATATACTGTCAATATCACGATATAATACTAGTATATGTACATGTACACGGTAGGTTTCACTTTAATATAATGAGGGGTAATTGGGACACCCCTTTGTTGACTTATGGAAATATTTAAAAGTGACATATTAATGTTATAATTATGATACTTTTCACCAAGGCCTTAAAAAGTATATGTATTTCAGGTTACCCAGCAGACCCTATTTTACCCCCCCCCCCCTTTTTCCGGCTCAATTTTTTCTCGTCCGATTCATCCCCAGAAGACCAGCCCAGATGAAGCGGAAAAACGAAGCCCCCCCCCCCCCTTTCGCACAAAGTCATTGATTCAGAATTGTTTGGCATTATTTGATTTTTTTTTCAGCTTACTTTGCATTCTGATATCTTTGCTAATGCGTTTGAATGACGAATTATGAGAGGTATGAGTGGGGTCCGATCCCCTCTTTGTGGTGGTCAACATTTTCTTTTCTAATAGAATTTTTTTTTCTTGTATTTGAAAAAAATTGCTGGATAGCTACCGCTCGCCAGTTTCAAGAATTACCTCGCATTTCTCAGTTTCAATACAACCTTTTGATGCACTCCTTATCAAAAAAAAAAAAAAAAAAAATATTGAAATAAATAAATAAATAATTCAAACAGACCCATTGAAATGGGATTGATCGTTGGCTACAGTACCGCTCAGTAAGACTTTTCTTAATTTTTATCTCCTTTTTTTCTATGAACATTTTTCTTTAAAACTTGTCCTCGACCCCCTTTCTCTGAGACCCTAGATCCGCGACCGCATAGTTATATATGTTGTTTTTACATAGAAAATGATTCAAAAGTACTAGTATGCTAATAAAGTAAACATAAAATTATTTATCATAGCGCCACCTACAATACCTTCCAGTTCAGTACTCAATAATTTCTACTGTATTGCTTGCATCATTTTACAATCTGATTAAAATTTCGTAAACTACATAGGTTACGAAATAAAAAGAGCTGGAGAGCAAGGGCGAGCAAAAAACTTAAAATCTTGAATTTTCACTCGATTATTGATTGTCCGTTCTAATATGTAAATACACCAAATGGCGAGCGACAGCGAGCCAGCGAATTTTTTTCCGTGAATTGGAATAAAATCCACTATTTGTGTCTTTTTCAGTTTCTTTTCGTTTTCTTAGTGCCCTTGTTTATTGACCTAGGTGTAATTATAGGAAAGCGCAGCATCATTATACAATTAATTACCTTGTGTGAGGTAGATATAGCAGTATAGCAACCCGAAGGATATGTTATTCATCGAGGCCGCAGGCCGAGGTGAATAACATATGCTGAGGGTTGCTATACTGCTATATCTACTGAACACAAGGTAATTAATTGTTTTATTGTATGATCATGAAATACAACGATCAGCTTGATAGCATCCATTGCTGTAAGTAATGAATAGGTATTCTCTGATGGCGCGAAATATATGCATACGCCGCTACTATTATAACGTCATAACTATAATACTAATTTTAGAAAGATACAGGGGGAAATATGAGAGTTGTTCTAAATTTAGCTCTCTGGAGGTGGTTATAGCGATATATTTAGAAGCTCCAGACATGCTTTCAGCCAATCAGCGATGGACAAATTTTCCAGTCATACAATAATTGAAAATAACGTACTTGTATGCAATAAAATCTTGTCAGCGGATGCGCGCGGGCCAGATATTTTTGAAATGCCGACGTCAAAATATTATCAAAGTGAAAGATTTTTCTAATACAAATTCATGATACAGTATGTTATTTTAAATATTATGACAACAAAAGGGGAATTTTATCTTATGAAATATGACTATTAATAAAACAAATTAGCTATGGATCGAAAATTCAAGGGGATCCGGACCCCCGAACCCCCCCCCCCTCCCTTTTGGATCCGTGCTTGATATGCAACTGTACATGATTTATGTACAACTACATGTACAAGGCGTGAACAAAATCAATATACATGTATGCACACAATACTGACGCGCTGTATCCGTTTGGACAATTTTCATTAATTTCTATAAAACATGTTCAATTAAATGAAAAGATAATGAGACACGGCAGATATTTTATCCCGGAATTTGCAAAAATAAGTACGTCTCGTGGACAGGAAATAATACGCGGTGGTGTCTATTTAACATGGCCTTCATTTCTTAATTTGATATGAGATAAATATTTTTTTATTAAACGGAGGGTTGTATTTCACATCTTTATTAAATATGATAGTTTGTGTGGTTGATTTTTGTGTGCGCTGGAGGAGGGGTTGATGTTGTTTGTTTAGTTTTTCTCCTTTTCTTTGTTTCTTGTTCGTTTGTTCAAGGTTTTTTTTTTAGTAATATTTTAATTCGTTGATTTGACATATTCTATTAATGCCGACTGTACCCTTTTAGACACTCAATATGCATATGAAATGATTACTTTGTCTTTAATTTTTTTTTCACAAATTACAAGCAAAATCAAAGCCGCGAACAGATATGACGTCACATATTCAGTATGACGTCATTCTGTCATCCTGAATATCCGTAACGTTACGAGGATAATAAACATTTGAAAGACATGTCTGTATCATTTGATTTCGTGCATGTTGGAATAAATAATCAATATCATCAATAAAAACAGAACAAAATCTGTTGAATTGTATCGATTTTACTCAAATAATTGTTGTATTATAAAAGTTAAAAGGTGTTTTCTGTTTCCAAAACGACCCGCTCGCTTGGTAACATTAACTGATTTCCTTCCGTTTTCCATGTGGCCACATGAAAACAACAGATTCATACTTTCACAGCATTTACAAAATATTTATACGGATATACAGAAAAAATATGAACTTGTTGTTTTGATGTGGCCAAGTCTAATTTTGCTATCACATGTGAAAATATATTGATTTTTTGTTCATTTCCGGTTTCATAGGTGATTTCAAAGGGAAATAACTCTAATGAAAAAATGAAATTAAACAATTTTCATGTTGAATCTATTAAAGACAAGCTTCCTTTTACCAATTTTAGTATCAATTTCAATATTTTTAAATCTTCGGAATTAGCAACAATTTTGGGCCTAGAAACCCACCGCCCCTTGCCCTTTACACTCGTGACGGAAATTTTTCATCTTTTCTCTCATTCCGCTACGCTCAAATCGGGAAAAGATGAAATTTCCGTCACTCGTGTAAATTTTTATGTCTCACTCAGTAGATCGTGATAGAAGCTATTAATCCTGATGACTATACCATTTGCTATTGGCGTGGCAGATGGCCGTCCTAGGTCAACACGGATTGTCCATTTGTCTCGTTGGTTTATGTGTAGTCTTTTGTGTTTAATGTTTCTGTGTCTTATGTCTCTTTTATGTCTCTTGTTGTGCTTGTTTAGTCTGTGTTTTTGCATCAGCGCTTTGTTCTGGGTGCTGCAACCGAGTCTGGTTGGAGATCCCTTCCTTGCTTTTGTGAGTTGTTTTATTGTACATGTAACTGGTCTTGTCCTTTTGTCTTATTCTACGTGGTATGTAAAACTATAGTGCTGTTTGTTGGGGAACTTATTTGTGATACTTAGTGGCTTCCGACGCAAAAGTTCATGAACTTCCTAGTCTCGGAGACTAATTAGATTCTGCCATGAATTTCACCACCATGTATAGAATCAAACGTCGTGGAAATAACATTGATTTTGTGGAACACAAAAAACAGCAACAACAAAAACACCAGTGGAATATGCGGATTTAGAATTTTTCCGGAGGATAAATTGTGCAGTCTAAAAAGAGAAAGGGGGGGTATCCAGCCTATGGTTTTGAGAAAAGTCATACTAAAACAGCAAAGGATTTTTGGCAAATTCAAGGGTTTTGACACCCAATTTAGATCTTTTCTTGATGGATCACTGCCTCCTTTAACCTAATGTTTAGTTATGTCGACCATATTTTGTCATCCTGCGTGTAATTGTGGTCGAAGAGAATGTTGTATCGATTTGATTTGCTTTGAAGAAAATTAAGTAATTCAAAAATACTGTGTCAGCAGTGAGATGCTGGTTATGAATATAGATCACCTGGGTACGCATTTCTAAAACAATCATGGTTTATAACACAGGTTTTGCACTCGTGTCTGAAAAATTCTTTGGAAAATCAAAATCCTCATAATCAGATTACTACTATTTTTGTTGTTGATAAAAAAAAGGATAAACTGAATACTGACCAAATTTGGTTGGCGAAGATCTTGCGATAATATGACGAAGGTCTATTAGGAAGAAACTCTGGACTGAAAACGGATTCCAATTATATTTTGTTTACTCGACATTAGCTGAGCTATTTTCTAAGACTGCTTTCCTTAAATGACATAATTGCATACTTGGCTCTTTCAATATCGTTATCGTTTCGCTCAATGTGCGACCGAACGCTTTTTGACATTTTCGAGTCTGCGCATTACGCCATGAATTTTCAATTGAATTTTTCGTCATTTTTCTGCAGAGTTAAGATCACTTTTATGGAAAAACAATATTTGCTTTAAGTAAATATTGTTTTTAGGCTGTTATAAACAAGTGTAAAGTACTGATTTCTTGCATTCGAGCAGTTTTCATATGAGAAGACTCAAAACGACGTGACCTTTGTTGCAAATTTGAATGAATATGATTACATAAATGCTTGAATGGGATATTTTTGACATATTGGTAGCATTCAGGAACATAAACGGAGAAGGCAATTACCTATGACGCAATGTCGGCAAAATGCAAAAACGAGGACGTCACGCCCGTGTAACGGAATTTTGTCCACTTTCTGGAATGCCGAAATATCCTTATCTATAGACGGCTAAATTTTAGTTACCGCAAAGAAAAATATACACTGGTTTATCTGTCCCCAACACTGAGTTCGCTTGGTCAATTTCCGTTAACGTCAACGTAACTTCCTTTCGAGTCAGTATGATACACATGCATAAGCTCCATTTACTATTGTTATTCCATATTACAACGTTAATTTGCCAATGTAACCATAAGTGTCGCCATATGTTTCGCCAAAAGTCATTTTGACATGAATTAAGTACGCTTCTACGTCAAACGATTCACGTCAACGTTTGGCATAGTTTAACTGCACGATTTAAAGCGTTTATATTGTCCTAGATGTGAATATCTGAGAGTTTCAAATGATGGTAATATCAGATAACTTGACAGGTGTTCTGCACCCAACTACCTTTAATTGGTTAGAATGTCAAAAAGAACACAGCACCAAAATCGTAACGATGATTGTAATCGAAAAGGGAATACATTTTTGGCATTAGAATACAAAATAAAGTATATATTTACGTATATATCTACACATATGCGCATAGAAATAGTATGAGTTTGTGTAAACACATAGTTTTTTTCCGCTAGTATAGTTTGATCTTTCTGTATTATTCACTAAGGTCCTGTTCACTAAACCAAGAGCATCCTGTTTTTGAGATTTTCTCCGAAATATACTGTTGTCATCTTCAATACTGATGTTTCTTAGCCGTAACAGAAATGACCCCCTTTCGGTTGTGCGTAGCTTAGTAAAAAATACGATGGAAAATAAAATGTCTACGGGTATTTTTAATATTAAAAATGACTAAAATGCGTGACGTCGAAACCTTGACATCACTGTTTACCATTGTTAACATAGAGAACAATGTGGCAGTGTGCTGAAATTTACATGGGAATTTCCCGTATACATTTATTTTCTGTATAGCAGCTAGAAAACAGTTGGATGGGTGAGTTCATGCACTTTGTCTGTTACGACCAAAGGGGGTCAACCTAAGAAGACAATAAATAATTGGAAAATTACTAAAACGACAGAATAAATCTCTAAAACAGGATGCTCTGGATTTAGTGAACAGGACAGTAATTACCAGAGCACCTGTTTTGGGAATTTATTCTGAGGAAGTATTCTTAGGTGTTTTCCAATAAATTATTGTCTTCTATTGTTTACCGCCTTAAGTCGTAACAGGAAATATATGCTTTCATCATTGCAACAGTTTTTAATCTGCCATACGGAAAATAAGTTGTATACTGGAAATTTCTATTTTAATTTGAGACCGCCGCCATATTGTTCGTTCTTCTTATCAACAATGGTAAACATTGACATGACGTCCGACGTCATGCGATTTTTTTCATTTTTTGCTGTAGAAAATCCCCGTAGAAAGTTTTAAACTAAACTACGCACACACAAAAGATTTCGAGTAAAGCATACCAAGGCGATCATTCCGCCAATGGAAAAAAGACAAATCTTTTATAAAAGAAAATTGCAGTGTTCCAACAAGAAACCATCTTCAATGTTTAGTGTTTTGGTGTTTCTATGTTGTGTTTTCGTGTTCCATATCCCTTTTGTGTGTGTGTGTCTGCTCCGTGTTTTTGCATGGTGTTTTTTTTTTGTGTTTTGCTGTGGGTGCTGCAAGCGAGTGTTGTTTGAAATCTCTTAATTTCTTTAACATGATATCAAACCAACTGAATGCAGCAGACACGTATATCTGATGGTAAATCATCATCAAAGTACTTCAGGCCAAAGTAATATTCAATCCCGCCAGCTATTTCAGATATATACTGAGCAAAAAAATGTTGCATGCACCCACTTTTCGTAAACATGTATGATCAATATTTACTATTCCAATAAAGTACAATGTATGTGACAGAATCCTCAGAAGTCTGCTTTTTTTTAAATCAACAATATGGTGTTTGTAAATTCATTTTTTTTTCGGATTCTTTCCTGATCCTGATAAACTAAAGCCCAGAGTGACATCATCATATTGGTTTTAAAAACAAAAGGTGTTACACTTGTTCGATATTGCTTCTTGCCCGAACAGAACAATTTGCTGATTCCCAGTCAACAGATTTCACCTTTTTTTTTCTTGAATTATATTTCAGAAACCGTCCTTATTAATTAAAACGCACTTTTTTATCGAAAGCATTCAACCAGAACAAAGAAATCTAGCATTATCCCTTACAAAAAGAAGACTCGGCCCGTTGTCACGCCTGACTGCATTCGATTTATTGCCTGACCTCGTGAGGTAAGGCACACCCCAGATTTTAAATGCATGTAACGAAAAAAGAAGTCAATGCGGCGTTTGCATGTAATAATGATGAAAGCGCCGTTTACAAACATTTACAAGATCAGACAAAAACAGCATTCTCGTATTAAAAAGTTATCGCTCTTTTAACATGTACGCTTATACTTAAAGATGAAGATGGGGGGGATATACTATCAATTAGCTAAACTTCTTCATCTTCATTATACACATGCTAATTCTATTTATCATCTTAAAAACGTAGGAGTACATGTACAACCCGTGGCACATTGCAAATATGAGAAAGTTGGTGTCTGGTTTTATCAGTACTACATACTTACATGTATATTGCACACAATAGCGGATCCACTTGACTTATCAGAAGCCCTCGTTTGTATACATCATACACTTGTTTTTGTCTTATAGTTTTTTTTGGGGGGGGGGTGGCTTCTATACATTGCCTCTGAGTTTATCATGGGTGCATATCTGGAATGTATACGATACTGAGTTATAGACTTATATCGACGTGTTCCTGTTTGTTATACTTTCTCATGGGTCCATCAAGTCTATATATAGATTACGGGGTGAGAAGGGTCGGTGAAGTTAATTTATCGCTGTTATTTTGTTAAGGTCAGGCAAGCTTTTTTGAAAAGTTTATACTTGTGAAGCATTCTAGTGTTTAATGAGTACACTTCAGTATTTTGAGGAATATAAAGATTCATCGCTATGTGAGATAACCTTTTAAAACTGGGTACTAACTGTTTTTGTTCAGTATATATACCACTATCCCACACTAAAGTCATGTAAGTCAAATGCTCAAAGAATCATTCATATATATTTACAAAGTTTCAATTGAAGATTCAGCAAATTATTTAAAGCATTTTACACCAGCTATCTTATAGCTAGTCAACGACGTGAGAACTAATTCTCCTGACCAATGTTCGTTCCACCCGGAATGGAAGCAATCATAAAGATCCTTGGACTCCCTTCCACAGTACATTTTATATATCGTTTGCTTGTTGTTGTACCTTGTTGAGTTGTTGCTTAAAGTCACACGCCTCTGATTGTTAAATAGCAGAGGCTTACCATCCCTGAAACATAATGTAAACAATAATTTGTGGATATTTAGTGTTTATTGTTGTTTATCATAAGAACATCCTTACGAAGGACTTAATTTCATTCTTTCATTTCATAATGTTTTAAAAATGATATGCAAGCCTTTCATACAGAAAAAAATGAGAAAGAATTAAATTTCGAACATTCGTAACATCAACGAATGATTACCCATGGTAATCATATTTGCAGTATGCCAATTTCCTAAACAACTAGAACTGCCCTAAAGTGGACGAATTATGCCCGCCGCGGGACCTTTCTTATAAACGGGACCATTTATGACACAACGTTCAAATTGAACATTTATTCAGTATTTATTACTTTGTCAAGAAAATTTTAGTACTTAGTATGCCTTTTTTCAGGAATTCATAACTCAAATACTATTATTCTGGTCATGAAGTTCCTTAACTTCTTACAAAGGCCCAAAGTTAAGGTCAAAGTCACAAGGACAAAAGTCACGATACAAGATTGAAGTACTCTTTGTGGTGAATATGTGGATGAAATATGAAAGGCCTATCATCTATAGTATAAAAGAGATCTGCTTTCAAATTTTCTTTACCTAAAATGTTGTATAGAGTGAAGGTCAAGGTCACAGGGTCAAAAGTTATGGTACCAAAATTTAGTACTCCTTATGGTTTATGGTGAATGTTTGTATGAAATATAAAAGGCCTACCATTAATAGTATAGAAGGAATCTGCTTTCAAAACTTTTTAACCTAAAATGTTGTATAGGGTCAATGTCAAGGTCACAGGGTCAAAAGTCATGGTACTAAAATGTAATGTAATATATATGGTTTGACAATTCATACGGAAACTCTGAGGCTGTATCATGTAAACAAGGAAGAATCTCTCTCTCTCTCTCTCTCTCTCTCTCTCTCTCTCTCTCTCTCTCTCTCTCTCTCTCTCTCTCTCTCTCAGTGTAAAGTATTTCATTCTTCTAAAGTACGAGGGCTGATTCATCTGTTTTGAGCCTCGTATAGAAGAATTTGAATTTTATCAGACATTATTTTTCTTCATAGCCCCCTTCAGTGTCTATACACATTTGCCACCCGTGCTTAAGAGCCTGAATACCACTTTAAAGAACTCCTTATCTTGACCGGTTAGAAAGCCCCCACTGCAAGTATGACGTCATCAACGGTCTGAAAGTTGATGCCAGAAATAGCTGCTTTCAGCTTTGGGAATAGATGAAATGTTAAACGTCTTTAAATTTTTAATAGCAATTCTCTGTAAGGACCAAAATCGATCGGCACGGCATGTCATGGATTTTGATGATTTTCGGTATGATAGGTATATATTAAGTACTGACCATGAAAATGACACTTTTTGGCCAATGTGACCTCTGGTTGCCATGGTAACGAGATCATTCTATTTATAGCACTGTTGGGACCATGAAATAAGCTATCTCCGGAGACTTCGTTGCCATGGATACCACTGTAGCAGCTTGTTCATCTTTATACATTCTATTCTTCCTTACTTCCATTCTTACTTAGTACACTTAGTTATGTGATATTTATTACAGGAAGCTTATTGTGTTAAGTCAAAATAAGTCAAAATGAAGCGAAAAATAGAGGTAAAAATAAGGGCCAAGTTAGTGTGTTTTTAACCATTTTCAATCTTAAATATCACAAAAAGGCACCAATAGGAGACCAATGATTTTCATCAAAGGAAATATATGTTTATTGACAAATAAAATGAACGAAAAATTGGAGTGGGTATTTTGAGAGTTTTACCTAAATTCTGTCGCCAAAGACCGTTGCCATGGCAACATTAGTCCTTTTTACTTGTTTCATATTATCTTTGAAATTGATTTTATTCCTCTTTAGAGTTACATAAGATTGTCAAAATGTATGCATGACAAATATGGATAATGACCATATCCCTGTTTACAGCATAAAAATCGATAATTCAGAAAATCAGAAACCGAGGCATACGAAATCAGGATAAAACAGGAACAAAAGCCTCCACCATATGAAAAGAAGCGAACTCCCGATATGAGAGTGAGACCAGGTGCCCAGGAAGAGTAAGCATCTCCTGCTTGCATGCAACACCCAACATGTATAGATATGACTTAAATCCTTTTCATAAGGACAATTAAAATGGTCAAGGTCATTGGCTTGATATTCAAGGTCATTTATACTTTGAGATTCAAATTTTGCATAAAATATTGATTTTTTAATTTTATTTGTTACCGATTTTAATTATTTTTTACTTGAATATTTTCATAGGTCATATTTTTTATCAAAGCAAATGAATATAAGAAAGAAAAATCTTAGAATTTATTGAACTGGAGAAATTTGATTGGAAAATATTTTTTCGTCAAAAAAAAAAAACAAGAAAATACAGATTTCGTCCCTTTTTAATCAAAATACTCACCAAGAATTTAGATAGAACGAAGATGTGAAGAAATGTTATCAATAGTTCTAAGAAACTAGTGATACGTTTATCATTTTATGGCAAATAACTGTTAAGTTCAATATTTCAAGGTTTCTAAAATATTGGCACCTTCATTTTATGAAAAATAAGGATTTTTCGTCAAATCTGGTCACTTAAAGTTTAATGACCTTGGAAATTCAGTGGGTGACCTTGAAATAATTTCAAGGTCATTTTTATATTAAAACCCCTCTGATAGATGTATACATGAACTTCTGTTCCAATATCATGTGTAGATAGTTTGATAGAGGTTGTGTTTAAATCTTTTGTATGGAAACCTTTCAGCCGATTGTTGCCATAGCAACTAAATTTGATGCTGCTTTGCATATAAAAGGACAAATTAGCCCAATAAATTTTTCATATTAATGTTTAGTTCAAAGATGATACTAATTAGATAATTAGAATTTGGACTTCAAAAATTGGTGCTTTGATGAAATTTACAACCTTGTAAAACAGTAAAAACATTCAAAAAACGGGTCTTTAAGTGCCCAAAACAGAGCCTTTTGATACCCTTTTTTTGCCAAATTTTCCATCTTGTATACAAAAGGCATCCGAGATGAATGTAAAAAACTTTACAAATATGCATAATAATAAGGATTAAAAGAAAATAATCAAAGCAATTTCAGATTAAAAAAGTAACTGTTTCCATGGTAACGAAGCCTACAAATATGCCTCGTCCTATAGATTTTCCCTATTTTTGAAACTTCAGACACGGTTACCATGGCAACGGCAACCTTTTGGAAAAACTAGGGTTGATTTACATATTAGTGCTTCATATTGAACGTCCATACCAAAAATCTCAAAAATCCATGACATGCCGTGCCAACATGTCTTAAATTCTTTGGTTCTTACAGAGAATTGCTGTTAAATAGCAGATAAATTTTCAGCATGGACCAGCCATGCACGTTTCTGGTACTAAACCCTTATAGTGATCCTCAATCTTAACAGTGTAATATGGCCAAAGAGTGTGAAAATTAATTTGTCCCAAAAAATTATCGAAAGACGTGGCAGGAGGGGTGGGATATGATGCTACAGGACCCACGTTTTAGAAATTTCAGGACATTTTGACAACAGAATTTTTCAAATACGTTGAAGAGACGATCAACTGAAGTTGATCGAACTTGGCTACATGTGCCCTCGGGTAATCCTGGTCCACTAGCAGTGACACTCAACAAGTGGTAGGGATTTCAGTCACGTGATCTTTCAAGCTGACAAATCGATCTATCGGTTACCGCACTAAACTTACCTCACGATTTCTACAAGGATTTTTGACAAAAACATATGATTCTCTCTTTAAACTTTAAAGTGATATTTATTCTTTATATATATATTGTATTTTTATGAATATATGAACAGAAGCGGTGAAATTATCGAGTTTATGGACGACAACGCACGAATTTGTACACCTCTCGCTGCAAATATCTATGGCACGAGGAACGGCTCATGGTGAATTTGAGGGTCGTTCTGTTTGTCGGCTATTTCAGCTTATTTATAAATATTTATACCATAAAACTCATGTATGGTTAGATAGATTGGACTCTCTGGTTGATAACCGAAGTTGCGCAAAAGTTTAACTCCAAATGTAACGAAAGTTGTCACATTTTTCAGTTTTCAGGGGAATATTGATTACTTTTGATGTCATCCTTTCTATTTTGCGCACTTCAATATTAAAAGTTTGAACATTTCCGATTATTTTGATATAAAGAACACCAAATTTTAATATGGTTTACCTAGCTGCATTCCGATTTTCCCGCCTCGACCCCCTTGATTATTTACTGCGTGATAATGTCTTTCATACCGATTTCACGCAAGTTATCAAGAAAGTGTTCGATTTCTTTTATATTTACTTTAAATAAGTGTAAAAAGGAACAGGGAAATATATATACATTAAACTTTCGTTTACGATAATATGAAAAGATCAACATTTTTTTTTTAAGAACTATCGTACGTACTCTAAAGGATTCGCTCGTGTGTTCTCCTTGTGTTTTTTTTTGGGGGGGGGGGGAGGGGGGCTTATTAACGCAAAAGCTCTGTTGCTAGTAGACTCGTAAGATCGCATGTTGGTTTTTTTTTTTCTTCCTCCTTTATATTTTTTTCAAAGTAGGCTTAATTTCACCAAAAAGAACAAACTTAAGGTATATCTTTATCGACATTTAGATACATGAAAATCATTTATTTTTTGCCATGGCAACCGAAATGAAGTGCTTTAAAGGCAATAATCACACATTTTTGGGATTTCTTTAAGCCGAAGTCTTAAAATATTATTTCGATTATCTTTCAAGTCAACACGTGAAAATTATGTTTATAAATCTAAGATTTTGAAAATTTGTATATTAAAATCAATGTTGGTCATTTTGTTTTAAAATGGTTACCATGGCAACGCAACTAAATTACCATTGTAATATAAAACGAATAGCCGAAGTCTTTACAAACAAAATTATGTACAGATCATTCAAATAGCAGTAAGATTATTCAAGTTATAGCTATTTCAGTACGCTGACTGACCACTTCATGTTAAATTTGAATGGTGCCACATCATGAGAAGTTTTATATTGAATACTATCGTAAATTGTGTCACAAAAATGACTCCAATCATCAAGCTTTCAACCTCATTATCTCTGTACTCGATCAACCGATTTTGATATTTTTTTCTGTAAACTGTTTCTATTACACAGAGCAATATAATGATGTAATAATACATGGATTTTAATAATTAATGAATTTTATGGTAAAATCCCTACAAGTGGTACAAATAACTAGAAAGGTTTCTTGTTGCGGTTGCAACAAGAGTGTCTTCCTCCTATACAATTTTTGGTTTGGAAATATGAAGGACGTCACATTACATGTATTTATATTATATATTTAAGTTTTCAAATAGCAGTAACATTAAATTTTCAAACCGATAATTGTTGGTGAGCAACCATTTGATTTGGGGGGGGGGGGGGGGGGGGGGGGGGGTTAGGAATTCTATTGCCAGCCGGTAAAATTTTTTCAGCAATTTTCTGAGCAGGCCATTTTTTCAGCCATTACCAGAGTCGGAGAAAAATTTTCGCCGGTTCTTCGGGCCGGATTTAAACAAATTGTCAAATGTTGTGAATGTCTGTGTAAGTTAAACTCCCCGCTGTTACAGAGTCTGAGTTAATAACCGTTCCTTCAGATGTCTCTTTGCAATTAGCGAATTTCATACAGATTGTATGATGTTTAAATAGAACCTTTTCTAGATTTTTGTGCCTATGCGTATTAGGTCTCTGGTAGATACAGCTATGTGAACAGTTTGTATTTATATTAATTAATTTTTTGACTTTAAATTGTCTGGCACAAAGGGCCAGCAAAAATTTCCATATCATGCAATGTATCCTTACTTTTGCATGGTCCGGGAAAAAAAATTGCCGGCCCTTTGGGCCGGAATATTTTTTTCAGCATTTTTCAGAGCCGGGATTTTTTTTTTGCAAATTCTTCCTGCCCCCTTCCCCCATAAAAAAGGCAAGCTCGTAGCTGTAGAACCAATTTTCTTGAGAAGAGAAATGGTAATAACAAGTTACGTTCAATATATATATATAAATACCATGAGGTTCTCGCTGTGCAGGTTCAAATTTGGACCCCCCCCCTTCCCCTTTTTCAAAGTTTATTTTGAATTTCCATCATGGCGACATCGTTCAATATAAACAGAACTGTTTTCGAAAAACGAGGAGAGGGAAGAATGTTGGAGAAATTGTTCATCAATTTGTAAATAAACCAACCGAAAATTATGTTTGAACGTTTGCTAGAATTAGAAATTAAACTTGATGTTCAAAATATAGTTATTGAAGTTTAGAAACAGGTTTGTAGGTTAGAAATCAGAATCAAACTACCACTTTTTGTGTGTAAATTCTGGTTTGTAGCTGATCTCTTCTAAATTAATCAACTGTTTTAAAATCAAATTGTGTATATCGAAATGTATTTATGAAATGCATATTCATCATTGCCGTGAAATCGGAATTTGAAAATCTCAACACTGCTTTTCTCGAGTCGGACTCGGACTACCAATTTTAGTGTGCGCCCGATCTGTTAGCTCGAAGGTGTATCGAAATACCCAACTCAAAATTTCGATGCTCATATCTTTTCAACAGTAAGAGATAGGAAAAATCAGAAAGACTAAATAAGACAGATATATGGATAAAAAATAATAATATTGAAATTTTTAGGAAACTTCATAAGCTTAATTTTTGTTTACTATTATAAGCAAAAAAGTGTCTTCCTCCTATGAACTTCAGAATTTGGAAATATGAAGGACGTTGAAGGACGTCATCGTAATAAATCGTTACAGTGTGCATCTAGCATTTCATATCTTGCATGGCTGTCGACTTTCAAAAAGAATGGAAATTGTAGATAGCAAAATACGAGATATTTAAGCTTACAAATAGCAAAACATGAAATTTTTGGTCCTTTTGAGTAATTCGACGCTCCCGTCAAATATTTGAATCTACTAAAAAACACGATAAAAAAAATAACAGAGACCAAAAATAAAAAAGACCAATCTAGCTTTTACTCCAAACGTAACGTTGGAGAACTTTCATTGTCCTAGCTTACAGGGTTCTTGAGAAATCGCTGATCCAATTTTCCACGGTTACGAAAACAATAGGTCTTCCGACGGAAGTCGGAAGACCTAATAAACGTCTTCAAATTCAATTGCATCATTTAACAACACATACGTTTTCAGCATGGACCAGACATGCACGTTTCAGGTACTGAAAGAAGTTCTCTAGTCGTGGAGATTTTCGTGTATATTACAGTTCATATCAAACTTAATTCCAACAAGAAATTTCCCCATTATGTAATCTCCTTCAGAGCTGATATAGACCAATTTATATTTTACCACCTTTTCCAATTTCTCAAAATAGCTGTACACACCGGAAGTACGTCAGAAGTGTGTAAAAGGGAACCACGTTTCATAACGCTATATATAGAAATGTACATGCATGTTGTGGATATACAATGTATGTACTAATGTACTCTTATAAATGCCAAAATAAAGGACATATCAAATAAGAGTGTATGAGTGATAAATATGATAAAAGAGCATTTAATAATGAAACCTAAATATTAACATTAAAACTACTAATGTACATATATTTTTTATATACGTACGTACATGTGTTGATATATTCTTAACGACTTCCAGAATCCTTAAGTTGATCTCAGAGAGGGATTCTAAGGCATATATAGATAAAAAATAAGGGGTCCCTGTAAAGTGCAAAACGAAACAAAAACGAAACGAAACGAAACGAAACAAATCGAAACGAAACGAAACAAATCGAAACGAAACGAAACGAAACAAATCGAAACGTAACGAAACAAATCGAAACGAAACGAAACAAAACGAAACGAAACAGATCGAAACGAAACAAAGCATAAAACTTAAAGAAAATGAGAAAAGAGAAAAAGTAGCCGAGAACGAATATTTCAAGACAAGATCAGCATGTAATATTGCCTTAATCCAAGAGTTCTACATTTGTAAATAGTGCCGAGAGGGTTTCTTGAAAGAGTCAAAGTTGACAATTAAAAAAAGTAAATGTCAAATGCCATTCATGTATTTAAGAGGAATAAAAGGTAGGGGACGCTATGACGCTATGACACCGTAATGAGATCATAAAACGGGATGGGGGCACATTTCAGGAAAAAAAAATCTTATCCTTTTTCAAACGAAATGTGCCCCAAGTTTTTAATTGTTCTCATTTTTTCTGGTAAAATTTTAAAATACACATAACGGAACAGTTCCGTTTCCTCTACGCTAGACTCCTCTCTGCTAATATTTTTCCGTCTATGACGAGGTTATTCATCCCATTCACTCTCCTTTTTAAAAAATGCAATTGTGCTATATACCGTATATATTATGTTTTAATCGTCAACTTTGATTCTTTAAAAAATCCTCCAGCCACAAGAACTAACGGTTGAAGGCAATAATGAGGGGATGGACAGGGACAAAGGGAGGGAGAGAAAGGGGGCGGGAGGAGAGGAAAGGGGGCGAGAGGAGGGACAGATGATTGGGAGGGTAACAGTAACCAAAAAAAAAAAACATTAGGAAATTACTTTTAATATAAATAATCTTGCTCTTATGCGTTCATGTACATAATCTCTAGAGCTGGGCGGTGCACCGAAAATTTCGGTGCTTCGAAACTAGCATTGTCGGTTCGATGCACCGACGTAGAATTCCAGATTTCGATTCGGTTCAGACGTAATTTATCAAAGTAAACTAAAGTGAAATAGTGACCAGAAAATGTTTGAAATTGCTTAGAAATTATATCTAAGAAGGCCAAAAAGTAAGAAAAGAGCAAACATTCACTTGTTGCTCCGATTTAGGTGCACTTCCCCCCACTTGCAGACCTCCCATGAAAAGGAAAGTGAAAGTAGCTGTACTTTCGCTTTCCGTGAACTGGTCAGAGGAAGCTTTGTACAAGCAGCAACAAGAATAAACGGGATTGTAGTTGCCAATTATCATGTAAGGAAAGCTATATCCACTGCAATATATACTGTGAGACATGTCAATACTTGGTTGTTGAAAAATGAGGTGTTGAAATTTGTATTTATATTTCTAAAATTTCTCGCAGTACAGGTATCAGACCCCAATTATTTTTTCCTATATATTCCTTTGTAAAACGTACTAATATGACGATTAAATACTCGAATCGCACCACCATTTTTTGCTTGAAACTTTTATATTTGCTAGATAGTATCAAAATAAGCTCAGAAATGGATTCATGCAAAATTCTGTCGCTTAGTAGACTTTTAATATCATTTTAAACCCGAAAGGGGGTATCTGTGGCTCTAATGTTCTACAATCTATCAATTCTAGAGCCTCATAACACATCTGGCATGGATGATGCAGTATCATTCAACATGCTAGAATATTTTTTTTCAATTCATCTGCGACTCATTGACGTAAAAAACGAATCATCTAGCGTAAAAAGAGTCGTAGAAATTAAATGTAAGAAGACGAGGGATTGAAATAATCAGGAACTATTTGCGTGGTCAACGAACATTCAAAATTAATTGTGGTCTGTAATCTACACGCTTTTGTGTTGGAGCACATGCATTCACCATAATTGTGGATGTAAAACTGATGAAACCCCCACACCTTCTTCAGATTATTATGCGAACTATTATGCTGTATAAGGTTAGACTAAAGTGATGGTCAAATCAATTGAGATTTTCTTAATTTTTTTGTGAATTTTATCCATTTTTATATTATTTTGTGCTTTATCTCATTCAAATGAACCGAATCGAAATTAACCGAACCGAGGCCTTGTGAATCGAAACCGAACCGAATCGAAAGATACCTGAATCGTCCCAGCCCTAATAATCTCAATTTTAAAAATTACCACGAAATTCATCTATATATACCTTTAAAAATTTTCCCGCTCGCTTCGCTCGCCGCAAATTTCAATTCATTTTTCAAATACTTCAGGCTCGCTTAGATCACCTTAGTTTTTCATCTAAACAGGTCTTTTTCCTTTATCAAGGTTTAAAAAGGGAAATAACCCAAATAACTTCACTATTGCACCAATTTACACTTTAAAGTTTAAACATTTGTCTTGACCGCCCAAGACCCCTCCCCCACGGGGAGGGGGCGGGAGGAGGAGAGTAGTACCTCCTGACCCTTCTTGAAATATTCGTTCTCGGCGATTTTTCCTCTTTTACTCATTTTCTTTAAGTTTTATGTTTTGTTTCGTTTCGTTTTGATCTGTTTCGTTTCGTTTCGATCTGTTTCGTTTCGTTTTGTTTCGTTTCGTTTCGATCTGTTTCGTTTCGTTTCGATTTGTTTCGTTTCGTTTCGATTTGTTTCGTTTCGTTTCGTTTCGTTTTTGTTTCGTTTCGCACTTTACAGGTACCCAAAAATAAGTCATCGACATGTTCAATGTACTCATTTTTGTGAGCGGTGAAAAAAGAAAGAAAGAAGAAAAGATACAAGCTAGATTTTTTTTACATATATACAGGCCCCAAGTGCCGAAAAAAGTCAGTATGTAACAACTGTTAAAGACAAATATTAACCCCCCCCCCTCCCGCCCGAATTTCCAGACATAACTCGTCACCAGAACCCCCCCCCCCCCCACCTCATAAATAACGATACGATGTTTGACGATTGTTGTAAAATAATTTTTTTATTGAATGTAAACAAATAAATGTCCATCAAATTTTTCATCAAACGGATCCGTGTAGAACATCGAAATACGCATGAACTTAAGTTTTCAATATGCAGAACATAACCTGTTACATGTTTACAAAATTTTCGATAGATTGGGGTGGGGACGTAAATTTTAACTGCGGAAGGAGTCGCGACTGAATTTCAGAAAAAAATATATTTGAGAATCGTAAACATACTATATCAAATACTTGTATATGTATTCGGGATATCTATTTTCTTATTGTTCTGGGCAACACAGTGATCATATTCTTTTGGAGCGGGGATCGTATTATTAATAAATTAAGTCCGTCTTGAATTCTTGCAATGTACCTCGGAAATGAAAATCGATCTTTCTCGTACTGAGATACTCGATCACTTAATGTTGACGAAGAACGCTCGTTACTTTCCGTTTAATTCTGAAACGATTAGAATTTCATTTTATTCGATATGCATTACATGATCACTTCTCCCGGTATTGAATTTCAAGAAAGTTAATTTTCTTCCCTGAAATTACAGGCCATATATCATTTATTTTTTTGTCGATCCTAATCATTTAAATTTTTTTTACCTTAACCAGTTTATATAACTTCAGAAAATAAACTGCATATTATCTGAAACGGCCAAAACATGTGTCGTCAATTTAATGACATTATTTTTCATTTGTCACCCTCTTCCTAATACATACGCCTTCCCGCCCTCCCTCAATCCTAGCTATTTATAAGCTGATGAGAATATCAATTTGAGATCCCATCTAGACAGGCTTTACTTAGGATTTCACATCCTATAAAATTTCGATCTCTCACCCTCCCTTCATTATTTAATATTTTTCGTGTTCATGTAAGTCTTACCGGAAATGTGGAAGAACCCCCCCCCCCACCCCACCACCACCACCTGGATGGATCCGACAATTGAATTGTACAGGCCTTTAAAAAACCAACTGATGTCTAATTTACTTTGAAAATGGTTAAACCGAAAAATAATAATAAATGTACCATATAAACAAATAGACACATGTACTATATTTCACATTACGTCATCGTGTGAATGCATAGTGTATACACACATCTGACGTCACGAATTTGTACTTTCAATTTCGGCGGAAGTTGCAGACTAGTTCTGTGTTAAACTGCTAGCTTGTTGATATGGACCTATAAATCGCTGTTTCATGGATAAACGAGACAATATATTTTTATGGAACTACCAATACTTAGTAATTTGAGTTTGTCCAAGTAAATGTAGGTGAAAATATCCACGAGTAGAGGACTTCTTTAACCCTAGTCAGTGATCCTCAATCTAAACAATGTAATATTGCCAGAGTGCGAAAATTATTTTGTCTCAAATATTACCGAAAGACGTAGCAGGATGGGTGGGATATAATGCCATAGGACCCACTTTTCAGAAATTTCAAGAAATTTTGATAACAGAAATTTTCGAATGCGTTGAGGAGACAATCAACCGAAGTTGATCGAACTTGGATACATGTGTCCTTGGGGAATCCTGGTCAAATGTGGTACAAATGTTAAACTCTTCAATGACAAATATGGAAAATGACCATATCCCTATATACAGCACAAAATCGTAAACCGAAGGCGTACAAAATCAGGACCAAAGCAAACAAACAAAAACCTCCATCACATGAAAAGAAGCGAACCCCCGAAATGGGAGTTCGCTTCAATAGCATCATTTGAAAGTCTGATGGAGCAAGAGCGGGTGAATAAGGCGGATGTTCTATCAAATAAAAGCCATAACCATGAATGGCAGCCATGGCAGTGACCGACTTGTGAACAGGAGCATTGTCCTGATAGAACACCACACCTTTAACTAGTGAGATTTCCGCGGCGCTTAAGTTTATTTTTTCCCGTAACTGTGTCAGACGTGGAGCATAGTATGTGCCATTTGTTGTTTGTCCTTTTTGGATATAATCTATCAGAAGAATACCTTATGCATCACAGAAAACCGAGGCTCACAGCATATCAATCACCCCTCGTATAGACATGTACTAGTTGATTCATAGTATTAGAAAGAAGGGAGGAGATCTCCAACAAGACCCCGTTGCAGCACCAACAGTAAAACACCAAAACACCCGATGCAAAAACACAAAAGACGAGTACAGCACGAGACGGAAAAGAGACACACGACATGTAAACATCAAACACAAAAGACTACACATAAACCGACGAGACCAATGGGTAACCGGTGCCGACTTTGGACGGCCATCTGTCACGCAAGTAGCAAATGGTGTGGTTATCCTGGATTACGTGCGCACAACCCTCTAACTTCTCCAATTACTCAGAGGTCTCGAAGAACGTACAATTGTAGTGTAAAACAACCTCCCCACTGTAAGATGACATCACACAAACAAGACCGCGAAACGTAGAGGCCACAGAGACACAGATGAATATGTAAATGGATATAAAAAGTGGGCATGCGTAATACAGTCCGTGCTCTGCCGGCTGTAGCGAGCTCATGAATGTAATCACCCGAGGAGTCCGACTGACATTCAGAGAGGACAGGTGGACGGGGCCCTGTCTTCTCTAAAGAGGTTTGGACAGGGCCCGTCATGGAGTCCCGTCGTCAAAGTCAGTCAGAGTGCAAGTCTCAAGGGTGCGCTTGTACAAGACTGTAGATTGGTCAAGTACCAAGCCTAGTGTCCGTCTGGTGACATTAGGATCATATCCACGGTATAAAAGGCGTTTGATGATTCTGACGCATTTTCGATGGTTATGCTGCCTACCTTTGATCTTTTTTATTTTGTTTATCATATCACCATAAAAGACAGGTTGTGTAATACCCATAGTAATGTACTCTGTTGCATGTATAGATCCGAATTTTAAAAGAAGTTGACTGTAATTTTTGTAAAATTTCCAGAAAGTCTTAACTAGTTTATGAAAGCGGAAACCTTGTCCTAAAAGTTTTTTGGTAATTTGTAAATTTCTACTGTGAAAATCCAAAATATCAGTACATGCTCTAGCGTACCGGATGAGCTGTGATATGTAAATGCCGTATGACGGTAATCTTCGAACATCACCGTCAAGCCAGGGGAAATTTACTATGTTGAATCTAAAATCATCCCTTTTGTCATATACACTTGTATGAGTCTTTCCGTTAACAATTTCGATATTTAGGTCCAAAAAGGGTGTTTCTGTATTTGAAAGGTTTGCCTTGTTACAGGTTAATTCTTGTGGATAAATTTCATTCTTATATAATTCAAAAGCAGGATTGTCAATGGTTAGAATATCATCCAGATACCTAGAAGTATTATTGAAACATTTCAGCTCATCAAATTTTCTTTGCTTTTGAAGATTTTGGATAAATTCTTTTTCATAAGTGTATAAAAATAAATCTGCAACAAGAGGCTAGTTAGTACCCATAGGAATTCCTACAACCTGCTTGTATAGATCCTCACCAAATCTAACATAAATATTGTCCAAGAGGAAGGACAAGGCATTACACAGGTCACTACATGTCCATGATTTGTATGATTTGTAGTCTGTCGAGGAAAAGAAACCCTTCGATTCAGATGTACAAATGTAAGTTAAGTAAGTAAGTGGAAATATCATATTTAAGAGGGTATGAGCGTGAACAAATCAAACGTAAACCGTCTCTTTGTCGTAAAGAAAACAAAATATGAAAACTTATGGAACTAATGGTTGAATATACTTCTAGATTAAAGAGCAATGCATTTCGAATGAAGAGCAATATATATCCTTGTTTAAATCTAAAATATGCTTCTATCGCGACATCGTTTTACCCTTGGCATATAGTTTTTGTCATCAACGAGAGTTTTTTGGACGTCATACTGAATTATAACGTTGTAATATTTTTCCGCGAATTATTATGAAAGCGCTTTGTGCTTGTTCTTTAGAAGTCCGGTAATTCAGTTTGTCTTACATTATTTCACGCCATGAAAACTTTACGGAGCGGAATTTTTTAATTGCGATTGAATTGAGTAAGTTAATACTTCAAATTTATTCTGGCATAAAAAGACACAAATAAATTCAAAAGAAAAGTTATATTTTATAATACAGGTTGACGATGCGGCGTTACTGACCACGCAATTTACCTCAAATATTGAAAACATGTAAAACTAATATATCTTGAAAGCGCTATTCTTTCATTTACAAAAGGTATGTGTTATAATGATTTAGCTAGAATTTATATCACAAGGCCTATTGATTAGTAGTTGTAATACGACCGACTGTCAAAGCATCAAAAGGACCAAATATCACGTACATGTACGTTGTAAGATAAATGGATCCGAAGGACTCCGTAAACACACTTCCAATTGTACGCCCTGTTGAAAAGGGAATTATTCTGTTTCAATTTTACTAACCTATGATATAACGACATTCATTGAAGAGAACATGTGCAGGAGATCAATGTGGAAGACAGGGTGTGCGTTTACTACCTTTCCTATCATACCGACACCCCTCCCCTTCTAATCCCAGCACTTAGTAAAATGAAACTAGAAATGTGCCTCATCTAACTTAAGATAAATTATTTCAAAGCAAACTTATCAAGAGAATAAAAGATCATTCGTATCGTTGTTCTACTAGAGTTGCTACATTTTTTTGAATCTGGTACAATATGTACGAATGTCACAACTACATGTACATGAATAAATAGATACGTGTAGGTGCTGCAAAATCAATTTTGAGAGAAATGATATAGAGAAGAAGCATACAAATAGGAATCTAAAACATCAATTTTTTTCTCATTCACTGAGATTAACCGTATAATACAATATCACCAAGCATTACCTAAAGTGAGCGTCACGATGTGCGCTAAGTCACGTGACGTTGTCGATGCTTAAAAGCGCTAAGTATTGGGAAAATGAAAAAGAAATTGATCAGATTATGACTCAAATTTGTAGTCTGAAGTTCATATTATAAGAAATTCCTGATAAAATGTATAGATATATATTAACAACTTTCAATTTTCAATCATAAACAAAGGATTTATCTTATCCAGAGGCTTGGTCAGAGGAATTCTAAGCTAAATATCTTTAAAATGGCTATACTTTTTTTTCTATAAATTATTTTTTTATCGTTAGCATGTATCACTAGATGATAAAATAAACTTTTCATCAAAATTCTATTATGCCAACTACTTCGAAAATTAATATTTTTAATTTTTCCATGCAATTTTTACTGTCAAATGGGATGAAATAAATGTCCTTCTCCAGCATGGTTACCATGGCAACAAAAATATTTTTTCGATCTAAATTTACTTTATCTGCTACGTCAATGGATAAGAATTTACTTCGCACTGTGTTACGTTGATTTTTTAAAATAAAGTCCAAAGTTGGGACATTGTTTTAGAAAAAAGATGTGCAGAGTTACCACCCTTTTTTGTCGGTATATATATATATATATATATATATATATATATATATATATATATATATATATATATATATATATATATATAGGGGATAAACGGCTACACTCTTTTTTCACGAAATATTGCAATCGATGAAGGAAGGAATATTGTTTTTTTATATGTAGACAATTATTTTCAATTACTCTTATCCATGAAAATGCGGTTCACAATCATACCTCCTTAAATACACATTATATAGAAATAATAAATTGAATCATATTTACATTTAAACAAACAATGTATCATCAGTAATGCTAGAGACCGAAAAATAATTCAAACTGCTATTTTTAGGAAGAACTTTATTTCGCTTAATCAACGCGAAAATAAAGTCCTCGCTAAGTAAGGTCAGGGTGGCGACTTTTAGTAGAAATGAGCTAGAAGAAAGATGGATATGTCCACATGTAGAGGATCATCTCCTCGAACTATTCAGACCAAAAAAATCAAAATTTGCCTTTCTCGTTTTTTTTCTTGGTTATAAACGTCCATTTTTTATTTATTTTAACATTTTCGTATTTTAGAGAATACCTCATCATAACTTTACATACCTCTGCAATGCATGAAATTTCAAAAATTAATGTCTACCCTTATTTTACGGGATTCTTATACCTTATGTAAGAATTAAAGCATATTTTTAGAAATTCTGATGAAATAAACAGTTCAAAGGAGAGTATTTTCCTACAAATACGATTTTGCTGGTTGCCATGGCAAAATCTCGTAATTCTTTATATAGCTAGTAGGTCAACACTTGCAATTTTTTTCTACGTATAAAGCTATGATATTGCTTTATCCTAAAGCAGTCAATCCAATTTGTACCCGAATTAGTTTTTGAGCAAAATGGCTGTTTCTGTAAATATCACAATGATAAATTAAAATTCAAAATATTAACCCAAAAGCATATAGTTTAACTCGAAGTTCGAATTTCTAATTATCTCACTAGAGTAGAATGAATAGTATGTATTCTGATGTTTGAATCTTTAGAAACAGAACCCATACGAAAATGATAATTTTTCCTATTTTCGGCGTTTTGTCATTCAAAACTATGCATTTTTTTTTTCAAAAATACCCATTCAGCAATGAACTTTTCAATGTGTAATTCAAATTCTAAAAATAAATCAAGAGGGCGCTAGTGAAATGACTTTGGGCGGCGTATGAAAAGGACTTTGGCTGGAAGCATCACTGATGAGAATTCAATATTCGAAACACGTGTCTAGTGCATGATAAATTAATTTGAAATTTTCTTCAAGAAGGTATAGAGTTGGAACCCTCCCGCATTATGAAAATATAGTTATCTCCCTGTAGTCGCAACCCTGATCTTAGAATTAGTTCGAAATGTATGAAATAGTCTTAGAAGATTTTTGTCAGATTTCTCTTTATCCCTGATATACATTTCAGGTGTAGTCTTGATTAAACATCCTTGTTACCGTGATTTAATTAGATAAATTCATGATAGGAAAAGAGTAGTGCGATGAATATGATTTCATGATCTTCCGATCATTACAATTACATTTTCAAATATATCATTTTCCACTCTACTGCATTTGTTTACGTTAGATATATGGTACATGTATATTCATTTAACAGCTCATCCGGTATGCTAGAGCATGTACTGATGTTTTGGATTTTCATAGTAGAAGTTAACGAATTACCAAGAAACTTTTAGGACAAGGTTTTCGCTTTCACAAACAAGTAAAGACTTTCTGGAAATTTTACAAAAATTATTGTCAACTTCTTTTGAAATTCGTACAAATACAGGCAACGGAGTATATTACTTTGGGTATTTCACAACCTGCATTTTATGGTGACATAATAAACAAGATAAGGATAAAAGATAGACAACATACCTATCGAAAATGCGTCAGAATCATCAAACGCCTTTTATACCGTGGATATGATCCTAATGTCACCAGACGGACACTAAGCTTGGTACTTGGCCAATATAAAGTCTTGTACCAGCGCATTCTTAAAACTTGCACTCTGACTGACTGTGACAACGGGACTCCACGACGGGCGCTGTCCAAACCTTTTTAGAGAAGACAGGGCCCGGACCACCTGTCCTCTCTGAATGTCAGTCGGACGCCTCGGGTGATAACATACAAAAGCTCGTGGCAGCAGAGCACGGATTGTATTGCTTATGCCCTCTTTTTCTATCCATTTACATTTTCATCTGTGTTGCTTGGGCCACTGCGTTTTGGGGTCTTATTTGTGTATTCATCTGACAGCGAGGAGTTTGTTTAACACCAAAATTGTACATTCTTCGAGACCTCTGGGTAATCGGAAAAATGGGAGAATTGTGCGCACGTAATCCAGAATAACTACACCTTCTGTTATTTCCGTGGCAGATGGACCGGTTGCCCATTGGTTTCGTTGGTTTATGTGTAGTCATTTGTGTTTGATGTTTTTGTGTTGTGCGTTGACGTTCCTTGTCCCTTTTGTGTCTCTTTCTATGCTTGTCTGCTCTGTGTTTTGGTATTGGGTGTTTTGGGATTTTGCTGTGGGTGCTGCAACCTGGTGTTGTTGGAGATCCCCTCCTTTGTTTTATCTAATTACCCCCATAAGGCAATCGGACTTGTAGGTATAGTCGTGCATGTACGATTCTAAGTTGGGGACATTTGACTTGTATACACATCCATTAAATCAATTAGCGCAAATGGTACTTTTAGGTTAAGTTTTTCGCGTTCACAAGCTCGTAAAGACTTTCTGGAAATTTTACAAAAATTCACATAGAAGTATCAAAGGTAGACAGAATTACCATCGAAATTGTGTTTGAATCATGAAACGCCTTTTTGTCTAGAAATCTGACGTCAGCACTTACTGCTATTAAAGAACACATAACTAGATATTGTGAAACGGTTCTAAACAGGAACGATGTAAATTTATTTTGGTTTATTAAGAATTCAGGGGATGTGATTGAAAAAATGAAATCTGTAAATTTCCAAGCCAATACGATTTCTTCATACGACTTCTCTAATATGTATACCACACTTCCTCATGACAAAATTAATGATCGATTATCTAATCTCATTAAATGGTGTTTTGATCGAGAGCGAAAAACTTACATTTGTACATCTGAATCGAAGGGTTTCTTTTCCTCGACGGACTACAAATCATACAAATCATGGACATGTAGTGACCTGTGTAATGCCTTGTCCTTCCTCTTGGACAATATTTATGTTAGATTTGGTGAGGATCTATACAAGCAGGTTGTAGGAATTCCTATGGGTACTAACTGTGCGCCTCTTGTTGCAGATTTATTTTTATACACTTATGAAAAAGAATTTATCCAAAATCTTCAAAAGCAAAGAAAATTTGATGAGCTGAAATGTTTCAATAATACTTCTAGGTATCTGGATGATATTCTAACCATTGACAATCCTACTTTTGAATTATATAAGAATGAAATTTATCCACAAGAATTAACCCTTAACAAAGCAAACCTTTCAAATACAGAAACACCCTTTTTGGACCTAAATATCAAAATTGTAAACGGAAAGATTCATACAAGTGTATATGACAAAAGGGATGATTTTGGATTCAACATAGTAAATTTCCCTTGGCTTGACGGTGATGTTCCAAGATTACCGTCATATGGCATTTACATATCACAGCTCATCCGGTACGCTAGAGCATGTACTGATATTTTGGATTTTCACAGTAGAAATTTACAAATTACCAAAAAACTTTTAGGTCAAGGTTTCCGCTTTCATAAACTAGTTAAGACTTTCTGGAAATTTTACAAGAATTACAGTCAACTTCTTTTAAAATTCGGATCTATACATGCAACGGAGTACATTACTATGGGTATTACACAACCTGTCTTTTATGGTGATATGATAAACAAAATAAAAAGGATCAAAGGTAGGCAGCATAACCATCGAAAATGCGTCAGAATCATCAAACGCCTTTTATATCTTGGATATGATCCTAATGTCACCAGACGGACACTAGGCTTGATACTTGACCAATCTACAGTCTTGTACAAGCGCAATCCTTGAGACTTGCACTCTGACTGACTGTGACGACGGGACTCCATGACGGGCCCTGTCCAAACCTCTTTAGAGAAGACAGGGCCCCGACCACCTGTCCTCTCTGAATGTCAGTCGGACTCCTCGGGTGATTACATACATGAGCTCGCTACAGCCGGCAGAGCACGGACTGTATTACGCATGCCCTCTTTTTATATCCATTTCCATATTCATCTGTGTCTCTGGGGCCTCTGCGTTTCGCGGTCTTGTTTGTGTGATGTCATCTTACAGTGACGAGGTTGTTTTACACCACAATTGTACGTTCTTCGAGACCTCTGGGTAATTGGAGAAGTGAGAGGGTTGTGCGCACGTAATCCAGGATAACCACACCATTTGCTACTTGCGTGACAGATGGCCGTCCAAAGTCGGCACCGGTTACCCATTGGTCTCGTCGGTTTATATGTAGTCTTTTGTGTTTGATGTTTACATGTCGTATGTCTCTTTTCCGTCTCATGCTGTACTCGTCTTTTGTGTTTTTGCAACGGGTGTTTTGGTGTTTTACTGTTGATGCTGCAAAGGGGTCTTGTTGGAGATCTCCTCCCTTCTTTTTATGCAAAGGGCATTATCCTTCTGTCACCAGATGGACACTAGGCTTGGTGGTAACAGGACGATCCGGCCACAAACCCATCCGGCCACTGTGAAATAGGAACCGGACCAAGACGACCCGGCCCCAGTTGATCCAGCCTCTAGTCACTCCGGCCACAAGTACCCAAGAGTATCCGGCCCCCGTTTAATTAAACACATAAGACGATCCGACCCCTGTGTACATTATCATTAATATCTTATACCCCATGCGATCCGGCCCCTGTATAACGGTATTTCATCGTGTGGGGTTCTATATATCTTACATACCGGGACCGGGTCATCTACGGGTACCTGATACATTTAATGTAAATAAACAGGGGCCGGATCGTCTGGCGATAGTCTTTAAAAAAGTTCCCCTTGAGGGGTTTGACAGTAAGTGTTTTGAATATTTTCCCTGACATGGTCGCCACAGCACTTCCTACATAGAAATGACCTCAGACAGTGCAGTTTATGCTTTTCATATGTTTTCATTTTCGTGCATGATTATCGACGACGGGTGCGGCTAGCCAACAGGGGATGCTTACTCCTCCCGGGTACCTGGTCCCACCTCTAGCTTGCTAGGGGTCCATCGATGCTCAATTTGGTGCTCTATTGTGAGTGCTGTTGAAATTATCGTCAGGATCTTCTTTAACTCATTATTGCCTTCAAACGTAATATTATATGTCAGGTTTACGGTGGCCAGATCGTCTGGGGATATTAACAAATCAATGTATATGAACAAGGGCCGGATCGACTTTTGGTATAACATATTCCTTATACATGTATATGTATGCAAGTATACAGGGGCGGGATTGTCTGGGTTTATACATTGACGGGTCATTGGCCAAGGTCAATCTCTGTACATGTAACGGGGGCCCGATCGTCTAGGGTACATGTGGCCTGATTCGTCAGTGGCCGCATTGATTGAAGTCAGGGAGACGTGGTCGGATAAGTTTGTGACCGGAACGTCTAGAAATCATGATTGGTACTTAACCAATCTACAGACTTGTACCAGTGCATTCTCCTTTATTGCACTCTGACTAACAGTCACGACAGGACTCCATGACGAGCCCTTTCCAAACCTGTTTAGAGAAGACATGGCCCCGACCACCTGTCCTCTGAATGTCAGTCGGACTCCTCGGGTGACCACATGCATGAGCTCGCTACAGTCGGCAGAACACGGACTGTATTTCGTATGCCTTCAGTTTATTTCATAACCATTTACATATCCATCTGTGTTACTTTGGCCCCTACGTCATGCTGTCTGTTTTTACTTTCATCTTACAGTGAGGAGATTATTTTACACCATAATAGTGCGTTCTTCGAGACCTCGAAAAATTGGGAGGATTGTGCGCACGTAATCCAAGATAAAAACACCGTCTGCTACTAACTTGGCAGATGGTCGTCCTAAGCCGACACCGATTGCCCATTGGTCTCGTTGGTTTATATGTAGTCATTTATATTTGATGCTTCTCGGTGATTTGGCGTTTGTACCATTGCATCTCTTTCTGTGCGTGTGTTTTTCTGTTTTTACAGTGGGTGTTTTAGGGGTTTGCTGTTGGTGCTGCAACTAGGCGTTGTTGGAGATCCCCTAGCTCCTTTGTCGTACAAAGTATGCGTAAGACAAAGACTAAAATATAACATGGTCTTCATTTTCGAAGTAATAATGATCTCGCTCTTAAATTCATTTCAATAACAGACGAATTTTTTAACAAATAAAAAATATCAATAATTATGGAGTATTAAAAAAAAAACGGCACGCAAAGAGATGAACAGGGGATACGATTTTTTACATTATAAAAATAAGCATTTTTGTGATCAATAGAAAATCAATTCAAAATTGGTATTAAGGAACATGGAAAGTGTTTATCCTTTAATCTGAGAAGATGAGATCGCGAAATATAAGTTACTTGAATAAATTTGTTCTCCATTTCTCGCTAAAATAAGGTCACGCCAATATAAAGTCGCTTCAGAAGTGAATATAACATTACCTGTGTCCAAGAGATTTGCAGTAGGCACGGGCATTGATATCATCCCATAGTATTGAAGAGACTTGATATAAGGTATGATTATCATATTTTCTCAGGGCTACCTTTCCTTCGAGGTTCTCGTCCAATGTATTGATTACTTCGTATGCTGTAAATGACCAAACAAAGCTTTCTTTATTTCAAAAACTTGCAAAAAATTGGGGCTGGTTTTTTTTTCGAATAAATATAATTTTGCTCTCAATTTTGATGAAAACAATAAATTTGCTTATGGTGTGACAGAAAAAAATAATCTTGCTCTTACAACGTACAAATAATCTGAAATTGAAGAATAACCATAAAATTTCGCTAAATTCTTAAAAATTTTCGGCTCGCTTCGCTCGCTGCAGATTTTCATTTATATCAAAATATTTTCGGCTCGGTCCGCTCACCATAGCTTTCTAGGAAAACATTATTTACTAATGGCAAAGCTCATATATTTTGAAGATTTCAAAAGTTACACATGTATGTGAGTGAAAAAGGGCTACTTTAAAAGCTTTGATATATTATCAATATTTATGTACATGACTATTACTATTAATACATGATGCATGTATCCCATAGAGTCTAATTTATGTCCTTGTAAGCTTTGATTAGGAAAACTTCAGTTACTCACAAATTTACAATTGTGCATTTAAAGATTTGTCTAGAAAACTTAATTCCGTCAGACCCTTTTATATGCATGTACCTTATATAAAATATTGAGAATTTCATTGTAAAAATCTTTATCTCTCAGGTTGGAAGTGAATTGAATACATGTATACTTGCATAAAATGAATAAGTAATATATTAATATTCAGAGTTTTGAGTGAAAATATAAATAATTTCTATTGATAAAACACAAGCAATCTTAATATGCGCATCACTTTGTTAAAAAAAATTCCTTGCTCCAACTTTGCGAGAAAAAAATGCCCCGGTCCCGGAAAGGGAACTAATTGCAACAGAGCTTGAATATCCATTCCAACACCACAAAAAAATCGGACACACAGGGACGATGGGAAAGTGGTGAATTTTGGGCAAAAATGTTATTTAATGTGAGAACATCGCTGAAAATGAGAAAAACTCAAACAATCACTAATTTTTCGTAAATTTTATGAAAAGTCAAAGTTTTTATTCCAAGAGTTAATCAGTAACGATGTTTCAGTATTTCACGAAAAAAAAAAAAAATGCGCAAGACTGTAACATGCCCTGATAAAAGGGGGGGGGGTATCCATTCTGTAAGGTAATTTTTTTTCTAAGATGTGCATGCAGATTTGAAGTAAGTGTAAGACAAGAATATTCGTTCACATATCAAATTAAAAGTGTACCTTGTTTAATAATTAGAAATTCAAGTTTTCTGAGGAGAAAAATACGGGAGGAGAAAGGGGGTATAAATCAAAAGAATAAAGTAATTAATTTGTTACTGTGTACTGAAATCAAAGGCGATGCTTTGTTTTTTTTTCATTACAAAATAGATATAGTGCTGTATAAAAGCACATATTCATTTTCTTGGTAGAAAGAGCATAAAATACGAAAACTTCGGAGGAACAAAGGGGGGTGTTAAACATATTTCAGTTCATTCAAACGTCAGTCAATCAATCGCATGTCAGTGGCCTATTTAGAGGGCCCCAGCCCGTCCTTTTTTACCCAAAGCTATTGCACAGCAGAGAAGGGACCATTGTTTTCCGACGATTGTTTTATTGAATCATTGGCAAAGCAAGACCCCATTTTGGCGATCAAGATAATGAACAATGATATAATGATTTGTACTGAAAATCAGAAAATTTGACAATTTTTTTGGTAAGTATTTGAAAATGATCGCTAGCTGGCTTTCTCCAAGACATACAGGATCATTTCCATATATTCATAAATTCAATATATTCATAAAATATATATTTTTATACATAAAAATAAAACACTTTAGAAAGCTAAATAAAAATGAACAGCTCTAGTACTCAGCTCTAGTTTTTTCCGATAAAGCGGGGGAGGCACTTCAAATGACTTATATTCCTAAGCTCACTATTCGTTACATCCCCCTCCCCTCTTCTCGAGGAAACTTGGTCCCCGAAGCTTTCTCATTTGCGTGAGTTCTCTTTTGGATATCCACGGTATATACGGTCCGAAACCTGTCCACATGAACCACCGAGTCACGAATGACTCACCCAGAGGGCCTGCCATTGACCCAAAGTTACTCCGCTGCTACAAAATTGTAACGTGAAGCTAGCCTGTCGGGGAAGGGGGGGGGGTGGCAGTTCAAGTGCTTACATTCCCAAACTCACTATTCGTTACACTATCATTATACTATGCTTTTTAGACATCGACGGCGGGTGCGGCTAGCCTACAGAGGATACTTACTCCTCCTGGGCACCTTGTCCCACCTCTAGCTTGCTAGGGGTCCGTCGATGTTTAATTTTGTGCTCTATTGTGAGTGCTGTTGAGATATTCGTCAGGATCTTCTTTAACTCATTTTCATCCCCCAACCTAAAGTATAGAAATACAGAATGGTACAGAGGTGGATTTTAGTCCCCGACATTCACTCACTACAAGCTAGGGTACAATCAAGACCATGCTTCCTGTATAAACATTTTTATTTGTGTCAGTCATTCTCACATTTGCATAGAATAAAAAGGTCAATAGGTTCGATAGTGCAACTGGTTTTACATTTGTAATGGGTTCCGATCGTCCATAGCAAATCTCCAATATCCATGTAAACTATGTAGTTTACGAAATAAAGTGAGATGGATTTTAATTTGGTTGGTTTAGTCCCCGACATTCACTCACTACAAGCTAGGGTACAATCAAGACCATGCTTCCTGTATAAACATTTTTATTTGTGTCAGTCATTCTCACATTTGCATAGAATAAAAAGGTCAATAGGTTCGATAGTGCAACTGGTTTTACATTTGTAATGGGATCCGATCGTTCATTGCAAATCTTCAATATCCAGGGACGTATCAGAGGTCCAGTCTGTAAATAACGTACAGCCCCGACCAGTCGAAAGTTTAACGCCGAGCTGACGAACTTTTGAAAGCTAAATTCGAAAGTTTCGTTAACTATTCGTCAGCGATTTTTTGAAAGCTACTGAGATGACGAAATTTTGAAAGCTCTAAAAAGCTTTCGAAAAATCGCTGACGAAAATTTCGTTAACTAATCTTAGTTAACGAAAAATTTGAAAGCTATGAGCTTTCAAATTTTCGTCATCTCGGAGCTTTCAAAATATTTGAAAGCAATCGCTGACGAACATTTTGAAAGCAATCGCTGACGAAAATTTTGAAAGCTATAGCTGACGAAAGTTTTGAAAGCTATCGCTGACGACAATTTTGAAAGCTATCGCTGACGAAAATTTTGAAAGCTTTTTGAACGCTCGGGTGCCATATTGTTTTTGCAATGGTTGCAGCACGCCTCGGGCGAATTCCTCTGCACAGTTTAGAGGATGGAAGAAGCCGTCTCTTTATCGGCGTGGCACTTTAAAAATTCACCGATTGTGAAATATCTTTCAAAGCTTCCGACAGTCACAGAGAAGCCAGGGTTTCACTGGATATAATTTCCCCTCATTTAGTCAGAATTTGGCCGGTCAGATGTAAATTTTCTGGTATATATATACATTTAGATTTAAGATGAAATGGAAGTTGTTCATATATACACTTAAAGATGGAATACCTTTACAGGTAATACAAATACAGGTAAATTCAGGTAACTAATTAGTGCAAAGCATACCCTTTTGATGGCCCCATTCACCCCAATTAACATAATGTTATTTTAACCAAGTAGGTGTATGGGGAACACACCGATCTGGGAAACACGGAATCTTCAAATAAACTTATAAAACTAAACAAGATACAATATTTAATTTAATCCAGGAATATATATTTTCATTATTTAATCTGAATAAACATCATAATAACTACTATTTCATGAAGCAATTTATGAAAATGATTGCTTTGATTTCGGCCATCTTGGTTTTCTCGATACAAAATAGCTTACGAGAAAAGCTTTCAAAAATTTGAAAGCTAGTTAACGAAATTTTCGTCAGCGATTAGCTTTCAAAAATTTTGAAAGCTATAGTTAACGAAATTTTCGTCAGCGATTAGCTTTCAAAAATTTTGAAAGCTATAGCTGACGAAATTTCGTTAACTATAGCTTTCAAGTTTTTTGAAAGCTAATCGCTGACGAAATTTCGTTAACTATAGCTTTCAAATTTTTTGAAAGCTATCGCTGACGAAAATTTTGAAAGCTAGGGAATCGCTGACGAAAATTAGTTAACGAAAAATCGCTGACGAAATTTCGTCATCTCTTGAGTATTCAAAATTTTGAAAGCAATCGCTGACGAAATTTTGAAAGCTAAGCTTTCAAAAAGCTTTCAATTCGTTTACGAATTGAAAGCGAATATTAAACTTTCGACTGGTCGAGGCTGTATGTTATGATGACCCCGAAGTTGGCGTAAAAAAACGGTTGGTTGTGTTAGCGGCTACCTTGTACACTGTATGCAAACTTTCTAGCCGGGGTCAGTGGGACTCCCTTGCACCCCAATCAGTACTTTTTGCACGGGTACCAAATTGTTCCTATGGGTCTTCAGATGTAATTGTCAATATTGAAATACATGTTCTTTAGTACCAATTCTATTGTACTAGACACGTGTTTCGGATATTGCATCTTCGTCAGTAGTACTTCATTTCAAACAGTTTAAATAAAGTCAAAGTGAATTTTCCTGGCGCCATCTACAATATAGACTTTTAATTTCCTCTTGCCAAAATAAACCAATTTACACATGTAGCTTTGTGTTTTCGACAGTTTCTATGACAAGCCCCTGATGAAATTAAGTATGTAACGAGGAAAGATTGCTCAACTGCATGTTCAAGTTTCATTTCAAGAAATAAGGATAAAGTCATCTAACTTCATTGTAATATGATTTGGATTTTTTGAAAGCTTAGAAATTGACTTTTGTACAGAAAATTATTTTTCTTTTAATTTTTGAGATGATCTTATTTCTGTATACTGATTATAACATATCTTAATCATAAAATCGACTATTTTAACATGTTTGATTTTGAATGTTCTTTCGTGTTATATATTTCTCAAACATCATATGCGTATTTTCATTGTTTTGGGGCAACATCGTATTTGTTCTTGGGGGTGTTTTATAAAAAAACATTTCTTAGTATCATCTATGAGAAAAGTCCCTGTTATCGATTCAAAAACGTATTTGCAGATGTGTTTCCATACATTGTTTTGATATCGATTTACATGTAAGAGGCTAAAACACTTACTTTTCCTACTATTTTGCGTAAAATGTATGTCGATTTTTATACAAAATACTGACTTCTGACTGAGAAGTTTTGTAACTTAATGATCTATTATAAATATTTTGTGACCTTACTTTTGTCTTTAATGGTCAATCGGTCATTAAATTCTTTTCAAATTTTTCGTCAGAGGAAATGCGACCTGAAATCGGTGAACATAACTACGCGCAATGGGAAATCCGGTCACAAATGACTTCAAATTATTACAACTTATTTGCAATACTAAATAAACAAGTTTTTGATTTATTCATTACTCTTGAATGTCAGTTCAATGGTTAGAATTAAGTTTGAAAAATATTCGAGCTCGGTATAATTGTTTAAAGGTTGCGTACGGTGCGCCATTGGCACAATTAGTAAATGATAGCTTTCTTCAATTTTATGTCGGACGAAAAACTATATTTCCCATGGTCCGATTTTGTCCGATTTTTTGTGTGATATTAACGACCCTTAGAACTGACGATTGCAGTAAAGAAACTTTCTGTTGCAATTAGTTCTATTTGAAATGCTCGATTGACCGGACTACCCCCAGAATATCAAATGAACCGTGCCTTAGCATTATCCCTCCTATGCTATTATGAGCATATATTTTATTTGGATATGCTTCTGAATCAACCCTACAGGAAATTTGGAGCCGCGCACTCTCTGTAAAGTAAATGCGCAAATCTAAATTCAAAACATTAAAGAGGGCGCTACTGAAATGAATTTTGGTGGCTCCGCTTGAAGCATCACTGTTGAGAATTTAATATTCCTGATGAAGGTATAGAGTTGGAACACTTCCGTCCTATTGCAAAATGCAAGAATCGCCTATCCACTGTTCGAAGTCGACCATAATAAAAACAGCTGCATTGCGAATTAGACAAAAACGTATGATATTACAAGTGGTCCGAAGATGCCACCTCGCACTCTTGAGTACACTGTACATCAAACTGTGTATTCATGAAAATTCAATCTAAAATAAAGTTTTTGATTGAGTCTTGGACCAGGAAAACTGGTGAAATCCTGTAAAATGATTTAGAAGTGAAAATGTCACTTATACATCTAAATCTATGCAGAAGAAGGACTAAAAAAACTTAGCAAAGGATTTGGGTATTTGCTTCCAGTACGTAAACATGGAATTCCTTGTAGTCGTTGCACCCTCGGTGGCCATGATTGTTAACCGATCGGTCTGAAAAACACAAACTTGATAGAAGAACTTGAGTACTAGCCCCCTGGTGGTTTCTTGAAATTCTGTGCTGCGAATGCAGAGGAGAAGTCAAAAATGTGTTAGACTATCAGAGCCCTCGATTGCTATGTTTGTAGATCGATAAGCTTGAAGTAAATAAAATTGACTTAGGGACTTGAGTACTTCCTATCCGTACGAATCTGCACAATTTGTTCAGAAGTTGCTGAAAAGTTGAAATGGTGTCAGCAAATCAAATCAGATCTCTTGATGGTCGATATTTGTCGACGGATCGAGTTGAAAAACACAAACAAGGTAGAGAATCTTGTATGCTTCCTTCTGGAAGATTTCGTGAAATCTGTATAGTTGTTGCGGAGGTAGAAACTTTTAGAATTTAAATTTTACTACGGACGACGGACAGTGTGCTATTCGAATAGCTTTTACAATAGCTCACTTGAGATTTGCCAAGGTCAGCTTAACACTAAGGAAGTATCTTCTGCATATGGAAGTGAACTTAACTTGCTTGCCGATGACAACTTTTTCAAAGTTAAAAGGAACTTCTGTCTCGGGAATAATGGTGTTTAAACTTTAAAAGGATGACAAAAGGAGGGACTTCAAACAAGTGTGTCTAAACAGCTCGCTACATCGCAGATATTACTCACGAAGTTCATTTTCGTAGCAGAAAATGCCTAAAGGCTCATCCATGTTGTAGCCACGGAACTCTCCCCATCCCAATTCATTGCAGTGTCCAAGATTTTGTTCTTTCCCAGTACAGTCCGAAAATGATAACACGTTTGTACCGTAATACGTCCTTGTATTATCTACATTGCTACCGCAGATTTCACCACCACGTCTGTGAAAACATAAAAGAAAGAAGGTTATCACTTACATATGTATACACTTATCATGTCCTTTTCTATGTATGTAAACGTCTTCAAATTGAATAGCATCTTTTAAGAACAGATTAATTGGCAACGTGGACCAGACATGCACGTTTCGGGTACTTAACCCTCATCAGTGATCCTAAATTTAAATTATGTAATATGCCAAAAAGTATGAAAGTTACTATGTCGAAAAGTATATCGAAAGACGTAGCAGGATGGGTGGGATATGATGCTACAGGACCCACTTTTTAGAAATTTAAGAAATTTTGTTACCAGAAATTTAGAATGCGTTGAAGAAACGATCAACCGCAATTGATCGAACCTGGCTACATGTGCCCTCGGGGACTCCTGGTCCACCAGCAGTGACACTTACCAAGTGGTATAAATGTAAACGTCATGTTTTGTATCTGTAATGTAATCTATTCGCATGTATGTGCTTAAAGCTTCAATTAAATTATATATTTATACATGACTTGAGATGTTCTCCCTATATGTACTATAGAACTCGCCTGGTGTAAAATCTCAAACAAACTTCCAGTTCGCTAAGCTCCGCCCATTCACGTGCTATAGATCTCGCGCAGAACAATATTAGAATAGAAATAACAACTAGCTAGCTTCGCGGCTCGGTGATACTTTAATTGGTTCATGCGACTCGGGGAATTACTGGACAACAAACCACGGCTAGCTAGTTGTTAATTCTTAAATAATAAGACTCATTTGAGCCGAATACAACAAAACAAACGCCACCACAAGAGGACACCAAAGGAACAAGGAAGACCACACAATTACGTCATCAGAACACGAAGCACGAATGACTGCGCATAAAACAAAGATACCAATAGACAATCGTTACATACTTAGCAGCATGGCCATCTGTCATGTTACGTGCGCACAAAACTTTCACTTGTCCGGTTACCAAGCAGTCTCGAATTAATATATAATTGGTGTGTATAATAGCTTCCTCACTGTCGTATGAAGACATAAACCAAGGGCATGACCCCGATAACAAATAAGTGAATATATAGTTGGATATCAAAAGTACGAAGAGTATCACAGTAAAAAATGTATCTATCTCGTTATTTCGAGAAAAGATCTCGTAATTATATGGAAGTAATTTTTCAATCTATACAAAGAATATTCTGAATAAATAAGATTTGGGTGAATGGGGCCGGCCCTCTGCACGGGCCCACTAAAAATCCGCCTCTGGAATCCCTGTTTATGTTGTGAAAAAATCGCATATATAAATTAAACAAAATGTTTTTCATAAAAAAAACAGATGTCTCCCCCTCCCTCTAAGTTACTTTGACCTTAGGCCAAAATGCAAAATGATGTCCTTTGAGTCATGGGCAACATCATACTAAAACATGAAAGTGATTCATTACATTGTTTGAGGTAAAGCCCAAACAAGATTGGCATATACAATTTCATTATAAGCATATTTAAAGAAATTGACTTTGGTCACATGGCCTTGGATATAGGTGATCTGAAACTTACACTCACTGACAAGGGTTAAGTACCCGAAACATGCATGTCTGGTCCATGCTGCAAACTTATCTGCTTTTAAAGGATGCTATTGAATTTGAAGACGCTTAACATTGTATGGATCATGAGCAACAAAAAACTGAATTAGTGATTGGATACACGGTTCGAAATATAAAGCCTAAACATTATTAGCATAGACAATTTCAGCCTGGACATGTTTAGCATATACAATTTCATTACCAAAGTAAGAAGCTACCTTAACCATGTGACCTTGGGACAATGTGATAAGAAACAATTAGTCCTTAGAAACAACATACTTAAATATGAAAACAATTGTAAGAAGGGTTGAGGAGATATAGCCCAGACAATATTACTACGTACAATTTCATTAAAAAGGAACTAAATGATCTTGACCTTGGGCACATGACCTTGGGTCAAGATGATAAAAAGCCCTCCATTCCTGAGCAACAGCATACTATAGTATAAGAGTGATCCAGTATACGATTCCAGAGATATAGCCCAGACTCAATAGCATTTACAATTTCATTAAAAAATGTAATACTTGACCTTAGTCATATGACCTTGGATCAAGGAGGTGTGAAACCTTTGGGTCATCAGCACCATCATACTTAAATATGACGTGATCCGATCTGGACATAATACATGTAACAAATACAATTTCATTTAAAATATACTAACTGACCTTGACTTTGGTCAATTGACCTTGAGTAAACGTGATGTGAATACTTTACGTGATAAGCAACAACATACTAAAAGACGGTGATCTGATAAATAGTTAAAAGAGATACAGCCCCAATGGGATCGCATGTACAATTTCATTAAAATGTACTTAGTAACTTTGACCTTGATCAAATGACCATGGGTCCAGGTGAAACCTTTTGGTCATGACTAAATACATTCTTAAACTTGAAAGCAATCCAGTATGCGGTCCAACGGATAAAGCCTAAACAAGAATGTATCTAAACTTTCATTAAAAATGTAGTAAGTGACCTTGGCCTTGGGTCAAGGTGATGTCAAGCCTTCGGGTCATAAGCAAAAACATACTAAAATATGAAAGTGATCCGGCAAACGGTTCAAGAGATATAGCCCGGACAAGGATGTATGCACAATATCATTAAAAATGCACTAAGTGACCTTGACCTTGATCACATTACCTTGGGTCAAGGTGATGTGAAACGTACGGGTCATAAGCAACAACATATTAAAATATGAAAGTTATCCGACAAACGGTTCAAGAGATATAGTCCGGACAGGAATGTATGCATAATTTCATTAAAAAATGCACTAAGTGACCTTGACCTTGGTCACATGACCTTGGGTCATGGTGATGTGAAACCTTTACGAGATAAGCAACAACATACTAGAATATGAAAGTTATCTGGCAAACGGTTCAAGGGATATAGCATGGACAGGAATGTATGTACACTTTCATTAAAAATGCACTAAGTGATCTTGACCTTGGTCACATGACCTTGGGTCAAGGTGATGTGAAACCTACGGGTCATAAGCAACAGCATACTAAAATATGAAACTGATCATGCAAACGGTTCAAGAGATATAGCCCGGACAAGAATGTATGCATAATTTCATTGAAAATGCACTAAGTGACCTTGACTTGGTCACATGACCTTGGGTCAAGGTGATGTAAAACTTTCGGGTCATAAGCAACAATACATTCTTAAACTTGAAAGCAATCCAGTATGCGGTCCAACGGATAAAGCCTAAACAAGAATGTATCTAAACTTTCATTAAAAATGTAGTAAGTGACCTTGGCCTTGGGTCAAGGTGATGTCAAGCCATCGGGTCATAAGCAAAAACATACTAAAATATGAAAGTGATCCGGCAAACGGTTCAAGAGATATAGCCCGGACAAGAATGTATGCACAATATCATTAAAAATGCACTAAGTGACCTTGACCTTAGTCACATGACCTTGGGTCAAGGTGATGTGAAACCTTCGGGTCATAAGCAACAACATACTAAAATATGAAAGTGATCATGCAAACGGTTCAAGAGATATAGCCCGGACAGGAATGTATGCATAATTTCATTAAAAATGCACTAAGTAACCTTGACCTTGGTCACATGACCTTGGGTCAAGGTGATGTGAAACTTTCGGGTCATAAGCAACAACATACTAAAATATGAAATTGATCGGGCAAACGGTTCAGGAGATATAGCCTGGACACGATGTGTGACAGACGGACAGACAGACGGACGACGAAGGCAAAACCAATATATCTCCTCCCCGTTGGGGGGAGACATAACTTGTATAGTATAGTTTATTAATCGAATGTAAACTGCAGATTTGATGCAGTTAATCGGTTGCCATCTATCTCTCTTCAGTCGTCCATTCGTTGTTATTTAGTCTGCTTTGCACAGAATTCAAAGGTGGATCTATAAAGGAGTTGGGTTGGAAGATGGGGGGGGGGGTTTGCCAGAAATCAAAGAAATATTTTCTCTTTCCTTCGAAGCATTGTCAATTAAAATGAAACATAAAATATCTGTAGACATATTTGAATGAAAGGGACGAGGCATATTCAATGTTTTTTTTTTACTTCTACTCCGTGTGAGTTTATCCGTCCGAGTTTGTTTCCTCGTAGTTACAAGAAAATTTTCTTGTAATAACGAGTTAATAATGTCGAATAAACGAGATCTTTTCTCGTAATTACGAGTTAAGTTACTTGTAATTACGACATAATTATGTCGTTATAACGAGACCTTTCTTGATAACGACTTAATTTTTCTCGTTATTACGACTTAATTTTGTCGTATTTAAAAGATCTTTTCTCGTAATACGAGTTAATTATCTCGTTATTACGACATAATTATCTCGTAATTACGAGATCTTTTCTCGTAAGAACGATTTAATGTTCTCGTTTTTATGACATAATTATCTCGTTATTACGATACCTTTTCCCGTTACTACGAGATAGATTAATTTTTCTCTGTAATACTATTCGACTTTCGTACAAAAGCATTAGGGTGTACCAAAAATTACATTCACCTTCTCTTTTTCTTTTTTTTTTTAATTCAAAAGGTTTTGTATTGCTATCGATTGGGATTTTTTTTATTCTTATTTGTGTCTTTCAGTCACCGATTCACTTAGATTAAGTTTAACAACATTCTGAAGGAATTTGTCCATCTCTGTGAAGCAATTTAGTTCAAGAAGGGAGGGGATCTCTAACCAGACCTAGCTGCAGCACCAACAGCAAAACATCCTATTCGAATGACAAATATGGATAATGACCATATCCCTGTATACAGCACAAAATCGATAATCCAGAAAATCAAAAACCGAAGGCATACAAAATCAGGACAAAACAGGAACCAAAGCAAACAAACAAACACCTCCACCATATGAAAAGAAGCGAACTCCCGATATGGAAGTAAGACCAGGTGCCCGGAAGAGTAAGCATCTCCGAAAACACAGAGTAGACGAGCACAGCAAGAGACGAAAAAGAGACACACAACATACATGTACAAACAAGTACCTGAATCCTAATTGACGACACACAACTGATGCAAGTTCTGGACCAGGAGTTACTGCAATCCTCCATTCCCCTTGATGTAATACTTCTAAATATCCTTTGTTGGGTCGGTTTCCGTTAAGTCTAATGGATTTGTCTTAATCAGTTAATGTAAAGGATTAAACTATGAATATAAATAAATATTAGTACATCACTATTAAATTGAGAACATGAAAATTGTTTGGATACTATCTATTGCACGATAAGAATTCTTATCTCATTATAAGATACATTTATTTGCGAGCAAATTCAGATGTGAATGAATGAAGACATTGTACTGTTAATTCTGCCTTAAAATTTTGGGTTTCAAGAATATCCGAATAAACTTCAAAAGAAGTACCCATCAGTTATTCAGTCTCAAAGTCGAGAAGGCAAGGCAAAATAATTAGAATTTCCATAGGAACTGTTGGGGACTTCGGAATGAATAACATTGCAAAGTGAGACCAGGTGCCTGGGGAGAGTCAGCGTCTCCCGATTTAATGCAACACCCGTCGCAACAGTTCCATTGATACATGTCAACTCCTCGATGAACATAGATGTACATATCGGGTAAATATGTATTTTGGGTGATGATAACAACCATTCAATCACAATCAAGAACGTAAAAATTCAGAGGAGACAAAATTTTATTTGATCAGATTGAATGCGCGCCTGTCTTTGGAGACATAATCATATCCTAATGCGTTCATGATATAAGCAATTTTGTTGAAACACAATGTATAAAATATATAGATCCAACATTAAAGTATTTATTTAAGAACAATACATAGTTTATTTCTAATATGACTTGAAATTTCTCCCTATATGTACCATAGAACTCGTCTGGTCTAAAATCTCTAACAAACTTCCAGTGCGCTAAGCTCCGCCCATTCACGTGCTATATTGGAATAGAAATAATAACTTCCTCGCCGTGATTCCTTGCCCAGTAATTCCGAGCTTTGCGGCTCGGTAATAATTTGATTGGTTCATGCGACTCTTGGAATAAGTGGACAATAAACCACGGCTAGCTAGTTGTTATTCCTTCAATAATCAATTTGCTTCGAACCAAATCACATCCATTTATAAATGCTGTGTGAAGAAGTTATTACCAGTGACGAGTTGGGAGGGACACTTTTGGCGAGAAACGTCATAAAAAATTGTATGAAGTCTCATAAAAAATTTTGATGTTATATTACTTCCTTTGCACAGTTTCGTGATTTTTTTTATCGATTTGAAAGAGTTAAATGTAACTTGTTTCGTCAATTACTAAATGAGTCTATGCTTTAGTATTGTTATAAGGTATACCTCTTGCTTCTTTTGGCTTCGACACTAACAATTTAGATTGAAATTTACCATACTTATACTGCATACCTAAAATGCATAAGAATCCATACAAACAACGCATCAACGCTGGTTCCTCAAAATGTTCTACCAAATCTGTATCGATCTTACTCACCAAATTTTTATCTGAAATCAAATCTGGGCTTCAAAAATATTGTTCGACAGTATATTCTCACAGTGGTATCAACCAAATGTGGATTTTAGAGAATTCGAAGGAACTTTTAGAACATCTGAAATCCACTCATTTTAGTATTCTCTATTTGATCAAAGCCTTTGATTTTTCGATACTTTACACTACAATTCCACATTCTAAATTGAAAGAAAGAATGGCAAAAATTATAAGTAATGCGTTTACAAGTAAGAACGGTAATCGCAAATACAAATTTATTCTTGTTAACTATGAAAAAACCTCCTTTGTAAAAGAAAAGTCCGATTCTGAAAATAAGTACACTGATACAGATATTATTCAGATGTTAAACTTTCCTATCGACAACATTTTTGTGGTGTTTCGAGGAAAGGTCTTCCAGCAAATTGTCGGAATTCCAATGTGAACCAATCAGAATGCGTTAAACAAACAGAATGAATTAGAATGAAAATTATAATAGGACAACATGTTTTTGATGGATTACATGAGTTTTTAACATCCGCAACAACTTCTATAATATGAAAAAGACTAAGAAAAGAAATCTTGATAATCAGTGAGGTGCTGCATTAATTGTCTTCGAACAAGTTAAATATATACACGCAATCAAAGATTTGAATTGCTCAACAAAAAATGTTCCCTTTAATAATCGACAAAAAGAAAGATCAAAGAAGGTTCATCAATGCCATTTCCAGCGTTTTGCGATATAAAACCTTCATCTCCTGGATATTAAGCTTAATCTTGTTCGAATGTTGCAAGTGATATTGGAACTGGTTGTCTATTTCATATCAAATCGTGTTAAATCGCGGCAAATCGTAATTCTGCATCGTAACAAGAAAAACTTGATAAGAGTAGGGAATCGTGATAGAGCGTGGCAAAGCGTAATAGCTCATCATGGTAATCGTACAAGAACGTAACGAAGCTTGAATGAACGGGATGCAAATCGTAACAGATCTTATCTACAATCGTAACAAATCGCTACAGCGCGTATCAGAGCGTGATGAAGCGTCCGAGAGCGTGTAAAGACCAATTTTATTTATAGAATCGTGGAGCTCCACGACTTTGCTCAATCATGGACATCGTAGGGTATCGTGGCTAAGTGTAAAGCTAGCATTACCCAAGATCCCCTACGATCGGATATTACGATCTGTTGCGCTTTGTCAAGGTCTGTTACGCTCTGCTACGCTCCATCACATTCTCTACGCTCCATTACGCTCTCTCATGCTGTAAAGATCAATCGGGATAATCGTAGAAATTTTTTTGAGAATAAAAAATTTTGCAACGATCTCTGCGATTTCCTACGATCATCACGATTCCATCACGACCTCTTAGGATCGTCACCAATCAATACGACGCTCTCTTACGATCTCTACGATTCACCTAAACCGGGGCAATCGGGGCGATCGTGGTTAAGTGTAAACCTAGCATTACTGGAATTAATCTATAATCTGCAACACTGCCTGGAACGCTGCATATTAAATATGATTTAACTTCATATGTACTTATCAAATGATGGATCCCTACACAACTTTCATATGTGTATTAATATTAAAACTCAAGTCTGCAAACTGCAAATTTAAAGTCCGGGGGTCATTTCTCTTGTAAAAATAAGTTAATCAAAGAAAGGAGGGGATCTCCAACAACACTAGGTTGCAGCACCCACAGCAAAATCCCAAAACACCCATGCAAAAAACACAGAACAGATACCCACAGAAAGAGACGCAAAAGGGACAAGGAACACCAACTCACAACATAGAAACATAAAAGACTACACATAAACCAACGAGACCAATGGGCAATACATTTTTGTACCAAACTTTAAGATGATCTTTTATTTACATACGAGAAATCAATTCAATATCTGCAACAGCGACGAAGAAATTTGCTAAATCCAATGGCAAAAACTTTTGTAAAAAAATGTGAATCGAAACCAAACTTAAACTTGACCTGTATCACACAGAGGTACTCAATTACCAAACGTAGATCCAACATTGTAATAACACGAACCAAAGTCCGAAAAACTGATATTTCGCGATATTTGCTTAGTCATAGGACCATGACTCTCGACAAAATAGATCAATCAATACCAACGTCAAACTAGATCTGTATCACACTGAGATAAATCCACATGCTAAAAATCAGTTCAATTTCTGCAAAAAAAGGTCCAGAAAACTAAAATTTCACGAAAGTTGCTAAGTCCAAAGGGCAGTAACTCTTGTAAAATCAGGGTAATCAATACTAGATTAGAACTTAATCTGCATCACAATGAATTATATCCACGTACCAAAAATAAGTTCAATATCTGCAGTTACAGCGGAACCCCCCCCCCCCCTGAATTTTCACAAAATTGTCTTACCCTCAGGGATATAACTCTTCTCAAAATAGATCAACAATACCAAATCTCGGACTCATCAAACCAATACCAATGTGTGTATCAAATTGCAATTAAATATCCTTTGCAGAAATAAAAGTCTGAAAAATAGAATTTCGTTAGTCATCGAGGGGCACTCATGTAATTACCTCAAAAGTAGGTCAATCATGATCAAACTCGAATTGCTCTGTATCTATCTAAGACCAAGCAGTGTATCAAATTTCTTCTAGATATCTCCATCCGGTTGGAGCATATAAGTGCGAGAAACTGATATAGACAGACGGACTGACTGACAGACGGACGGCCACAGAGAAAGACAGACAGGAACTATTAAATCTGCATTTATCGATTACTCGAATATTAACTTTACTTCGCCGATAACTGTACATTAATGTAGCGATATACTCACTCTTTGGAGGTTTCTTGTTACATATGAGAGTAACATCTATTTGAAACTCTGAGTAACTATTTCTTCTACAAGCTCTAAAACCGGAATCGAGGCTGTTGTCTCTGAAATGGCACTGAGAAATATCTGATGAATTCCATGGACAGTCTAAATTCCTTAAAAGAATGTCACCGGTTTCATATGGCCATGATTTCTTGAAACGACCACCATGTCTACAATTGAAGATATGCATAAATTTGTACAGAACTCTTTCTTGCAGGGGAGATGTCACTACTCTACTTTTCTTCTTTTTATTTTTCATATACACTAGAACATGAATATGATAGGTAGTGCATTCTGAATCAATCTTAACATATTCCTTGTTATTCTTCCTAAACTGATGTACAAACGTGCCCCTTTTGTCAAGATATATAGGAATTATATATGATTATAAATGAGTTAAAGAAGATCCTGACTATATTCTCAACAGAACTCACAATAGAGCACAAAATTTAGCATCGACGGACTCGTTTTTTTTGGGGGGGGCAAAACTTATTTTCGCGTTTTCAAGTTATTCGCGCAACTTAATACATCGCAAAAATGTCTGCTTATACCGTAATTTTATGATGCCTTAGGGGCCGCCATTTTTCGGAATTGAAGGAATGGTCTTCTATCGTGTTTCTTGATTTTGCATCTGATCAACAGTGATAAATATTGTCCAGATTCGTAAATAGAAACTTCAATAAAATATTTATCGTGAAAAAGTGTCGAAAAATTCTATACATAGATTGCCCCGTTTGGATTTATGAGTTAAAGAAGAACCTAACGATAATTTCAACATCACTCACAATAGAGCACAAAATTGAGCATCGACGGACTCCGCAAGCTTGTGGTGGGACCTGGTGCCCGGGAGGGGTAAGCATCCCCTGTTTGGCTAGCCGCAACCGCCGTCGATGTTCACTTACGAAAATGAAAACAATATCTAAAATACAAGCACTGTCTTAGGTTATGTCTATATGGAAAGTGATATGGCGACAATGTCAGGGAAAAATATTCAACATACTTACTGTCAAATTAAGACATGATGATTTTTTCCAACCCAGAAATAATCATGTGAAATATTTTTTTCTGGGTTGAATAAATCGTTGAATATTCAGGAGCGAGTTTAGTTGCTCTGTCCTTAACTTGTTCTGTATGTTTTCTGTATGATAAGTCTAATCTGAACTTATTTCTTGAATAAATAAGAATTAAGACTTCAAATTAATTCATTTTAGTGCGTGTGAAATCCTACCCAATTTTAGAGTTATTCCGCTTTTGCTACAAAACGATCTAATTTCCTGAAAACGTGTATGCCTCGTTTTCACTAGTTTATTTGGAATCAACCAATCAAAAGTTTTTAAGGTTAAGTGACGTCATTGGGTCCTTTGTCCCTTCACTTTTTCGACGCTTACCAACGCGCATACAGCTAAAACATTTTTATTCAATTAAACATAATTTATTCAAGATATTTTATTCCGGAAAAGTGAATTTTGTACGTCAGTAATTGGACTTATCGAGAAACAATATATATATATATTCTATTTTGGAACTGTCATAGCAGGAACTGTGTATTTTTATAAGAACATGGGAAAATCTAAAGCGACACCACGTGGAACCCCTGCCCGTGCTCCAGGGCGCCGAGTCCGTAGGCAGCCGGCTCATCCGTACCCGGTTCAATCGCTGAACTCTACCCCGCCTTCATCAAGACGTCAGTGGAGTGTGACGGCACCACCACAAGTTGACTTCGGAGTTCCAGAAATTCCAGGGGCTGAACATCCAGTAAGCAATCAGGCATCCGGCCAACCTATCTTGAATACGGAACCTGTGGAGGGACTGGGACCATCTCCTGGCGGTGCTCCGCAGCCTTTCATCCCCGACGCAGCTCCGAGTTCAGGTAATGAACATTCTTTATTATCTGATAATTCAGTCTTAGCAATGTCTAGTATTTTTGATAATGTAGGTGAACATGTCCCTCTCAAATTAAAAGAAAAAATTTGGAATGGCCAGTTTATTGATTTATCTTTATTGTTAAAATCTGCACGCGACATGACGTCTGAATTAGAGTCCGGCGGGGAGATTATCCTCAAGGACGGGAAATGAGTGGTACAAAAACAAAAGTCCCCTAAACCGCTATTTAATATTCATACATGGACATCGCCCTTTCTTGTTTACATGAGTCTATATTTAGAAAAACATCCTTCTCGCGTTCAAGAAATGCTCAAATACATGCGAGATGTAAGGCTTGCTGCAAGCCGAGCCCCAAATCAAACGGCTTGGGTGAGATATGAAGAACAATTTAGATTAAAACGCACTTATAATCCTCAATCATCATGGGGCATAATAGACAATGAACTTTGGCTTGGTTGTATGTCTAATTTTCGAGGTGAAAACTTTTTTCGAGGCGAAAAACCAAATTCAAACTTTCAGCCCCATTCCCAACTTCCCTCGACACCGACCAAAAGTCAGTTGTTAGCTCGACCGGAAAGCAAATTTGCTGGCGATTTAATAAAGGAAATTGCAGATTCAACAGGAACTGCAATTTTCAGCATAGATGTTCAACGTGCGGATCAAATCACCCAGTCTTTAAATGTACCGCATCAAAACCTAAATGTCCCATTAACTAAGCATGCTATTTATGGCAATATTTTCATGAAAGGATATTCCCCTATCAGCATTGACAATTTGACAAAAATGCTTAACATATATCCAAACAAAAAGATGGCAGAAATTCTTGAAGATGGTTTTAAAGATGGCTTTTCACTCCAGCATACGGGACCGCGTTTTCATTATTTCTCTAAGAACTTAAAAAGTGCAGAACAAGCGCAAGATATCGTTTTGCAAAAAATTAATAAAGAAATTCACGCAGGCAGAGTTGCCGGGCCATTTGGTTATCTCCCCATTTCTAATCTAAGAATTTCACAGTTAGGTTTAGTACCGAAAAAGGGAAGCGATTTTAGACTTATACATCACCTGTCTTATCCAAAGCATGGGTCAGTAAATGATTTTACTCAGACGAGTACTGCACAGTGCATTATGCAAGTATCGATGATGCAGTTGACCTTATACGAAAACTCGGTCAAAAGGCTTTGTTGGCAAAATCTGATATCAAGTCCGCATTATGCTTACGACCAGTTTGGCCTTGCGATTTTGAATTATTTGGTTTTTCATTCAAGGAACAATTTTATTTTGACAAATGTTTACCATTCGGTTCGTCAATTAGCTGTTCTTTGTTTGAAAAAGATTCAACATTCATACACTGGGCTGTAGATAGGTCAATGTCACTCCCGTCGTCTCAAATAATACATTATTTGGATGATTTTCTTTTTTGTGCAAAACACGGAACGACTCAGTGCCATGGGCCTTTGAGAAAATTCAACGAGATATGTCAAGAGTTAGGAGTGCCTATAGCCGAAGATAAAACAGAGGGCCCTACGACTAGATTAACTTTCTTAGGGATTGAATTTGACACAATAAACATGACAGTGAAACTTCCCGCAGAAAAAAGAAAAAATTCAGTCCATGTCGCTTAAAAAGAAAACCACATTGAATGATCTATAGTCGCTAATACAGCCCCGACCAGTCGAAAGTTTAACGCCGAGATGACGAAATTTTGAAAGCTCAATTCGAAAGTTTCGTTAACTATTCGTCAGCGATTTTTTGAAAGCTACTGAGATGACGAAATTTTGAAAGCTCTAAAAAGCTTTCGAAAAATCGCTGACGAAAATTTCGTTAACTAATCTTAGTTAACGAAAAATTTAAAAGCCATGAGCTTTCAAATTTTCGTCATCTCGGAGCTTTCAAAATATTTGAAAGCGATCGCTGACGAAAATTTGAAAGCAATCGCTGACGAAAATTTTGAAAGCTATCGCTGACGAAAGTTTTGAAAGCTATCGCTGACGAAAATTTTGAAAGCTATCGCTGACGAACATTTTGAAAGCTTTTTGAACGCTCGGGAGCCATTTTTTGCCTCGGGCGAATTCCTCTGTACAGTTTAGAGGATGAAAGAAGCCGTCTCTTTATCGGCGTGGCACTTGTCACCGATTGTGAAATATCTTTCAAAGCTTCCGACAGTCACAGAGAAGCCAGGGTTTCACTGGATATAAATTCCCCTCATTTAGTCAGAATTTGGCCGGTCAGATGTAAATTTTCTGGTATATATATATACATTTAGATTTAAGATAAAATGGAAGTTGTTCATATATACACTTAAAGATGGAATACCTTTACACGATATACAAATACAGGTAAATTCAGGTAACTAATTAGTGCAAAGCATACCCTTTTGATGGCCCCATTCACCCCAATTAACATGTTATTTTAACCAAGTAGGTGTATGGGGAACACACCGATCTGGGAAACACGGAATCTTCAAATAAACTTATTAAAATAAACAAGATACACTATTTTATTTCATCCAGGAATATATATTTTCATAATTTAATCTGAATCAACATCATAATAAATACTATTTCATCAAGCAAATTATGAAGATGATTGCTTTGATTTCGGCCATCTTGGTTTTCTCGACACAAAATAGCTTACGAGAAAAGCTTTCAAAAATTTTGAAAGCTAGTCAACGAAATTTTCGTCAGCGATTAGCTTTCAAAAATTTTGAAAGCTATAGTTAACGAAAATTTCGTCAGCGATAAGCTTTCAAAAATTTTGAAAGCTATAGCTGACGAAATTTCGTTAACTATAGCTCTCAAATTTTTTGAAAGCTAATCGCTGACGAAATTTCGTTAACTATAGCTTTCAAAATTTATGAAAGCTATCGCTGACGAAAATTTTGAAAGCTAGGGAATCGCTGACGAAAATTAGTTAACGAAAAATCGCTGACGAACTTTCGTCATCTCTTGAGTATTCAAAATTTTGAAAGCAATCGCTGACGAAATTTTGAAAGCTAAGCTTTCAAAAAGCTTTCAATTCGTTTACGAATTGAAAGCGAATATTAAACTTTCGACTGGTCGGGGCTGTAGTTTCGCTGAACTTTGCATGTCGTGTAGTAAACCCAGGGCGTGCCTTTTTGCGCAGACTCATCGATGCAACTATACATCTGTCCATAAAGCACATCACAGAATTAGAGTATCTGAGTCAATGAAAGATGACCTTAAAGCATGGCTTGAATTTTTCAGTAATTATCATGGAATCTCGGTCATGCCAGATCAATTATGGATCAGTACTGAACAACTTGAATTCTTTACTGATAGCGCTGGGGGGAAATACCGAGGTTTCGGCATATACTTTCAGTGACATTTGGCTTATGCTACTTGGCCGAACTCTTGGGTCGATTCCGGATTGATGCGAAATATTACTTTCCTTGAGTTACTGCCTGTTGTTACAGCAGTAATTATCTGGGGTGAATATCTTGAAAATAAGAAAGTCGTGTTTCATATTGATAATTTATCAGTTGTGCAAATAATTAATAAGAAGTCTTCAAAGGACCCCTGCGTTATGCATTTAATCAGAAAACTTGTTATATGTAACTTGCATAGAAATATATTAATACGTGACGAGCATAATCCAGGAATTTTTAACGATATAGCTGATGCTATTTCTCGTTGCCAGTGGGACAAGTTTTGCAGATTGGCTCCCCAAGCGGATCCTCGCCCTACCCCGGTACCCCAGGATATATGGACGATATAAATACCAGGGCATCAATTTTACTGCAAAACCCGATGGCTTTTAAGACCCAAAATACTTATCTGGCTGCGGTCTCATTGTTACAAAAATTTCAAAACCAGTATAATCTTTCAACTGTGTGGCCTGTAAGTATCGAGCAAATTGTGCAATTTCTCGCCTTTCTATTCTTAAAGAACCTTTCATCGTCAACGATTATTACACATCTTAGCGGCTTGAGCTATCACCATAAAATAAGAGGGTTAAAAGACAACACAAAATCATTCAATGTAGATAATGTTATGATCGCTGAGCGATAAAGTCCCCTACCGGCGGCATATATCTATGTCCTGCAACTCTGCCTATGGATTACTCTTCAGTTAAACATACGGTATATGAGTTTTAATAAAACTCACTGTCTGTGCAGCTCAGTTCTGAGGTTTTAACTGCTGTATCGATTCGAAAAAGAAGTCAAGCATGACGAAAGTTGAACTTGCTCTGTACTATTCAAGACTAAGCTGAGTATCAAATTTTACCTGAATATCTCTAATTGTTGAAGAAAAAAGTCTGGAAAACTGACAAAAACTGAATCGTGCAAGTCATCAAGGGGTATAAAAGAAAGGAGGGGATCTCCAACAACACTAGGTTGCAGCACCCACAGCAAAATCCCAAAACACCCATGCAAAAAACACAGAACAGATACCCACAGAAAGAGACGCAAAAGGGACAAGGAACACCAACTCACAACATAGAAACATGAAACATAAAAGACTACACATAAACCAACGAGACCAATGGGCAACCGGTGCCGACTTAGGACGGCCATCTGCCACGTAAATAGCAGACGGTGTGGTTATCCTGGATTACGTGCGCACAACCCTCCCACTATTCCGATTTCCCAGAGGTCTCGAAGAACGCACAATTATGGTGTAAAACAACCTCCTCACTGTTAGGTGACCACACACAAACAAGACCGTAAAACACAGGGGTCCAAGCAACACAGATGAATATGTAAATGGATATAAAAAGAGGACGTGCGTAATACAGTCCGTGCTCTGCCGGCTGTAGCGAGCTCATATATGTTATCACCCGAGGAGTCCGACTGACATTCAGAGAGGACAGGTGGTCGGGGCCCTGTCTTCTCTAAAGAGGTTTGGACAGGGCCCGTCATGGAGTCCCGTCGTCACAGTCAGTCAGAGTGCAAGTCTTAAGAATGCGCTCGTACAAGACTGTATATTGGTCAAGTACCAAGCTTAGTGTCCGTCTGGTGACATTAGGATCATATCCACGGTATAAAAGGCGTTTGATGACTCTGACGCATTTTCGATACATATGCTGTCTACCTTTGATCCTTCTTATTTTGTTAATTATGTCACCATAAAATGCAGGTTGTGAAATACCCAAAGTAATATACTCCGTTGCTTGTATGGGTCCGAATTTCAAAAGAAGTTGATCATAATTTTTATAAAATTTCCAGAAAGTCTTTACTAGTTTGTGAAAGCGAAAACCTTGACCTAAAAGTTTCTTTGTAATTTGTAGATTTCTATTATGAAAATCCAAAACATCAGTACATGCTCTAGCATACCGGATGAGCTGTGAAATGTAGATACCGTATGACGGTAATCTAGGGACATCACCGTCAAGCCAGGGAAAATTTACTATGTTGAATCCAAAATCATCTCGTTTGTCATATACACTTGTATGAATTTCTCCATTGACAATTTTGATATTTAGGTCCAAAATGGTGTTTCAGTGTCTGTAAAGTTTGCCTTGTTTAGAGTCAATTCTTGTGGATAAATAACATCTTTATACTTTTCAAAAACAGGATTATCGATAGTAAGAATATCATCCAGGTACCTAGAAGTACCAGTATAACTCCCGGAAAAATAGGTCAAGCGTGACAAAAGTCGAACTTGCTCTGTAACTATCCAAGACTAAGCTGAATATCAAATACCTGAATATCTCTATTTGTTGCAGCAAAAGGTCTGGAAAACTGACAAAAACAGAATTTTGCAAGTCATCAAGGAGCATAATTCCTCAACAAATGGGTCAAGCGAGACGAAAGTCAAACTTGCTCTGTAACTATCCGAGACCAAGCTGTGTATCAAATTTCACTTGAATATCTCTATTTGTTGCAGAAGAAAGTCCGGGAAACTGACAAAAATTGAATTTCCAAGTCATCAAGGGGCTTAACTCCTCGAAAAATAGGGCAAGCGTGACGAAAGTCGAACTTGCTCTGTAACTATCCAAGACCAAGCTGTGTATTAAATTTCATCTTAATATCTCCATCCGTTGCAGAAAAAAGTCTGGAAAACTGATATTCGGACATAAGGACAGACGGAGGGACAGACGGACAGACAGACCGATAGGAAACTAAGAGTCCCCTTCGGCGTTTCCGGTAGGGGACTAATAAAGTATTGGAAGGTATAAAGAGATGTGGTAGCAGGAAGAAAGATATTCGATCCCCTATTATACTTCCTTTACTAGACAAACTAATAAGTCCGCTCCCATCTGTTACAAGCTCAAAGTATGAATCGTTCTTATTTTCAGCTTCATTCTCTCTAGCATTCTATGCTTTCCTAAGAATCAGTGAGTTTACAGCACCTAATAGAAATAATTCTCCGAATCGTGCTATAAATATTTCAGATGAAGAAATTGATCAAAGTTCAAAGTCCCTCGATCTGTGTATACGTCAATCAAAAACTAACCAGTACGGAGATTCTGTAACGCTCCTAGTCAAAGCCGCACCACATCGCTCTTCATGTCCGCTTGCTAATGTTTTGAATTATATAAAGTCGCGACCAAAGTTGAGAATCAGCAATTATTCATTCACTTTAATGGGAAACCGCTGACATCTTATCAGTTTAACGCAGAGAGCAATTTCTTTCTTTGATCTTCTTTAACTCATTTGTGTCACACTTATGCCCTTTGCTGTGTGGAGCTCGTAAAAAAGTTCCCGGCGAGGGGTTTGACAGTAAGTGTTTTGATTTTTTTCCCTGACATTATCGCCATAGCACTTTCTATATAGACAGAACCATAGACAGTGCATGTATTTAATATATTTTCATTTTCGTGCGTGAACATCGACGGCGGGTGCGGCTAGCCAACAGGGGATGCTTACTCCTCCCGGGCACCTGATCCCACCTCTAGCTTGCTAGGGGTCCGTCGATGCTCCATTTGGTGCTCTATTGTGAGTGCTGTTGAGATTATCATCAGGATCTTCTTTAACTCATTTGTGTCACACTTATGCCCTTTGCCGTGTGGAGCTCGTAAAAAAGTTCCCCGCGAGGGGTTTGATAGTAAGTGTTTTGAATTTTTTCCCTGACATTATCGCCATAGGACTTTCTATATAGACAGAACCATAGACAGTGCATGTATTTAATATCTTTTCATTTTCGTGCGTGAACATCGACGGAGGGTGCGGCTAGCCAACAGGGGATGCTTACTCCTCCCGGGCACCTGATCCCACCTCTAGCTTGCTAGGGGTCCGTCGATGCTCCATTTGGTGCTCTATTGTGAGTGCTGTTGAGATGATCATCAGGATCTTCTTCAACTCACTTGACAATGAATGCTTCAAATCTCATAGTTTTCGTATCGGAGCCGCAACTTAAGCATCTAGAAGGGGGTTCCCTGACGATACAATTAAACAATGGGGTAGATGGTCTTCACAGGCATATATGACATATATACGAATTCCTCTATCGAAATTCTAATATAAGAGTATCTATTATTTATATACATAGGTAGCAAGTCTGTTTGGATTGTTAGGTCATCAATTGTACGCTGGGCGTATCGACATAATCGTACCAGACCATCATTAGGCATCAATAATGCACGCATTCTGTGGTTTGGCTATCCAGGAATCAAATAGGGCGATTTAGATGATCGAATAGATAGCCTTCTCCGCACTAGACCTCCCCCAGATATATTGGTAATTCAATTAGGATCCAATGACCTCACAACTAAGAAATCTCTCGATCTAATTCATGATATGGAGTGTAGTTTTCATAAGTTTAATAACATACCCCCCGAACTACATTAGTTTGGTCTATGATGCTGCCTCGGTGTTATTGGCATACAGCACTGAAACCAGCAAAAATTGAAAAAGCTAGGAAAATTGTCAACTCTAGAATTAAGTCAACTGAGACGAAAATAAATGGAAGAGTAATTCGCCACCCAAAAATTATTGCAAGACTTAAAGATCTTTATCGCCATGACGGCACTCATTTATCAATTGAAGGCAATAACATATATAGTCAAGATATCAAACTTGCTTTGGAATGCTTTAATAACTCAACAAGCGCTATATTTCCAGAAATGGATTTAAAAAACAAACAAAAACAAACAAAACACAAACAAGAGGCCCAAGGGGGCCACATCGCTCACCTGAGTTGCAGACAAAGGGTTAAAAGTCACAAAAATACTTCTACAGATCAAAGCCCTTGACATCCATATTTGTTGACCTATCGACAAGAAAAACACAAACTTGGCAGAGGACCTTGAGTACTTGCTTGCTGCAAGGTTTCGTGAGATTCTTTGCAATGGTTGCAGAGGAGATTTCGAAAATGTGTCAGCCAATCAGAGTCCTCAGCGGCCATATTTGTTGACCGATCAGCACAAAATACACAATCTTGGTAGAGGATCTTGAGTAAATTTCTTACTGTAAAGTTTCATGAAATTCTGTGCAGTGTTTTTTTGCAGAGAAGATGTTGAAAATGTGTTAGCCAATCAGAGCCCTCTGCGGCCATATTTGTTGACCAATCGGCACGAAAAACACAAACTTGTTGGAGGACCTTGAATACTTCCTTCCTGTAAAGTTTCATGAAATTCTGCGCGGTTGTTGCAGAGGAGATGTCAAAAATGTGTCAGCCAATCAGAGCCCTTGGCAGCCATATTTGTTGACCAATCAGCACGAAAAACACAAACTTGGTAGAGGACCTTGAGTACTTCCTTCCTGTAAAGATTCATGAAATTCTGTGCAGTAGTTACAGAGGAGATGTCAAAAACGTGTCAGCCAATCAGAGCCCTTGGCGGCCATTTTTGTTGAACGATCGGCACGAAAAACACAAACTTGGTTGGGGACCTTGAGTACTTCCTTCCCGTAAAGTTTCATGAAATTCTGTGCAGCGGTTGCAGAGGAGATGTCGAAAATGTGTCAGCCAATCAGAGCCCTTGGCGGCCATATTTGTTGAACGATCGCCTAGAAAAACACAAACTTTGTTGAGGACCTTGAGTACTTCCTTCCTGTAAAGTTTCTTGAAATTCTGTGCAGCGGTTGCAGAGAAGATGTCGAAAATGTATCAGCCAATCAGAGCCCTCAGCGGCCATATTTGTTGACCGATCGGCACGAAAAAGCCAAACTTATCAGAGGACATTGTGTACTTCCTTTCTGTAAAGTTTCATGAAATTCTGTGCAGCGGTATCAGAGGAGATGTTGAAAATGTGTCAGCCAATCAGAGCCCTCGGCGGCCATATTTGTTGACCGATCGGCACAAAAAACACAACGTTGGTAGGGGACCTTGAGTACTTCCTTCCTGTAAAGTTTCATGAAATTCTGTGCAGCGGTTGCAGAGGAGATGTCGAAAAATGTGTCAGCCAATCACAGCCCTCGGCGGCCATATTTGTTGACCGATCGGCACGAAAAACACAAATTTGGTAGATGACCTTGAGTATTTCCTTATTGTAATGTTTCATGAAATTCTGTGCATCAGTTCCAGTGGAGACGTTGAAAATGTGTCAGCCAATCACAGCCCTCGGCGGCCATATTTGTTGACCGATCGGCACAAAAAACACAAACTTGGTAGAGAACCTTTAGTACTTCCTTCCTGTACAGTTTCATGAAATTCTGTGCTGCGATTGCAGAGGAGATGTCGAAAATGTGTCAGCCAATCAGAGCCTGTGGCGGCCATATTTGTTGACCGGTCGGCACGAAAAACACAAACTTGATAGAGGATCTTGATTACTTCCTTCCTGTAAAGTAACATGAAATTCTGTGCAGCGGTTGCAGAGGAGATGCCAAAAATGTGTCAACCAATCACAGCCCTCGGCGGCCATATTTTTTGACCGATACTTCCTTCCTGTAAAGTTTCATGAAATTCTGTGCAGCGGTTGCAGAGGAGATGTCAAAAATGTGTCAACCAATCACAGCCCTCGGCGGCCATATTTTTTTACCGATCGGCACAAAAAACACAAACTTGGTAGAGGACCTTGAGTACTTCCTTCCTGTAAAGTGTCATGAAATTCTGTGCTGCGGTTGCAGAGGAGATGTCGAAAATGTGTCAGCCAATCAGAGACTGTGGCGGTCATCTTTGATTTCAGATCGGCTCGAAAAACACAAACTTGGTAGAGGGCATTGAGTACTTGCTTCCCGTGAAGTTTCGTGAAATTCTGTGAAGCGGTTGCAGAGAAGATGTTGAAAATGTTAGAAGTTTACGCCAGACGGACGGACGGACGGACGACGACGACGACGTCGACGACGGACGGACGGACGGACGACGGACGGCGCGCTATGACAATAAAAACCATTAAATTAAATGCACGATAGGGTGAGTGCGTAGAGACGTACTCATGTGGCGCGATTCCGGGAAACCACAGATCCATATATCTAGTCCAGCCACCATGTTAGGGTAGATCTACCTGCTGTGTAGTAGGAGGTCCAAGTAAATAAAAGCCTGGTGTGGGCAACATATGAAAATCACTGCCATGGCATCTCTTTAGTACAATGAGGGACGACTATTCAGTCTGTGCAGACTGGGAGGGCTTCTTCCGTCGGGTACAGGCGGGGTTCGATTATGTAATATTGCAGCAGACCGCAGTCTGCAGGAGGCACCTTGGACTGGCTATGTGTATCTTACCTTTTCATAGTGCATGATTGGTTAATTCTGGATAGGTCTCATTCTTATGCAGAATGGACCGACCGGTCTCCCGGAATCGTTTCATCATGCTTTGGCCTCATCTTCCAACAAAATAATTAGTTGTACATTATAGGAGGTTAATTTCTAAATGTCATGATTTTGATGTAATAAATTTTGAAATTTTATTTCACATTTTCATTTTTAATTATGATTTGGTCTCGCATTAAATATTGTTTAAATTAACGTAGAATATGAGGTCATGTGATGAAATGAGACATGACGTCTCTGGAGGGTAATATGATATCTCTGGAGAGAGACATGGATATCATTATTTGTCATCTTAATCATATGAGGTATAACACAATGCCTTTAACACTCTCGATCGCAATTTCTTGATATTTTCGAATCGATCTACATGTATTCAATTAACAAAAAATGTATTTTCAATTTTTTCAGTATGAGTGAAATCGAAAGTCTTACTTGAATCCCATCATGGAGCACACCATTGAGGCCTCTGGAGTCCCAATATAGGCTCCACAAATAGTTCCCCAATCGTCATTATAGTAATGTAACTTCTCTATTCCAAACTGATCCAATCTCATTCGGAATGGTATGAAGGGGGCTATAGCAAAATTTAATTAATGTGTTTTGTAAGTTTTTTCATCTAAATATTTAGAAGATTAATTTTACAAAAGTACCTAAGATATTGTTAAGAAATGCTTATAACTAACAGTAACATGGCAACGAATGTAGTGATGGTAGTTAGCTAACCTTCTTTCGGAGTTTTCCGGCATTTCACCTCACATTTTGGTCTGTAGCCCCAGATAGATCGAATTTCCCAGATATATTTACAATCATATAAGGAGCTGGCGTTTATCGGGCAGTCTAAATGCCTTATCCCATAGGAGCCTAAGATTAGTTCTATTGAATGATCAAATATCGGCTCCCCTCCATATCTGGGTAAAAATGTACAAAATGATTTTTAACAGACAATCAAATCATCCTCATGCTACTAAAACATCGGTTGTACTTTTTCCAATTGTAAACGAAAGGTAAACCTTAGTATAATGAAATGTAGGAAAAGGGGAAATCTTAGAGACGAATACAATGGAAAATGGCTGACTCAATGTCTTTTTTTTTCTATTTTGTACTTCCAAGCATAATTAAGGTTATGTACGCTTAGTTCGGTCTATATATTGAAATATACATGGTATGAATAGTTTTTGTGCGAACGTGATTGTGTAATTTGGACTGAAATGTATACGTGCGAATACACTAATTTAACACTATTGTACTTTCGCTTACATTCTGATATTTCTAGATTCGTCTCAACTTTTGTAATCACTCTAAGCTCTTCATGTAAGTTTATTTTAAATATTTTGATAACTGATTTTTCATATAGTAAACGATATGTGATTTTTATAAATGCAATCAGATGTTGATTACTTTATTATTGTTAGAAACCCCTCGCCAATTTTTTCTAATTTTTATGGAACACAGTAAAATGTCATTACACATTTTCATGTACGCATTTTGCAAACTTCATTCTCTGATTAATGTATTGATATAAGGTACATTTTTTTGGAAATAATGCATCAATTGATTATTAATTTTTCAGCTTTTTAACATTAATCTGCATACCGCTTCTGTACTCATCAGTACATCTTTTGATCAGAGTCTTTCTTTCTTTCTTTAACTGCTTAACCCTCGCATGGAGTGGATTAGAAGCGTGCGCGTCTGTGCATATTAGTTTGTACAGTGCTTATTAAGAGAGAAAAATATATTACAATTAAAAGTGGTTAAAAACAAAGTGTTGAATTAAGGGTTGAAGTGTGGGACCTGGGCAACAGTGGACCTAAAAGTGTCCAGGTCCCGGATGTTTACAATTTCAGCAGGGAGGCTATTCCAGAATATGACTGTTCGGGGGAAAAACGAATATTTGTAGAAGTCTCTAGGTGTATGAGCCTGATAGAAATGGAAGTCGTGGTTTTGGGCCGAGGACCTAACTGGGACAGTGAAAGGAGGTGGAATTTTGATGGCCACAAGTTGGTGAACAATTTTATAGAAGAGGACGACCCTTGATGTCGACCTTCTTTGTTGTAATGAGTCATCCTTGAGAATAGACCAAGAATCTTAGATGATTTGTTGGTCTTGTATTGCATCTGGAAATGTATCCGTGTCCGAACGGAATATACTTCTTTCGATTGTTTTGCAAAAAAAAAAAAATGAAAATGAGCGGAAACTGTTGTCGCGGACCGACCAACAGCGGTAAAGCCTTATGTACTCTTTAAAGGTGGTTTTTTTTGCGATCGGACCCAAGTATGAACTTGGCCCATATTTTTATTTGATGTATCTTTATAAAAAAAATTACAACTTAATATGTGAATCCATTCCATATAGATATTGACTAAAAATCCTTAAATTTTCGTATTTTTATTAAGTCCAACGAGCATAACTCTGACAAACAATTTTTGATCGGACCCAAATATGAACTTGACCTTAATTTTCATTGTTTATGTAACTGTGTACAAAATTTCATTTCAATATGTGAATCCAGTGACAGATAATGAATGGAAACTGTTGTATCGGACCGACCGATCGAGCGATAGCAGCAAAGCAGTATATTCCCTCTTCTTTGAAGGGGGGGGGGGATAAAAACAATTCACACAAAGCGTAGCATCCCCTCGCGAGGAAAAACACAATTTGTAATACACGCATTTTTTATCCATTCAGCTAAATATGAGCAAGTGCTTTCATCATATCTCCCTTTGTCAAATCCCGCCCATCCTGCTACGTCTTTGGGTATTTTTTAAACATAACTTTGTGAGTTTCACTGCTAGTGGATGGCACACGAAGCCAAGTCCCATCAACATCGGTTGTTCGTATCTTCAACGCATTCGAAAACTAAATTTCTCTCATCAAATTTTCTTGAAATTTATAAAATGTGTGTCCTGTAGCATAACATCCCACCAATCTTGCTATGTCATTAGGTACACTTTTGTACATAATTACTTTCCCACTCTTTGGCCATATTAAATGTTTAGATTGAGGATCACTGACGAGGATTAACTGTCCGAAACGTGCATGTCTGGTCCATGCTTCAAACTAATCTGTTCGTAGATGATGCAATTGAATTTGAAGATGTTTAACATTTGTACCACTGTGTAAGTGTCACTGCTGGTGGGCCAGGAGTCCCCGAAAGCACATGTAGCCAAGTCCGATCAACTTGGATTGATCTTTTCTTGAACGCAATCCAAAATCTCTGTTGTCAAAATTTCTTGAAATTTCTAGAACATTGGTCCTGTAGCATCATATCCCACTTATCCTGCTACGTCTTTCGGTTCATTTTTGCACATAATAACTTACTAATCGAGTGTTTTAGTGTTTTGCTGTTGTTGCTGTAACAGGGTCTTGTTGGAGGTCCCCTCCCTTCCTTTCCAACTAAAGTGCTTTTCATAAGCCGTCCAAATACATTTCACTAGAGTTCTCTTGTTTTACTCTTGCAATTTAAATTGTTCATTTACTTTGCAGAGAGTGTTCGGTTCCAAATTTCCTGTAAGGTCGAGTCAGTAAAATATATGTTCATAATAGCATTGGAGGGATGGTGCTAAGATGTTAACCTCCTTTAATTTCGATGATATTTTTCGATGAAATGGCAAGTTCCCGAAATAGCAAAAAACATATGATGTCAAAATGAATTAAATAAGGACAGGAAAAGCCTGTCCAAATACAATATATGTTCATAATAGCCCCCTCTGATTGTTTAGTCATTATGATGTGGAAGGGTTCCAACTCTATACCTTCTTGAAGAATTTCAAACCAATTTTCATGCACCAGACACGTGTTTCGAATATCAAATTCTCATCAGTGATGCTTCCAGCCAAATATTTTAATTTCTGTATTTACTTTACAGAGAGGGTGCGGCTCTAAATTTCCTGTAGGGTCGATTCAGTAGCATATCAAATTAAACCTATGTTCAAAATAACATTGGAGGGATGGTGCTAATATATTATCTTTCTTTAATTTCGATGATATTTTTCTGTAAATGGCAAGTTTCCGAAATAGTGTTGTTGGTCATGTATTATTTTAGTTTTACTTTATGTGTATGTACACATGTACTTAGTCATGTAAACGTCTTCAAATTGAATAGCATCATTTAAAAACAGATAAATTGGCAACGTGGACCAGACATGCACGTTTCGGGTACTAAAACGAAATGTTATTTAATGATTTCATAATAATTCTTTCTAGATTTAACTATGTCATGTCTATTTCATTAGAGAATATCCCAGTATTTTCTTTGTTACATCATTATCATCACATGACTGTGATTTCTAGAATTTCCTCTATTTGTTAATCATTTGTAATGAGTCATTGTTCTAGAAGCTTCTGGTTAATTCATTTGTATTAAGTATAAATACCTCCGAGGAACTGTGTTGAGTGGGCATTCGTACACATTCGTAGACACGATTCATTCATCCATTCGATATACTGGGATACTTTATTTGTTGAGACTTTAATCCGTTTAACAACGTTTTGACACCGAGCTTTCGACAACGTATGTGATTACGGAAAACCATATATTCGATAGACTTTATGGACCATAACGGACACTTTGATCCTGACATTGTATTGTAAGTTGTGATCATTTCCGATATATATGTTACAGGGAATAAGTGTAATCAGGGATTTCATGTAATTCCTGAAATTGGCCAGGTATTTCATGTAATTCCTGAATTTTTCATGCATTTTTACACTTATTTCCTAACCTTAATTTCTCCTTGTTTTCATTTTGAAAATCTACATTTGTGTATTATTTTTGGCTCAGTTGATGCTGAATATCCTCTCTGTCAAGTACTCAGAACCGATTATGCCAAATAAGTGAAAATATTCAAACTAGAATTGGTTGTTTTTATCAAAATATTCCCAAAATTTTGAATTTAATTTATCACGTTTATCATTATCTATGCAAAATGGACATAAAACAAACCCATGAGCGCAAAGAAAAAGAATTTATCGAACAAAATGGTCAAAGTACTCTAAAACATATATCGAAAGTTTCAATCAGAAACATTGGTATTTAATCCTTATTAAAGTATCTTTATAATGGGCAAAAAAAATAAGAAGAAGAAATGATAATAATGTTCAATTTTCAACTAATTATTGTGTGATGTCTAGATAAGTTTAAGATATATTCAAAATTATTTTTTTGGCGAGGCAACGGATGTCCCCATCCGACAGCAAGCACAAAACACCAGTCTGAGTATCAAGGTCAATGTCCATAAAACAAATGTATGTGTATTATTCCTATATCCCGGTAAAAAATTGGATATCCCCTTCCTTCGTGTACATCTAAGTACTAAGTTTCATTGAAATAGAATACATGCAAAGAAAAGATTTTGGGATGAAGCGATCACCATGACACTTAGGTACAATGGCTGTATTGAGTTACATAGTCCAATCAAGATTCCATGCATACACTTTTACCGAGTACATGTACATGTATTACAGTCATATCAGTGGGTCAAAACCTAACTGTGCAACCGTTCGAATTGTCCGCTCAAGAGTTTTTCTCAGATATCATTTTCCTATCAATCTTAAATTAACATAATCAGCCTTAAAAACATCTCTTTATTAAATACATAACCATTTTATCTCTTTCAGTATTTTATATTTTAAGGATTTTATATTATGAACATGTAAAATATCTATCATATCGCAATTTCATTATTTTTATATGATTTTTGGCCGTCAGGAAATAGGTGTAAAAATGGTAAAATATTTCAGGAATTACATGTAATCCCTAAAATTTTGGGGATTTCATGTAATCCCTAAAATGACCAGGAATTACACGTAATCACTGCACTTTTCAGGAATTACATGAAATCCCTGATTACACTTATTCCCTGTAACATATATATTTTGTACATAATTAAACTTGTAAAGGATCCCGGACGTTAAGGAAAGGCTATAATAATCGGATTTTTAAATTTTCAAAATTTACTGAAATAATCATATAAATTGTTTGATCTATGTCTGAACAACAACTTTCATATTTCTTTTTGCTAAGATATAACCCTAAGCGCTTGCAAAATTTACTAAAACACACCCATCCTTCGTGAGATTTGGTTGAACAGTGCACAAAAAACCCAGGTAGTTATGATAAATTTCACTTTAATTAGGTATGAGCGCAAAATAGAATGGCTAATTCAGACAAACTAGTGAAAGATAGATATACGACAAATTCTCCTTGAAAAGGAATTAGCCATTCTCTATTGCGCCCATGTTGAAATTAGAGAAAATCAGAGAAAAAATACAGTGCACAAAGTAAAAATTAGCATGTAAAACGCCTTTTACATATATCGATCTATATATCTGCATTGATTTTTACCTGAGCAAGGGCGGTTTATCCGGATATTTCGGTTACCCCTCTTAACTGTATAGACGTTACATAATTTGTGATGAGATTACAAACGAAATTATCGTAATTATTCTTACTCATAAAATGTTAAATTTTCTTCTGATGTAAAAAGGGACACTAAATCTTTATAATCAATCGATATATAGATGTTCCAAAAAGGGGCCTTAAGGTCCGGGATCCTTTATATTCTGTCTTTGTCTGATTTTTGCTGACGTTTTGGGGTATTCTGACCCATAACAGAATTGGGGGCTCGTCCGGGATAGTAATCTCTGCATATTTGCACTTTACGTAAAGTTCGTTTTTGAAAAAAAGAAAGTATTTTTCTCAAAATTTTTTTGCCAGCAGAAATCAATCATGGTATTTTCGGTCACTGAAATTTTGAAATCGCCGACTGTAGATGAGTTCGAATCATTGAAAAAAGATGATTTGATTGGTTTAGGTCTTCACTTGAAGTTAGATGTAAAATCTTCAATGAGAAAACAAGAAATTCGAAATGTTGTGGCTAAAGAGCTTTTAGCTGAGGAAATCTTTTCGTCAAACGATTTTCCTGTTGAACCTGTTTCAAGCGAAACCAAAATGTCAAAATTTGAGTTTGAATTAGAGAAAATGAAAATACATTTACAATTTGAAAAAGAAAGACATTTACAATTTAAAAGAGAAAAAGAAGAAAGAGAGAAATAGGAACGTATGCACGAGAAAGAACTTCAGTTTGAGTTAGAAAAGTTAAAGTTAGGGAAAAGCGCTAAGGAAAATCCTGTTCCTTCGCCTGTCAAGTCTGAATTCGACGCCGCCAAAATCATCAGATAAGTACCAAAATTTCAAGAAAAGTCCATGGAAAAATATTTTCCACATTTTTTAGAAAATCGCGGCCAATCTGAAGTGGCCACGCGATTTTTGGCCAATTTTATTACAAAGCGTACTTATTGGCAAAACGGCTGAAGTATACCCGGCGCTCAGTATTGCTGAGAGTTCAGACTATGACAAGGTCAAGGACACGATTTTGAGAGCATATCAGTTAGTACCTGAGGCGTACAGACAAAAGTTTAGACAGTACAAAAAGTTTGAAAATCAAACATATGTCGAATTTGCTCGAGAATAAGAAGATTTATTTGATCAGTGGTTTCGATCTAAGAAAATTCCTAATTCATTTGACAATTTGCGTCAACTCATTCTGATAGAAGAGTTCAAAGAGTGTGTACATCAAGATTTAAGAACTCATTTGGAAGACAAAAATGTTAAAACTCTTGAAGAGGCCGCTGTTTTGTCTGATACGTATGCTCTCACTCATAAGAAAAAATTTGTGTCAAAAACTCAATCTGGCGATAGCGCAAAAACTTCAGATTTTCCAAAGAAAAATTTACAAGAGTCTCAGTCGTCCATTAGTTCCCAGTCACCATCTCAAGGTGGTTCTACGTCCGGTCCTAGGTCCGAGCGTTCTGAGGCATCCCCAGGGGTGGGGTCGCTTCCTACATGCAATTATTCTAAGAAAAAAGGTCACGTTATTGGTGAGTGTTTGAAGCTTAAGAAGAAAAAAGAACTTAAGCCACAGGCCTGTGCGTCTGTTAGAAATGATAGGAAAGCCTTAGATTCGATTTGTTCTGACACTCCTGAGATTCAATGTTCTAAGTCCAGTTCTGATGATTTTGTGGAGGATCATTATAAGCCCATTTTGTCACAGGGATTTGTTTCACTCAGTGATTCTAGCAAATTAAAGCGTTGCCTGTTCAGATTTTGAAAGATACTGGTGCTGCCAAGACTTTATTGTTAGAGGGTTCATTGCCTTTGTCTGAGCACACTTTTACTGGTAGGTCAGTTTTATTAAAGGGTGTGGAGCTAGGCGTCATTGATGTTCACCTTCATAAAATTTATTTGAAATCAGATTTAATTACTGGACCTGTTATCGTAGGTGTTCGACCTACTCTTCCCGTTCAAGGCGTTTCCTTGTTGCTTGGCAACGACTTAGCTGGCGGCAAAGTTGTAGCCGATCCGATTGTTTGTGAGAAAATCACGTCCGATGTTGTGTCCGATGATAAAGACGACGACTTGTACCCAGCCTGCGCAGTTACCAGGGCGATGGCCAGGAACAGACTGAAAGAGGCTGAGAGTACTCCTGCACTTAACGAGGACCATCCCTCCAAAAATATAGACCTTTCTGACACATTGATGTCTACCATTGATGACAGCGTACCTGAGACGTCAGTACCACTTCATGTTGACAAGTCTCCGACAGTACCTAGTGATGATTCCCATCCGCCATTAGACAGAGATACAGATGCCTCAGCCGTGGGCAGCTCCTCTCCGAGCAAACTAAAGATCCAGAGATCATCCGACTAAGCAAGAGGGCCCTTTCCCGAGAAGAAGCGGATAAAGTCGGAGAGTGCTTCTACATACGAGATGGCATCCTTATGCGGAAAAAGAGACCACCCGATGTATCCCCTAATGACGTGTGGCGGGTCGATCACCAGATAGTTGTTCCAGTAGCATATCGCGAGGACATCATGCGTTTAGCTCACGACACACCCATGGCAGGTCATTTAGGTGTCAATAAGACTTATAATAGGATTTTAAGACACTTTCACTGGTCTAAGTTGAGAAAAGATGTGTCCGAGTTTTGTAAGTCTTGTCATAGTTGTCAGATGATAGGTAATCTAATCAAGTTATACCGCCTATTCCCCTCCAACCCATTCCAGCCTATAAGGAACCTTTTAGTAGGGTGTTAGTTGATTGTGTGGGTCCTTTGCCTAGGACTAGGTCAGGGAATCAGTATTTACTGACAATTATGTGTACTTCAACTAGGTTTCATGAAGCCATACCTCTTAGGAATATTAAGTCAAAGACCATAGTTAAGGCCCTTACAAAGTTTTTCAGTTTCGTAGGTGCTCCCAAGGCTATTCAGTCAGATCAGGGTTCGAATTTTATGTCAGGGTTCTTATTCAGCAGGTTATGCATGAGCTAGGTATCAGGCAGTATAAATCGTCTGCGTACCATCCTGAGTCCCAGGGGGCACTTGAACGCTTTCATCAAACCCTTAAAACAATGATGAAAACATATTGTCACCAGTTTGGAAAAGACTGGGATGAAAGGGTTCACCTCGTGTTGTTTGCGGCACGAGAAGCAGTTCAGGAGTCCCTTGGGTTAAGTCCCTTTGAGCTAGTTTTTGGGCATACGGTCAGGGGCCATTGAAGTTGTTGAAGGAAAAATGGATGACTGAGAATAGCGATTTGAATCTCTTAGACTACGTGTCTAATTTCAAAGAGAAATTATATAATGCTTGCATATTGGCTCAAGAAAATCTCAAAACATCACAAATGAAAATGAAAACATGGCATGACAAAGATGCTAGAAACAGAGGTTTTAAACCAGGCGATAAAGTTCTTGCAAGCTAGATATTTCGGTCCTTATGAGATTGAGAGTAAAATTAGTGATGTTAACTATGTGGTTAAGACACCAGGTCGGCGAAAAGAAAAAAGAGTGTGTCACGTTAACATGTTGAACGAGTATTTTGATAGAAGTGACCGAAATTTTGTAAAACAAGTTTCCACTATGGCCAATGTGAATACATTAGAAAATTGTGTTGAACCTGAATATAATGTTGAGACTTTAATCCATTTAACAACGTTTGGACACCGAGCTTTCGTGAACGTATGTGATTACCGGAAACAATATATTCGATAGACTTTGTGGAGCGTAACGGACACTTTGATCCGGACATTGTATTGTTAGTAATCATTTTCGATATATATATATTGTACATAATTAAACTTGTTAATTTATATTCTGTCTTTGTCTGATTTTTGCTGGCGTTTTGGGGTATTCTGATCCATAACAGAATTGGGGGCTCAACCGGGATTGACAGTCAGAGACTGTCGAAAAAGACTTCGATCAAAGTGTCCGTTTGAAGAATTCTGAAATTCTGACAAATCCGGAAGTGAAACTCGGAAATCGTACCGTGCATCAAAAAGAGGAAGTGCACCAATTAATGCAAAAATATACGATCATCTTTCCGGACGTTCCAAAAAAGACGAATGCATCTCATCATGACGTCATTGTAGGTGATGCGTCACCTATCAAACAGCATCCCTATCGATTAAACCCGATGAAATTTCAATACATGCGGAAAGAAATTCAATACATGCTTGAAAATGACATTATTGAACACAGCAATAGTGAATGGAGTTCCCCATGTATTCTTGTTCCGAAGCCAGACGGAACTTACCGATTGTGTACGGACTTTAGAAAAGTCAATTCAGTCACCAAAACTGACTCTTATCCGATCCCACGAATCGATGACTGTATCGATAAAATTGGCAGTGCAAAATTTGTCAGTAAATCTGACTTAATTAAAGGCTATTGGCAGGTCCCGCTTACCGAGAGAGCCAGAAAAATATCGGCATTTGCGACTCCAGATGGGCTATACCAATATAAAGTAATGCCCTTTGGTATGAAAAACGCATTCCAGAGGATGATTCATTCGTTCCTAAATCATCTCGAAGGATGCGAGGCGTACATCGATGACGTCATCATCTACAGCGACACCTGGTATGTTCATCTCCGAATCATGCGTACCTTCTTCGACATACTGGCGAAAGCAAATCTCACAGTGAACCTTCCGAAAAGTGAATTTTGTCATGCGACTGTAGAATATTTGGGTCACAAAGTAGGTCAAGGTATTGTTACTCCTATCATGGCCAAGGTGGAAGCTATTTCAAAGTTCCCGATTCCTACCAATAAGAAAGAGATAATGAGATTCTTGGGAATGGCAAGATTTTACAGAAAATTTTGTCCAAATTCCTCATCAGTTGTTGGTCCACTTACCAATCTGTTACAAAAGAGAGTGAATTTTGCACGGACCAACGACTGTGACGAATCTTTTAAGAAATTCAAATGTGTTCTTAGGCATGGTCCATTTGATATTCAGGGGGGGGCTTGGGTTTTTTGTCGGAGCAAGATTATTTTTTTCGCCCCGGATCGGGCAAAATTATTTTTCTCTTGCAGAAATTTTTATACACTTTGAAAACTGCGGCGAGCGAAGCGAGCCGGAAAATTTTCAAGAATTTTAGCAAAATTTTACGGTAATTCTTCAAATTCAGATTACTTGTAAGAGCAAGATTATTTTTTTCTGTCACACCATAAGCAAATTTATTTTTTTCATCAAAATTGAGAGCAAAATTATTTTTTTCGAAAAAAACCCAAGCCCCCCCCAGAATATCAAATGGACCGTGCCTTATGAATAATCCTGTCCTGTCAGCTCCAAATTTTGTTAAGCAATTTAAGCTTACTGTTGATGCCAGTGGCGTAGAAAAATAAACAGAAAACAGCCTTCATACATGTAATGGTATCTAATATTTCCTTCTAGTATAAATGCCACTACCTGGCCTTTTGTCATGGTAACTTCCACAGCTGAGCGATTTTCACACCTTCCATAAGAGGGGCATAAAGCAGCTACAGAGGGGGATGAAAGTGACAGAGGGGGAATACAATAACACTGTGTTTTCTGATTTACCTGTAGAAAACACCTGAAATAAATACACTGCGTTTTTTGTTTTTTCCCCATTACACCCGGATCTGTCTGTACATGCAAGACATTTTCCTTCAGATTATGTCGACATGCATCTTATTTATGTAAACATGCATGATATTTATGTCAATATGCGACTTATTTATATCAACATGCAACTTATCTATTTCAACATGCAACTAAATAAAGTTGCATGTATACATCTTCAAAATATCTCGCATGTAGGGGGCAGAAGTATGCCACCATAATAGGGTACATTTTTGGCAAATAATTTTTATTTCACAGATGTTGATTTCAAACAACATCGTATTAATTGTACTTGTGAAATTGCCATAATTTTGTCTTACTTTTAGTTAGTAAGTGAACATATCAATCAGATAGGAAAATTTCATATTGCCGACATCAGAAAGCAAATACCATAGTTAAGATACCTTGTACCTAACATTATTCAAGGATTTTAGAATCTTAAGATACAATGTGTGAAATTGCTTCAATACACGAACTAAGGGCTTAAATAATGTTTGTAAAACTTGTGCCCAGTTCCCATTTCATGTTTATGGAAATGAAATATGTTTAAACTAAAAACTAAAACACGAACTACTTTTTTATAAGCCTGTCATTTGACAAGAAGTATTATTGAATGGCAAAGTCCGTCTGTCTGTCTGTCCGTCCACTTATGGAACGCAATAACCTAAATATGCGTCAACGGATTTTATGATATTTGTACATTATGATCAGACTGTGATGAGGAAGCCACCTTTCAATTGTCAGATTCATCTGATTTGTTTTTACAGAGTTACGGGACTTACATTTTTTTCAATACAGTGAAAATATTCTGAAATAGTTAAGAATTATTTAAAAATCTATTTTTTGGGTGATATGTTTTGAAAATTGTATAAATCAAGAAGAAAGGGTGTTCTTTTATATATGTTACGGGTTTTTTGTCCCCTACTGGCAACGCCAAAGGGGCTCTTAATTAGTTTCCTCTCGGTCTGTCTGTCTGTCCGTCCGTCCGACTGTCCGATTATCAGTTTTCCAGACTTTTTTCTGCAACGGATGGAGATATTCAGATGAAATTTGATACACAGCTTGGTCATGGATAGTTACACAGCAAGTTAGATTTTAGTCACGCTTGACCTAATTATTGAGGAGTTATGCCCCTTGATGACTTGCAAAATTAAGTTTTTATCAGTTTTCTTGACTATTTCCTGCAACAAATAGAGATATTCAGGTTAATTTGATACTCGGCTTAGTCTTGGATAGTTACAGAGCAACGTCGACTTTTGTCACGCTTGACCTATGCCCCTTGATGACTAGTACAATGCAGTTTTTGTCAGCTTTTCAGACTTTTTTTCTGCAACAAATAGGTATTCAGGTAAAATTTGATACTCGGCTTAGTCTTGGATAGTTACAGAGCAAGTTCGATTTTTGTCACGCTTGACTTATTCTTCGAATCGATAAAGCAGATAAAACCTCAGAACTGAGCTGCCCAGACAGTCTGTTTAATTAAGACTCATGTTTAATTGAAGATAAATTCATAGGCAGAGTTGCAGGACATAAATATATGCCGCCAGCAGGGGACTTATATCGCTCAGCATCATAACATTTTTCATAAATATTTTAAATTAAAGAAGTGGTTTTGTAGATTTGAAAAAAAATTCCTGCAGGAAAATTTTAGAAATACAATTTCCTGCAGGATTTTTATCAGAACATAAAAATCCTGCAGGAATTTTTAATATACAGAAAATTCCTGCGGGAAAAAAATCCTGCAGGAATTTTTTAAGAACATTATTTTTCCCGCAGGATTTTTATTTTTCCCGCAGGAACACCATTTTCAAGATTTTTAGTCCCCTACCGGCAACGCCGAAGGGGACTCTCGGTCTGTCTGTCTGTCCGTCCGTCCGTCCGTCTGTCCGTCTGTCCCATTTTCAGTTTTCCGGACTTTTTTTCGCTGTTGTTGCATATATTGAACTCATTTTTGGTATGTGGATATATCTCAATGTGATACAGATCAAGTTTGAGTTTGCTTTCGATTGACCTAATTTTAGAAGAGTTATGGCCCTTGGACTTAGCAAATTTTATGAAAGTTTCAGTTTTCCGGACTTTTTTTCGCTGTTGTTGCATATATTGAACTCATTTTTGGTATGTGGATATATCTCAATGTGATACAGATCAAGTTTAAGTTTGCTTTTGATTGACCTAATTTTACAAGAGTTATTGCCCTTGGACTTAGCAAATTTTATGAAAATGTCAGTTTTCCGGACTTTTTTCCGCTGTTGTTGCATATATTGAACTTATATTTGGTATGTGGATATATCTCAATGTGATATAGATCAAGTTTGAGTTTGCTTTCGATTGACCTAATTTTACAAGAGTTATGGCCCTTGGACTTAGCAAATTTTATGAAAATTTCAGTTTTCCGGACTTTTTTCCGCTGTTGTTGGATAAATTGAACTCATTTTTGGTATGTGGATATATCTCAATGGGATACAGGTCAAGTTTGAGTTTGCTTTAGATTCATCTATTTTTACAAGAGTTATGGCCCTTGGACTTAACAAATTTTATGAAAATTTCAGTTTCCGGACTTTTCTTTGGTTCTATTGCAAATAATGCACTGATTTTTGGTAAATGAAGACATCTCAGTGTGATACAGACCAAGTTTGATTTTTTGTATGTGAATACATTATAGTGTGATGCAGATTTGAGTTTAATTTAGACTGACTAATTTTCACAAGAGTTATGGCCATTGGACTTAGCAAATTTCGTGAATTCAGTTTCCCAGACTTTTCTTGGCTGTTGTTGCAGAAGATGAACTGATGAACAGAGATGCAAGTCATAAATTTATGCCGCCGGTAGGGGACTTATATCGCACAGCGATCATTGCATTTTTAAAGAAAAAATCCTGCGGGAAAATTTTTCTCCCGCAGGAATTTCTTGAAAAAAATTCAAGAAAATATTCCAGCGGGATTTTTTTTTCTCACGCAGGAAAAAAAGATTCCTGCAGGAATTCATTAATTTCCCGCAGGATTTTGATAATTCCCGCAGGACTTTGATAATTCCCGCAGGATTTTTTTTGTTATTAAGGTGAATATCTCAGGTATTAGGTGCGCTATGTACAGGTAAATGAGATGTGGATTCCGACTAACTCAGGTATCCTCTATGCGATGACACTATTGGTTTTGCTGTTCATCCAGCCCCGGGCGGGCGCAAAAATGAACTAGCATGCAAGTTCATAATTATTTTGCCCACTGTATACTATTGAAAAAGAGTGTCTTGCATTATTGTTAGCTTTACAATATTTTGATGTTTATTTGAATGTTACTTTACATCCCATTCTTGTGTATACTGACCACAACCCTCTCACATTTTTGCACAAAATGTCAGACAAGAATCAAAGACTTACAAGGTTGAGTTTATTGTTGCAAGAGTACGATATCATTATTAACCATATCAAGGGCAAAGACAATGTGATTGCAGATGCACTATCGAGAGTTTCATGAGTGATTTTTGCAGAATTTACCACCTAAGTTTTCATTGGGCCGAAAATAAAATTAAAATTGTTTCCCTAAACGCGACCGACCCGCAAAATTCGGCGCGACTCGAATAATTTTTTGCGATTTTTTTCAAAGAATTATTTTTTCCGGATTTGACTTGTACCCAATTTGGATTCATAATTTTATACGGGCGCTATCGAGATAAGCATCACGCTCCGTGAATTTACGTTAATTTATTGATTAAACGTCCGCACAACCGGTTAAGGGGTCAAGCGTTTCGAAGCTTGTATATACCTGAGAAAATTCAATGGTTTTATGGCTTCTACTGCGCACGTTAATCCATCGGGGTTGTAGTTTTAAAAGACAAGCGATCGATAACGTAACATGGAAACGTTTACATGTATCATCGCTAGATCGCGTAGACCGGCACGTGTCAAATAATATTTAACGGCGTGACGGTACATCAAGAATAGAAATACAATATATCAAATTTCTCTAAATTTTGTATTATTCGATAAATTTCCTGAACTCGCCGTCTTTGTCAAACAAAATAATTGCCGTTTATACAAGATAAGAAGGAGGATACCTCGTTCGTGCAAAATCGTTTTACTTTGAATAAATAAAGAGTTGGTATGGTCGTGTTTTATATGCTTGAATAATATAAGTTTAAGGTAAGAAGTTAGAGGCGTATGGAATAAATCAAGAAACCCACAACATTGCACGGGAAATCGTTTTATTGAAGAGTCTAAGCACATTATTGAAGATTTGCATTTAAAATAGATCTCTGGAGGAAAGGGGGGGGGGGGTCGTATTGCAGGCTAAGTATAACAAGTGTCAGCTTTCTTTGTCAGAGATTACATTGAATACTGCAATGGCATACTTAAAGAAGGGTATGTTAATGTTTCCATAATTGGACACAATTTTCAAGTAGGAATTTGAACCTTTGAAGACAATTTCAAATTCTCAACTTTTTTTCTGCCCCCAGAATCAAAGATTTGGGGGCAAATAGTTTTTTGCCTTTCCGTCTGTTTGTCTGAGCTTTCATGATTCACGTGTATTCCTTGTGGCAAGACCTTTCCTTTGACACTAAAATGTTTTACCTTGTGACATTGACCTTTGACCTACTTTTCAAAAACTTTAACATTGGGCTTGACTTTTGAATGGTAATTGATATGGCTTTTATATTTCACAAGTGTATTCGTTATGACAAGACCTTCCTATTGATACCAATTTTTTTTACCTTGACTTTGACCTTTCACCTACTTCACATTAACTTTAACATTGGGCATAACTTTAGAATGGTAAGTGATATGGCTTTGATATTTCACATGTGTATTCCTTGTCACAAGATTTTTCCTTTGATTATGATTGATACCAACATTTTTTTTAACCCAGTGACCCTGACCTTGAATTTCACATACTTAACAGAAGATTGTGTTTATACTAGCAAAGGTGCCATCGGGGGCATTCGTGTTTCACAAAAAACAGGCGAAACCTGCCCTTTCCTGATCCAAAATTTAGCATTAAAGTTAAGTCTCCCTTAGATTCACTAATATACTAACGGAGTCACGGTCATGATACAGCCTCAAGAGGATTTTCTTAAAAGGCCTAAAACTAATTGAGTTTTAAAATTGTCTTCAATCTCTATTTTGTATGGTTGCATACTTCTGCCCCCTACATGCAAGCTAGTTTCCTTCAGAATTTGTCAACATGCATCTTATCAATGTCAACATGCAACTTATTTATGTCAACATGAAACTTATTAAACTTGCATGTATACATATTTTTCTTGCATGTTGAAAAAATAAGTTGCATGTTGAAAAAATAAGTTGCATGTTGAAAAAATAAGTTGCATGTCAACATAATCAAATTGCATGTCAATATACTAGTATTTAACTTGCATGTTTACATCATTTGTATAAAGATATCTAGCATGTAGGAGGCAGAAGTATGCCACCAAAATTTTGAAATAGAACACACTATCTAAAGTATAATTATGTTAAGCATGTAGATAAGACTGAAGTATTATTAACACATGCATTTATTCATGATAAAAATTGTTAAACAGTTTAGTAATAAAACAACAAGACATAACACAACGTGCAATGAAGCAACACGCAATGCAAAATGGCACGTCACAAGGTGCTTAACAGACTTGGCACCACACTATCTGAAATTTCTGTTGAGAACACTCACTGTCTTCAAAATAAAAGAGTTTGAGGAAAAATCAATCTTTGTATAGACCTATTTGTTTTTGTTACAAGCTCTTTTTTCAGTCAGCAGACTAATCATGTCTATAAGACTTCTTGTTGTCCGAAAAAAAAAATTATCTACCTACCTACCCAACACTCCAAGGGTTGGGTCGCGTTCGGGGAAACAAACATATTTTTAAGGTTGGCCTTGACATTCAAACTTTTTTAAGGGGGAGGTGCTGTGGGTCATGTATTATTTTAGTTTTACTTTAAAGTTTATGTGTAGGTACACATGTACTTAGTCATGTTCTTTAATGATTTCATAATAATTCTTTCTAGATTTTACTATGTCATGTCTATTTCATTAGAGAATATCCAAGTATTTTCTTTGTTAAATCATTATCATCACATGACTGTGATTTCTAGAATTTACTCTATTGTTAATCATTTGTAATGAGTCATTGTTCTAGAAGCTTCTGGTTTATTCATTGGTATTAAGTATAAATACCTCCGAGGAACTGTGTTGAGTGGGCATTCGTACACATTCGTAAACACGATTCATTCATCCATTCGATGTACTGGAATACTTTATTTGTTGAGACTTTAATCCGTTTAACAACGTTTGGACACCGAGTTTTCGAGAACGTATGTGATTACGGGAAACCATATATTCGATAGACTTTGTGGACCGTAACGGACACTTTGATCCGAACATTGTATTGTAAGTTGTAATCATTTTCGATATATATATATATATATATATAGTACATGATTAAACTTGTAAATTTATATTCTATCTTTGTCTGATTTTTGCTGGCGTTTTGGGGTATTCTGACCCATAACTATGGAACGCCATCGCTGTCTTATGATGAGATATTTCAATATATGGTATGGTTTAATCAATATATGCGGTGGTAAGTACATTATATGCAGTGGTGAGTACATTATATGCCGTGGTAAGTACATTATATGCGGTGGTAAGTACAATATATGCGGTGGTTAGTACATTATATGCGGTGCTAAGTACATTATACGAGGTGCTAAGAACATCATATGCGGTAGTAAGTACATTATATGGAGTGGTAAATACATTATATGAGGTGCTAAGAACATTATATGCGGTGGTAAGTACATTATATGGAGTGGTTATTACATTATATGCGGTGCTAAGTACATTATATGCGGTGTTAGATACATTATATGGGGTGGTATGTTCATTACATGGGGTGGTTAGTACATTATATGCGGTGCTAAGTACATTATATGCAGTGCTTAGTACATTATATGCGGTGCTAAGAAAATTATATGGGGTGGTGAGTATATTATATGCGGTGCTAAGCTCGTTATGTGGATTAAATCTTTGGCAATCAGTATTTTACAATTTCATCCCTTTCACGCAACGGTGCGGTGGCATAGTGGAGAAGACGCAGGACTGCTATCACTAAGAACGCGAGTTCGATCATGGCCACGGGTACATTTTATTTTTCAAAATTTTTACAAAGTTCTTGCTTTTTTTTAAAGTGAGAGGCACAAGTTATCAATAGGCATTGTTTCCGTATATTGTATAAGCTTGTACTTATAAGAAGAGCTTTGTATAGTACAAAAAAATTATGTGATATTAGTAAAGAGTAGATTAATTCTGTAACACTACGTTACTAATATATAAATTATAATTTTTATTTTAGCTTGTGATATTCAATTTACGTGGTCTAAGAGAGAGAGAGAAAAAAAAAATGACGTGAAAATTCTATACCATTATTTATTTTTATTCTAATAATTAGAATAAAAAAAATAATGATATAGAATTGGTGACGTGAAAATTCTATATCATTATTTTTTTTTTATTGTAATAATCAGAATAAAGAAAAATAATGATATAGAATTTTCACTTCACCCTGTTTTAAGAATATCAATGTAATCGGCAATCTCTGAAATCCAGAAACTGAAAAAAAAAACCGGCTGTATTTCTTTCTTCTCGGCCACTCATGTAGCTTTCTGGCGCGAAATACACACAATATAGATATAGACAAATTTATTTCCTTCCAAACGGTTAAATATTCGATCGGAACACACTATGAATAGATTGTTCCATGATATAAAAAGAAAAAAGATGGCAAATATAACCTCATTTTGATATCGCTCTAGAGATAAATTTTAAAATAGTCATCCATTCCCCCTTTTTTCGTTTTTGCCTGTGGACATTGTTTCCCCCCTCGCTTCAGAACCCCACTTGTCCAGAAAATGTGTTTATTGATATACAACTTTGGTGAATGTGGCATTGTAAAGCAAGGGGGGGGGGGGGGAGACGCTGTTGTGTAAAAGCGTTTCCATTTTCCATTGTTTTCTGTGTAAAAATGCTTATTTTGACCCAAATACCGGTCTTTTCTTCCATCCCCCCCCCTCATAATAGAGCTGGGAAAACTGTTGAATCCTTTTGTGTTTAGATGTCCTTTTGGGTTAATGATAAACAGAGTCTCAAAAATGTTTAATCTTGGTCATCAGAATGTTCATAATAACGAAATCACCACATAACGAACTAAGCACCGCATATAATGTACTCACCACCCCATATAATGTTCTAAGCACCGCATATAATGTACTAAGCACTGCATATAATGTACTTAGCACCGCATATAATGAACTAGCCACCCCATGTAATGAACATAACACCGCATATAATGTACTAAGTACTCCATATAATGTACTTAGCACTCCATATAATGTACTTACCACCGCATATAATGTTCTTCGCACCTCATATAATGTACTAACCACCGCATATAATGTTCTAAGCACCGCATTTAATGAACGTACCACCAAATATAATGTTCTCAACACCGCATATAATGTACTAAGCACTCCATATAATGTACTTAGCACCGCATATAATGTACTATCACCGCATATAATGTACTTACCACCGCATATATTGATTAAACCATCCAATATATTGAAATATCTCATCATAAGACAGCGATGGCGTTCCATACATAACAATGGCAAACAATATATATGATGTCAGCGGTAAATTTCAATACAGGTTATCGGAGTGTCAGAATCTCAACCAGTGATATTTGTGATGGGGGAACTCCTTGCGTCTATTTGTAGATTTCCGGTCATCTTTGACGTTGTACGAAGAAGAACATTCAATTCTCTCATATCCGCGTATGCGTTACGGAGTAGGCCCATGAAATACAGCTATGTGAGCTACATCTGTATCACATATCACATGACAGCTGTATCACATTTCACGTGACGCTACTAGTATGTCGCTATATTGTTTCGATTGTTTGCGCAATTGTGACGTCATGATTTTAGTCCGCAAAATAAACAAGCTATCGGCGACTTTGCAATAGAACTTCGATTTTAAAATCGTTTATCAATGTATTCTTGCGTTATATTTAGTAGAGCCTTATATTCGTAGTTTATTCTTAAAGAATTAACAATTTTCGGGGGCGCTGAATTCGAATATCGAACAATTTTTGCGATTAGATCAACTTGATATATTTAGTGGTTACCTTGCGTGTGTTTTACAAAAACTGACAGGATATCGGCGACTCCCCTGTCAGAAATTGAGTTTTACCGCGAGGCGGATATTTCTGAGAGGGGATTCGCCCATACCCTGTCGGTGTTTTAAATCACACGCATGGTAACTCTATTCTAATGCTTTGGTCAGTAAAAAGCTAGAAAACGTTTGCTTTTAAAGCCGTCGCCATAGCAACGCATGAAGTCATAGCAAAAACTGCCGTGAAATGTGAATCCCTTGCAGTTTTTTAACGCTCAGCCAATCAGAATGCACGTTACAAATGGAGTGCATTAGAATTCGTCTCTTTTCTTTCAGTTTTGACTTTGGACCTTAGATATGAGAGTAAAATACTTGTTCGTATTCTTCTATGAAAGGCACACCTTTTCCACCCTCGGGGTCTCAAAATTTTGCAAAACCCTCGGCAAGCCTCGGGTTTTACTTGCTTTTGAGACCCATCGGGTGTAACCGATGTATCTTTCATAGAAGACCAAGAAAGAGTCTTATGTTATTACTCGGATGAATGATATTTCTAAGCTTGTTTACGATAGTTTGGGATGTTATGTTTGTGAGTTAAGGTTATTTCAGATTAGTGTAAGATAGGTAGAGATGTGCAAATCATAAATTTGTTTTGTATAATAGTTTAATTCCGAGGAATTTGTTGTTCAAGCGGGGCTATTTGAATTCTAAAAATGGATCGTGATTCTCCTTGAAGGATAGTGATATTACTGCTGAGAAGGGGTATATATAATTCAGGATTGTTGGCGCCGAGCTCCTGTGCCTCTAGAGCGTCCACACATTTGTTCCATGATCATCAATGGTGATTTTGAACTTTGACTTCCTATCTAAAAAAGCACTAGATGTCGTCATCTCACTTGTACAACTTCCATGCAAAGTTTGATAAAGATTAATAGTAAACTGTGACCACCAGAGTGTCCACAGCTTTTTCATTTACTAGTATTACAGATATTGACCTTTACATTGACCTTTAACCTCAGACCTTGAAAATCAATAGGTGTTGTCTTCTAACAATGGACAACTTGTACACAAAATTCATTAGAAGGTACCTGTTACATGTGTTATCTCTAGAGTGTCCTCAAGATTTTTTTATGCCCCCGGAATCAAAGATTCGGGGGCATATAGTTTTTGGCCTGTCCGTCTGTTTGTCTGTTTATCTGTTTGTCTGTTTGTCTGTTTGTCCGAAAAACTTTAACATTGGACATAACTTTTGAATGGGAAGTGATAGGGCTTTCATATTTCACATGTGTATTCCTTGTGACAAGACCTTTCCATTGATACCAAAATTTTTGACCTCGTGACCTTGACCTTGACCTTTGACCTACTTTTCAAAAACTTTAACATTGGGATTAACTTTTGAATGGGAAGAGATAGGGCTTTCATATTTCACATGTGTATTCCTTGTGACAAGACCTTTCCATTGATACCAAAATTTTTGACCTCGTGACCTTGACCTTGACCTTTGACCTACTTTTCAAAAACTTTAACATTGGGATTAACTTTTGAATGGGAAGAGATAGGGCTTTCATATTTCACATGTGTATTCCTTGTGACAAGACCTTTCCATTGATACCAAAATTTTTGACCTCGTGACCTTGACCTTGACCTTTGACCTACTTTTCAAAAACTTTAACATTGGGCATAACTTTTGAATGGGAAGTGATAGGGCTTTCATATTTCACATGTGTATTCCTTGTGACAAGACCTTTCCATTGATACCAAAATTGTTGACTTCGTGACCTTGACCTTTGACCTACTTTTCAAAAACTTTAACATTGGGCATAACTTTTGAATGGGAAGTGATAGGGCTTTCATATTTCACATGTGTATTCCTTGTGACAAGACCTTTCCATTGATACCAAAATTTTTGACCTCGTGACCTTGACCTTGACCTTTGACCTACTTTTCAAAAACTTTAACATTGGGCATAACTTTTGAATGGTAAGTGATAGGGCTTTCATATTTCACATGTGTATTCCTTGTGACAAGACCTTTCTATTGATACCAAAATGTTTGACCTCGTGACCTTGACCTTGACCTTTGACCTACTTTTCAAAAACTTTAACATTGGGCATAACTTTTGAATGGGAAGTGATAGGGCTTTCATATTTCATATGTGTATTCCTTGTGACAAGACCTTTCCATTGATACCCGGAATCAAAGATTCGGGGGCATACAGTTTTTGGCCTGTCCGTCTGTTTGTCTGTTTATCTGTTTGTCTGTTTGTCTGTTTGTCCGAAAAACTTTAACATTGGACATAACTTTTGAATGGGAAGTGATAGGGCTTTCATATTTCACATGTGTATTCCTTGTGACAAGACCTTTCCATTGATACCAAAATTTTTGACCTCGTGACCTTGACCTTGACCTTTGACCTACTTTTCAAAAACTTTAACATTGGGATTAACTTTTGAATGGGAAGTGATAGGGCTTTCATATTTCACATGTGTATTCCTTGTGACAAGACCTTTCCATTGATACCAAAATTTTTGACCTGGTGACCTTGACCTTGACCTTTGACCTACTTTTCAAAAACTTTAACATTGGGATTAACTTTTGAATGGGAAGAGATAGGGCTTTCATATTTCACATGTGTATTCCTTGTGACAAGACCTTTCCATTGATACCAAAATTTTTGACCTCGTGACCTTGACCTTGACCTTTGACCTACTTTTCAAAAACTTTAACATTGGGCATAACTTTTGAATGGGAAGTGATAGGGCTTTCATATTTCACATGTGTATTCCTTGTGACAAGACCTTTCCATTGATACCAAAATTGTTGACTTCGTGACCTTGACCTTTGACCTACTTTTCAAAAACTTTAACATTGGGCATAACTTTTGAATGGGAAGTGATAGGGCTTTCATATTTCACATGTGTATTCCTTGTGACAAGACCTTTCCATTGATACCAAAATTGTTGACCTCGTGACCTTGACCTTGACCTTTGACCTACTTTTCAAAAACTTTAACATTGGGCATAACTTTTGAATGGTAAGTGATAGGGCTTTCATATTTCACATGTGTATTCCTTGTGACAAGACCTTTCTATTGATACCAAAATGTTTGACCTCGTGACCTTGACCTTGACCTTTGACCTACTTTTCAAAAACTTTAACATTGGGCATAACTTTTGAATGGGAAGTGATAGGGCTTTCATATTTCATATGTGTATTCCTTGTGACAAGACCTTTCCATTGATACCAAAATTTTTGACCTCGTGACCTTGACCTTTGACTTTTTAACCCAGTGACCTCACATGTACTTAACAGAAAATAGTGTTCATACTAACAAAGATGCCACCGGGGGCATTCGTGTTTCACAAACACAGGCTTTATTTCTATTATCGCCCATTGTAACATTGACCTTGGACCTATGGAAATCAACAGGTGGCGTCTTCTGACCACTTCCATGAAATGTTTGGAATAAAACTGTAACCTCAACAGAGTTAACAAGCTATTGTGAACCCACATACGCAACAACGCATGCACTCATGCACGCACACCCAATCATACCAAATAACACACAGTGGCGTTACGTACTATATCCATTCTGCAACAAAGTTGCGCGAGGGGATAACAAACGCTGGCTTCGGATTTACTCTAAACATTAATTTCAAATATATCAGTAACAAAACAAGTGAGACCGTCTTATCTTGAAAGTAATCAGTGTTTTATCAAATAGTTATGAGGGGTGGGCAGGGGGAGGAGGAGGTAGGAGAAAGGGGCGGGAAGAGAGGGGTGACGGGTAAAAGAGAGGGGGAGTGAGGAAAGAGGAAAGCGATTGGAGGGGGGGGGGGGGGGGGGGTAAAGGCACAGGAAATTCAAATAAGTTTTACTAAAGTTAAAGCTTTTCTTCTTTCTTTTGACCTGACGCCCTATTCATTAGAACACGCCGCTGGCTAAAGTCAAAGCTTCCTTATGTCGAGGTTTTACGAATTTCGATACACATTTATCTCAACTTAAACTGAAATGAAGCAAGCCACAAGAACACCATACTACAAAGCTATATCTAGACCTAATCGTATGTATAACTTGACGAGTCTTCATATCGTCAAACGATGACGGGTACATGTACGTCATACGTACACGTTGCAACTTCTCTAATCCGCAGCATAGTCATATCGCTATTTGTTTCTATTCGTACTCAATTCGTATCAACCCGTACCAATCGGTACTTGTAGTTTATGGTCAACCGAACCATGCGCTGCTTCTTACCTCGGATATATCTATTTTTATCATAATGTCGTAGCAAACTCTCCATTATCCATGGGGGGGGGGGGGGGGGATTAAGATGCTCTTCTATGGTCCATCAACTCCCAATATTCTAAAGCATACCTTTCAAAGAAAGGAGGGCGATCCCCAACAACACCCGGTTTCAGCACCCACAGCAAAACCTCAAACATCCCATGCAAAAACACAGAGCAGACATGCACAGAAAGAGGCACAAAATGGACAATGATAAACTCACATCATAGAAATATGAAACACAAAAGACCACACTTAAGCCAGCGAGACAAATGGGCAACCGGTGCCGACTTTATATGGCCATCTGGAAGTAGCAGACGAAGTAGTTATCCTGATTAAGCCCCCTTCACACTTTCACGGATCGGGCCACGGATGGCTACGGATCGAGAAAAATTTTACATCCGTAGCTATCCGTAGCTCGATCCGGCACTAGTCGTGACAAGTTGTAGCTATCCTTGGCAATCCGTAGCTATCCGGGATAAGACAGAAATTTTTTGAACATGTTCAAAATTTACCACAACTCCGCTACGGATAGATTTATCGTAACGGAGTCGTAGGGGAGTCTTAGCAACCCGTAGTGGAGTCGTAGCTATCCGTAGGGGAGTCGTAGTAACCCGTAGCGCATCCGTGGCAATCCGGGACCATTTTTGTGATAAAAATAGCAATACGACTCTGCTACGGATTGCTACGACTCTGCTACGGATTGCTACGACTCTGCTACGGATTGCTACGACTCTCCTACGGATTGTTACGACTCTCCTACGGGTTGCTACGGATAGCCAAGGATTTTGGCTTATATAAACTTCAAATTTATTAGGTTTCTGTGCGTTTTTCAACTATTCAATTTCAGGTCATGATATAGAGGCATGTATAAAACCTCAATACTGTTATAAAACAAGTGAGACCATCTCAATTTGAAAAAAAATCGGTGTTTAATAAATAATTATGGATTAAAATTGCATAGGAAATTCAAGCAAGTCCTTCCAATCCGCACTGAAGTCGTAGCTATCCTTGTCCGAATCGGGGCTATCCGTACTCGAGTCGTGGTAATCCTTAGCAATCCGTACCTATCCGTATCTATCCGTACACGTGTCGTTGCAATCCGTATCTATCCGTACGCGTGTCGTAGCAATCCGTAGCAATGTCGGGACGATATCCGTAGCAATCCTTAGCTATCCGTAGCTATCCGTACTCGATTCGTATCAACCCGTAGCAATCCGTACTGGAGTCGTAGGTTCATGGTTCATCGAACAATTTGCGTCCCGACTCGCCACGGATAAACCTTTTTTGGAGTCGTAGCGGAGTCGTGACTCGATCCGTGAAAGTGTGAAGGGGGCTTTACGTTCCCACAAATATGCTTACAGAGTGTTCTTCGTGAAGAAGGGAATATAACTCGAATGCCATGTTGTTTTATTATAAATTATTATTTCAATGACGTCAGCACTACGCACTTCGCACTTTTATAGGTCATACTAAAGAAATCCGGTGCGATTAGAAAAGTTTAATCTAAAATGATAATAAACGAAATGACACTCAATTTTCACACAAATGAGATAAAGAAGAACCTGACGACAATCTCAGCAGGACTCACAATAGAGCACCAAATTTAGCATCTACGAACACCTAGCAAGCTAGAGGTTGGATCAGGTGGTGCCCAGGAGGAGTAAGCATCAAAGTATTTATTCGGATATCATCGTTAATTGATTTTTTATGACACAGCCCCCCAAAATTATACTGTCAAAAATTTTAATTGAAAGTCAAACTTTTGCATCAGAACCCTTCCTTGGTATCTTTTGATGTTATCTATCAAGTTTCAGCTCAATACTTTCATTATTATTCAAATAGTTGCATTTTACAGGTAGTCTATTGATGTCCCCAGAATCAAGTTTTTGATAAGAATTATTTTCAATTACGCTAATTTCAAATTTCTGTTATTTCCGCAATTCTACAGATATGTTAACAAAATGAAATGTGACTCTATCAGATGGCTGAATTCTCATAATTTATGGTGCTGAAAACTGCATATGTACCGTTTTCGAATTTATATGAATTTTCGTTAGGCCCTCTTAGTGTATTGACAAAAAATAAAAAATTAAGGTTTAAAACGTCAGAAAACTTATTCTTTTGCGATTGCAATCATATTTTTAGTGCAGACCGCATGAGATGTCATATAAAAACATTATTCCAGCAAATAAAGTTCAGCTGTACATGCGAACTACGAGCGGAGATCGAAAAACGGACCCCCCCCCCCCCGATTTCTTTTTTTTGGGGGGGGGGAGCCAGGCAATGCTTGGCTATTGGATGAGATCATATTTATAGTAAAAATAACAGCATGACACACAGCTAATGCAAAGTATGTCGCAGTAATGAAAAAAAAAATCACACTATGTCCTTACCTCGGCCTCCTTTCCAATTTAAGCACATGTTCGCTCGCCCCGAACCCCCCCCCCCCCCCCCATTTTCGCCAGATCAGCCCTGATAACCAACGAATTGGCATCTAGCAGTATCATGAAAATGATATTTTCATCCGTCATGTATCATATTTTCTCCTTTTCCCCTCGTCTGGTCTCTATTTAGTTACACACGTGATATCACTGCGCGCGCTTATACTGTCAAAAATTTTAATTGAAAGTCAAACTTTTGCATCAGAACCCTTCCTTGGTATCTTTTGATGTTATCTATCAAGTTTCAGCTCAATACTTTCATTATTATTCAAATAGTTGCATTTTACAGGTAGTCTATTGATGTCCCCAGAATCAAGTTTTTGATAAGAATTATTTTCAATTACGCTAATTTCAAATTTCTGTTATTTCCGCAATTCTACAGATATGTTAACAAAATGAAATGTGACTCTATCAGATGGCTGAATTCTCATAATTTATGGTGCTGAAAACTGCATATGTACCGTTTTCGAATTTATATGAATTTTCGTTAGGCCCTCTTAGTGTATTGACAAAAAATAAAAAATTAAGGTTTAAAACGTCAGAAAACTTATTCTTTTGCGATTGCAATCATATTTTTAGTGCAGACCGCATGAGATGTCATATAAAAACATTATACCAGCAAATAAAGTTCAGCTGTACATGCGAACTACGAGCGGAGATCGAAAAACGGAACCCCCCCCCCCCGATTTCTTTTTTTTGGGGGGGGGGAGCCAGGCAATGCTTGGCTATTGGATGAGATCATATTTATAGTAAAAATAACAGCATGACACACAGCTAATGCAAAGTATGTCGCAGTAATGAAAAAAAAAATCACACTATGTCCTTACCTCGGCCTCCTTTCCAATTTAAGCACATGTTCGCTCGCCCCTAACCCCCCCCCCCCCCCCCATTTTCGCCAGATCAGCCCTGATAACCAACGAATTGGCATCTAGCAGTATCATGAAAATGATATTTTCATCCGTCATGTATCATATTTTCTCCTTTTCCCCTCGTCTGGTCTCTATTTAGTTACACACGTGATATCACTGCGCGCGCTTATACTGTCAAAAATTTTAATTGAAAGTCAAACTTTTGCATCAGAACCCTTCCTTGGTATCTTTTGATGTTATCTATCAAGTTTCAGCTCAATACTTTCATTATTATTCAAATAGTTGCATTTTACAGGTAGTCTATTGATGTCCCCAGAATCAAGTTTTTGATAAGAATTATTTTCAATTACGCTAATTTCAAATTTCTGTTATTTCCGCAATTCTACAGATCACGGCTTCGAACCTTATTATGCAAATTATATGCATACAATCGGAAGAATCTCGAGTCAAGATTTTACCTTACACACGACGGAAAAGAAAGTCCGTTCCTATTCTAATTTTATAGTAGTCTCGTCTAAAATATGCTCTCGTGGACTTCCGTTCGAAATTTGAACACGTAGAAATGCTTTTTCATGCAAGTAAACCAACTGTTCAAGAATACAGACACATGGCTCATCTTAAGGTATGTTTTTAAATTGATTTTATGTATCACGTGGAACACATATGATGGGATTTTAAATTATTCTTCTTATCAGAAATACTCGACCAGGGAGTGCTCCATGTTTTCGTGTGAGTGAGTTTCATGATTATTTATCGGTGTAAGCGAATATCTCACAAATATTTGTTCTTTAAAGCCATTCCTGTCTTTCATTACATCTTCATGAACTTCTAAATTTAAGTAAACACCATGAATTTGAATAAATTTGATGTCAGTGTTAGTTATAATCAGTATCAAATATCAGTTCTGTAGGCGTGTAGCCTAGTGCTGTAGTGTTGGTGGAAAAAGTATTTGAATGGTTTTGAACTTATTTAAAAGGGATGAATTTCAAATCATTTGAATGTATTATTTATTCTTTACAGTAACAACCATCACTGCCAGACAAAAGAAGGAATATACTCTGAGAAAAGTCTTCATGCGCATGTGTGCATCAGGTCCAATGAAAGAAAGTGCATCAGAATAGTGGAATTCTTATAGTGCTACTAGTGCCGTACTTGTAAAGTTTAAGAAATACTGTGGAATATAATATTACAATTGTACTACCGTATTATGATGTTGGCCACCATGGTGTGAAAATAATTCACTTGTGAAAGGAGAATGAAGAAAATTGTTCAAGTGCATATTTCTACACGAAAAACATATTCAATGTGTACATTGACAACATATTTCTCGTGAAACTGTGATCCAGTATGAAATGAGAATATGTTATAATGTAGAGGAATTCATCATCAATAGAAGAATAGTGAGATCGACAGATGAAACTGTATCACAGCCTCTTGCAGTAAACATGCTGATATAGCACTGAAGGGTAAGTTGTGCATATACATGTATACTACATGTAATATACATGTTATAATAATTTTGTAAATCTAATAATACAAGTACAAATAAAATTGTATTTATTTCATATTTTACATGTGTATCCCTTGTGATTCACCTTAAACGGTAAGTTACCATGGTTACATGCTTTCATATTTCATGTGTACGTGTATTGTTTGAAACAAGACCTTCTCATGCATACCAAAATTTGTTACCTTGACCTTGGAAAATGACCAACTTTTTAAAATCTTACACCATGGCCATAATTTTGAATGGTGAGTGATATATAGACGTGTGCTTTCCTGTGTGACAATTTCCATTGATACCAAATTGTTGTCTTTGTGTCCTTGAACTTGGAGATTGACCTACTTTGCTATTATTTTTTCTAAAGTACAGTGAAACCTGTCTAAACCGATATCGACTGGGACCAAGAAAAAATATCGGTACAGACAGGTTATCGGATTACACAGGTTTAATAGAATTAAGGCATCCTTTCATTTCGTCAAGTTATCTTCATATTCGTAGGGAAAAGTTCATCATAAAACTGTGAAACAGTAATGCTTTCTTGTTTATCATGAACTGTTTTAAACTTTTATTTCTCATAAAAGATTATCTCCTCTGTCATAATAAGTTAGATTTAGAATAATATTCTCATGAAAAAGATTTCAAGTCAGATGGAATTGGCAATGAAATGTTCATATTGGTACTTGTTGATCAGTTTACATACAATAAATTAAGCTAATTATAATACAAGCAATTAAGACACTGGCCATGGCTTGGGCAGGTTACTAGTAAGAGTAATCAGGAGTCCATTCACCTGTAGTTTTAATTGATCAGCTTGGGTTGATAATTTATCAAAACAATGGGTTGGTCAGGGTAGGTGGTGTTTTAACATATCATTTTAGACAGTGTAAATTACATGTATGAAATGACACTGGGACCAAAAATGTATATCGGTATTCGGAGTAGGCAGTGTTCGGTTTACACAGGTTATTTTATATAGGAAGAGATAGAAAATTCTTTGGACCAAAAAATTCTATCGGAATAGACAGGTTATCGGATTAGACAGGTATCGGTTTAGACAGGTTTTCACTGTAATATTATGCTTTTAAGTGATAGGGCTTTCATATTTCTTATATGTATTCCTTGTGATAAGGTCTTCCTATTAATACCAAAATTTTGACCTTGTGACCGGTGACCTTGACCTTGAATATTGATCAATTTTTGAATAACTTTAACCATGTTAACCTTGCCCTTGGTCATAACATGAATTGCAAGTGATAGGGCTATCATATTTTACATGTGTATCCCTTGTGGTAAGGCCTTCACATTAATTCCTGAATTTTTACATCGAGTCCTTGACCTTGGAGTATGTAATACTTTTCTACATTATACCTTACAACAAGGGCATTCATGTTTCACAAAAAAAACATGGGTTTAATTTTTCTTAGTCCTAATTTTAAGCCTTGACATAAAGTAGGGCTCTTACACATGACAACCCATTTTTAGCTCTACTGGTCGTAGTCGAGCTATGCTGTACCCCCTTGTCCGGCGTCCGTCCGTAAACAAATGGTTGTACATGTTTACAAATGCTTATTGGCATATGGACAAGAGAGAGAAAATCATGCGCATAACCAGGCGTACCGTTAGAAACGCAGTTGCTCTCACGTCGTTTTGCAAAAAAAAAAAATGAAAGAAACATTAACGTAGAAAACTGCCCTGTAAATGAGCAAATTGATTAGATTCTGAGACTGTGCCTCTTGAATATCCACAAGGGCTTCTACCTGGACCGAACGCTGGCCAAGCGCCTGAAGATGAATGCATATATACATAAAATGTATACACTTCGTACGAGTGAGAGGGAAAAAGATTCCCGTTTATTATACATGCATGCATGTATCTGTTAAAACGACCAGAATCTAAAGAAATTACATTAATGTATATATACATGTAGTATTGTGATTCTATGAGATGGAAAAAAATGTTAGTTTTCTGTGGTTGGGGGGATTCATTTAATATATTGAAATTTATCAAAATTTGGGGGAAAATTTAGAATATCATTGCAGGCGACAGGATTTTAGTTTAGAGGGGGGCTTAGAATACCTCAAAGCCTGTAGCAGGTTCTTGGGGGAACCCCACTCCCCAGCGAAAAATTATCTCACATGGTATATAATGTACATAGCGAGCCAGCGAATTTTCAATTATCAAGTACTTATAGTATATACATGTATCAGAAACAGACCGGTAAAAAATGAAAATAAAATAAAGGTTGAGTAACATTGCTTCATTGGCTGTTGAGCATGGAATGGATATATTTCTGTATCCCCCCCCCCCTCTAAAACACTGTATAACTACTAATATCATACTTATACCTTCGTAATTTTATTTCAAACCATATATCGGTTAATATTCTAAATAAAGAAACAGGAGCCAGCGAAAACTTCTGAAATTCGACTTCAAACTACCAGAAATTATGTCTACACATACTTGTTTGAGCCCAAGTATTTCCATATTTTGACGACTTTAGGGGAGGGGGGGGGGCGTGCCAATGGATTGGTAGGGAAAAATCAGGATAGAAAGAGTAAACTTGTTAGAGAATTTTAGATGTAGGTGCCGCCGTGTGCACACCCCCCCCCCCCCCTATCCCCGCACTATTGAATCGGATTGGGGCTAATTCATTAGACATTATCAGTGTTTTCCTGCTGTTATCGAGAAATATAAATTAAATTCTTATGGGTACAAATGTATGCAAAATTGATAATGTATAGAATCGCTCAGTATTCAATCGAAGCGGGGTAAACGAACCGCAAAGATAAACTTTGAAACGACTATAAAAAGTGAAATTCGTGATTCTTCAGTGCAGTAACGAATTATCCATGGCTTGAATATTTAAATAGCAAAGTTCAAAAAAATTTAAATGACAATAAACACTGGGAGCCGTGAGATATGTTAACAAAATGAAATGTGACTCTTTCAGATGGCTGAATTCTCATAATTTATGGTGCTGAAAACTGCATATGTACCGTTTTCGAATTTATATGAATTTTCGTTAGGCCCTCTTAGTGTATTGACAAAAAATAAAAAATTAAGGTTTAAAACGTCAGAAAACTTATTCTTTTGCGATTGCAATCATATTTTTAGTGCAGACCGCATGAGATGTCATATAAAAACATTATTCCAGCAAATAAAGTTCAGCTGTACATGCGAACTACGAGCGGAGATCGAAAAACGGACCCCCCCGATTTCTTTTTTTTTTGGGGGGGGGGGGAGCCAGGCAATGCTTGGCTATTGGATGAGATCATATTTATAGTAGAAATAACAGCATGACACACAGCTAATGCAAAGTATGTCGCAGTAATGAAAAAAAAAATCACACTATGTCCTTACCTCGGCCTCCTTTCCAATTTAAGCACATGTTCGCTCGCCCCGAAACCCCCCCCCCCCCCCCCATTTTCGCCAGATCAGCCCTGATAACCAACGAATTGGCATCTAGCAGTATCATGAAAATGATATTTTCATCCGTCATGTATCATATTTTCTCCTTTTCCCCCTCGTCTGGTCTCTATTTAGTTACACACGTGATATCACTGCGCGCGCTTATAAAACTGTCAAAAAATTTAACTGAAATTAAAACTTTTGCATCAGAACCCTTCCTTGGTATCTTTTGATGTTATCTATCAAGTTTCAGCTCAATACTTTCATTATTATTCAAATAGTTGCATTTTACAGGTAGTCTATTGATGTCCCCAGAATCAATTTTTAGATAAGAATTATTTTCAATTACGCTAATTTCAAATTTCTGTTATTTCCGCAATTCTACAGATATGTTAACAAAATGAAATGTGACTCTTTCAGATGGCTGAATTCTCATAATTTATGGTGCTGAAAACCTGCATATGTACCGTTTTCGAATTTATATGAATTTTCGTTAGGCCCTCTTAGTGTATTGACAAAAAATAAAAAATTAAGGTTTAAAACGTCAGAAAACTTATTCTTTTGCGATTGCAATCATATTTTTAGTGCAGACCGCATGAGATGTCATATAAAAACATTATTCCAGCAAATAAAGTTCAGCTGTACATGCGAACTACGAGCGGAGATCGAAAAACGGAACCCCCCCCCCCCCGATTTCTTTTTTGGGGGGGGCAGGCAATGCTTGGCTATTGGATGAGATCATATTTATAGTAAAAATAACAGCATGACCACACAGCTAATGCAAAGTATGTCGCAGTAATGAAAAAAAATCACACTATGTCCTTACCTCAGCCTCATTTCCAATTTAAGCACATGTTCGCTCGCCCCGAAACCCCCCCCCCCCCCCCATTTTCGCCAGATCAGCCCTGAATACCAACGAATTGGCATCTAGCAGTATCATGAAAATGATATTTTCATCCGTCATGTATCATATTTTCTCCTTTTCCCCTCGTCTGGTCTCTATTTAGTTACACACGTGATATCACTTGCGCGCGCTTATAGGTATCAGACCCCAATTATTTTTTCCTATATATTCCTTTGTAAAACGTACTAATATGACGATTAAATACTCGAATCGCACCACCATTTTTGCTTGAAACTTTTATATCTGCTAGATAGTATCAAAATAAGCTCAGAAATGGATTCATGCAAAAACCTGTCGCTTAGTAGACTTTTGATATCATTTTAAACCCGAAAGGGGGTATCTGTGGCTCTAATGTTCTACAATCGATCAATTCTAGAGCCTTATAACATATCTGGCATTCCGCGATTAGGATGATGCAGTATCATTCAACATGCTAGAATATTTTTTTTCAATTCATCTGCGACTCATTGACGTAAAAAAACGAATCATCTAGCGTAAAAAGAGTCGTAGAAATTAATGTAAGAAGACGAGGGATTGAAATAATCAGGAACTATTTGCGTGGTCAACGAACATTCAAAATTAATTGTGATCTGTAATCTAAAACTGTCAAAAATTTTAATTGAAAGTCAAACTTTTGCATCAGAAGCCTTCCTTGGTATCTTTTGATGTTATCTATCAAGTTTCAGCTCAATACTTTCATTATTATTCAAATAGTTGCATTTTACAGGTAGTCTATTGATGTCCCCAGAATCAAGTTTTTGATAAGAATTATTTTCAATTACGCTAATTTCAAATTTCTGTTATTTCCGCAATTCTACAGATATGTTAACAAAATGAAATGTGACTCTTTCAGATGGCTGAATTCTCATAATTTATGGTGCTGAAAACTGCATATGTACCGTTTTCGAATTTATATGAATTTTCGTTAGGCCCTCTTAGTGTATTGACAAAAAATAAAAAATTAAGGTTTAAAACGTCAGAAAACTTATTCTTTTGCGATTGCAATCATATTTTTAGTGCAGACCGCATGAGATGTCATATAAAAACATTATTCCAGCAAATAAAGTTCAGCTGTACATGCGAACTACGAGCGGAAATCGAAAAACGGACCCCCCCCCCGATTTCTGTTTTTTTTTGGGGGGGGGGGAGCCAGGCAATGCTTGGCTATTGGATGAGATCATATTTATAGTAAAAATAACATCATGACACACAGCTAATGCAAAGTATGTCGCAGTAATGAAAAAAAAATCACACTATGTCCTTACCTCGGCCTCCTTTCCAATTTAAGCACATGTTCGCTCGCCCCGAACCCCCCCCCCCCCCCCCCCCCCCCCCCATTTCCCTAACGAAAAAGTACTATAGTATACTATAGTAAACTATAGTATACTATAGTATACTATAGTATACTTTACTACACAAAACTTTACTATACTATACTACACGAAACTTTACTATACTACACGAAACTTTACTATACTACACTATACTACACAAAACTTTACTATACTACACAAAACTTTACTTTACTACACTATACTACACAAAACTTTACTATACTACACAAAACTTTACTATACTACACAAAACTTTACTATACTACACAAAACTTTACTATACTACACAAAACTTTACTATACTACACTATACTACACGAAACTTTACTATACTACACAAACTTTACTATACTACACAAAACTTTACTATACTACACAAAACTTTACTACACAAAACTTTATGAAACTTTACTACACAAAACTTTATGAAACTTTACTACACGAAACTTTATGAAACTTCACTATACTACTCGAAACTTCATGAAACTTCACTATTTCAAAAGAAATAATGTATAGTGGGAGAGATATACATGTTAAGCTAAGGGCAAAGTATAGGTGCATGGAACACAATACAATGTATTTTGATTATGCGCCAATGGATTTTCATTATATTTATACATAGAGTGATAAGAATGTGAAGAGGAAGCCATCATTACACATTATTTCTAAATTATACGACAACAAAGATGAACGACCCGAAACATATATTAAAGAGCATCCTTTTTTCTTGAAGTATACAAATTTTCAAAACATTTCACCGAAAAATAGAGTTTTAAAGAATTTTTGACTATTTCAGTATATTTTCACAGTATTCAAAAAGAAATCTAAGTCCCATAACTCTGTAACAACAAAACAGATGAACCTGACAATTGAAAGGTGGTTTCCTCTCCACAGTCTTATTACAATGTAGAAATATCATGTAAATCTGTGGATGCATATTGCTTTACTATAATTTGTACCCCCTCCCATTACATATAAAGCCTACGCTCACGCAGCAAGATACGCCCGTTGGGATTTTTTTTCACAACACCCAAAATATCTAAGTCCCATAACTCCATAAGGACAAATTGGATGAACCTTAAAATCGAAAGGTGGCTTCCTCTTCAAAGTCTGATCAAAATGTACAAATATCATGAAAATCTGTTGACACATATTCAAGTTATTGCGTTCCATGCACCTATATTTTGCCCTTAGCTTAACATGTATGTGCATATAACCCCCCCCCCCCCCCCTTCCTATTACACACAATATCTCGCTTATGCGACCAAAAAATTAAAAACCCGTTACATATGTCAAAGAGCATCCTTTCTACCTTAAGTATACAAAATTTCAAAACATTTCAACCAGAAATAGATTTTTAAATAATTTTTGAACTATTTCAGTATATTTTCACTGTATTTTAAAATATCTAAGTCCCATAACTCTGTAACGACATATCGAATGAACCTGAAAATCGAAAGGCGGCTTCCTCTCCACAGTCCAATCAAAATGTATGAATATCATGAAAATCCGTTGACGCATATTCAAGTTATTGCGTTCCATGCGCCTATATTTTGCCCTTAGCTTAACATGTATGTGCATATAACCCACCCCTCCCCCCTTCCTATTACACACAATATCTCGGTTATGTGACAAAAAAATTAAAACCCGTTACATATGTCAAAGAACACCCTTCCTACATGAAGTATACAAAATTTCAAAACATTTCGACCAGAAATAGATTTTTAAATAATTTTTAACTATTTTAGTATATTTTCACTGTATTTTAAAATATCTAAGTCCCATAACTCTGTAACGACATATCGAATGAACCTGAAAATCGAAAGGCGGCTTCCTCTCCACAGTCCAATCATAAATGTATGAATATCATGAAAATCCGTGACGCATATTCAAGTTATCGCGTTCCATGCGCCTATATTTTGCCCTTAGCTTAAAATGTATGTGCATATAACCCACCCCCCTTCCTATTACACACAATATCTCGGTTATGCGACAAAAAAATTAAAAACCCGTTACATATGTCAAAGAACATCCTTTCTACTTGAAGTATACAAAATTTCAAAACATTTCGA